>CM061139.1:99903626-100633948 GCA_030789695.1 Scilla litardierei | reverse complement strand
AGGTGACGGTCTAAGATCCTATCCTATAAGTTTTTCCCTCAATTTAAGAACACATGTGAGGTTCACGTGCGGTTAATCCCAAGGGTAGTTTAGTCCATTGCATATTTAACTAGAGCTGAAATGAAGTTGTGTTGAGTTTTTGACAGAATAGAGAAAGAAGTACTATTAAGGTTTAGTATATGTATTTGAGGCACTTATAAGCAAATACTTTGATTTAAATAGCAAATATCAAAATACACATGATTTGAGGGACGGATAGGCGAAAACCCAACTTTTAAATGATAAGGGCATAGTTTTGTGGTTGGAGGGAGACATATGGGTTGCTTGTTCAGAGTATGAGAGGGGGAGTAGAGATAAGCAAAAAAGGTTGCAAGGGACGCGCTATTTAGCAAAGAAAAGGACAGGGATAATGGATGACTTCACAGCCGTTCGTTTCATCAGAAGTTTGTTGAAGACTGCATCCACACAAACGTAAACTGGTCTCAGTTTAAAGGGCATTCTGTGTATTTGTTCTCTAGGCTGTGAGCTGAGGGGAGGAAAGCCTATGAGCCTTATAGCTATATAGCTATGTTTCCTTGGTTGCGAAAATGGGGGTATGTTTTGTGTTATTTGTTACTGTTCTTGTTGGTTTCTTTTCCTTATATTCTGCTCTGTCTTGCTGTTCTGTAAACCTCAAGTGACTCCTCACAACAAGACCAAGATTCTCTCTCCCTCTCTCTCTCTCTCTCTCTCCCCTGCTTGCTTGCTTGTCTATTTTCCTCATTATTTTCTTCTGTATTGTTCCTCACTCTTCAAAAGTTGGGAGGGTCTCTCTGATGGCCTCTCCTCTCAAGCCACTGCCGAGGAGGCTGTTTGAGCTGCTGGAGGAGCAGCAAGAGCCTTTCCTTCTTGAAAATGGCTGCCCGAAAAGGGGCTTCAAATCCAGAGGTGCGGTCAGGTGCTGGGGTCTGAAAAATCGTGGTGGCTTCAGGAGGAGGAGAACAAGGGGTGGTGACATTTTGAGATGCCTTGCCGCAAAGCTCGTCTCCTTGAAGGCCATCAAGAGAGCTCTGAGTTGGGAAAGACCCAAGCTTGCCGGCTCTTTCTCCGGGGCAAATGCAGCAGGTTTCCGCCGGTTATCTTCCTGCAGCGATGCAGGCGCCGGAGAGCTGAGCGGAGAGGTTGGATGGAAGGAGGCTGAGCATAGCCCGGTGTCGGTGCTCGAGCTGCATTCTGAAGATAGCTACGCTGACCACACCCATTGTAAGTTCACTCAAGGTTACAATTTGCTTGTCAAGTACTGGTATTGATCATTGTATGCTTATGCTCTCTATGGTACCGTGTAGCAACGGAGGAGGAGAATCCAACGACATCCAGGCTGAATTCACCCACAAAGTGCGTCTCACTTCAACCAAGGCAGCTCCTTTTGGATTTCTTGAAGGAAATGGAGGAAAAGATGAGTGGAAGCACAATGCAAGAGGAGGGGATCTTCCCATGGGAGAAGCAAAGGGGAGGGGATGCTGCAATGCTCGCCCACTTGCTAGACTTGGACTTGTCAGGGACGTGGGCGAAATGGACCCAGTTCCATGCTGAGAGGAGAGAGGTTGGGACGGAGATTGGGGGGATGATCTTTGAGGAGATGAGAGAGGAGTGTGTGTTTGATATGCTTGGTGGCTTTCATTATTGTACATTGAAACATGATGATGATGATGATGATGATGATGATGATGAGTGTAACTATGAGGGGGCATAATTGAGCTTGGGAACTATTTTGATTTTGTTCCTTGTGTCTTGAAGAAATCTAAAAATTGACACTGATGGAAAGGACAAAGGCATCCCCGCTTCTTGTTGAGGAGCCCAATAGTCAAGTGGTGCATGGCTTGTATTGGCTCTTGGCAGGCATTTTGGCTCTATGTTATAGCCTGTTTCAATCACACTGTTTGACCTTTGATGGTCCCGTTCGAAGGCCCTTTGTTATTTGAAGTAAAACAATAATTTGTGCACATCGAGTTGGTCTGCAGAAAATTCTTATCGATAATATGGATAGGTTTTTGTGGAACATGAGAAACAGAGAGCATAAGTAATTTGAGCATCATCACCCACGTCGTCGTCGTTGTAAACTGAGGGTGGGGGAAACTGAAAGGGGTGGGAGGTCCCAGGTGCGTGTTGATGGGGGCATGGGTGTGAATCACACAAACAAACATACGTGTATCGTCTCATGATGTTTCTCTTTCACTTGAGGGGGATAGGACGACAGTGTTATTCACATACCGCCATCTTTGGTCCTATACCTCCATGTGAAGATTAATTGCCTGTGCACACGATGTCATTGTCCCATGGTTTCTAGTTGACGGCAAATGTCGATGTGATGCAATTCCACACGGAACAAGTTGATAGGAATCGACACTGCGAGGGAGGGATGTAGGTGGTGGCTCTGTTACTGTAGCATTATATAGATTATCCTATTAGTGCATTTCCCATTTGGCAGCCAAAAAGTTTGCCCTCCATTTTTGCTCGGACGATCAGCACCATTTATAGTAGTCTTTACTCTATATGCATGAAAGATCCAGAAGCTTTGCTATGTACCGGTGTTTACGTGTGTTTTCTCACCATAGATGCAGTCGGATGAATGGACGGGTTGTTGTTGCGGAATAAATCCACACATCAAATAAGTAAGAATGTTGTCAAATGAACCTGGTTGGAGTAGCCTTGGTACGCGTCAGGTGGGCGATTGGATGAGCTGACCTCCGATTGGAGGGGCTCCGATTTGTGCCATAGAAGCCGAGATCAGGCTATCTCCCTCGTTATCTGCATCATAAGATGATCGTCAGGGGTAGGATCTGGGGCCGACCAAATCATATCCGATGCGTAAGTCAGTGGTTGACTTAAAAGGGGCTCGGTGAAGCTAGGTCCGACCAGTTGGGAGGTCGTCCCTTAGTCCCCCGACTGAGCTATCGAGGATGAGATATATGAAATTTGGTTTAAAATGTATTCAGTGTTTATGCTACCTCCATGTTGGATCTCGGTGATCCCCCCCCAAAGGCCTTCATATAGGCGAGCCATTCCGTTGTAATGTCTGGGGCAATGATGATGCGTTATTGTCGATATTTATGAGGATGCGCTGATTAGGAAGTATTGACCCCAATAACTACCACCATTTGATGAAGGAATAAATGCCATGAAGGTGGGCCAAAATCACTGGCTTGATGGCCATAATGGTTGGATTGATGGTAGGCCATAATTGGCACAACAATGGCCCCCCATCTCCCGAACTCTACCACTGCAAAGGTTGAGGTTGGGAGACGTAGCAGGTGAGGGAGAAGTGGCTCTTTCCGCATAATTAATTCTTCTTGCGAAGTTGGCTGGGAACACTAATCGGTCGGCCCGACGAGAAGTAGGACAGTCTGCTGGGTGAGTGGCCCACAGCCTTACGGCGGATTTTGTTCGTTCAATGGCGAGGGGGCGGCTCCTCAACTTATGTTTGACGAGGGGTAGGTCGGACCGCTGGAGGAGTGGCCCCCAGCCTTACATCGGACTGACAGGTCGGCCTGTTGGGTGAGTGACCCCCAGCCTTACGGCGGACTGACAGGTCGGCCTGTTGGGTGAGTGGCCCTCAACCTTACGGCCAATCCGAGTTTGGTCGGCCTGCTGGGAGAGTGGCCCACTAGCCTTACAGAAAACCGATGGGTCGGCCCGCTGGGGGAGTGGCCCCCAGCTGTACGACCGATCCGAGATTGATCGGCCCACTGGGGGAGTGGACCACAGCCTTACAGCAAACCGATGGGTCGTACTGCTGGGAGAGTGACCCCAGCTTTACGGTCGATCCGAGTTTGGTCGACCCGCTGGGGGAGTGGACCCTAGCCTTATAGTCGATCCGAATTTGATCGACTTGCTGGGGGAGTGGACCCCAGCCTTACAGAAAATCGATGGGTTGGCCCGCAATGGGAGTGGCCCCCAGCCTTACGGAAAACCGATGAGCCGGCTTGCTGAGAGAGTGGCCCCCAGCCATACGGCCGATCCGAGTTTAGTTGGCCTACTGGAGGAGTGGCCCCCCAGCCTTACGGCCGATCCGAGTTTGGTTGGCCCGCTGGGGAAGCGGCCCTCAGCCTTATGGCCAATCCGAGTTTGCTCGACCTGCTGGGGAAGTGGCCACAACCTTACGGCAAACCGATGGGTCGGCCTGCTGGGGGAGTGGCCCCTAGCCTTACGACAGACCCAATGGGTTGACCCGCTAGGGGAGTGGCCCCAGCTTTACCTCTGACCCAAGTTTGGTTGGTCCGCTGGGGGGAGTGGCCCTCAGCCTTATGGCTGATCCGAGTTTGGTCGGCCTGCTGGGGGAGTGGCCCCCAGCCTTACGGCCGATCCGAGTTTGGTCGACCTGTTGGGAGAGTGGCCCCCAGCCTTACGACAAACCCATGGGTTGGCCCGCTGGGGGAGTGACGACAAACCCATGGGTTAGCCCGCTGGGGGAGTGGCCCCAGACTATGGCAAACCCAATGGGTCGGCCCGCTTACAGCAGATCCGAGTTTGGTCGGCCGTTGGGGGAGTGGTCCCAGCTTAACGACAAACCGATAGGTCGGCCCACTGGAGGAGTGGCCCCCAGCCTTACGACAGACTTGTTGAGCTAATCTGTTGACCTGCACACTTTAGTAAAACTAAAGTGGGGAAGGAGGCCGATCAAATGTCCACTTAGGGTACATTTGTCGAAGATATGTCATACCGACGAAAAATATGTTAGCTTAGTGAAAATAGAAACCAAAATAGGTTGAGGAGTTTGGTTGGTTGGAGTTTTTTTACCAATCATACCTCAACCAAGCCGTTGAATGAGCTTGATTGGCGGTGGAAATACAAGTCATCCTGTGTATTCCATCCTGGCCCCCTCCACGACTCGGGTTTGCCTTGGAAAGTGGGAAACCCGAGGCGCTCGAAATTTCATTTCGTTGGCACAGGTTGGTCGGATGGGTCGGTCTCCTCTTGGATGAAGGGGTTCGCAGAGAAGGCCCAAGCTCCGAGGGAGGAGCTCAGCTGGAAGGGCTTGACAAAAGGAACTCGGATGGCGCTACTGTGTGCTCAGACCTGACCATGTTTGCTGTGATGACATGATGACCATGTTTGCTCTGACGGCAAGAGGGCCATATTCGGTCTGACTCGAGCTTGTACTGCCCAAACCCAAACCCAGTGTTTGCTTGTAGGGAGGGAGCTCGGTACATCGACAGCTCAACAGAGGGGCGTCTTAGCATGGCGGTCGCTCGGCAGGGGGTGATGCGCAAGTCTGGCAGCTCAGACGAATTTGAGCTTGGGCAGGGGCCTAAAACTTGAGTAGAAAGTAGCAAATAACATAAATAGAGAGGTATTAATGGGTTTAAAGGAGAGCAAAGTGTTGGATCCTGTGGATGGCAAACAACACTAGAAGCGGGGTTGAATAATGTTGTATGAATAAAACTTTTTCGACAACAATCAAAACAAGACTAACTTCCCTTCCAATGTTGCCTAAGGAACCAAGTAGAGTGATCTACACTTGGTCCTTAATCAGCATGATGATCTCAAAATATAAACAATAAAGATCAAAAAGTAATTGCAACATAATAAATCTCACAGCAGAATATAAACAATCTTTGCAATAACAATATTATTAACAAATGATTACAAATGACATATATTTGAATAATGAACAAGTTAGTACAAAGCAAATAATAATAATGAGACAATCATAGAAAATCACACAAAGAGACAAGAGATTTATCCTGGTTCTCCCCAACCTGAGTACATACAGTCCCCGACCGTCATAGATCGAGATTTAATCCACTATTGCCTTAGCAATACAATTACCTAGCTTCACTCGCTAGGATTTCCAACGACCTAGTATCACTACTAGGATTTCCAACGACATAGTCTTGACTAGGATTTACACCACCCTTATCACCAAGGGACTACAAGTAAAGATCAAAATCCAATTCACCACAAAAGTTAGTGGAGATTGGTTTACACCCAACAATTCTATAGCCAAGATGAATTTGCAATTGTACTCCCAAGTGGCTAAAGAATTTAAATTGTTCTTTGATCACACAAAGAATATGAAATGATTCGATGTGATCAAGAACTTTGTTGTTTTCAAAAATCCTTTAAGAATATTAAAATGAGAGTAGAGGAGTTTGAAAAACCAATTTACGATAGCCAAAAAAATAACGATCATAAAAAGATTCAGAAATAAAATAAGATCAGAGATTTGAAAACTATTTGGCTACGAAAAACTTTGAGAGCGATGAGAATTTTGAGAACTTTGAATTGCTTGAGAGAATTAGAATTTTGCTCATGAATGAATAATGTTAATAAAAAGAGATCTCAAAGGTTCTCTATTTATAGAGCTAAAAGAGAATTTGAATTAATTCAAATGAAAGTTGACTTTAGCACAAAAATCAAGCTAGGAATAAATGAGAGAGGAAGTCAAGGGAATCTGCTCGAACACAGCTGGTAGTCGACTCCCAAAGGAGGTAGTCGACTCCCAGAGAGTTTTCAGGAAAAACTCTGCTATATCTGGTAGTCGACTCCCATCTTTGGTAGCCTACTCCCAGAGCAGTTTTCAGGGAGGATCATGTAACCAACTCCTGGGTGTTTGGAGGTTGACTACAAGTTTTGAATAAGCTCTCAAATAAGTTTAAAACAAGTTTAAAACTATTTTCGAAAATCATTTTATGTGTGTGCATATTCTTCTTGGCTTTGACATAATCCTAAGAAAAATAAAAGACAACTCACACACTAGACACTATGAAGACTTTGAAGCCATGGTTGAAGTTGATGTTGTTGCATGGGCTTCACTTGAATTTGAGCTCCTTTTTAGCTTGAGCTTGAGCACATTCTTTGATCTTCATATTTGAGTTCCTCTTGTGCTTGAACTGAAGCTTTAGAATGTAGACGTTGAATTGCGAGCTAAATTCATCTTCATCTTCTATGAGTGTGGTTGAAGTTCTTTATCTCGAAGTATGCTTTGAGCTTCACTCAACTTATTTGCACAACCTACACACTTAAGTAGTATGATTAGTATATTACCAACATTTGGTGTGATCATCATCAAAACCACTTTGGGGGTGGGACTAGATTTCCCAACACTCTCCCCTTTTTGATTATGACATCCTAATGAAAAAACATATGAATAATATGTAAATGAAAACTAATGAGTAAGTATACTTACTCCCCCTGCTTAGATGAGGTATGAAATCATATCATACTCCCACTGCATCAAAGCTGGTTAGCAACATATTATTCATTTACGTTTTTTCTTTTACTATTTTTCTCCCCTTGTCATCATACAAAAATTATGATTACAATAATGTCACGAGTGCAAGGAGCCAATCTTGTTTCAATTCTTTTTCCCCCATGATCCCTAAATCGTGACGAAGTTTCGAAAATATATCCTTTTGTAATATTAGGCTTCGTGAGAATATCTGCAACTTGATGTTCAGAGGGTACATACTTAAGTTCTACATCCTTTTTAGCACAGTGATCATCTATGAATCTGTGTCTAATATCTATGTGTTTCGTTCTTGGATGAAGAACAGAATTCTTAGTTAAATTAATAGCGCTTTTATTTTCACAATAAATTACACAAGTTGATGTATTAATACTATAATCTACTAAGATTTGTTTCATCCAAAGTACCTGTGCACAAGCAAATCCTGCAGCCATATACTCTGCCTCAGTAGTTGATAGTGAGATTGAGCTTTGCTTTTTGCTAAACCACGAGACAAGGCAGTGTCCAAGGAAATGACATGTTCCACTTGTGCTCTTTCTAGTGACTTTACAACTATCATAGTCTGAGTCACTGTACGAAATTAAATCAAAAGTGCTACCTTTGGGATAAAACAATCCAAAGTCAGAAGTTGTCTTAAGATATCTAAATATGTATTTTACTGTTTTAAGGTGTGATTCCTTTGGGTAACAGTGAAATCGTGCACAATCGCATACACTAAACATTATATCAGGTCTGCTTGCAGTTAAATAAATCAAAGAATCAATCATACCTCGATATGTTTTCTGATCAACCTTTTTACATGCTTCATCTTTATCTAAAGAGGTGGATGTGGCCATATGTATATTCCTTCCTGATGCATTCTCCATCCCGAACCCTTTGAGTAGATCTTTAGCATATTTTCGTGAATGAAGGTTCCCTCTTTTGACTGCTTGATTTGCAATACTAGAAAGTACGTAAGTTCGCCCAGGTGGCTCATCTCGAATTCTTCCTGCATTAACTTAGCAAACTCTTGACATAGATCTTTGTTAGTGGATCCAAAAATAATGTCATCTACATAGATTTGAATGAGATTGCTGTCATCATGAATTTTCTTAATAAATAATGTAGTGTCTATTTTTCCAACATTATATCCTGAGTTGATTAAGATTTTTCTTAATCTTTCATACCAAGCTATTGGAGCTTGTTTCAGGCCATATAATGCTTTATTTAGTTTGTATACATGTCCTACTTTCTTATCAAGTTCAAAGCCAGGAGGTTGTTCAATATATACTTCCTCCTTTATATAGCCATTTAAGAATGCGCTCTTTACCTCCATTTTGGTATAACTTAAAATTTTTATATAATGCAAATGCAAGTAGCATCCTAATGGATTCTAGTCTAGCGGCTGGTGCAAAGGTTTCGTCGAAATCAATACCTTCTTCTTGTGAATACCCCTGTGCTACTAACCTTGCTTTGTTTCTTACCACATTTCCGTCCTTGTCTAGTTTATTCCGGTATACCCATTTTGTGCCGATGACTGGACGATCTTCTGGTCTGGGGACTAGCTCCTATACCTGGTTTCTCTCAAATTGGAGAAGTTCTTCTTGCATGGCTTCAATCCATGCTTCATTTGCAAAAGCCTCATCTATCTTTTTCGGCTCAATGTTAGAAACAAATGCAATATGTGTCATGTGCTCTATTTAAGATCTAGTTCTAACACCTGGATCAATAGTACCAATAACTTGTGTGTGTGTGTGTGTGATGTGTAACTTCAGTAAAGGATTTAAGTAGAGGAGTGGGAGTGTTAACATCAGAAATAGTGCAATATCATCATCAATATAAATGGGTATATTACTAGTAAGGGATTCATCAAATATCACATGCATAGTTTCAATAACATCTCTGGTTCTTTTATTGTATATTCTATATGCTTTACTACGAAAAGAATAACTGATAAATATGCCTTCATCCGCTTTGGAGTCAAATTTATCTAAGTTATCTTTTGTGTTAAGAATATAGCATTTACAACAAAAAACCCTAAATAAGATACTTTTGGAATTTGTTGGAGAAATAACTCATAAGGTGTCTTTTCAAAAGTTTTTCTAATTAAAACTCTGTTTTGAATATAGCACGCAGTTGCTACAGCTTCCGACCAAAAATATTTTGGAAGGTTGCTTTCGCACAACATTGTTCGTGTACACTCTTGGAGTGTCCTGTTTTTCCTTTCAACTACCCCATTTTGAGGAGCATCTCTGGGAAAAGCAAAAGTATGAGAAACACCTCGTTTTTTACAAAATCTTTCAAATTCACCATCGTGGTCACTTCTTATAGAGATAATTTTCAAAGAGTATATTCTTTCAATTCTTATGAAAAATATTTTAAATCCACGGAAGGCATGATTCTTATTAACTAAGAATAATACCCACGTGTATCGTGTGAAATCATCAACTATAACAAATACGTATTTGCTGTCATAAAGAGATGAAGTTCTAACCGGGTCAAACAGATCTATATGAAGTAGTTCAAGTGGCCTTTTTGAGCTGAGAGCTCCAATACTCTTAAATGTACTTTTATGCATTTTGCCAAGTTGACATGAGTCACACTTTTTGTCCAATTTAAAATTTAATTTTGGAAGGCCATGCACCAACCTTTTCCTAGACATCTTACTCATGTTTTTTATGTTTACATGACCAAAACATCTATGCCATAGTAACGAGTCATTTGTTGAAACAATTAAGCATACATTTGAATCATAATCTTTTAAACTATGTACGTAGATATTTTCTAATCGTTTACCTTTAACAAGAATATTCTTCATATCATTATAATAGACTAAGCAAGCATCTAATGTGAAAATAACTTTCATACCTTTATCGCACAATTGGCTTATGCTTATTAAGTTATGTGTTAGCCCGCTTAGCAAACTGACATCTTTGATAAGAGGTTTTGAGGAGTCGCCGATATTACCGATGCCAATAATTTTTCCTTTCTTGTTGTCACCCAAAGTTACGGTTCGTCCATCAATCATCTTTAGAGCACTTAGCAATTTTGCATTCCAGGTCTTGTGTGCGGAGCATCCACTGTCCATTATCCATATGTCCTGAAAGATAATAACTAAATGTATTTGGTACCCACTAATGATTGGGTCCAAGTTGTTAGACATTATTTCTATCTTTATGTGCAACCCTAAGCATTGGGTATCAAGATGATGTTCATGAGGCACATGGATACCCTAAAGATGTGTACATGTGAGGATTACTTATTAGGAACCCAAATTCGATTTGAATTTGATTTCATATACATATTTTTAAACTTGTTGGAAATATAAATATTTTTCTCATGATTACTCCAATGTTTTGGTACTCATAAAACATTATTTCTAACAATTTTTTGAATCATGTATATGATGTGTTTTGTTTGCAACATATTTGTGATGTACAATATTGTGATGAGAATTATCATGATGTACATTGTGTTTAGCATTCTTGCTATATATAATAGCATACCGTTTTATATCTTTATGCACAACATTTTGAACAAAATCATTCTTTGAAGTAGATGCATGCATACAAGATGGAGTAGCTTTCACATTTGGGTTGTCATTAACCTTTTCAAGTTTCAGAACAAGTTCCTCATGTTTGAGCTTACTTAAAACAATGTCACTGGTAAGTATATTGAATTTATCATTTAAGGTAGAGGTATATAAAGCATGTTCATTCTTCAGAGCATCATGATCACAAGATAATTTATCATGTTTAGTTCTCAAATTTTCATAATCATTATAACGATGTTTTATTGAATCATATTCATTTGCAAGAGAATCAAACTTGTTCCTAAGATTGTTATGTTCATCATGCAAAGCATTATACTTATTATCTAAGCTTTTGTATTTCTTTTTCAATCTTTCGTATTCTCTATACAATTTTCATATGCACTAGCAATGTCAAAATCATTTTCATCATCAGAACTAGATTTACATACCTCATTCTTGTTGTCTTGATGAGCCATCATGCATATTTCTTTCCCAAGACTCACATCGTATAATTGGGTTGTTTTCATAGGTGTTTGGATTGCATTTGAACTTGATCCAGATCTTTCTTCTAATATATTGAGTATTTGATGTGAGGTGTCTGCCTTTTCTACAAGATCTAGCATCTCATTAGTTAAACCATTATAAAGTAAATGCATTACCTTTATGTTTCTGAAGTAGGCTTCCTCTTAATCTGGATTCCATTGAGTTTGAAAAGTGGTTGGAATTTCATTTGGTTCTCTAACAAATCGGTGGTACTTTAGATCTTGTGCCTCCAAAAATATCTCCATCCTTCTTTTCCATTAAGAATAGAAGGTGCTGTCAAAGGTTGGTGGAGTATGAATGCTACATCCGGGAGGAAGGAACGTTGTTGATGCCATCGCCTTGACCTTGATTTGATACCAAGTGTTGGATCCCGTGGATGGCAAACAACACTAGAAGGGGGTTGAATAGTGTTGTATGAATAAAATTTTTCGACAACAATCAAAACAAGACTAACTTCCCTTCCAATGTTGCCTAAGGAACCAAGTAGAGTGATCTACGATTGGTCCTTAATCAACACGATGATCTCAAAATATAAACAATACAGATTTAAAAGTAATTGCAACAGAATAAGTCTCACAAAGGAATATAAAAAATATTTGCAATAACAATATTATTAACAAATGATTACAAATGACATATATTTGAATAATGAACAAGTTAGTACAACGCAAATAATAATAATGTGACAATCACAGAAAATCACACAAAGAGACAAGAGATTTATCCTGGTTTCCCACAACCTGGGTACGTCTAGTCCACGACCATCACAGATCGAGATTTAATTCACTATTGCCTTAGCAATACAATTACCTAGCTTCACTCGCTAGGATTTCCAACGCCCTAGTATCACCACTAGGATTTTCAACGACATAGTCTTGACTAGGATTTACACCACCTTTATCACCAAGGGACTACAAGTAAAGATCAAAATACAATTCACCACAATAATTAGTGGAGATTGGTTTACACCCAACAATTCTATAGCCAAGATGAATTTGCAATTATGCTTCTAAGTGGCTAAAGAATTTAAATTGTTCTTTGATCACAAAGAATATGAAATGATTCGATGTGATCAAGAACTTTGTTGTTTTCAAAAATCCTTTAAGAATATGAAAATGAGAGTAGAGGAGTTTGAAAAACCAATTTACGATAGCCAAAAAAATAATGATCTTAAAAAGTTCAGAAATAAAATAAGATCAGAGATTTGAAAACTGTTTGGCTCCGAAAAACTTTGAGAGCGATGAGAACTTTGAGAACTTTGAATTGCTTGAGAGAATTATAATTTTTCTCAAGAATGAATAATGTTAATAAAAAGAGATCTCAATGGTTCTCTATTTATAGAGCTAAAAGAGAATTTGAATTAATTCAAATGAAAGTTGACTTTAGCACAAAAATCAAGCTAGGAATAAATGAGAGAGGAAGTCAAGGGAATCTGCTCGAACACAGCTGGTAGTCGACTCCCAAAGGAGGTAGTCGACTCCCAGAGAGTTTTCAGGAAAAACTCTGCTATATCTGGTAGTCGACTCCCATCTTTGGTAGCCGACTCCCAGAGCAGTTTTCAGGGAGGATCATGTAACCAACTCCTGGGTGTTTGGAGGTTGACTACAAGTTTTGAATAAGCTCTCAAATAAGTTTAAAACAAGTTTAAAACTATTTTCAAAAATCATTTTGTATGTGTGCATATTCTTCCTGGCTTTAACATAATCCTAAGAAAAATAAAAGACAACTCACACACTAGACACTATGAAGACTTTGAAGCCATAGTTGAAGTTGATGTAGTTGCATGGGCTTCACTTGAATTTGAGCTCCTCTTTAGCTTGAGGTTGAGCACATTCTTTGAGCTTCATCTTTGAGCTCCTCTTGTGCTTGAACTGAAGCTTTAGAATGTAGACGTTGAATTGCGAGCTAAATTCATCTTCATCTTCTATGAGTGTGGTTGAAGTTCTTTATCTCGAAGTATGCTTTGAGCTTCACTTAACTTATTTGCACAACCTACACACTTAAGTAGTATGATTAGTATATTACCAATATTCGGTGTGATCATCATCAAAACCACTTTGGGGTGGGACTATATTTCTCAACACAAACCCGATTGCAGGAGCCTGTTCGGACATGGATCCCAGCTCCAGCTTCAGCTCCGGCTTGTCTGGATCCATCAATATCGGCCATAATTCCAAACGCTAATTGGTAGATCTAGGCCAATTCAGCATGGGTTTCTCGACAGGGGAAGCTTGGTGAACTCGGACAGAGGTTGGCCCGTAAGCTTGGCAGGGGTAGCTTGGCAAACTCAGACAGAGGTGGGTCCGCAAGCTTAGCAGGGGTCGACCGAGCTCGAAGAACTTGCTTCATCAGGCAAAGATGGACCGAGCTTCTCATAGTCTACTCGATAGAGGCAAGACGTGATCACAACGAGAGGGCTTCGTTGTTTGCTCAGGCTTGGTGGCGTATCGCGACGATGGCGACTTGGATGGATCTGATGATGGTGGTTGGATTGGGCTGGTTCGGGCCTGTGCGGGGTTGACATCCGTTACCCTCTCCCTCCTCGCCTCGGTGCACGATCAAGGTCTTTGAGCCAAAGCCAATGGAGGTGAACTCGAGGGAGATGTTCTGATCCATCCCAGTTCTGGGGAAGACATCAAGAAAAAAGGGACCCTCTCGACGCCCCCACTAAGTCGCCACCACCAAATTTCCTGAAATTTTGCGATCAGATCTTATTAGATCTAAACTCCGATGACGGTGGCTTCGGCTTCCCACTGGTCGTGAGATCAGTAGATGAAACCCCGTGAACAGGACATGCATCGATTGCGGCTGGAAAAAACCACCGTGTGCTTCGTACGTCATCTCCAAGCGCCTGGAGTATTCTGGGATGCATCATGTGCTTGGGGTCCATATCACCTTTGTTAGATCTGTCGTGGTCTAAGATCCAATTGAAGAAAACGAGGGTAAAACCCACATCAGCTTCGTCAGATCGGTCGGTAGGGAGGCACTCCGGTATGAGGCAGCTCGATCAGGGAACAACAATTTCGGCTCGGTCAGCAGGATCGGTAAGGTATGCAGCCCACATATTCAGTAGGATCGACACCCTCTCAAGCTCGGCTGGGGTGTCTTGATGGATCAACTGTCCGATCGGTTGGATGGAGGCGAGCTTCAGCTGATCTGACAGAAGTGACCGCAACTAATCAGAAAGAGGCTAATCGACACACTTTGGGGCATGGCTGATCGACACCCTCTTGTGCTCGGCTGGGGCATCCTCGATGGACTGGCATTTTTGACAGGATCGACGGCCCGGCGGGGGGGGGGGGAGCTTGGCCGGGGAGTTCATTGGTCAGCTTATTGTTTTGGAGAGAGATCTCTACGAGCGAAGGAGGTAGAATATTAGATGCAAGGATCCTGGGATGGCGTTGCCGCTGGCGTTGAGGTAATTTAGCGAGGAAAGGGATGGTCAGATCTGGGATCTTGCTGGTGAGGTTGTTGTTTTGGAGCTTCGAACGCCAAAGGAGATGAAGTCAAGCTAGATGTGCAGAATTTATGGGACTGCTGAAGATATTGTTGTCCAAATAGGCCTCCCGCAATGAGATGGCCAGCGATAAATTGAGGATTTTGCCGAAGAAACAATTGCAGGAGGGGATAAGGAGGTGGAGGAGAACAAGGGATGATGAAGATGTCATGGATTACTATCGCTAGGCGCCCGACGTTGCTCATTGTCTTTCGATGTCATATAGCTTTAGCTCTTGGAACATGGGCTTTACTTGCTGAAGGGGATATGCGGTTTGCACTCGGGGATAAAGATCTGATCATTTTGGAGTTTTTGGCGAATGGTGGATGCTTTGGAAGATTGCAGTGTCTCTGAAGAAGAAGCTTCCACCACCACTACCTCTCCCGAGAGGGGGAGAAAGAGAGATATATGTATATAGGTTTGGAATGGGTCATTGTCGGTGTGATAGGCGATGTGGATGTTGACTCGTTCCCACAGACGACGTGAAATGTTACGGAATAAATCTGCACATCAATTAAGTAAGAATGTTGTCAAATGAACCTAGTTGGAGTAGCCATGGTACGTGTTAGGTGGGCGATTGGATAAGTGATGCTCCCGAAACTAACACCTAGAAGCCACCTAGCAATGGCACGAACGCCAAATGTATAAATCTTTCCCTATGATCTCTTTATAAATCTTTCAACTTGTCTTGACGAGGCTAGCAGGGCAGCGTTTCGTTTCAAGTCCACTTCAAGATAGACTTTGGATTTAAAATCTTGCTAGCGGAAGACACATGTTTTATCTAAAATTCAGAACCCTTTTCCCCCCAACTAGTAATAATAAAGGGGAAACGAAAAAAGGCATGACTGGGCTTCCTATGATGTAGCGTGAGTAAAAAAAGCATGGTTAGTGAGGAAAGAAATTCTAACTCGAATATATCACTTGAATCTGATTCGAATTCAAACTCAAACACGTGTTTGTAACACAATTCTCAGCAATATATACATCGTTTGGAATAAAAAAACCAGTGATGCATCAAAAGGTTCTTGAGACTACAGATGTATTCCTCATCGTATCATATACACAGAGAGGCATGCTGTTGGCATCGCTGTTAGCACTTTGCTGGACCATTGTAATCGCAACAAAGAGTCATATGCCGTTGACCCAAGTCGTCGCCGAGTCATCCTATTTTGGCTTCACGCAAGACAAAGTAATGTGGAGTCCACATGATGCAACTGTCAATGAAAACAAAATGAACTGAGTGTTTGGCATTAAAAAATCAGTCTTTAGCCCAAAACTAGTCTTTTTTTTAGAATGACCCGAGTCTTCGGCATTAAGAAAACACAAGCCAACAGTATCTGTTGTGGACCCAGGGGGTCGTCGGCGACCTATTCTGCCACCAGCAGTGAGGAAGCGACAGTGCTAGAAGAAGCTGCAGGACACATCCGATGGCGTATCAGCTCGGTTGTATCTGCACCATTGGATCTTGGCAACTCCTTGTGAGCAGTTTGTTTGTCTTGACATGTTGTTTTACCACTGTGGATCTTGGATAAAACTTCTTCCACATCAACTTAAGTAGTGGGTCCTACAGCCGTTGTTTTTTCACAATGAACTGAAGGGGAAAACAAAGCAGAAGCAAACGTCTTCTTCCTCTTCCCTCCCAAAAGCTTCTACGGTTTTCTGACGGCCATTGGTGACAACTGTAACCGCATGTGAAGTTAAGTCCTTTATCGGTCATTTACTTTCCACAATCTAGATCTACATCTAGATACGTAATGAACTCACTTTAAGTCTAAGGAAATTATCTAAGTATATAATACATGGAATTTACTAGACAATTTGTATAGTATCATCATTAGGACATGATGTTTAACTAAGGATAAATGCCTCAAGGGCATACATCTTCCTACACCTACTTCGTTGTCGGTCGTAAGACAAAGTGGCCATGCCCCTCGCTACCGAACAACTCTACTTATTCGTCAGCCGTAAACCCAGGGGCCACCACTCGCAACTGAATGATCATATTTCATCGTCGGTCGTAAGATGAAGGGGCCATGCCCCTCGCTATCGAACGACTCTACTTGGTCGTCAGCCGTAAGCCGAGGGGCTACCCCCTCGCAACCGAATGACCCTTCTTCGTCTTTGACCGTAAGACGAAGGAGCAATGCCCCTTGCTTCTGAACGACTCTACTGGATCTTCAGTCATAAACTGAGGGCCTCCCCCTCGCAACTAAACGATCATACTTCATCGTCGATCGTAAGACGAAGGAGCCATGCCCCTTGCTACGGAACGACTCTACTTGGTCATCATCCATAAGCCGAGGGGCCACCTCTCGCAACAGAATTACCTGACTTCATCGTCGGCTGTAAGACGAAGGGTCCATGCCCCCTGGCTACCGAACGACTCTACTTCATCGTCTGCCATAAGCTGAGGGGCCACCCCCTTGCAACTGAACGACCCTACTTCGTCATTGGTCATAAGACGAAGGGGTCATGTCCCTTACTACCGAACGACTCTACTTGGTCATCAGCCATAAGCTGAGGGGCTATCCCCTTGTAACTGAACTACCCAACTTTGTCGTCAGCCATAAGGTGAAGGGGCCATTCCCATTGCTACCGAACGACTCTCCTTAGCCGTCCGTCATAAGCCGAGGGGCCACCCCCTTTCAACTGAATGGCCCTACTTCGTCATTGGCCGTAAGATTGACGCGTGTTCATATTTCACCTTTTGCACACGATCTTTATCGTGTTTTCATATGCATTTCATCTCATTCCATGTTGTATATATATATATATATCACTTTTTTGGTTCATATTGACTATTGGGTGTATTGTTTGTATTTCAGACAAATGTCAGCATTTCGGTGTCTTCTGGGATCAACCTTGCATGTCGAGACCAAGTCACGCTTATACGACGAAGATCCGATGGCCAAAGACGAGGATTTGATGATTTGGATCTTCAACCGATCGGATGGACAGACCCACCCAATCGGTTCGTGCACACGTATCTGACCCGACGAGGAGCATCAAAGGAGCAGATCCCACCCGATCGGTTCAGTGATCGGGTGGATGCCGCAATGCTCTCTGGTCTTTGAGAGGGCCTTCCAACCGATCGGTTCATCCCTCGGGTCATTTTGGGGAAGAACTCACCCGACCAGTTGACACTTCAACCGATCGGGTGGCCTTTTCTTCCCCTTTCGTGTACTACTGCTCATTCATTAAAGATATGCTATTATTCCCATGGGATTTTGGGTGATCTCTTACTTTTCTAGCGTCGGCATCGTCGTTAGCTTTCCAACGATAGGTCGCATGCCCAAATCCGATTTTTCTACATTTTTCTGGAATTTTCTGAGCGCAGCTGGGTGCTGAAATTGGGAGCTGTCTGTATTTGCACTTCAATCGATCGGTTGGAAGTCCAACCAATCGGTTCTGATCATTTTCAGAAGTTGTTCATCTCTGTTTGCTTCCACCCGATCGGTTGAACTCCCAACCGATCGGGTGGCCCTGTTTTAGCAGTTTTAGTGGGTTTTGGGACCCGAACTGTTAGGGATTTGTGGGGGCTTATAAATATAAGAGTGTGCACAACTTGCAGAGGGTTCTTCCCTATTTTTTCAGCAGCTTTTACGCCCTTTTAGGGGAGC
Organism: Scilla litardierei; assembly: GCA_030789695.1. Taxonomy (NCBI): domain Eukaryota; kingdom Viridiplantae; phylum Streptophyta; class Magnoliopsida; order Asparagales; family Asparagaceae; genus Scilla; species Scilla litardierei. The sequence continues at coordinate 100,615,550 of CM061139.1, read as the reverse complement.
CTTAGATTAGGTTAGATTAGGGTTCTATTGGAATAAATCTTGTAATGGATTGATGGATTCAAATGCAAGATAAGTATTTCTTTCTCTTATTTCAATTGTTTTGTGTAATTTTCATTTTGCTTGGTGATGAATGTTTGTTTAGATTTATTGATTGCTATCATGTTCTATATCATTGAGTAGTTCTTGATGAACCCTAATATGGGTTAGAGTAGGATTGATGCTTGGGAATTTACATTTGTCTTGATTGCATGGAAAATGTTTGATGAAATGTGTCAATGGGAATTTCTAGCAATCTGAGTCCAATTCGTTTGGCAACACACTAGATGTGTTGGGGGTTGGGGTCCAGATGCTTGTCCTGTCAAGATCCGCTTTGATGTATCGCTAGAAATCCAATTCGACCTATTAGGCCATTAGGGTTACGCGGTGGTGTTTTATTGTAATTGGTGGGAGAAAGACCGCCTCTGACCGTTGGGCCAAGGGGAAATAAAACTGGCGTTTGATCCCCTAGCCACAGCTCACACCCCTAGCGTTGACATCGAGTCCTCGCGCGTGGGAACTGCTTGGACGAAATGTTGGGAGTTATCATTGTGGCCTTAATGCTCCCGGTGGAGGGTGTTGGACATGTGAATGCCCACCGTCCGAAACCGGATAGACCTAGCGTATCATCATGGGCATCGACCGGAATATCGGGCCCATGGAGCACTAGGTACCACCTTTTGGGGCAATGTCTCACCCTGGGTCAAGTTGAATGCCAAGTGTCATGAGTGCTCTAGCCCATGTTAGCGGGAATTCATTTCTTGTCTTTTTTGTTTCTTTCCTTTATTTTTACACTTCCACTCATATTATCCGCATAGCTCTCACACAACCTAAGTGAGGCTAGTAGCCATTCAAGCCATCCACCTCCCTGAGTTCGATATACCCGCACCCTACACTAACCGTGCATTTGCGGTAAAATGACACCGCGCCCAAACCTCAAACGGGACGCCGGTCAAGTTTTTGGCGTCGCTGCCGGGGATGCGTTCGGTTTGATATTAGCTTAGCTTGGGTTCGTTAGACTACGCATTAAAAAACAAATACAATAACCAAGAAATTTTTCCCCCACCTTTATATTATCTTTTTGTTATTCTCTTGTACTATTGACGCTCCTCTCTAGTTTTCTTATTTTTGTTGTCCAGGTATCTTTTCTATTACCATGTGGAGACCAAATTTCGATGCTCAGATGGGAGGCTATGATCCTTATTCATTTGTGGTTTGTGAGATTTGTGGCAGGGCAGGGCACGTGTATAATGATTGCCCATTTACGCTTGAGAGCCTCATTCTAAACCAAGGCCAAACATTTTCTCACAAACTTAGCCCAAACACCTCACATCCATTTCCTCAACCTTATATCCCTCCACCAACACAAGAAAAATCAAGCCTTGAGTCTCTCCTTGAAAGTGACATGTTTAACCAAGGCCAAATATTGTAAAACTTTATGGTATCACTCACCGAGCCTACACCAAGGAGAGGGGATGGAGGAGAGGATATACCCACTTTCATGGTTGAGACCACCACCCCATCGGCCACCATAGAGACATCTCATGCCGATGTCCCTTTTTTCCAACAATACCACTTGGATGAAAATGCATTTTTTGATGATGATTGAAAGGATGTGGTGATTTCTCTAGGATCTGTGGGAGATACTTCTTATTTTAATTTGGATACCCCACATGAGTCTTACGAGAGCACCGAGGAGACTACAGAGCTTATGCATACCGGCGAGGAGGATGTGCATGAGGATGAGGACACCACGACCATGTACGAGCGGTATGCTCCATATCCAACTCCACATCCATCTCTGTCGCTGGTTCTTTCTTGGTCTGTGGTCAACCATAATGATGTCATTCAGGACATCGGGCAGATGGTGGAGCATGAGCATATCGTCGAGGAGGATGTGCATGAGGGCTTGGATACGATGGTCCACTTCATGGAGCCCGAGTCACATCTACCTCTACCGTCACTCTTCACTTCTTCTGCAGCTGAGCATCTACTTGAGCATATTGCCCCTATTCAGGGAGATTTTCATAGTCACTCTCACTCCACATTTGAGTCTCGCTTTTCACGACCTATTTCTTTAGACTCATATATTTTTGACACACTATATCTCTTGCAGGACACATGATCTACTTCTCTTGAGGTATGCTGCGGTGCGTCACCACCTGGAGAGCCACTTCTCATGGAGAGCGAAGATTTGGTCGTCACTAGTACAGAGGATAGCGACCCATTCTCAGGGAGTATTCGTCACCCTTTCATTATTTTTCCATCTTATTTTGATGATTATCTCTGGGATACATTTATTTTGGAAAATGATTTCTTGACATGAGCTAATGCACCTCATTCTTTGCAGGTTACAGGTGGACACCTACGAGGGATGCTGGGAGGTGCATTGCTTGGGTCCATTGGCACACGTGGCATGACGCTTCTGGCGGAGCCACAGAAGGAGCAGTTAGAGCAGCTACCTGCCCCACTCGAGATTTTGGATCCGCCTATGCTCAGGTGTATCCTAATCTAGTAGTGTAAATATTTACCGCTTTCTAGTTTAGATTAGAATAATATCGTCTCCTCTCATTAGCGAGGAGAGCGTATCTAGGGTTTGCTTTTGCATCATAATAACCCTTCATGTTGTGCCCTTCTATCATTTCACCCCCATCACCCTATCCTTATTCTTTCGGCACTTTTCTTGGCCTCGTTATCATTTTTCTCCATGAGACCCCTTCCACCTCCAAAGGGTGGTGATGCCTGTTTTACCTATTGTTCACTCTCCCATTTATCTTTTATGCCCAGTATCGGATTTTCATATCTTTTGGGCATAGCTTATATTAGCTTGGGGGAGAGTATCACCCATAGTCATTTTTGTTATTTTTGATGCATTCCCCCTCCCATTTTATCTTTGCCCTCTTATGAGTGATCTTATTGCATTGAGGGCAATGCAAGCTTTAGCTTGGGGGAGTTGCATTTCATGCATGTTTCCTTTATTTTCTTCTATTTTTCACCTTTTTCATGCATCAAAAATTTTTCTTGTCATTTTTATGCATCATTCCTATCTTGCATTTTTCTTTCTCCATTTCATTCTCGCCTCTTTCTAAGAGATGAACTCTCAATGATATTTTTCCACTCATGCTTCACTTTTCGCATTTGAACACCTTTTTCCATCACGCTATTTCTTTGATTATTCAATGCTCATATATGTGTTTTGCCATCTTTTGGGTTTATTTGCTATTTTTTGAGGTTGTTGGTTGTGATAGTGTTTAAGGCATGCTTCTAGCTTTATATCGTATTTTAATATGCCCCTCTATTTGAAGCTCCTAGATTTTCACGCTTCATTTCCAAGAAACGGTTAGTTTACCATCCTACCACATGCTTCTAACTCTTGCATGAAATACTATATGTGTACTCTTATCGCATGTGTTAGCTACCTTTCAACGGGATTAGGATATCGACACCTTTGTCCCGTGCTTGGATTTCTCAAAAATTCTCTTTTGTTTTACTTTGTACATTCCCCTTCGTTGTGCATCGTTCTCCCATTTGGGGGGTGCACATTTTTCATATTTTTGTATAATGGTCCTTCGGGGTTCTTCATAACCCGACGTCCTAAAGCCATCTGGATTAGGGTACGTAGGCTGCCCTTGCATTCCATTGCGATTCCGCAAGTTTGCAAGACAAAAATATTAAAATAAAAAACAACAAAAACAAACCAAAAACCAAAAATATGTATATATGCCACATTCTCCCCTTTTCCTTCGCTCTCTACATTTCCTATATTTGATAGCACCATTGTATATAGGGAAGGCGAGAGTTTGTACAACGTGATCTTTCCACATCTTCTCCATCTTCTTTTGAAAATACAAGCAAGGCAAGAAAGTGTTTCAAAAATAAAAAACGACAAGTATGTGTGGTGATTCCTCTCATCATAGAGATTGATAGTTATTCCCATGATTCATATCTATTCTTGCTTACTTCTTCATGCATATATGGGTATCTTGTATTCACCGTTTGGAAGATTTGATACGAATTTTGAGCTTCTTGGGCATATTATCTACTATAACATGCTATGATAGCTATGCCTTTGCCAATGTCACGCTTCTATCTCTTTTGTGCTCTATTGATATGAACCCATGATGCTATATTATGAGATTGAATTCTTGATTTAGATTGTGATATGCTTTTCCCTTGTGCTTAATTGTATTGGTGATTACATTTGTGGTTTGGAGAGGGCGATCAAGTATTCTTCGCTTCCCCTTCTTGCTTTTGCACCCGAACTTCATTCCAACTCGTCTTCCTCGGGACGAGGAAGAGTTTAGCTTGGGGGCTTGACGCGTGTTCATATTTCACATTTTGCACACGCTCTTTATCATGTTTTCATATGCATTTCATCTCATTCCATGTTGTATATATCACTTTTTTGGTTCATATTGTCTATTGGGTGTATTGTTTGTATTTCAGGAAAATGTCAGCATTTCGGTGTCTTCTGGGATCAACCTTGCATGTCGGGACCAAGGCGTGCTTATACGGCAAAGATCCGATGGCCAAAGGCGAGGATTTGATGATTTGGAGCTTCAACCGATCGGATGGACAGACCCACCCGATCGGTTCGTGCACACGTATCTGACCCGACGAGGAGCGACAAAGGAGCAGATCCCACCCGATCGGTTCAGTGATCGGGTGGATGCCGTAGTGCTCTCTGTCTTTGAGAGAGCCTCCCAATCGATTGGTTCATCCCTCAGGTCATTTTGGGAAAGAACTCACCCGACCGGTTGACACTTCAACCGATCGTGTGGCCTTTTCTTTCCCTTTCGTATACTAATGCTCATTCATTGAAGATCTGCTATCATTCCAGTGGGAGTTTGGGTGATCTCTTATTTTTCTAGCGTCGGTATCGTCGTTAGCTTTCCAACGATAGGTCGCATGCCCAAATCCGATTTTTCTACATTTTTCTAGAATTTTCTGAGCGCAGCTGGGTGATGAAATTGGGAGCTGTCTGTATTTGCACTTCAACCGATCGGTTGGAAGTTCAACCGCTCGGTTCTGATCATTTTAAGAAGTTGTGCATCTCTATTTGCTTCCAACCAATTGGTTGAACTCCCAACCGATCGGGTGGCCCTGTTTTAGCAGTTTTAGTGGGTTTTTGGACCCGAACTGTTAGGGGTTTGTGGGGGCTTATAAATATAAGAGTGTGCACGACTTGTAGAGGGTTCTTCCCTACTTTTTTCAGCAGCTTTTACCCCCTTTTAGGGGTGCCTTAGATTAGGTTAGATTAGGTTTCTATTGGAATAAATCTTGTAATGGATTGATGGATTCAAATGCAAGATAAGTATTTCTTTCTCTTATTTCCATTGTTTTGTGTAATTTTCATTTTGCTTGGTGATGAATGTTTGTTTGGATTTATTGATTGCTATCATGTTCTTCATCATTGAGTAGTTCTTGATGAACCCTAATATGGGTTAGAATAGGATTGATGCTTGTGAATTTACATTTGACTTGATTGCATGGCAAGTGTTTGATGAAATGTGTCAATGGGAATTTTTAGCAATCTGAGTCCAATTCGTATGGCAACACACTAGATGTGTTGGGGGTTGGGGTCCGGATGCTTGTCCTGTCAAGATCCTCTTTGATGTATCGCTAGAAATCACATTCGACCTATTAGGCCATTAGGGTTACGCGTGGGTGTTTTATTGTCATTGGCGGGAGAAAGACCGCCTCTGACCATCGGGCCAAGGGGAAATAAAACTGGAGTTTGATCCCCTAGCCACAGCTCACACCCCTAATGTTGACATCGAGTCCTGGCGCGTGGGTACGGCTTGGACGAAATGTTGGGAGTTATCATTGTGGCCTTAATGCTCTAGGTTGCGGATGGTGTTAAACATGGGAATGACCACCGTCTGAAACCGGGTAGACCTAGCGTATCATCCTGGGCATCGACCGGAATATCGTGCCCATGGGGCACTAGGTACCACCTTTTGGGGCAATATCTCATCCTTGGTCAAGTCGAATGCTAAGTGTCATGAGTGCTCTAGCCCGTGTTAGCAGGGATTCATTTCTTGTCTTTTTTGTTTCTTTCCTTTATTTCTACACTTACACTCATATTATCCGCGTAGTTCTCACACAACCTATGTGAGGCTAGTAGCCATTCAAGCCATCCACCTCCCTGAGTTCGATATACCCGCACCCTACACTAACCGTGCACTTGCGGTAAAACGACACTGCGCCCAAACCGTAAACGGGGCGCCGGTCAAAGACGAAAGGGCCATGCCCCTTGCTACTGAACAACTCTCCTTGGTCATCAGCCGTAAGCTGAGGTGCCAATCTCTCGTAATTGAACGACTCTTCCTCTTCGTCTATTGTAAGACGAATTGGCATGCCCCTTGCTACCGAACGACTCTACTTGGTCATCAGCCGTAAGCCGAGGGGCCACCCCCTCGTGACTAAGCAATCCTACTTCGTCATCGGTCGTAAGTCGAAGGGGCCATGCCCATCGTTACCGAATGACTCTATTTGGTCGTCAACCATAAGTCAAGGGGCCACCCCCTCGCAACTCAACGAACCTAAATTAATAGTTGACCATAAGGAATAACGTAACTGAATGACCTACACAAAATGAGAGGTCATCCCTTACACAACTTCAAGAATTGCACCTTACTATAATGGTTAATGAGTGTATTATTCAACGACTTAACCCCTTCCACCTTGGGCAGTTGCTTAACTCATTGAAAGGGACCAAATGGAGACACAGACACTCATACATGCTCCTTAAAACAAACGATAATTTTTGGCAAACAAAGAGGTACATGTCAACTTTGGGCAATATCATTTATTTTGACTTATAAAATTGTCGGGTTCTTTACAAAATTTAAACCCACAATACATTCAAAAACTTTGAGGAGTAATGAACCCCTAAGATCCCTCAACCAGATCGGTATGCCTTTAATCTCCTTTGATTGAAGCAGTATGCTCCTGATATCTTAGAGCATCAACATTCACTGCTTCACCTGTCTTGGCGACAACCTCGTCGACGGGGATAGTAGCATCCATGGTCTTACTTTGACCAACATCATCGAACCGGAAAATGAAGGGGATTTCGTCGATTTCAGCCGCAAAATCTGGGAATTGACCGTTTATTTCCAGTCAGCACTGCTCGTAGCCTTGTATATATAGCTTGTCCATATATTCTTGGACTGCCTTTTCCACGATCTCTCTCACGTTGATTTCTCGAGATCCATCAAGGATTCGAGTTTGAAGTTCAGTCTCTCTGGCCTCCCACTTGGCCCTTTACTCAAGCAACGTCTTTTCTGCATACTCCCTCTAAGCATTTAGACCAGCCTCCCTCATGCGATACTGGCCCAACCATGCTCGAGTCGACGCACCTGAGACTGGATCATTTTATTGAGAAGCTTCCATCTTGCCAGCTTCGCTTCGGCCTTTTCAACGGCTGTCTCGCCCCCTTCAATCTGACTTCATAATTAGCCACCGCCAACGAGCGACGACGTAACTCAGTGTTAGCCATTAGGGCCGACAGACAATCAAGAATTGTCAATGATTTCTTTAGTCGAAATGAAGATGATCATAATTGTTACCTGGACGATTGCGTGAATGGACATTGTGGACAACCTCTCATGATTGACCCTCGCCAGAACGTCCCTATCCCTATGATGGGTCGAATTCTCGACAAGTCGTGAGGCAGTCTCGCGATCCAAAAGAGCCAACTCATCCTTCTTAAATAGAAAGCTCGTCCGAATGAGCTTCTCCTCAGAACAATCAAACTGGGCTTGAGACGATCGATCTTTCGGCAAGATCGATCTAAAATCAAAATGAATATCCTTGGCCAGCCGTTCAGGAGGAAATAGACCTCCACAGGGCCAAGAATCTTGATGTAGAATTGGCATCTGAGGAGAGGAATCTTTCTTTGAAAAAAGACCATGTTCTTGCTCAAAGGACTGGATCTCTTCATGCGACTTATTTGCATCCAGAGAGGAAGTTGGGTTCATGGCATCATCTGACCCAGACAAGTCCGAATCATCAATACGAACATGTCACCTCGCTCTCTTCTCTTTCTCAATCGCAACCACCTCAAATTCGGTGGGGAGCTTCTTTTTTTTCCTCTGTTGAGGACGAATAGACTTAGAAACTTCATGAACCACCTTGGGTAATGCTTCGGAGGTCCCAATCATTCCTCCCTCGAAAGAATACACTTTAGGGGAAGACACATTTCCCTCAGCCTCTCTTATGGAAGCTTCGACTGCCTCCTGCATCCCAGGGTCCACATGGTATTTGATGTGTCCATATTTTTTACCTTTTTCATATCATCATGACATTGCATTCCATGCCATTTTCGCATCCAAATCCCATGTTTGCCTACGATATCGTATTTCTGACGTTATATTCGAGTTTCGTAGTATTTTATGAGTTTTCAGGGATTTTGCAGCGATTTGGGACCAGACATGGGTATGGACACATCCGACACGCCCGTGAGCTCGTTGGTGAAGCTCTACAGGAGTTTGCCATGTTTTGGGAGCCTTGAGAGGAGTGGAGGAGAGAGCAGGAGGAGAGAGCAGGAGGAGAGAGCAGGAGGAGAGGGAAGCTTCATCAGCTTCAGGAGGCAAATTCCCAGGCTTCTCGGTCGAGCAGAGAAGTTGCTCGGACAGAGCAGACGCAAATGCAAAAGAGGAGCCGATACGGGGATTGCTCGGACCGAGCACTTATAGTGCTCGGTCGAGCAGCCTCTCATCCCAAAGCCTGATCAATCCAACGCACGGCCCAAGCAACTTTTCAGCGGCCGAGTCAGCACTCTGCTCGGACCGAGATGAGCTGACTCGGCCCGTGCAGGCAGAGTGAAGATTTTAGAGAATTTCAATTCCCTGTCAAGCTCGGTCGAGCAGTACATCTGCTCGGACCGAGCGACCGACCGAGCAACACGATGCTCGACCGAGTCACCCACTCGGTCGACGATGCCAAGGCCATTTTCGGAAAGATTTGTGATGCAGCTATTGCGCGATTTTGAGAGTGAAGTTTGGGAGCTGGCGACGTCGATTGGGGGGGGCGATTCATTTTGAGTTTTTGAATACGTTTTTGGGAGAGGAGATTAGGCTAATTTTTGCTAGGTTTTAGATTAAACTTCTGAATACTATTTGGATCGAATTCTATTGAAGCTTGTTTGCTATTCCTTGCGTTTTTGGAATCTGAGTTTCTCTTGAGATCTGTTATTTGCTCTGTAAGTTTCTACATCTTTATTCTATCAATTGCCATGATGTTTTTGTCTCTAAAAATTGTGTTTTTATCAGTCAACAACGTCATGAGTGAGTAGACTTTTCTAGCGTTGATGGTTTAGCCCTAAGATCCTAGGGGGAAGACGTAGATCTGGATCCCTAGGTTGAATTAGGGGTTTAGGGGAGTATTTCAGTTGATCCTACCGAATCCCTAGATAACCCGTACTGAGATCATGCCCACGGTATGTGGAATTGATATGCTTAAGGGGTATCTTTGGGATTCGAATAGGGAAATCGGTGGATCCAACCAAGACTCGTGACCATGCTCGGCTCGTGCCTTGAGAGGATCCATCGACGAACTATACCGCTACGTTGACGGCTACCGCCATTGCATCAACGAGAGCTACCGAAATACCTCACAATTCTAACCCACAAGAGTGGTACGAATTGCGAGATTAATCCCCTAACCTTAATGCAACGTAAGGATTCTATTTCAACATAGATCCCTGACGATCTTAGCGGTGATCCCTAACGTCCTAGTCCTTTTTATTATTAAAACAACAACAACAACACAACACCCAATCTTCTCAACCCGATAGCTATCTCACTTCGAGATATAGAAGTGAACTGAGAACCCAAATACACTATCACCGTCCCTGTGGGATTCGATATCTTTTATACTACATCTTGACACAGTCCGCTTGCGGATTGAGCCCGGAATTGACACCTAGGGGCCATACCACGCCTGGCAATCGTGACACCACCAGGTGGAATCTAGGTGTAGGTTTCAGGTGCGTCAGTATTCCAGACTGACCATGCCTGCAAGGAGGAGGCAAAATTCAAGAAAACGAAGAACAAGTTAGAGATGAGTGAGGTCAAATCGACCTTTCATCCATACTGTATTGAGCAGCACCGGGTCAGACAACAACCACTTTGTCGACCTGGTCCCTTCGGGCTGCTTCATCAACGAACGAGCAATCTTTTCCTCCTCAACGAAAAGAGGCTTATCCTCAGTAATGCCCAAATTAGGAATCCCCAACTGGGTTCAGAAATTCGCCTCGCTGTGAAACACCATAAATACAAATTGGTCTTTCCATTTTGGATTTGAGGTGGGAAGATCACCAAATAATTTCCTGCCTCAGCGAGCGGTTATCTGATACCAGCCCGGGGTCTTGCGAGGAGGAATTACGAAAAAGAAATTGAATAACTCCAGGGTTGGTTCAATCCTATTCATCACGCATAGAGCGATGAAGCAGACCAAGACACCAATGGCATTCGGCATCGGTTGACAAAAGGAAAGACCCAATGTTTTCAGCAAGAAGAGCATGAAGGGATGCATAGGAAATCGAAGTCCCTGATGGAAAGCTTTCACATAAACCCCAACATCTCGATCACAAGAAAAATGAGCCCTCTCCTCCCTTTAAGGCAATCGGATCTGATAGTCACATCGGACATACTTCTCTTGGAGATCAGGAATTTGGTCTGCCCCTACTTGAGAGACTTGATTGGAAATCAGACTAGGCACGGTGACCTCCTCCTTATACTTCTGAAAGATGGAGGCCAGAGACATGAGCAGAGGAGAAAGCCATTAGCAAAGGTGGAAATTGTTGGATATGGAAGACGTTTGTACACCCTTGTGGGGGATGTACGAGGGAATACGGACCTCGAACGTCGCGCACACGAAGTCGTGTGCAAAGGGAATCTGTTCCCTTGCGGAGAGGATCTCTGTATGAGTGGGAAAGTCGCATTATATATGCATAAATGCATGCGACATATGGCTAATAAAGGGGGAATATCTTAAGCTTATGTTGTACCATGCATATGGTACAACTTAAGCTTATAATGTGCCATGCATCATGGTACACCTTAATTAAGTTGTTCCAAAGGAACAACTTACCCTAAAATAACTACCTTGGGGGCTATAAATAAGACCCAAGGGTAGCCATTTTCCTTACACCATTTTGCATGAAATTCATGCATGCATCTTCTTCATAGCGAAGCTCTGCAGAAATATTTCCTCTCCCTCCATCCAAGTTCTTAATCTAAAATAGAGATTTAGATTGTGGATTAGTAGCCTTACTCCGTTCGTGAGAAGACTCGATCCGTCGTGGCGAATCCGAAGGCAAAGTTCCGAGACTACCGCTCCGCATACGCTAGCGTAAGTCTCCACTTTAATTATCGATCCTAACTCTGTTTTGGCAGGATCCAACATTGGTATCAGAGCCATATGGGTTCGCCCCGGTCAATCCACCGCCCCGTCGAAACTACGAACGAGTCGTTGTCTTTTTCACGAATGGGTCTCCTACTATTACGGATATAGTAGGAACGCTTCGTGACGGAGAGAACGCAGCGGTTGTTCTTTTCACGTTAGGGTCTCCTATCATTACGGATATGGTAGGAACTCTCCGTGACGGGAAGAACCGACCGTTCACGTAGTACGTTATTCATTTTTGGCACACGGCCATTAGGAAATAACTAATTTCTCGACGAACGGGTGCTTCATCGACGAACGGGTGCTTCATCGAGGAAGATGATGGAAGTTATTTCCATTGGGTAAGAGGAAAATTTGGTGCATGTGTACCATGGCCAAATGGGCTATGAAGGCCATGCACCCCCTCTCCCCATGCGGAGGGGGTTGGCTACGGCCAATAACCACCGGCGACCACCCCATCAAGGGGGAGGAATGAGTGCGGCAACCCCATTTAAAGGGGGTGGCCGGCCATGGCCAAAGGGGCCATGGCCGGCCAACGCCGAATGGCCTTGGCCATGACCGGCCATGGCCAAGCCATGGCCGGCCAAGGCCAGGCCGGCAGTGGCCGGCCTTGGCCAAGCCCTGCCGGCCAGGCCGGCCCTGGCAGAGGCCAGGGCCGGTGCCCTGGCCTCAGGCCAGGGCCTGGCCGAGGCCAGGGCAGGAGCCCTGGCCCCGGCCAGCGGCCTGCCGGCCCTGGCAGAGGCCAGGGCCGGCGCCCTGGCCTCAGGCCAGGGCCTGGCCGAGGCCAGGGCAGGAGCCCTGGCCCCGGCCAGCGGCCAGGCCGCCCTGGCAGAGGCCAGGGCCGGCGCCCTGGCCTCAGGCCAGGGCCTGGCCGAGGCCAGGGCAGGAGCCCTGGCCCCGGCCAGTGGCCTGGCCGGCCGGCCCTGGCAGAGGCCAGGGCCTGGCCGGCCCTGGCCGAGGGGGCCAGGGCCCTCTGGCCGACCAGGGCAGAGGCCCTGGCCGGCCCTTGGCCAAGCCCCGGCCAGGGCAGAGGCCCTGGCCGGGAAGAAGTTGCTTTCGAAAATTGGTCGACCAATTTTGTGTTTTTGGTCGACCAATCTGGCAGAAGGTCTGAATCGACTGCAAACTTGCCTACTGACCCTTACGAGGTGACAAAAGGCATTGGCCAAACTCGAATGTGTCGATTAGTCCATACGGGGCTAACCACAGTGCCGACTAGTTCATACGGGACTAACGTTTTAATGAAGTTTTTTGGGCTCTACTCCTTGAAGATTAGCCATAGTGCTCTACTTCATGCGAGATTAGCCATGTCATTGTGCTCTACTCTACGGAGATTAGCCAATGTACTTGTGACGTTGTGTTCTACTCTACGGAGATTAGCCAACGTGCTTTCAAATTTTTGGAAAAAGATGTTTTTCAAATAGGTTATGTCCCGTCCTTAAATCGGGACAGCGCAATTTAGAATTCCAAGTCCTACCACGATCCGGCCATGGTTATCTAACCCATGGGTGTGTAGAACAGGTCTCGTGGCTTGGCAATTGTTGCGTTAAAATTCTTTGCGCTAATTCTCATCTATTCTATTTTGAAAGATATGTTTTTCAAAGTAATTTTCCGCTGCTAATACCATACGTGTATTATTTCTGATTTCTTTTTACTTAAGATAAGTAAGAGGGATATTTTGAAAGTTACTTCTAGATGGTAGTTGGGAACGTAGTGAACTTCTCGATTCTAGAGTAACATTTCAACGCATCCAAGGAACTTATCAAGTGTTTAAAGAATCGAAACTTTATGCATTGAATTTTGATCGTGTTTTTCCATTTTCTTTGCAGTTTTTTGAATCGAATATGTCTACCGCTTCTAAGAATATTGTCGCAGAGCTTAACAAAGGTGAAAAGCTCAACGGCGACAATTATAAACTTTGGTCAATTAAAATCCAATATGTTTTGGAGGAGCAAGATGTGCTCGAAACACTCCAAAACATAATGGTAGAACCTGAGTTGGGCAATACGGCCCAACACAAGAGGGACCGGGAAGCTTATGACACTTGGACTCGAAAGAACAAAATAGCACGTATTACGTTACTGTCCGCAATGGACAATGACATAATGCGTCTATTTCGGGAATTCGACCTAGCCAAAGACATATGGTCTGAGCTAGAGATAAAGTTTGGTGGAACTTCGGTTACCAAACTACGCTCCTTGAATATTCAATTTGATTCGTACAAGATGCGGCGAGATCATTCTATGAAAAAGCATCTCCGCCACATGGCGAATCTTATATCTGAATTAAAGGATGCGGGAGTCACGCTGTCTGACGAACAGCAGATCCAAGCAGTCATTCGTTCACTCCCAGATAGCTGGGATAACATGAAAATGCATCTCACTCATAATGAGTGCATTAAAACTTTAAGCGATGTATCGAAACACCTCGAACTCGAGGAAGAGCGGATTCAAGCCGCAAAACCAAGTGCAGAAGTGCACGTGACCGCTAGTTCCTCACATGGAGGAAATAAGCGGAAGAATAAACGCTTAAGGTTTGTGAACGAACGTAAGCAAGAACCGGAGACCTCAAAGAAGACAAAGAACAAAAAGTGGCAAAAGAATGTGCACTCAAAGAAGAAAAACTTGAAGAAGATCAAGTGCTTTAAGTGCAACAAGTACGGTCACTTCGCCCGTACATGTACGGATGGAAGTGATAAGGTAACTTGTAGGACTAGTTACATATGTGTTTCTAGTTCCATGTTTCTTGCTGAATCTAACTATTTTTGGTTGATTGATTCAGGGACCACAGACCACGTTGCGAAGGACAGAAGGTTCTTCGTAGAGTATCGAAGGATAACTCAAGGAACAAAGTGGATATACGTCGGCAACAACACTCGTGTTGAAGTCAAAGGCGTCGGAACATGTAAGCTAGTTCTCGACAACGGCCGGACATTATTATTGCACGACGTCCTCTTTGCTCCAGATATTAGAAGGAATATCGTTTCCGTGGTCATGTTAATGTCTTTAGATTATGAGTGGAGGTTCTATAAACAATCTGTTGACCTTGTTTGTAATAATTCTTTGATTGGTTCTGGTAATGTTTGTAATGGATTAATTGTATTAAACACAATGTATGATGATTCTTCTTCCATTAATGAAAGTTTTCATTTGACAAATGCTTCTAACTCTAATTCTGAGATCATTTGTTGGCATGCAAGACTTGGTCATATTGGACCAACTAGAATGGATAGACTTGCCAAAAGTGGCTTGCTATCTAATGTTTCAAAAGTTGAAATGTCGACTTGCGAACATTGTCTTGTAGGGAAAACTTGTCGCAAGCCGTTTGGAACTGGCACAAGGGCCGAAGTTCCATTACAGCTTATCCATTCGGACATTTGCGGTCCAATGAATGTTAAGACAAGACGCGGGAAGTCCTATTTCATCACATTCATTGATGACTTCACCCGTTTCGGACATATCTATTTAATATCCCACAAAAGTGAAGCTTTGGCTTGCTTTAAAAACTATATGAGTTTAGTGGAGAATCAATTAGATCGCAAGATTAAGGTTTTGCGAACCGATAGGGGTGGTGAATATCAATCAATAAGTTTTAAGGAACTTTGTGATGAAAAAGGCATAGTTCATCAAATAACTATGCCTTATACTCCGCAACAAAACGGTGTTGCGGAAAGAAGAAATAGGACATTGATGGAAATGGTCCGATCAATGATGTCTCAGGCAAATTTGCCTATCACCTTTTGGGGTGACGCATTATTGACGGCAGCATTCATCTTAAACCGTGTACCCTCGAAGTCGGTAAGTTCTACTCCTTATGAGTTGTGGAACAATAGAACTCCAAACTTAAACATTCTAAAACCTTGGGGTTGTGCCTCGTACGCACATTTACCCTCTCACAAATATGGCAAACTTGGGCCACGTGGGAGGAAGTGTATCTTCATCCGATACGCTGAAAACTCCAAAGGATATGTTTTCGTCGGTCAAGAGGACAATGGGGGTCTTATAGAATTCGAATCGAGGGATGTTGTCTTCTTGGAAAATGAGTTTCCAAGACAGGGTGAGATAAGTCAAGACTTATCCTTGTTTGAGACTTGGGATCAAGATAGATCGGAACGTTCGAGTGGGAGAATTCTTGGTGAAGAAGAAAATACGTTTCAAACTTCACCAATGGATGATACGAACGATACCAATCCTATTCCGAGTGGGAGTGATATTATTCCAAGTGGGAGTGATGTCATTCCAAGTGGGAGTGATCAAACTCAAACAAGACATAGTAATCGAACGAGGCTAACACCTCTGAGATTTGAGGATGAATTTCCTCAAACATTCATGACATTACTACAAGATGATGACGAACCTGCAAATTTCAAACAGGCCGTCACATGCCCTGCTAAACATAAATGGATAGCGGCAATGGAAGAAGAACTTCAATCCATGAAAACAAACCAAGTCTGGGACTTGGTTGATTTACCTAAGGGACGTAGAGCCATTGGGAACAAGTGGGTTCTCAAAATCAAGCATAAGGCTGATGGCTCCATCGAGAAATATAAAGCTCGCCTTGTTGCGAAAGGTTTCACGCAACAGGAAGGAATAGACTACGAAGAGACTTTCTCTCCTGTCGTGCGTTTTACCTCGATTCGCTTAATTCTGGCAATGGTGGCTTGTTTGGACCTCGAATTACATCAGATGGATGTAAAGACTGCCTTTCTTAACGGAGAACTAGATGAGGAGATCTACATGGAACAACCAAACGGGTTCGTACAAGAAGAAAACAAACATAAGGTTTGTAAACTTCGTAAATCCATATATGGTCTTAAACAATCCTCAAGGCAGTGGTATATGCGCTTTCAAGAAGTTGTTTTGTCGTATGGATTCTCCATGCTCGACGAAGACAACTGCGTATATATTAAGAGGATTAAAAACAAGTATGTAATTATGTCTCTTTATGTAGATGACATACTTATAGCCGGAAATGATAAGCGTCTTGTCGTGGATATCAAAGCTTGGCTTTCATCCGTCTTTGAGATGAAAGACATGGGTGAAGCTGCATATATCCTTGGGGTTAAGATCTCAAGGAATCGTTCCAAGAAACTTCTTTATCTCTCTCAAGAGACATATATAAAGAAAGTTTTGGAACGGTTTAATATGCAGGACTGCAAGCCAATTGATACTCCAATAAGCAAAGGCGAGGGTCTATGTTTGGAGATGTGTCCCAAAGATCCAAAAGAAAAGAAAGCTATGGAAAAAGTTCCATACTCCAGTGCTGTCGGGAGTCTGATGTACGCCATGATGTGTACCAGACCAGACATTTGCTATGCTGTTGGTATGGTAAGCCGTTACCAATCCAACCCAGGACAAGCACACTGGAAAGCGGTGAAGAGGATATTAAGATACCTCAAAGGGACTGCGGACTATGCGTTATGCTATCAAGGCAATACCTTGAGACTCGAAGGCTATACCGATGCTGATTGGGCGGGTGATCTCGACGAGCGTAGATCTACCTCAGGCTTTGTTTATTTGCTCGGGAATGGTGCAATATCCTGGAGCAGCAAGAAGCAAACCTGCATCGCCTTATCAACCATGGAAGCCGAATTCGTAGCATTCAACATGGCGGTCCAAGAAGCTGTTTGGCTTAGGAAATTCTTAGACAGGCTGACGAATGCCTCTGACTCGAGCACTGTTCCTATATACAGTGATAGTCAAGCTTCGATTGCCTATGTCAAAGATCCTAAATTTCATTGTAAGACCAAACACATTGACATTCGATTCAAGTTTGCGAAGGATTATGACAAACGGAAGGAAGTAGACATAGGATACATATCCACGCATGAGATGATAGCGGATCCCCTTACTAAGGCGATCCCCAGAGATGTGTTTTTCAAACACTTATCATCTATGGGAATGCGTAGGTGCTGAGCTGTATCATGTAATATTTCCCATGTCTATAGAAGATCAAAGTTTAATAAAAGAAAGAAGTTCTTTTATATATTGCATACAAGTTTCTTACAAATGATTTTAAACATTTGTGTTTTAGTCTCAGCTATTTTATTGTGTGTATGTCGGACAGATTAAGGTTGGCTCTCTCACATGAGCAACCGCCTTATCTTATCAGATGGATAAAATAGAGATGAGACTAGTTTAAAGTCAAAATCATTAGACAAATGATTTAGAGTCATGACTTAAACAAGATAGTCGAATAAAAGATCTGCATCATACGGATGCTTACAAAAGATCTGAGATCTGTATCACAAGGATATAAAGATCTCATTGGATTTTTTAAATCCTATCTGTCTTATGCAGGATGAGAGTCCGTGAATATTTCACGAGTAGTAAGGGGACTCAAAAAGATAGGCACTGTGGTGTCTGATCTTTCATCCGTACAACATCATTAAGACATACTCTCCCTGGGAAAGGAGTGATGTTGTAATACGTGTTCATACCACGTATGCATTTCGACCACTGAGTTAGTAGCAATAGTGTTTGCTATTATGTGAGACTCAAAGGCCATACGGGTCTTAACTCTTACCCTCAAGGACTCCAATTGGTTCCTTTAGATTTGACGAGATGATCGCTATCTTAGCGTGTTACTAATGGGCTATGGTAATTCGGCTCGGCGGGGCACGTTAGAAAAGCGAATCAAGTCAAGATCAGAAGGTTCGCAAGAAGAGGAAGATTGATTTCATATTCGCATTTGGACTTTAGTGATTCAAAGCTGGCCAGCCAATTGTAATCCAGATGGGATTCAATTGTTGAATATAAAGTACAAGAAAATGTGAAGAAATAATCTAGGGTAAAGCATGCGTTGAACTACTCAACTTTGCACCTTCGAGGTTGTTGTGTATCTCTAACAAGTGCACAACAACAGACTCTACGCGCATGACGGTCGCACGGTCTATTTCTCGGTATGATAGATGAAAGAACTAAGGGAAAGACGTTCTCTTACAATCCCCTCAAGTGTGAGTGGGAGATGTTGGATATGGAAGACGTTTGTACACCCTTGTGGGGGATGTACGAGGGAATACGGACCTCGAACGTCGCGCACACGAAGTCGTGTGCAAAGGGAATCTGTTCCCTTGCGGAGAGGATCTCTGTATGAGTGGGAAAGTCGCATTATATATGCATAAATGCATGCGACATATGGCTAATAAAGGGGGAATATCTTAAGCTTATGTTGTACCATGCATATGGTACAACTTAAGCTTATAATGTGCCATGCATCATGGTACACCTTAATTAAGTTGTTCCAAAGGAACAACTTACCCTAAAATAACTACCTTGGGGGCTATAAATAAGACCCAAGGGTAGCCATTTTCCTTACACCATTTTGCATGAAATTCATGCATGCATCTTCTTCATAGCGAAGCTCTGCAGAAATATTTCCTCTCTCTCCATCCAAGTTCTTAATCTAAAATAGAGATTTAGATTGTGGATTAGTAGCCTTACTCCGTTCGTGAGAAGACTCGATCCGTCGTGGCGAATCCGAAGGCAAAGTTCCGAAACTACCGCTCCGCATACGCTAGCGTAAGTCTCCACTTTAATTATCGATCCTAACTCTGTTTTGGCAGGATCCAACAGAAATTTGTGTAGCTTCAGATTTTGCAATATTTGGGCCTAATTTGGGGAATGTTGTCTCATCAAATTCACAGTCTTCAAGACGTGCCTTGAATGCGTCTCCCATTTAGGGTTCTAGCTATCTTATAATTGATGGTGAGTTAAACCCTACATAAATCCCTAGACGACATTGAGCACCTATTTTTGTCCTCGGCTATGGTGCTATATGGATATAGACTGCACAACCGAAAATTCTTAAGTGAGAGATGTTTGGTGGTATTCCATATGCAAGTTGCATTGAAGAAATACTCTGACCTCCAGAGGGTCTGATTTATATTAAAGAAGCTGCATGCAATATTGCATGTCCCCATGCAGTCACTGGCAACTGGGATTTCATTAGTAATGGACGTGCAATCCGTTGGAGTCTTTTTATCAGTGACTCTGCCAACCTATTTTGGGTATGAACATGTGGCACATTATATTCAATTTCTATCCCAGTTGCTAGGAAATATTCTTGAAATAACCGGGAGGTAAATTTCCCAGCATTATCCAGATGGATTTTCTTTATTTGATTGTCTGGAAGATGCGCCCGCAATTTTATTATTTGTGAAAATAGCTTTGTAAAAGCTAGATTGCCGGTCGATAATAGACACACATACGAATATTTCGAGGATGCACAATCAGTACCATAAAGTACCTAAAAGGCCCACTAGGGGTGGATTGGTCCACATATATCTCCTTGTATTCTTTCGAGGAAGCTTGGAGATTCTCTGTCCACGTTTAGTGCAGATGGCCTTGTAATTGGTTTTTCCTTGTAGCAAGGGATGAGAGGGAATTCACCCTTTTGAAGAATTTTCTGGTTCTTCAAATCATGCCCATACGATTGCAATAAGATGTTGTGCATCATTACTGATCCAAGGTGGCCAAGTCTATCATGCCAAAGTAGAAACTTGGATGATATCAGACACTTCAGGTGCTCCGTCAAATTTGCTTCATCTCTCCGGATCTTTATATGGTATAGGTCTAATGAAAGGCTATCAAAACGCTCAAGTATGGATTTAATTCCTTTTTCTTGAGACGTCAAATACAAATATCCTTATTTGTTTATATTTGCAGTTTCTAAGTGAAACTCGTTTAGACGGATGTCCATGAAACTTAATAAGTTTCTTTTCGAATTCGGAGACAATAATGCATCCTTTATTTTTATTTGTGTACCATTTTGGAGCAACAGTGTTGCATTCCCTGATCCTTCAACTATGTTTGATGGTCTTGATATTGTATTTACCAAGATATCATCTGGTATGATGCTATGAAAATAGCATTTATATTAAAGGATTGTATGTGTTGAGGCACTGTCCACTAAACAGTTATGAAAGCAGTCCATCTATTAAAAGATGAGGCATATAAGCACATTTTATTGAAGAAAAACATAACTACTTTATTCAAAAGCATTTTGCATAATTATGAAAAACATAAATAGCTTTCAATGACAATGTTTTTAACAAAAATAAAAAGCTAATCAAACAAGTCGTCTTTTTTGAAATAATCAGCGGTAAACTGGACTGGAGCATGGGAGTAGGTGGCCACCAGATGTGTTTCGTTTGTCTTCTTTAAGATCTCTTTATATAAATCTTGGAGGTGCCACGAAGTTCTGCACACTTTGGACTAGTGTCCTTTCAAGCCACAACTATGACACTGGTTTTTCAAATCCTTTCTTGATGGGGGTGCTTGATTTTTGTTAGTATCATTTCTACGCCATGTGAACTTCCACCCTTTGTTTATGTTCTGGTGAACTTGTCCTTTGGCCTTTTTGTTTGGTCACCCCTTTGGAATTTTCCTTTCCTTTTATTATTATTCTTCTTCTTGGAAGAAGATGCATTATGAGCTTCTGGTAGGGGGCATGCCAGTAGGGCACATGTTATGAGTGGTAAGGAGAATCTCTCTGTTCTGTTCAACCATTAGTAAGCATGACATCAGCTCAGAATACTTAGTGAACTTTTGTTCACGGTATTGCTGCATCAATATCGCATCTTTTCATAGAAAGACGTGTAAGTCTTTTACATCATGCGGTCCTCTGAGACTTCTTCACCACACAACTTCAGGTGTAAGGTGATGCTGAAAAGAGCTGAGTTGTACTCAACTATGGACTTAAAGTCCTGAAGTCTCAGGTTCTCCCACTTATAATAGGCCATTGGGAGTATAAAATATTTCTGATGTTTATATCCGTCCTCAACGGGCGGTCCACAGCTCTAGTGGATCTTCGACCGTAAGGTATTCAGCCTATATGGTCTTCTCCACATGGCGACGAATGTATATAATAGGTTTTTGCTTATTCAATACCAGTCGCATAGCCATCATTAATTTGTGATTGTGGCTATACGGGATTGGGCTCGCATGTGGAATTTGACATCCAGTTGCCAGCTTAAATAATTCTTCCCTGATGCATACAGAATTTCTAAATTGTCGCTTGCGATTTTTGCCATTTATCTAGAACATCACAATTTTGCATAAATTAATAATATTGAAAGCAAAGGCAATTTTAAATGAATGAAATAATCGCGTGGATCGACCAGTCACCACATTAAAAATAATGTCCCAAAGTCCACATATACAGTCCATTTTACACAAATGACAAAGAGAATATTACAACTTTGGAAACCACATGGGTCCCATGAAAATCATTATCTTCAGAAGTGGCATTCGCCTTCATGGAAATGGATTCATCAGTCTTGGGAATTACATATTCTTTCTCACTACAATTTCTCTCAAATTAAAGAAAAATAAAAGTGCAAGAAAAGTAAAATGTGGGACTAAACAGCCGATCCAAAACCACAATTAGTCATTCATGCAAAATTTGTGCTCATAAAACATGTTTATAACACATCACATACATCACAGATTCAAACATCACATGCATCACAGATTCAAATAAGATAAATACATCATATTTAATACTTAATAATTAATCGAACCACGGGGCGCTATCATACACCGTTAGTTTAGGTAACTAACGGCAGAGCAGTCACATGATCTTCATAATTATTATGCTAATGCTCGCACAAATAAGCATAAAATTTATCCTAGAATTTCTGTCAGATATATGTGATGCAAAGCATATAAATATGATCTTAAACATAGGCATCATATATGATAATATGCTAGTAATAATTTGTGCGTATATGGGTTAATTCAAGTGAAAATTGAATAATACCCTCATGTAATTTGTTCTGAAAGAAAGAATAAATTTTCCCTTTATGTCCCCTTTTATTCCCCAAATGTCCCTATTTATCCTCTTATTTTCCCCATATTATACCCTATTTCCCCCTTATTTTTCCATTTATTTGGGCCCTTAATCCCCCTCCCTTTTTTACTTTTCATATTCTCTGTTTTTTTATTTTCACTTACGACCTGCGGGCTAAGAGCCCGCAGACCGCTACGGGCTTTAGCCCACAGTGATTTATTTTTTTGATAGGGTTTTTTTTGATAGGGATGTCTTGCAGGCCTAAGCCCACAGACGGCTGCTGGCTTCGACCCGCAGTGCAAAAAAAGATTTTTTTTTTATAATAATTTATTTGCCATATGGGTCGCAGCCCACAGGCTGCTGCAGGCTTCGGCCCAGGAGGAAAATGTATTTTTTTAAAATGTTTGGCCCAATGGCACAATTAGGGTTTTGGGGCGGGGGGAGCGGCGGGGTTGACAGCCGTCGCTCCCTGCGGTGGTTCTCCATCGGCAAAGCGGTGGGGGAGGGCGGTGGGTTGGATGTCGTGTAACGCGACGACGCGCTGCTGGTGGCGAGGGGCTGCTGAAGTTAGGGCAAAAAAAATTTTTGTTTAAAACCCTAGATTGTGGTTTTCGTCGCCGCTAGGCGGTGGCGTGCCACCGTTGCTGGGGAAGCGGTGGGGTTGCAGGGGAGAGGGGACGCGGCTGCCGGCAGCGTGGTTGCCACTAGCCGGCCGTGGGGTATGCAGCTTTTTTATTTGGGAAAAGCCCTAACATTGTCGCCGCTCTAGGCGGCAGTGTGCCACCGCCACCGCCACCGCCACCGCCACTAGTTCAAAATTTTTGTGTGTGGCTAATTTCAATAGCACAACACAAGAGTGCTTAACATTAAAAAGGCAAGGTACGTAAGGGTTATTTACCAGTCACCCAAATATACTGTGAGACAAAACAAAGTTGTCGCACACGGTACACCACAACATTCATAAGCCATCAAACCGAAGATGTGACCGAACATATAATAGGGCGTTGATAAAGACGAATTTGACTCTGTGGGTAGGCAACCAATTGTTTTACCTGAGAGTGCACCTGTTCAAAAATCATGCTAGATGTATTTTTTACATGGCGAAATTAGACGAGCCGGTCAATTTTTGATGCGATGAGCAAATTTCTCTTTGAAAGTTGCCGTCTCAAACTGTGCTCTAGCATTGCAACATCTGTCTGTCTAATAGCTGGTCATATTGGAACTTGTGAAGAAGTTGGCTCGATTCGGTGCAGAGAAGTAGTAGTTTGACAGACAAGTTATCTTGTGTAGAGTAACTTGATTGCGCTCGGATTCGACCTATCTGACTATGCACACGTCAGATACGAGTATGCTAGGCATGTGGCTTTTACAACGCATTTGGTCGTTTGATCGTCAATTCGAGTCTGAGGGTCGAACGCTCGACACTGGGTCGATGGGTCGTAACGCGGTTAGAGTCCGTGTTCGGTCAATGGTTCGAATAAAGGCTCGAAGGATGAAGGCTTGTACGCGAGGCTCAGCACTTGGGTCGTTTTATACAGAAGGAAGGTCGATCGGTCGAATGGAACCCATTGGAATGCGGCCCACTAGGAAGCGGTAGAGGGCCTACTAGTGTGCGACGCATTGATTGTGTAGGAGCGGTGATTGAATTGGATGATGTAATTGTCGGGATCCGTATCCTTAGGCATTCCTAGCCAATGATGACACCTATTGTAACCTAGGGCTATAAATAGTGGGTTTTAGGTTAGGATTTGGTGGGGACACCATTGTATCCTTTGTGAGAGCCGCCATCTGTGAGAGCCAACTTTGAGAGATTGTATTGTGAGCCTTTGGAGAGATCGCTTCTTCTTCGTTGGACGAAGAGAAGATTTGTATTGTTTTCTCCTTTCGTAATAAAGCTCATCGGTGTTCCCCCTTGGCCGTCCACGGCCTAAAAACATTCTTAACTGTGCTCTGTAGTCTTGCTGATCTTTTGTCCTCGGTCTCCACGATACTGCGTCTTCCACCGTGTTTGTATCGGTAGAGCTAGCTAGGCTTCGCGGCACAACGTAACTAACATGTCTGTCTAATAGCTAGGAGAAACATGTAGACCAATATAAATAGTGCCGGTTATCTAAATAATAAGAAAAGTGAACTTTTCACCCCGTGCATAAAAAATACTCTTTTTGAATAACTATTGTTGGTGTTTCTCATATTGCTAATTTCTTATCCCCAATACTATGGATATTGTTAATTGGATCCCACAATACATTTAGATGATCTCATATATATTGAGAGTGCATAATTTACATCTTTGACCAATTAATCACTGCTTTTAATTCTCCTCTTCCTTGCACATCTTATATATGAAGTTTGGATTTTTTTTTTAAATCCCCATCAAATCTAAAATTTTCCCATAAACATCATCTAAGATTAGGAGAGAAGAAAGAATTTTAAAAAAGAGTAATATTATTGATAGAACACATCACTCTCTCTTTGAACAAAGAATTTTACTTGGTTGTATTCCGCTGGCTCTGGCTGCTCTCCAACAGCCACCCCCTCCTTCGGTGATCTCCTCCATCGGATATCCTATCATTAACATTTGATACTTTCACCCGTATTCCGTCCTCCCTCACCCCTGACCCTTGCTTGCATGACAACCTCCCAAGTAATCCCCAACCACCACTGCCTGTTCTTGATGATGATGATGACGATATCTTCTCTTCTTTCTTATTAAACATCACGCTACTACTCCTGCTCTTTGTGCACTCCATGTATGCAGCCAAGAATGGGTCATCATCCCTCCCCAATCCTCTACCTGCATGCCCGTAACTGCTGGGCTGGAACGGGCATGGAGGGAGGGGCACGTGGATGCTGTGCCGGCCCGAAAACCTCCTCGGGCTGTCCTCGGGGCCCGGCGGGGGCGGTAGCTTGACGACGTGCGCCGGTTCCGGGCTTTCCTCGGCCCGATGAGGCGCTACTTTGCTTATCCCGGGGCTGTTCTCCCATGAGAACGGGACGGTGCCCGAGGAGCGAAACCTGCGATGGCTCTGCTGCTGGCTCATTTGGGAAGAAACATTCATCCAATTCTTGCCCTCTGGCTAACTTTTTGGGGTTTTATAAAGGGGAAAAAAATAAAGTATTTCATCAAAGTGTGTTGACTGGGTTCATTCTGAGGGCCTAATAAGAACAATGGCTTGCTTGTTGTTTTGTGTATTAGTTTTTCCTTGGCCTGCATGGACTTGGAAATTTATGGTTGTGTGATGACGACTGCAACAAAGACAAGGGAAGTATCGTCAACCAGTGCAAATTTCTCCAGAGATAGCATTTGTGAGATCATCAAGGTTATGCTGGTTGTACTTAGCCTTGGACCAAATTGTTTGTACATCTAAAAGGATTTCATAAAATATATATACTTTGATCTTAAGCTAATCTAGATCATGAGCTCACTATCGAAGACACAGATAATAAGGGTTTTGTAGGAGAGGAATTTGGATCCAACGACTCTATAATGCATAAAGTCCAAATGACTAGTGATCCGTTTCACAACTGTATAGGATGTTTTGACAAACTTAAATGACTTCAGTTCAAGACAAAAAAGATTAGGCTAGAATAGCAGACGAAGCCCATGAATGATAGGCACAAGGAACCATGGGTGATGATATGAAACTTCGTTCAGGTTGGCATGGATCGGTCTTACATACCTCCGATTTGGTGACTAACGGCCTCACTAGTGAGGCGGTGCGGGAGTCCAGGTCACCAAAATAATGTATTATGGATTCTCTCTTGCCAAAAGGCCGCAAGACATGAATATTACTTGGACTCTCACATTGCATTTTGCAGTATTTTATTAATGCCGCTATAAGCAGTCTAGCATTTAAGGCTAATCGAATTAAGCATTTAAAACTCATTTAGCAGAACGTCAACCTAAATTTGCGACTTAATTAGCAGCCGTCTCCCCTGACCTTAACCCAAACACATCCAAACAACATGCGAAAAATGACTTGTTTGACAGCTAGATACATTATCGTACAAGACTCCATTCGTATACGCATGATTAACTTAATCTGATTTAAATTGAAGTCATTTTCTTACATGCGTCGTTAGTATGAATTTTTCAATGTGAGAAATTACAAAGTGGTGACATTGGTGGATTACTTGTTGTACTTTCCAACGTAGATGGCTTGAAAATGCTCCATGTAATAAGATTAGGAGCATGAGATGACTATGAAAAAGGACTGGGCAAGGGAGATGGTTTTGTTCACAAGAGTAGTTTAATTTAAAGTAATTAAATATAATTAGCTGAGTCTTTGAAGGCAAATCTGACATTTTGTATAGACTGGGCTCCTAATTAATAAAGTCAAAAAAATAAAAAACCAATTGCTGTATATTCAGATAAAGGCACGAGGTTTGACAAGAACTAATACCTGCAAAACAAAAGGTGTGCATGGTTCATGCATGTCGTGAATGTACGAAGTCATGCTGACACGAAAATTTTGGTAGTTCTAATTAAAATTTTAGTTTTATTATGTGAAAATCACAAAAAAAAATACGTTTGAGTTTGAGATATCTTTCAAGTAATACCCTAAACGTTTAAGTCCAACATGGTACATTTTGGTGTGTTTTGGTTAAGATCGGATGACGTCGTTAAATGGTCCACGTTGTACCCCCTGACCAACCTCATGTGATAGGAGGTGTCTCAGTAACAAATCCCAAGTTAAAATAAGAAAAAGACCGGAAAAGGTAAAACTTTTAGGGTTTAAAAAGGTGTAGAGAGGAAAAATTGGGAATTCTCAACATACATCGTTGATCGGCGGTACGAGGCATTCATCTGACGACGTTGGGCTGTAAGACGTTCAAAGCTGCCGTTCTTATGTTAGAATCTTGAAGAATCGTGAAGAGCCAAGAAGAATTTGCCGATCGATGCATAAGGTGGCGAGGAATCTTTAATTTTTCACAAAATTTTTTACTTTCCATTTATAACTGAGAATTAGATTTAATGTTGCATTATGTTCAGACATTTATTACATTAAAGCTGATGAATTTCAATTTTAAATTTTTATATGGAGAGGAGGCAGTTGGAGAAGTGATGATTATTTTGGCAAGTAATAAATGGCATAGTGTTTCTATTTCTATTAAACTGTTATGATATAGTTTAATTGTAAATAGAGAGAGTTTTGTAATGAAAGATTAATATGCAGATGACTATTTTGATTAGGCAAAAATGCAGAGGGTTAGATTGAGAGGTACATAATTCTGTTGATTAATTATGCATTGCATAGTGTATTTCGCATTTCATAGTGTATTCTACATTGAATAGCTAAAGTATTGATTATGCAATGCAGAGTATAGCTTAAGTGTAATCAGATATACAAATAATGATAATTCTATAAACAGAGACATGATTATGTAGATTAATTATGCACAATGCAGAGGGTCAGTAAGATAGTTCAATTAGTAGTTGATTAATTATGCATTGCATAGTTTATTGTGTAAACATGCATTCCATGCTTTATTGTGTATGTATTCTTGTACCTTTAGTTATGTGTTTAATGTATTTTACAGAGCCACAGAGTAAATTTGAAGATTCATAATGGGGGCTTGTTGAGAATATGAGAGCTAAAGGGTATTATACAGGTGGTGAGTAGTAGGGGTGTGCGGGTCCGGGTACCCTGTTTTTTTCATGTTACCCGGACCCTACCCGGTAAGGGACCGGTTCCTAAAATTTGGACCCGGAACCTACCCAGTTGAACCCTATACCCGGACCCTACCCGGACCCTATGGTTCCGGGTAGGTTCCGGGTACCCTGTAAAAAAAATCTAATTTGTGAGGCATTACGAACAATGATTTCCAAATGATCTTTGCATGACAAGTACCTCAAAAACACATAAATAAAAATTAATCTTGAAGTAAAATATTGTCTCTAGTCTC
Source organism: Scilla litardierei (assembly GCA_030789695.1). Taxonomy (NCBI): domain Eukaryota; kingdom Viridiplantae; phylum Streptophyta; class Magnoliopsida; order Asparagales; family Asparagaceae; genus Scilla; species Scilla litardierei. The sequence goes on along the minus strand of CM061139.1, from coordinate 100,587,401 downwards.
TTTCTTCAGTGATAAATGCATACTGACCAGTCATTTATCTACTAGATAAAGCTAGACATATGGAAGAATGATTCACGTTTACCTCTGCTGCTCTTTTGAATGCATAAGAGAACAATATGATCTTTGATTCAAATGCATTGTTTAATGAACTTACACGTTGCTCAAAACTTCCGGATGCAAGTTGTACTCACTAATATTATAAGTTCAAATTAGATACAGCCAAGGTGGATCACTCTTATATATTTTGATCCTTAATATTATAATATATAAAAATTTATATATATATAATATCGGTTCCGGTTCTGGGTACCCGTTTTCTATAGACGGGAACCGGAACCGGACCCGATACCCGTCGGTTCCAAATTTTCCTACCCTGAACCTACCCTGAACCGATAACTATCTACCCAGAACCTACCTGTTAGGGTAGGTTCCGATCGGGTATCTGGGTACACTGTACCTGTGCACACCCCTAGTGAGTAGACTGTTTTCAGAGACTATGTTGCAGGCTTGTTAAACTGGGATAATTTACTCAGTGTTATCTAGGATCTAGGTCATGAAATACGTTTCTTCGTATATTACAAACCATGGAGAAAAAACTTTAATTGGTGCATGAGAATAGATGATGATAAGAATGCAGCAGCAATCTTGAACATGCAAGGGAGTAGAATTGTGGATTTGTATGTTGCTCATGAATGTGAAGGGCAAGAATTAGAAGACATGTATCCTTCTGAACTTGACATTATAAGCTTGTGTGGTTCAGCAGAGGAAGACACAACTGATGTAGATGTTGAGTCTTTTGAAGTAAATATTAGCTATCTGTTACGTTTTAAATTAACCGCATGCGCACAACGTTGTTGTAGCTTACAGGTTGAACACAGGAATGCAGTGGTTTGAGTATCGATCAATTATGCACTTAATTAGCTACACGAATGATAATGAGAATGAGGAAAATAATCCTAAAAATGTAAAAAGGAAGAACGGTACGAAGGGTTAAGCATCACCACTAGTGCAAATTAATCATGAGATTGATCTAGCATCTGGTTCTAAGAGGGTACGTAAAGCCGTTATGAGATTTAATCTCAATGCACATTCTCTCCCCATCAAACTATGATAGAGAGAATGAGTGGCAAAGCTTGGATCCCTATCAGTGCCCCGATAATTCGTCGGTGGCTACGATAAAGGTGGTTCTAATGAGTGTGTCCGATGGTTCGTCGGTACCTACGATATATATGGTTCTAATGAGTGTGCCCGATGGTTCGTCAGTGCCTAGCATTAGATAGTATACCCTCCATTAGAGGCGACACACCATGACTCGTTAGTAGGGTTGTCTAGCATCCTTATGGTGAGATCGAAATAAGCACACATCCAAGATATGCCCTAGCAATAATATAGTAGAATGATATTTGGGGTGATCAACCCACATAAATGATCTACAATAGGGTTCCACCTCGCCCTAGGCACAAAAATCTACTCGCTAAGCATGAGGGGAAACATCAAATAATTCACAAAGATAGGCATCACAAATTAACACAAAGAGAGATTGAAGGAAATACTCATAAAAAGAAAGTAGAAATCTAATCAAAGAAATAATAAAAATGCCTTACAAAGCTCTTGGAGTTGCAGCCCCTAAAGGGGGAAGAAAAACCAGGAAGAAGATACCCAAATCACCCACAACAAACTCTTTTATATCCTCCAAATACCCTTTAGTGAATCGGGTCTGAAAACTAGAATTCGCAGTGACACGGTGATGTGTCATAATATTCCACGTTTTATCTATATGTTTACACGTCAAAATGTTTGCTCAAATCCAGATTATATACGCTTTTACACTAATAATTGGAACTATTTGACTTCAAGAGCGTTTGTTTGCATTTCAGGGAATATCGAGCAATTCAGAGCATATTGGAGAGGAGGGCACGAACACCGATGTCGGAGCACCAGCGCCACCGCGTTTGACGACTCAAAGCCACTGGAGAGCAAAGAAAGGGAGAGAAGAGAGAAATAAAAAAGAAAAGAAGGAAGGAGAGGAGAAAAGAGAGAGGCATGTCTGATTTCACTCGGTCGAGCGAGGACACCATGAAGGATGAGCAAAGTTGCGAGGGGTCGCTCAGCCGAGCGACCCAACTCGCTTGACCGAGCGACCCCAAGCGCTCGACCGAGCTAGCCGTCAGGGAGCTCCAATTTATGCCTACAAACTCTCTGTAAGTTTTGACACTAATTCTCTCGGTCGAGCGGTCAATTGCTCGACCGAGCGGCCTCCTCTGACCGAGCGACATCGATTCCACCAAGCCAAGATTGAAGCACCCAAGAGGTGCTCGACCAAGCGCTGGGCACGCTCGACCGAGCGACCCAAGCCGCTCGGCCTAGCGGAGTAGAAATGGTCAAAAGTGCAGATTTCAGGACAGCCCTTCAATCTCTGATGATCTGCTATCATCTGGGATTTTACAGTATTTGTCTCATATTTTCCCCAGGTAGTAGACTTCATAACGATTCCAGGTCCACCAAGAATGTGCCAATCAAAGGTCGGATGAGCCCTAGGAAATTTCTGTAAGTTGACGAATCTGTGCTGGAATCTTCTGTGCTCAGGCAAACTGTTCATGTGCTCGGCCGAGCGACCTGCAGCAGCCAGCCTGACCTACCTGGGTAGAGAGCACAAGTCCAACTTGATTTAGGGTTATTTTGTGGGTTTTGGGGGGCTATATATAGGGATTGAGCAGCCATTATTGGGCTATCGTCTCTTTGTTTAGGATAGATAGTTTTTAGGGTTTGGAGACTCTTTTAGGAGGCTAGGCTACGCCCTAGGCCCCCTCCTCGCCGATTTGTGTAATGGATCTTCATTAAGCTAAGTATTTATTTTTGAATCCCTCTTTATTGTATTTCTCAATTGTTTTTGTTGTCGAATCTTTCATTCTTGCTTGTGATTTGATTTCCATCATTCATATATCTTTTCTTATGATTGAGTAGAACTATTGCTATGATTAGGGATGAACCCAAGGATTATAGGGTTTGGATGATAGGTTAAATCTTAGTTGGATGAATCTAGTGTTGCCCTATGTTGGTTTGAACAAGGGTTTTGGGGGATTAGCCCTAGAATTGAGGATTGCGAAAGTAGCTCAATGTCCTAGGGACGATCCCCACGAATCTGATTTGGGCTTAGTGGTCGTTTCTAGGGCTCGCGATCACGGGAGTGACTCGAGAGCTAGGGCGATCACTAATCCTCGATCTGCTAGTCGGTGACTAAGAGAGTAGCCTGACTGCTCAAACCAACCGTAGCATGGTATCCAAGTCCGTAGATCACGAGAGTGGATATAAATGTGTGGTACGGGAGCCAGGTGTCAAGCTTAATGCACGTATTCCCGTGCGAAGTTGACTGCGAGAGCATGGCTTCGAATAGGGAGGCAATAGACAAGTAGGAACAATGAAAGTTAAGTACTCATTCCCATCTCCGGATGTGACACTCCTACTCTCATCCATCGTCTAAAGAAGGAACCCGTAACCTGTTATCCAAACCCGAAAGCCCTAGCGGGGATTCCCGATACCCTTGTGAGAATTTCATCGATTGTTTCTCTTTGTTCTTTTTGTTTTCTTTTGTGTCTTGATGTGCCTTGCCAAGTGACACCCTTGCATTCCACATCCACCACTATTACGACACTTCGTAATCCATCTCCACCTAATAAAACATATTCGAAGCATAACTTAGCTTAGAACCGATAGGTAGTGTGACACCGCCTCCCTGTGGATACGATACCCGCTCGTCGATATTTACACATACCGTGCGCTTACGGTAAAAAACGACATTTGTACTTCCGAGTGCAAATCCAAAACCGAACAAGTTTTTGGTGCCGTTGCCGGGGAGGCGTTCCGCCATACTATCTATTTATCACAATTAGGTTGCTAGACTTCGAAAAAAAGAAAATTTATAAAGAGAAATAAAAAGAGATCTATTTTTCCTGCCACATGCTTTATTACTATTTCTATTTTCTTGTACCACTAATATCTTTTCCAGGTTGTTGTTTTTGACTATTCATGTACAATGGAACAATTTTGGGATTACTCAGGCGAAGATTATTCAGCACGGTATGAGGTTCCCATGGAATAATACGATTATTATCCGCAGAACCCATACTATCAGATGGAAGGATATGACCACTACTCGGGGTTCTACGCCTACTGCAAGTCTTGTGACGTTGAGGGACATATGCCCTATGAAAGCCATGTCTACCTCTTGAGTTTCGATCATCCCATTAATTTGGAATTCGTGTGGTTTGAGGAGAGCGTGGCATTTTAGTAGATCTCAGCAGAATGAGACCCTTAGCAACTAGAGGTCGATGAACTCTGTAGGACTCTTGCGTATCATGAGCACCCGACATCACAAGCACACAAAGAAGTTGTATTGGCTATGGAGAGTGATGATGGCATTCAGCTTGGGGGAGAATATTCGCATCATTACATTGAGGATGAGAGCTGCGAAGGCAACAATGACATTGTTTCTGGTGTCGTGCCCAAGCCGTCTCACGTTCCTGAAGCATTCCCTCAAGTTGAGCAGAACGAGGACACATTCTCGAGCATATTGAGTAGCATTGTGGACTAAGTCATGCTGACACGAAAATTTTGGTAGTTCTAATTAAAATTTTAGTTTTATTATGTGAAAATCACAAAAAAAGAATACGTTTGACACTAATTTGCGCCTACAAACTCTCTGTAAGTTTTGACACTAATTTGCTCGGTCGAGCGGCCAACCGATCGACCGAGCGGCCTCTTTTGACCGAGCGACATCGATTCCACCAAGCCAAGATTGAAGCACCCAAGAGGTGCTCGACCAAGCACTAGGGCACGCTCGACCAAGCGACCCAAGCCGATCGGCCTAGCGGAGTAGAAATGGCCAAAAGTGCAGATTTCAGGACAACCCTTCAATCTCTGATGATCTGCTATCATCTGAAATTTTACGGTATTTGTCTCATATTTTTCTCAAGTAGTAGACTTCATAACGATTCTAATGCCACTAAGAATGTGCCAATCGGAGGTCGGATGAGCCCTAGGAAATTTTTGTAAGTTGACGAATCTGTGCTGGAATCTTCTGTGCTCGGACAAACTGTTCATGTGCTCGGCCGAGCGACCTGCAGTAGCCAGCCCGAGCTACCTGGGTAGAGAGCACAGGTCCAACTTAATTTGGGGTTATTTTGGGGGTTTTGGAGGCTATATATAGGGATTGAGCAGCCATTATTGGGCTATCGTCTCTTTGGTTAGGATAGATAGTTTTTAGGGTTTGGAGACTCTTTTAGGAGGCTAGGCTACGCCCTAGGCCTCCTCCTCGCCGATTTGTGTAATGGATCTTCATTAAGCTAAGTATTTCTTTTGAATCCCTCCTTATTGTACTTCTCAATTGTTTTTGTTGTCGAATCTTTCATTCTTGCTTGTGATGTTGATTCAATCGTTCCTATATCTTTTCTTGTGATTGAGTAGAACTATTGCTATGATTAGGGATGAACCCAAGGATTCTAGGGTTTGGATGATAGGTTAAATCTTAGTTGGATGAATCTAGGGTTGCCCTATGTTGGTTTAAACAAGGGTTTTGGGGGATTAGCCCTAGAATTGGAGGATTACGAAAGTAGCTCAACGTTTTAGGGACGATCCCCACGATTCTGATTTGGGCATAGTGGTCGTTTCTAGGGCTTGCGATCACGAGAGTGACTCGAGAGCTAGGGCGATCACTAATCCTCGATCTGCTGGTCGGTGACTAAGAGAGTAGCTCGACTGCTCGAACCAACCGTAGCATGGTATCCAAGTCCGTAGATCACGAGAGTGGATACAGATTTGTGGTACGGGAGCCAGGTGTCAAGCTTATTGCATGCATTCCAGTGCGAAGTTGACTGTGAGAGCACGGCTTCGAATAGGGAGGCGTTAGACTAGTAGGAACAACGAAAGTTAAGTACTCATTCCCATCTCCGGATATGACACTCCTACTCTCATCCATCGTCTAACTAAGGAACCCGTAGCCTGTTATCCAAACCCAAAAGCCCTAGCAGGAATTCCCGATACCCTAGTGAGATTTCCCTCGATTGTTTCTCTTTGTTCTTTTTGTTTTCTTTTGTGTCTTGATGTGCCTTGCCAAGTGACACCCTCACATTCCACATCCAACACTATTACGACACTCAATAATCCATCTCCACCTAATAAAACATATTCGAAGTATAACTTAGCCTAGGATCGATAGGTAGTGTGACACCGCCTCCCTGTGGATACGATACCCGCTCGTCGATATTTACACATACCGTGCGCTTGCGGTAAAACGACATTCATACTTTCGGGTGCAAATCTGGAACCGAACAAGTATTTGGCGCCGTTGCCGGGGAGGCGTTCCGCCATACTATCTATTTATCACAATTAGGTTGCTAGACTTCGAATAAAAAGAAAATTTATAAAGAGAAACAAAAAGAGATATATTTTTCCCGCCACATGCTCTATTACTTTTCTATTTTCTTGTACCACTAATATCTTTTCCAGGTTGTTGTTGTTGACTATTCATGTACACTGGAACAATTTTGGGATTACTCAGGCGAAGATTATTCAGCACAGTATGAGGTTCCCATGGAATAATACCATTATTATCCGTAGGACCCATACTATCAGATGGAAGGATATGACCACTACTCGGGGTTCTACGCCTACTGCGAGTCTTGTGACGTTGAGGGACATACGCCCTATGAAATCCGCGTCTACTTCTTGAGTTCCAATCATCCCATTAATTTGGCATTCGTGTGGTTTGAGGAGAGTGTGGCATTTAGTAGATCTCAGCAGAATGAGACCCTTAGCAACTAGGGGTCGATGAACTCTGCAGGACTCTTGCGTCTCATGAGCACCCGACATCACAAGCACACAAAGAACTCGTATTGGCTATGGAGAGTGATGATGGCATTCATCTTGGGGGAGAATATTCGCATCATTACATCGAGGATGAGAGCCGAAGGCAACAATGACATTGTTTCCGGTGTCGTGCCCAAGCCGTCTCACGTTCCTGAAGCATTCCCTCAAGTTAGCAGAACGAGGACACATTCTCGATCATATTGAGTAGCATTATGGACGAAGTTTGGTCCACCAGTCCAATGACGCTAGTTGCAGGTGATCCTTCTGAGCATAAATTTCACAATTTTATTACTCATCGCATCTCTTTTGCAGGTATCATTGATGATGGTGTCCACGCTCGAGTTGAGGGTGACAGGATATACTTGTATACCATGGAGGAGATGCCTGAGGCCATAGTGTCACCTGGACCTATCGAGGAGGAGGTCGAGGCAGTGCATCGTAAGGAGGCCACTATTTGGGATGAGAATAAGGATATTCACATGAAGCCTGAATATTTCACACCTTCAGTTGAGCTCCCGCAACCACCTCCACCATGCACTGCTTATTGCCTTCAGGCAGAGGACTGCCCACCAGAGCTTACTGCTCCCACTCAGGGAGATATTTTTACCCATTCCGTCTCTGAATCATGTATTCCATTCAATATTTACTTTGATTCAGATACTTTTGACACGTCATACCTTTTACAGGACACATGCGATTATGGACCAGAGGCACGCTTGGACGTGTCACTACTTGAGGAACTTGCCGAGGAGCACAGCGAGGAGTCGCCTGATGAGATCCACACTCATACGCCAGAGTTTCCTGAAGAACCCAAAACGAACGACGAGGAATTGCCCGTCGTGGTACACAGGAGCAGAGATATATTTTCAGTGAAGTATCGTCAACCAATTTTTAATTTACATATTTCTTTTGACGATCTTCTTTGGAAAAATTTTATTTTGGGGAAAATAATCCACATAAGATTGATGCGGCTTATCTCTTTCAGGATACAGGTGGAGTTCTTGAAGAGATGTTGGGAGCCGTATTGCTGGAATCTGATGGAGTCCGTAGAGACACGCGGCTGGCGAAGCCACAGAAGGTGCATTTAGAGCAACTACATGCACCGTCAAAGATACTGGATCCGCCTTTTGCTACAGGTGGTATCAATCCAGTAGTGTAGATATAGTGTAGATTTTTATGCTTTGAATTATCACGAATCCTCTCGATAGCGAGATGACCGTATAGGACTTTTATGCTTTCCTAGTTTAATAAATCCACCCCGTATGTTGGTTGCTCAATTATCTTTTGCACCACACCCAATTCTATGATTTAATTGCCCACACTAATTTTATGGTGCTTACTTTGCTTATCTCCCCAATTTTTATGCCAATCTGTCCACACCGGGCACCATATGAAATAGCTTTGGGGAGAGATATTATTTTGTTGAATAACTCCCTATTTTACTATTGTCCTCTATCCATGGCATACAGACATTGAGGACAATGTGACGTTTAAGCTTGGGAGAGTGCACAGTGCACGCACGTTTCTTCGTCATGAAACACACTTCGAAATTTTCTGATGAACCATGTTCACTTCTATATTTATGTCTCATATGCTTCATTTTATCATGAAATATCGTGTATTTATTTTTTATGAACTCTGGTATCTGTTAGATTAGAGTTTAATTCCTTGATTAGGGTATCATTGTTAATATACTTTTTCATAGTAGAATCCATAGTTTCACAACTATATTCTCGAAACAATTAAGCTAAAATGAATGAATCAAATCTGAAATTTTTTTGACTATTGCGTGATTTGATTGATAATTCTATTACTTCATGGATTTTTAGTAATTCAAAAGAGCCCCACGACAACCAAAGTAGTTATGATTAGAATTCCTGAAACCGAGCCATGTCTAGATTCTATACCTTTTCTTTTGTGAATAGCCAATAAATGATCTTTGATCATGTTTTGCATTCCATCGCGTTTACGTAAGTTTTCAAAAATCCCAATAATACAAAAACCAAACAAATATCCTAAATAAAAGGCCCTAGGGGTTCTTTGTAACCCAATGCCCTAAGACCGTCTGGTCTGGGATGCATAGGCCACTTTTTGTCTATATTGAGTTATCTCGTGTATACAAAGAAAGAAAAATATGTATATAAGAAAATTGTATAGCCAAAAACAATTGTAAAAAGAAAAATCTCATATCCTTATCTCCACTTGTATTTAGAACTATGCCATGGCAATGTTGATGGGTTCTAGGAACCATGAAACTGGCGTAGTGTGGTGACGTCTTACCTTAATTGAATTTATTAACTCATTCCGTGAAGCTTAACAAACACCACGCATACTTGAAACTTTTTGATCATCACATATTTTTACTGCTTAGAGAATGAGTTGTGGATGTTGGATTCATTTCTGTGAATTTAGCATATTTCATGATAAACTATGATAGGATGTAGCTCTTCTCTCATTTTTTCGTTTATCGAGTTCATTACTTCTATTGAAATCCACAGTATCTTCATTTGAGCGAGACTTAAGCATTTTGCGTGAAATTGTGTTCTAATTGCATATTGGTGTGTGTTCACGTAATCTTGCATTCCTTGGGTTCATATTTTGCTGAGTTTTAAGAATGAACCCTTGTCTCCATCACACGTCATCACATCACCTCTCCATTGTATTCCTCTCCTGAGTTCGCTTCTTACTAGTCTTACTCGAGGACGAGTAAGAGGCAAGCTTAGGGTATTTTGATGTGTCATAATGTTTCACATTCTATCTATAGGTTTACACGTCAAAATGATTGCTCAAATCCAGACTTTATACGCTTTTGCGCTAATAATTGGAACTATTTGACTTCAAGAGCATTTGTTTGCATTTCAGGGAATATCGAGCAATTCAGAGCATATTGGAGAGGAGGGCATGAACACTGATGTCGGAGCACCAGCGGCACCGCGTTTGATGACTCAAAACCGCTGGAGAGCAAAGAAGGAAGAGAAGAGAGAAATAAGAAAGCAAAGAAGGAAGGAGAGGAGAAAAGAGATAGGCATGGCTGAGTTCGCATGGTCGAGCGCGCCATGCGCTCGACCGAGAGAGGACAACATGAAGGAGAAGCAAAGCTACGAGGGGTCGCTTGCCCGAGTGACCCAACTCCTCGACCGATCGACCCCAAGTGCTCAACCGAGCTAGCCGTCAGGGAGCTCCAATTTATGCCTACAAACTCTCTGTAAGTTTTAACATTAATTCACTCAGTCGAGAGGCCAACCGCTCGACCGAGCGGCCCTCCTCTGACCAAGCGACATCGTTTCCACCAAGCCAAGATTGAAGCACCCAAGAGGCGCTCGACCGAGCGAACCAAGCCGCTCGGCCGAGCGGAGTAGAAATGGCCAAAAAGTGCAGATTTCAGGATAGCCCTTCACTCTTTGATTATCTGCTATCATCCAAGTTTTTACAGTATATTTCTCATATTTTCCCAGGTTGTAGACTTCATAACGATTCCAAGGCAACCAAGAACGTTCCAATCGGAGGTTGAATGAGCCCTAGGGAATTTCTGCAAGTTGGCAAATCTGTGCTGGAGTCTTCTATGCGCGGGCAACCTATTCATGTGCTCAGCCGAGCGACCTGCAGCAGCCAGCCCGAGCTACCTGGGCAGAGAGCACGGGTCCAACTTGATTTAGGGTTATTTTAGGGGGTTTTTGGGGGCTATATATAGGGATTGAGCAGCCATTGTTGGGCTATCTTCTCTTTGGTTAGGATAGATAGTTTTTAGGGTTTGGAGACTCTTTTAGGAGGCTAGACTATGCCCTAGGCCCCCTCCTCGCCGATTTGTGTAATGGATCTTCATTAATCTAAGTACTTCTTGTTGAATCCCTCTTTATTGTATTTCTCAATTGTTTTTGTTGTCGAATCTTTCATTCTTGCTTGTGATGTTGATTTACATTGTTCCTATATCTTTTCCTATGATTGAGTAGAACTATTGCTAGGATTACGGATGAACCCGAGGATTCTAGGGTTTGGATGATAGGTTAAATCTTAGTTGGATGAATCTAGGGTTGCCCTATGTTGGTTTGAACAAGGGTTTTGGGGGATTAGCCCTAGAATTGGAGGATTGCGAAAGTAGCTCAATGTTCTATGGACGATCCCCACGAATCTGATTTGGTCTTAGTGGCCTTTTTTAGGGCTCGCGATCATGAGAGTGACTCGAGAGCTACGGCGATCACTAATCCTCGATCTATTAGTCGGTAACTAGGAGAGTAGCCTGACTGCTTGAACCAATCGTAGCTTGGTATCCAAGTCCGTAGATCACGAGAGTGGATACAGATTTGTGGTACGGGAGCCAAGTATCAAGCTTAATGCACGCATTCCCGTGCGAAGTTGACTGCGAGAGCACGGCTTCGCATAGGGATTCGTTAGTCAAGTAGGAACAACGAAAGTTAAGTACTCATTCCCATCTCCGGATGTGACACTCCTACCCTCATCCATCGTCTAACGATGGAACTACTAACCTGTTATCCAAACCTGAAAGCCTTAGCGGGGATTCCCGATTCCCTAGTGCTATTTCCCTCGATTGTTTCTCTTTGTTCTTTGTTCTTTTGTGTTTTGATGTGCCTTGCCAATTGACACCCTCGCATTCCACATCCACCACTATAATGACACTCCATAATCCATCTCCACCTAATAAAACATATTCGAAGCATAACTTAGCCTAGGATCGATAGGTAATGTGACAACGCCTCCCTGTGGATACAATACTTTCTCGTCGATATTTACACATACTGTGTGCTTACGGTAAAACGACATTCATACTTCCGATGCAAATCCGGAACCGAACATATGGCCGTGCTCGAAAGTGGCATGGCCGTGCTGAAATTCCAGCTTTACAGTCCTGACTTCCAGAAAATGTGTAAAATCACCCCCAACTCAGAAAATTACAAATAAGTATTCATTGGAATCCTCATAACGTGTTCTATGATGGAAAAATAGTTTGGGGAGAAATATCAGGTAGAATGAGAGCAGAAATTCATTCTTTGTGACGTTGTGTCTCTTTCTTTCTCAAGGTTGACACGACCATGTCGCCGATCAGCACGGTCGTGCCGCCTTCAACTCCCAGCAGCTCCAGCGGCTCCAGTGACACGGCCGTGTTACACAGCCATGTCTGTAGGCTTCGTTCTGTTGTAATTTAGACACGACCATGTAGTATGACGTGTCGCTGATGTAGCTCTCTCCTTTTCTTCTTCACTTGATCTCCGATCTTTTGTTGTTCTTCGCGTCTTCTCTCCCATGCTTCTTCTATCACCAAATTTTATCGATTTATGCATGAATTTCCTGAAATACACAAAAGACATCCTTGAAGCATCAAGTGGATAAAAATGGGTTAAAACTAGTAAAATGGTGAGAATGATATAAAATAAACATGGAAAATGTGGGGGTGAATGGGTGGAAAACGTTTATAAAATACACATAACACTATCCATCCTCAGTTCCAACTGAAGAAGCATATAATCTTGATTCTGCAGTACACAACAGTATTGATTCACAGTCTAATCCTGAGTATCAGCCTAAATCTGATGATGCAGATGTTGAAGAAAGCAACAATGAAGATGGGGATAACACTCATGTGCATCCATGCAGATTGATAAAGCCTGATGGAATGCATGTGTTTGCAAGTCCTGAATGCGAACATCAGAGTGAATGTGCAACAGATTCTAATGATTCAGATGTGGTTGGGAATTTGAATGGCAATGATGATGAGCAGTGCCAGAGAGGGAGGACAGTCTTGTCCTAAGTTTGATATGGACAACCCTCATTTGGAAGTAGGCATGAGCTTTGCAACAACTATAGAATTTAGGGAGTTGTTGAGAGAGCATGCCATCTGGAATGGCTATGACTTCAAATTTAAGAAATATGAAAGAGTGAGAATCAGGGTACATTGCATTAATAGGTATGGTTGGTGTTTGTGTCTCAAAATATATGTACCGCAAGTGCACGGTGAGGTTGTAGCGCTATACGGGTCGTCCACAAAGTGGCAGTTGTTGAGTACTAGTTTCTCCCTAAGTTTGTTAGCTACGCGACCGAGTAGTGCCTAGAAGGCAAATAATAAGAGGAATATCGATGAAGAAAAGCTCTAGGATCTAGGTATCCCCACCATTGGATTAAGATTAGAATTGAGTTATATTAATCAATTGTTGAATTCATGAGACTTGGGAGTGGTCGTATAACCTAAGGGCATTCTCCTCCCCCCCACCCACTTCCAAGATGCAATGATAGGATATTTCCTTATGTTATCACTACCCACATCCTCGTGATGCTATGATATGACTAACTAACCCATATTGATACCAACTCATGTTGTGCTTCAATATGCGTCAGGTGCATTACGTCCAACGAATGTCCACAATCTTTCTCCATGCCACTTTCATGGATTAGGATTCGGATCTATATTAGGAGTGCTCTAATCGATATCTGACTCTCGTCAGCTGCATCGATAGTCTGGATCAATGTAGGGATTGAAACCCCTAGATTAGCACCGACTCCTGCCGTCGGCTAATCTAATTATCCACGAAGGGGGAAGTCAATTTACATTGATTATAATCATCCTAACACACCCATCATCATCAATTATTCAACAATAGATCAATATCTCATCAATTCATAGCTACATCCAATGGGGTTCAACCCATGGCCCAAGATGGATGAATACTCACAATCCATGCATGTAAAGATAATCAAATTCATTGAGAAAACATCCATGGCAATAGAAAATAGCAGAAATTAGCAATCAACCAATCCACAACAAAGAGGAATCAAAAGAACTAATTTCTATTCAAGATTCAAAACTAAAATCCAAAAAGAACAAAGGGAATAATTAAAGTGCACAAAGATTTATTAGAGATTACACCTAATAGGATCTGAAAAGGCTCTGAAAAATATTGCAAAAAGCGTCCTCCTTCGTAGAGGAGGACGAAAAGTATTTATACCCCCAAAAGTACCCAAAAGACCCAAAACTACCCCTGGTGCAGCCCACAAAACCTAAGGGCCCAATTTTGCACGACCGTGTCGTAAACGACGTGGTCGTTTGGCAAGGATGAGTAAGTTGGGGCCCTTTTGTCTTCAGCGACCTGACCGCGTGGACAAGCCACGTGACCGCATCATTTGGCAGCCAGATCCTCCATTTTCTCATCGAAATGATCGCGTACATCGACCGTTTGGCTTCGGTAGCTCTCGAGATGACACGTCAGCACCGTTCACCAAACGACCACGTCGAATTGAATTTTCTTCTCTTCGGCTCTTCAGCGACGCGACCGTTTGGAGTGTATGGAGTGACCGCGTTGAATGGAAATTGTAGCTGTTTGGGTGTCCTGGTGACGCGGCCGCATGGATTAACCATGCGGTTGCGTGTGTCTTTTGCTCCTTCTTCCCCTTGTGCACTTCAAACTCCCGTTCATCGCTTTCTTAGGACTTTTTCACCTTTTTCATGCTCCAAGGCCCCGAATTCATTCATTTTCACCTGAAATGCACATTATGGACCGAAAAAGTAAAAAGGAAACAAAACGGGGAAAATGGGACGAAGAAGTAGATAAAATGATATAGAATGTGTATGGAATGAGTGTACTACACACACACACACACGCACGCACACATGCACACACACTAGTCATAACACGTGCCCATGGGCACGGTTCATTTAAGATCCCCCCCCCCGCAAATCTTTGTTCCCCAAAAAATTATTTTCGCAGCCAAAATTTAAAAGAATAACAAATTAGCATAAAAATATTTAGCGGCACGGGCGCCTTCGGTACAGAACAACAAATTCGGCGCAGGCGCCTTCGACACAGAACAACAAATTCGACGCGGAACAACAAATTAGCGTAGAAAAACAAATTCGCACGGGCGCCTTCGACGCAGAACAACCAATTAACGTAAAAGCGGACGCCTTCTGTGCCGAAAATTATTCTCATCTTGTTGCCCCATGCATCGAAAAGACGATGGGCCCCGCGTTGAGGGAGAGATCATTCGATCTGCACAACATTCAATCTGCAGCATTAAGTGCAAGTTAAATTTTTTTCCCCAAATGCATTAATTGCACTCTGCTATTCCCCTTAAACTTTAATTCCCCAAAAAAATTTCTTTCCCCATAAACTTTCATTTCCCAAGAAATGTTTTTCCCTCCAAAACTTTCCACAGAAACTCATCTCAACCATTCATTCCTCAAGATTAAATCCAAGCCGTCTTTCTATCAACCCCTTTGTTCTTGTCAGCTTGTCCTAGGGAGCCTTAGGATTCAAAAACAGTTGTCAAATGTATAATAGATATATATATATATGTATATATATGTGTATATATATATGTATATATGTATGAATGTGTTCCCTAAACTCACTCCCAGGAGAAAGCTTACTAATTATGGTACCAATTGGATGGAAAGAGATGTTTCAGTTGAGGAAATTAAAGATGATGTGTTTCAGATAGGTAAAGATAAAGCGCCTGGACCTGATGGGTATAATGCTTATTTTTATCAAAATTGATGGGGTATTATTGGGGAAGATGTAATTGCTGCAATTTCTTCCCTTTTCATTTCAGGGTCCATGTTACGTGAAATCAATCATACCTTCCTAACTCTTATCCCCAAGAATACCAATGCTTCTAGTCTGGGGGATTACAGACCCATCGCATGTTGCAATGTTATTTACAAAGTTATTAGCAAAATTCTATGTAACAGATTAAAGCAGGTCATTAGTGAACTGATCTCCTCTAATCAAGCAGCATTTCTAAAGGGCGGATTACTTGCTGATTGTACTCTTATAGCCCACGAGCAGATTTGGGATTTTAGTAATCCTATGGGGGCCAGGGCATGTATCAAACTAGATCTACGTAAGGCGTTTGACAGTGTTAATATAGAATTTATCCCTTCATGCTTCATCAGTTTGGGTTCGGTGCCAGGTTTATTAATTGGATTTATGAGTGTATCATCACCCCTACTTTCTCTGTTCTGATTGACGGTTCACCTGCAGGATACTTTTCCTCCAATAGAGGGCTGAGACAAGGATATCCATTATCTCCTTATTTATTCGTTATACTTATGGAAGCTTTCTCACTTCTAATGGCCAGAGCTGAGGCCTCGCTTGCTATTCATCAAATGCGGAGATCAGGAGCTATCTCACATCTTTTTTGCTGATGATCTTCTGGTGTTCTGTCGTGGAAACTCACACTCCCTGATGGGTCTCCAGGGGCTTTTGGTCATTTCAGATCCTATGCAGGCCTGTAGGTTAATTAGGACAAAAGTTTTTCCATTTTCAGCAAAGGCACGCGAAGTCCTACTACCCTTGCAAATGTCCTGGGAATTAAACTCGTTACTTCTCTTTCTATTTACATGGGCTTGCCTCTATCATCAAAATATCCCAAGGCTTCCATGTTCTCCAGGCTAATCGATAAGTGTAAAAAAAGATTATTGGGTTGGTCTTCGTCTCTGCTCTCGATATCAGGGAGGATCGAGTTAGTTCATACTGTCATCTATGGTATGGTAGCGTTCTGGATGCAAGCCTACCGTATCCCCCAATCTGTCATTCGTACTATTAGCTCGGCTTGTAGGAAATTTATTTGGGGGAATAATCACACTTGGGCCTGGAGGGACTTATGCACACCCAAAGAAGGGGGGGTGGGCTTGCAACATTTATCTGATTTAAATGGTGCATCTGGTGTTCGTCTGACTTGGAAGTTTCTATCTTCTGACAGTTCTTGGGCTACACATATGCAGAATACTTATAAAGCTCCAGAGGGTTTCTATCTCTCTAAGGCCAAGCCGACTCACTTGGGTACTAGGAAATTTCTTCTCCGATGTCGTGGTACATCTCTGAAGCTTATCAAACGAACGGTGAATGATGGCACTACTACCTCATTCTGGTTTGACAACTGGTTGCCTTGTGGTCCCTTAGCCCACTTATAAGATGTACCGTCTGGCTCTGAAAGAAAAGTTGTAAGGGATTATTAGTCAGATGCAGGTTGGTTATGTGATGAGGTCATGCCCAGTGTTAAGCCTTTGCTGCATGCGATTCATTTGGGCATCTCCAGCGATTCATGGGCATGGTCGCCCGGACCTGTTTGCACGTTGCATGAGGCTTGGGAGGGTACTCGTACAAGAGGTGACGCATTCCGCTATTACAGTATTATCTGGTATAGCCGTCATGTCCCTAAGATGGCACTCTACCTTCTTAGGGCATTCCATGGTAAACTCCTAACCCGGGATGTTCTGCATAAATGGGGGTTTGATTCTAACCAGGCTTGTGTATTATGTGATGAAAATTCGGTGGAGAGCACTACTCACCTCTTCTTCGCATGCCTTTACACACATTACATCCTTTGCAGATCCTTACTTAAACTGGGCATATTCTCCACTGTCCCTACGTCAATCGGGGAAGTGGCGGATCTAAACCTCTCTCTACAATAGGAAGGATAATGTGGGAATTCTGGCTAAAACAGTGCTTGCATCCATGGTCTGGCACATTTGGTAGCAACGCAATATGAGGATATTTGAGGATAAGAAAAGGATAAAGTTGCTCTGTTTGAGGATATTGCAGCTGACGTGATTATAGCTCTCTGTGACGTTGAGTGGGATAAACCATCTGATATTGTACCCTTTTCTAATTGGGGTTTTCTTGACATGTAAATTTTCTGTGTAGAATTTTAGTCTCGCTTGTGTGTAGGTAGGAATCTTGGAAGTGGTGGGTGACGACGCCTGTGCACTCTCCCCATCCTCCTTTATTCATACTTGCCACCTCTAGCGGTGAAGTTTTGTATTTTTTAGTTATTAATAAAGACCCATACTTACTCTTCATATTTTTTTGGAGAATATGCTTTGCATCTTTATTGAATCACATGAAAAAATACAAGACTCTCACGGATGGAAGAAGGATGTGTGTAACGTGGGACAAGAGCACAGGCTCCATCATTCCAACAGATACATAACACTTTTCGCTATCTGTAGGGCCAAATAAGAAACATAAAAATACATGGCAGCCAAGCTAGTCAACCAATCCCCAATTTGAAGGGGCGCACTATCAGTATCACGGTCCCAATCCACTTGCCTCAAGGCAATTCTGACGTCATCAGCTATATTCTCAAAAAGAGTCTGCATCTGTTCATCTGACTGCTTCCTTCGAAGATCCTTCTGTTCATCTCTATCCAGATATGCCAAGTCATCACCGCCAAACCAGTTTTGGCCAATCTCCCCACATTGTTCTTCCTATGAAAAAGAGAGAGTATCAAGTCCCCAATACCAGCCAGAGTAGAGGGTAAGGTAGATGTGACCCCCATCTTAAGAAAGCTCCTATAAAGGAGGAAGTTAGTATAGGAGCATTCAAAAAATATATGATCCATGCTTTCATGAATATTATCAGAGCATAAAACACAGTAGGGTGAAGTAGGCACTCCCCATTGCACGAGCTTATCACGGGTAAGCAGTTTCCCATGGAAAGCTCGTAATAAAGTGATAGCCATCTTGGGGATGTGCCCCTGAAACCAGACCACCTTGTAGAAAGGAAAGAGTGGCTTTATAGCTCGAGAACCATCCCATGCATTGCGAAGAGAAGGAGTGTTGGAAATCCAGGCCCAAGAATCGCTGCCAACGGTCAATACCACCGTATTAATAATATGACAGATAGGAAGAAGGGAGCTGCAATCCGTCCAACTCTCATTAGCCCAGTAGTCACTGACCATGTTCTGCTCTTCCCTAATAGGAACCTCATAAGAGTCACAAAGAGGGCCACAAGGAAGCCAATTATCATACCAGAAGAGTGTAGAAGATCCATCCCTAACATTGCATTTGGTAAGTTTTTTAGTGTATTCACGGCAATGTAGAAGAAACTTCCAGGTTCCATACTGCATAGGATGGGACTTGGCCAGAAAAAACCCCATATTGCTCATATAATGATTCCTCATATATGAAGCCCAAATCCCTTTATGTGTAAGCATGCACCATGTGAGTTTGATACCATATGCTTTGTTTAATTCAGTGAAGCTTCTGATCCCCACTCCCCCTTCCTGCTTGGGGACACACATATCATTCTAGGCCCAAATATGGTTTTCCCCCAGATAAATTTTCTGCACATGGAGGTGAGCGAGCTAAGAACAGACTTAGGTATGCTAAAGGATTGCATCCAAAAACCAACCATGCCATAGATAACAGATTTAACTAGCTCAATACGCCCTGCAATGGATAATAAGGATGAGGGCCATCCCTGCAACCTGCTTTTGCATTTATCAATCAGACGGCCATACATAGCAGCGTTGGGGTATTTAGTAGAGAGGGGGAGGCCCAAGTACGTGGATAAGGATTGCACTCTACGGTGCCCAAGATGTCAGCGAGACCACCAGGCCCCCTAGTTCCTTTGCTGAAAATGCCAGCACTTTTGTTCCAATTCACCTCAAGCCCAGAAAAGGACTTGAAAACGGAGAGGATGTCTCTTAGACCCTCAAAAGATTTAGAATTAGCCCGATAAAACCCAACAAATCATCTGTAAAGAGGAGATGAGTGACAACCCCAGCTCTTTTTATAGGCATAATGCTGCGCGTGACATTGGCCTTCGCCACAAGCAAGGAGAAAGCCTCCGTGACAATCACATCTTTTGGATCTGTGAATGCATCTCTACCACCTCTTTCTCTGTCATGATTAATGGTTCCACTTATGGTATGTTCTACTCTCCATATATATATATATATATGTATGTATGTATGTATGTATATGTATACACACACACACACATATATATATATACATATATATATATATATATATACATATACATATACATATACATATATCTATTCTATAAAACACAACCTCTTTTGAATTTTATCCCAGTCATAAGTCCAGTCATAAGTTTTTTTTGTCCCAGTCATCAAATTGCCCCGCAGCCATACTCTTTCCATGTATCCACGTATGCGAATGGCCCCACATCCACACTCTTTCCAACGCATGCTTTCCAACACGCACAGCTCGGTAAAATGGGGGGAAAACTCAAAATGTTGGGGGGAAAATCCCTTCGTTCACATCCTCAAAAGGTTGCGGGAAAAGCCCTCTCAGTTCACAGCCAATACATCTTCAACCCTTAAACCCTTACACCCTCAGTTGGCAGTGCATCTGCTTGCAGTCTGAATGGCCCTCCTTGATTTGGATGTGTCGGCCTTCATCTGGGGGAAGAGAAGGCATGCTACTTCATCTGGGGGAAGATCAGGTTTGGGAACATCTGGATGTGTCGGCCGTGATCTGGGGGCAGAGAAGCCACAATTTTGTGTGTTGGCTACTCTGCAAAATTTGATTTTTGGTGTGGTTTGGTTGAGATTTGAAGATTCGGCCTTGAGCTGGGGGAAGATCAGGTTTGCTATTTTATTTTCTGTTTTTTCCATCTGGTTGTTCTAAAAACATGATTTTGTGTGTTGGGTAATCTTCAAATTTTGATTTTTTGTGTGGTTTGGTTTGCGATTTGAAGATTCAGCCTTGATCTAGGGGAAGAATAGGTATGCTATTTGATTTTCTGTCTTTCTTCATATGGTTGTTCTAAAAACAAGATTTTGTGTGTTGGGTAATCTTCAAAATTTGATTTTTGGTGTGGTTTGGATTGAGGTTTGAAGATTCGGCCTTCAAAATTTGATTTTCCTTCATCTGGATGTTCTAAAAACATGATTCAATTTGAGGTTTATATTAAATTAGGATTTTCTTTTGGGCGATCAATCATATATTTTATATTTAATCATCGTTTCAAACTGCAGGACCAAAAAGAAAGCAAAAACGAATCCAATTGTGAAGAGTTCATTCAAGTTGGAGCACCCTCTCGGTCTCTGCCCTCTTCCCCAATTTTAACTTCAGATTAGAAAATTATATGGTGGTGATTAAATTCAGATTGGAAAATTGAAAATCAAATTCAGATTAGAAAAATAAAAATTAACGATTTTAACTAAATTACTTTAAATTATATGTATTTTATTGTTTAAAAAGCATCTAGAAATTTAGCTAATACATTTTTGTGATGTTAACATGAAAATGATATAAATATGGAGACTGATTTTGATCATTAGATTCAATTTGAGGTTTATATCAAATTAGGGTTTTCTTTTAGGCGATCATTCATATATTTTATATTTAATCTTCCTTTGAAACTGCAGGACCAAAAAGAAAGCGAAGACGAATCCAATTGTGAAGAGTTCATTCAAGTTGGAGCACCCTCTCGATCTGTTCCCTCTTTTTCCAATTTTCGATGAAGTTATATGATGGTGATTAAATTCAAATTAGAAAATTGAAAAACAAATTCAGATTAGAAAAATAAAAATTACCAATTTTAACTAAATTAAATTAAATTATATGTATTTTATTGTTTAAAAAGCATCTTCAGAAATTTAGCTAATACATTTTTGTGATGTTAACATGAAAAGGATTTAACTATTAAGACTGATTTTGATCATTAGACGAGCTTCGACATATGCCTGACTTCATGGTCACTTTTTGCCCATTGGGTTGATTTGCTATGCTTGCTCAATTGTTGTGAATTTTACTATCTTAATTTGTTTCTCAATTGAAAATGACGAAAAAATATGGTCAATCAACAATAAATTGAATTGACGATTCTTGCAAGGTTCTACAGAAAGTTCTCTCATGGGCTACGACAATTCTTCCTTGCCACTATAGTCTAATTCTGGAAAGTAAGCTCTTACCATCTCTATGCTCTTAATTCTTAAGAAATATTTCCATTGTTCCCAAGAATTATAGCATATAATTAAATCCACCCAATAAAAGCACTACTTTTTTACTGGAATATTTCGATTTATCCTCATTGCTAAGACCATTTCAGAATCGTCTTCCTCTTTTTCTCCAGCTCTTCAGTGATCTAGGACCCTTTCCGAATCATGTGCTCCCCCTCGCTACCTGCCTCAGGGTACGAATTTGAACCCTTAATGTCATTTAGAACCCTACCCCTAATTCTGAGAATAATCCTATTTTCGTTCATAGTTATCAGATGTCAAAGTACCATACCATCAAATGCCAAGATTGAACCGATTGTTTGGTCCGAGAAGGACAAAAACCAATCATCCAACAATTGGAAGATCAAAATGGTCTACGATAGCGATTGACCTCTCTGCCTGCAAGAGGTCTGTTGTGTCCTTTGTTATCATTAGATTGAAAAAATTTAGGAGGTTTTTTGGCTTTTATCTGTTGGTTTATAAAAGGTGAACATGCTTAAAGAGGCGAATAAGAGTTATGGGGCTGTAAAGTTTGTGGACATAAGCTCAGAAGATTACACCCCTGTAGAGAATCAAGGCCTTGATTATGAAACTGTATGTTATTGTTGAGTTGTTCTACTGTCAAGATGCCCAATTTTGTGTGTGTATGCGATTATTTTGTTTGCTTCTTTACTCTCTTATTTAGGCAATGTGGAGAATTCATGCAGTCCTCTCTTATTTAGGCAAATAATGTTGAAGTATGACATACCCTTTTTCGTTTTAGTACCTTTTCCTACCTTTTTAATGATTAATTCCTGCTAGGTTTTTATTATTTACAAGGCAAGTCTATAATGAAATTAAATTGGAAGCCTTTAGATGACAAAAATACTATTCGGCGGATAATCTGGACAATTTTTAGAAAAACACATTTTTAATTTGAATAATGAATAAACAATAGATGATATGGATATAATTGTGGGAAAGGTATTATCGCAATGTTAATAATAAGAAACAAGAAATTATAATAATATAAAATAGGATAATAAGGCCAAGGTAGTAAAATTAAGCAACTATTTTGTTCTTTTTTATTCCGATGTGTCTTAGTTATGCATATTCTATCTCATCAATAAAATTGGTAACCACCTTCAAAAATCATTGGAATAGCATGTTTTCATTGGAATTCATGATCTGATGTAATAACATGCAATATCATCATAGAATGTATAGTCCAAGTTCGTATGCCAATACATGTTGAATATATGTTTAGGGAGAATAGAAACAGGAAATTTAATTCTATCAAGTTCTTTGGTACTGATATAGAAATCGTGTAAATCACATCTGGAAACTACACAAAATAGGACGCCAAATTTTATCTATTTGTCTATTGGATGATTGCTGTGCTCTGCATCGTTGGAATTGGTTTATGTGGACGCTAGATGCATTAAGAAGGTTGGTGTTGGTGTTAAAAATAGAATCTTTGTATTGATTTATGTTAAAACTTGAATCTTTGTTCTGATTTTTGGTGGCAACTCAAACCTGCTGGATGCATTAAGAAAGTTGGTATTGTTGTTAATAATATATTCTTTGCATGGGTTTGCGTTAAAAATTGAAACTTTGTTCTGATTTTTACATTAAAAATTTTAGGGAGCTTTTTTATTTTAGGTTTGAAGTTTAAATTGTGTGTAAACAAATTGGCTGGCGGGAAACCGCAAGTTATGTCACTCTTTGGGGAAACCGCACAAGTTGCCTTGATTTTGAATTTTAAACTGCAAACTACTGGGTTCTTTTGTTTGCAGACATGGGTTGCTCCCTCATGTTTTCTTGCAGACGTGGGTTGCTCCCTCATGTTTTCTCACCACTGCTGATTCGACGAAGCCCCCAATATCATGAAACAATCACCTCTGCAAGAGATGACATCAATGTTTCCGACGAGGTCGACGGTGGATCCGAGGACGACAGTGATCATCGATGAGGTAATATTGAGAATTGGATGGAGTTTTTCCTTTTGGGTTGCATTTTGAATTGGATCGATTTTGTTGACGATGGATGAAATTTAAGCATTGATGCTTGATTTAATTGCTTGCTGGTAAAATTTAAGCATAATATAGATGCATGTTCATTTGTTTGCAGATGTGTGTTGCTCCCTCACGTTTTCTCGCCGCCGATTCGATGAAGCCCCCAATATCATGAAACAATCACCTTTGCAAGTGATGACATCAACGTTGTCGACGTGGTTCGACGAGGTTGACGGTCGATCCGAGTACGACAGTGATCATCGATGAGGTAATGTTGAAAATTGGATGGATTTTTCCCTTTTGATTTGCATTTTGTACCTTTGAGAATTGGAAGGATTTTGTTGACGATGGATGGAATTTAAGCATTGTATGGGTGCATGGTTCATTTGTTTGCAGACGTTTTCTCCCTCATGTTTTCTTGCTGTCGATTCGACGAAGCCTCGAATATCCTGAAACAATCGCATATGCAAGTGATGACATCAACGTCATCGACGAGGTTGACGGTGGATCCGAGTACGACAATGATCATCGACGAGGTAATATTGAGAGGTTGCATTTTGTACCTTTGATAATTGGATGGATTTTGTTGACGATGGATGAAATTTAAGCATTAGTGCATGATTTAATTGTTTGCTGGTTTGTCTTTTTCTTACTCTGATGGCAGCTGAATGTGTAGATGACAAAGCAAAGGAGGCTAAAAAACCAATCTTTAGAGATATTAGGTGCTGTTACTGTGAGTATTGTGGAATCTGTAGGTCGAAGAAATCTCTCATTAGATCTCATGTGCTCACCCGTTACAAGGTATAAATTGATTTGTTATTTCAAGTATCCTTCTCATTTATTAAGAAATAAGGGAAAAAAAGCACCTCCCATTATTTGAAATATATGTGTTCTAGGTTCCTTTTAATTCTCTTTCCAATTTTTCCAAGTTCTTCTTTCAGAAATTTATATTTTTCATTTTTTCTTCCAGGTGGCTGAAATCTCCAATAATTAAGCAACATTAGCATCTAAATTTAATCAGCAAACTAACACCCGCAACAAGATTAACAATTAGGGTTCACCACATGCTCATAGAAATACCACTGTAACAGATATACAGCTCATAGGCTACAACAGCTACACAATGCAACATTCCTTTAGCTGGCTTGGGAGGTGATAAACAATAGGACATTCAGCAGATTCACCAAATGGATTATCAGAAATTTGGCGCTCCTAAAGCTAAATTATAAAAAATTGACCATCTTATCAAAACTGTCTAAACCAAAATGTTGGCTACAACTAAAAAAAGCAAATGGCAGGCCACACTTATCAGAATTTACTATAGTAATTTGGTTTTTAGTCTATAAAGCTATGGTTTTTGTTTTGAATTCTAACTGTTTGATGGTTTCAGTTGACGAATCGAGAGCATTTCGTTGGGATCCCTCGCCATGGCCAATCAATTTACTAATAGCGGGGTAACTTTCCTCTTTCTACTTGGATCTGGATTGATTTCATTTTTCGATGTTTGTTTTGCGTGTTGTAAATTTCCGCTCTCTGAATGCTTTGATGTTTGGATTCCAGGTAAATAGATTTTTTTTTTACTTTTGACAAATTTCTGAAGGGCCTTGCATAAACTTGGGAATGAACTTTTAACGTGTTTTTGCAAAAATAATTCAGATACAAATTTGGAACCGGGAAAAATATCTGTTGGTCCTGTCTATCAATTATGTTAAGATTTAACCATCTTATTGTACACTACAATTTTTTTTTAAAATTAAATACCAAGGTGTTTTTGCATCTTCTACTAATTTCTTATTGTTCTTAACATGTGCATGCATGGTTCTTAACAGGGTATGCATGATTCTGGAGGATCATTCTTAGGGCACGAGACCTACATTTGGTATTTTCTTGAGATTTACCCAGATGTTGTCACTTTGTAGAATGTAACGATGAATTAACAAAATTGGTAGAATGTAACTTTGTTAAAGTTATCCAGATTTTTTCTTACAATGGTTGATGAAGCAGATGTACTTTTTCCTTACAATGGTTCAATTTACTTACGCATGGTTCACCCATTGCATTTAACACAGCGGCAGCTCTTAAGGCATACCTATAATGTGAAACCATTCATTGCAAACAGTTTGAAGTAGCATTCAAGGTTACATATGACTTGCATCCTCTAATTCAATCACTTACTACTGATCTGCCTTTAATCCTACTTCTTTTTTTCTATAGGTTATCGAACTTTGGTTAGTTGATAAAGCAATTCTTCCAATTAAAAATTCATTTAGTGGAAGCATCCATCGAAACTATGACATGCTTCTCTGCCATATGCTGCACATTTGGGCGCTGCAACTATCTATTGACTATTGCCTCATGGCTCTGCCAAGATCGAAAATGGAGGAGCTGAAACATGTTTAAATCCATCCATTGGTTCATATTTCTTTTTCATTGCATTGATACTAGCATAATCCATGTTTGAGAATTTTTAATCATCATGTTGCTTACTGATTGCAGCTGCTTGCTCAGTGCAAAACTTCAGTGCGAAACTGCAGCTCAGGTAATTCATAAACTGTGTAGAAACAATATGTAAAGTGAGGATGAACATGCTATGTTGAACAAGCTTAAGGGGTCCTTGAAAGTTTCACATATGGCTATGTTGAACAAGTTTAGGGTGAACATTTGGTGAACATGCTATGTTCAAATTTCTTTGTTCTAAAATCTCTTTCTCAAAATCGAAATTTTTTGGGTTGCGGGATAGCTCAGCCCAATTTTTTTATTTGTTTGGGGGGGCACTGATTTCTTTTATTCGAACAAATTTCACTGTTATGTAATCTATCTCAAAATTGAAATTACTATGGGGTTTAAAAACATAAATTAGTACTTGGTTGCAATTTTATGGCCTCATGCCTCACCAATTCTGACCGCCATATGGTCCGGTCCAGTTGTAACTTTAGTTCTCTTATTTTAATACTGGTCTATCTCTTTTGGACATGATCTTAAATTTATACTGTAATTGTCATTACAACCATTGGGAGTCTGTTTCCAGACCTTAGATTTCCCTTCTTTAATTGACTGTAATCCTGAAGTGGCGTGGCTGTGGCCATTGCACCTTCGTGCTTGGTCCATAACAATCAGATTCTACTTCATGTCTCTCACATCTATGTCATATTCTAGGGTTGCTTTGGGCCAAACTGAGCTGCATTTTGAAGAGGACACGAAACCATTTTTTTCATAGGTGTCAGCTATCAATAGCCTGAGAAGGTGATTCAATCCCATACAAGTTGATTTCTCAGCTCTACAAGCAAGTGCCCCCAAAATCAGTTGGTATCTCGGAACACTTCTAATATTGACTTGATGTGTCCATGTCGTTTACTGCTAATTGGCCCTGTAACTTTGGTAGCTGCTTTTTTTATGGGACACGGATAACTGGAACAAACCTTACATGTGAGCTAGGGGTAGTTTCCCTATGAAAAATCTCTGCATTTTAACCACATGAATTTCTTTGAGCATCGTGGGTGATTGTCTGGTTACAAACTTTGCCATTGCCAATGCAATTCAACTTATAGCACGGTGCAAGTATGATTCACTTAGTGTAAGAAACCTATTTTCTTTGATGCAGAGCCTATTACATTGAATTGGGTACGTGCAGAGTTAGTTGGGTTTGATGCTGAGAACTTGAAAGATGAGTTGAAAATATTGGTCTGTATTTTTATCTGAGTAAAGTTGCAGTGAAGATCGAATTGATACATGGATCTACTGTCTTGCTTCTTTGTAGCCAAGATTAATTGCTGCAATTGGAGTTCATGATCTAATGGCGAATGGATGGTACTTTTTTCATTTGATTAGGATGTACATGCTCTTTTGCAGTAGATAAATGGTCTCTATTTTTAATGGTGAAATTATGTGAATTCTGAATTCTTGAACAATAATTAAAAAAACAATCAAAACCCCTTGCATGTGAACCTGTCCAAATTAGAACCTAATTTCACATGATATGTAGCAATAAAGAAAAAATGAATCATGTGAATGTACAGTTCCATTGAGCTGCCCCCCAAAGAATCCTCATAAATCATCATAACTAATAATTCCATATTAATTGTTAAGTAAGAGGTCCTTTGCCTGATTACAATATAAGAAAATGATGTACCCAACAAGACATAAGAGTAATCATATGACATGATGAGATAAAGAAAGAAGGCAATTTACTCCATCTATTTTGTTTTAAAAAAATTTCTTGTGGAGGCCAAGAAACAAACTATTATAGGAAATTTTCTTTTCTACCCTTGACTAATTATTTTTGCAGCCAACAAGTTACATCAGCAAATCAAAATTAGTGGCTCTCAACTTGCCTTTGTGTTTGACTAGCCTTATTGAATCAAATCCAAATACCAACTAATTGCTATTATCAAATAACGCCATATCTCAAAGATTAACTGCTTTATTGTTCAAGAACTCACAAATTTCTCTGTTGGGTTAGGGGTTGAGGATGAATTTATATGGGTTTTGAAAGCAATGCAGTAATTATATTGAAAAGCATATATACTTAGTTCTGTTAATATTTTACATGCATTGGTACAAAGAGTTAATTTAATGAAAATTCATGCCAAAAGCAAATGCACATGGATGATCATGACAACAATGAGATCAAAGTGCAAAGAGTTCTAAATAAACATATTTATTGTTGATATGATTATGAACAATCACAATATGCATTTTGTATTCTTTTTTCTTGGTGTGGAGAACACAAATGAACTCTCAATACCCTATTATATTTGACATTTGATGCATGTTGTAGCGAAATCAGTGGAGGCAATAGACAAGGAAAGCTCTGACTCCTGCAATCCCAGCCACCAGCCTGACAATAATTCCGTTGGGTAGCAAGCCAACCCCGATAACTTTCCATGTGCTCAAATCATATCATGCACCACGCAAATCTCTTCTTCGGTGCTCGACATTTTGGACAATTATATGTATTTGGCTGCAAAAATATGCAGACATGTTATGAGAAATATTGCATCTTTTTGGTTTAAAGGGAAGAAGTTATGGTTACCTGTTCATCAAAAGGCTTCTGCAGTGTGTAAATAAATCCACAATCTAGACATGTTTGAGTTGCGCTGGCCTGAAAAGTAGCGTAAGAGCAGTTCATCTCAGCATGATGACAAAAAAAATAAAAAGAAAAAAGTAGGGACATATCTGACATCAAATCCTTGCCTTCCGAAATTCAGTTAACGCACAGCCAAAGCGAGGAGGGGTTGGCCTCTGTGGCAGTCACTTCACTTCTACTTCAGCACCTTTGGGATAATGCAACTTAGATAAAGGTAAGACAATGGAACTTCTGATTGAAAGAATTTAATCCTAATCTTTATTGTATTATAGTAATCCTATATTCCTCAATACAAAGAAGCAAATCTCGATATGATTTTAAGATGTTTGCATGAGATTCTCAGAACCTATGGTAAAACAAGGAAATAGTATAAATGTGTACCATTGTTTTACAACCTTGATAATGGTATGAAAATTGCTTCCCTTTCTGTAAATTTAGTCCAAGTATTATGTGAATGTAAAATCTCTTGAGATGAACAAAAGAGGATGAAACAACTAAAAACAACATCCACACATATTTATCCAACAACAGTTAATAAATCCATTTATCAAATAATCTGCCAAAATAGGTAGAAGATCACATATACCTTTTTAGTATGAAAATTTCCTGCATAATCAAATATAATATGCATAGCTCGGTGTTATAAAGCTGGCTTCCCATTTGTTTATTTGATTCAAAATTTTGTTCAATTTTAAATCAGTGCTATGGACAGATATATGATCAGTGGTTGGTTCAGCTTCTAATTTGATCTAATTATTTTTTCTTAATATTAAATTATCAAGGTAGATGTTGCATTGAGATGGAAACCTAAATCTTATGGGGCATGTTACCACCGAAAGTGGGTGTTGAATCGTGGGATCTCGGTGGTTGATTTTAATCGTGAATTCTGCCTCTTGGATCAACTGCTAAAGGATGATCCTCGAAATTTTCATGGATGAAACTATCGCAGGTGATGTCTACTAAGTGATCTCACATTGGAGCTCCTTTTGAATACTTCCTAACACCTTTTCTGTTTCTCCAGTTCAGATTTATGTTTTCCTTGAATATAATAATCTTTTAGTTCCCTAGATTATATTCTTGAATCTCTATTATATCGCATAGATAGTATATATTTTTCATTGGAGGATTTGAAGTGCAAATATGGTAGATATGGAAAAGACAGTGCAAAGAATCCTGTATGGAGTAGTGCAACTAACAGAAAGTGTAATATCTCACCGAATATAATCACTTTTTTAATCTGCGATATTTTTCATCTGAAGTGCAAATACAATGCAATATTGGCGCTGTGCAATATTTGTTATATCCCAAAGATAGTAGTTCACCAATTTTTATTCATTGATTTTTGTGGCTATTTTGGAGCTTCTTGAATCAATATTAGAGTTTATTTCTATTTAATCATTTTTAATGAATCTTCTATGGTTTCATGGAAGTCTGATTGTCATTTTGGCCCTTTCAATACATAATAGGCCTCGATTAGGTAATACAAGCATAGAAAGTTACCGGGTTGGTGTCAATTTCACTTGAAATTATAGTTTAAAATGTCATATAACAAACATTAGTTCTCAGGTTTTTCAGTGACTTATTTGGCTTAATGGTATTATCTTTTCTTTTTCTTCTCATATTGAGTTATATTGTTTGGTTTTGATGGTAGGAACTTGCTGCTTGCTAATTTAGATGTAACAGTTACTAGGGTTGCAATGTAATCTGCAATTACATGGAGTGTTTTTCTCTCTCTTAATTTTGTCGTATTGTGCTCAAGAGTCTTCAATGTCAATTTAAAATATGTTTTCTACATTGTTGCATTGGTTGGGCGATCAAAGCCAGAGTATTGAAGCTCAAATTAGGAGGTAGCTAGCACTGCAATCTTTTTTGTTTTTTCTTCATTAAATTTCAATAATATTTTGTTGTAACAGTTTGTTTGCAATGTGCATGTGTGTTGCTGTGGAAGAAAGTTGGATCTCATCAGAACATTTTTCAGTGAGTTCAATAACTTTTCTTTTAACTATTAGTTTTAGAATAAATTGTGACGATTTTAAATGATTTTAGTTGCGATGCAATTTTCATGGTCTACCCTGCTAAGAGATATTTCGAGGCTCGAAATCAGTGGAGCTGATAAGGCAAATAGGTTTTGTTATTAGTTGTGCATAAAAGAAACAGCGAATTTTGTTCCATTAATTCTAATGCAAGTGATTCTAGAATTAGTTTGGCTTAACAAATCAAGCAATAAATCGCCAACGGGCAGTAAGCAAAGCGACTGAGTTGGAGCCAGTTCGAGAATGTGATTAGCGATAATTCAAATTCTGTGGTGAGCATGATGGATAGGTGATGTGATTGTCTGAATATTAGATAATTAGATAAATTACTCACTGTATATGAGTTATGCTGCATGATTTTAATAATTTCCTACTTGATTCATTCAGGACAGTGTGTCCAATTCTGAGAATAATCCCATTTTCATTCATAGTTATCAGATGTCAAGGTACTATACCATCAAATACCAAGATCGAAACAATTGTTTGATCTAAGAAGGACAAAGACCAAGCATCCAACAATGGGAAGATCAAAATGCTCTAGATGACGATTGCGCTCTTTGTATGTGAGATGTCTGTTTCTTCCTTTGTTATCAGTAGATCGAAAAGTTTTAGGGTTTTTTTTGGCTTATCATTAGATCGAAATAAACATTTCTATGTGTTTACACATGTTAGAGAGATACACCGCTATTTGTTTTACACATATTTTCCTCATGAACTTCTGTAGGCAATGGATTTAGGGGAGGAGTGATGGGGGTGTGATCAAAGCTGAGGAAGGGATGGGCCCGAAGGCTGAGTAAGTGCTGGTGGGAGGGCAAGTGGTGGATGAGGTGGTGGGAGCAGCAGAGGAAGGGGGCCATGGTGGTGCAACACCCAGGCATGATGGGGTCTTCATTGCTAATGGGAAGGAAGATGCCATTTGCACCAAAAACATGATGGTTGGTGAATCGGTCTATGGCGAGAAGTGCATTGTTGTGCAGATGATTGCCCTTCTTGAAAAGAATATATGTGTGATTTTATGCTTTGTTGAATGTGTTTATGGTCTATAATGTTTATCCCTATCTTTATGGTCTGTAATGATACAATCATAATGTTGATACATGGCAGAAATATGCATAAATTGTAATCATCATTTGTTTTTCTTCATTTTCCCTCATTATTTTTGCGAACCTAACATTAGTTTTGATATTCATTGTTTTTGTCATGTTACTTTTTTTTGTGGGGTGG
Organism: Scilla litardierei; assembly: GCA_030789695.1. Taxonomy (NCBI): domain Eukaryota; kingdom Viridiplantae; phylum Streptophyta; class Magnoliopsida; order Asparagales; family Asparagaceae; genus Scilla; species Scilla litardierei. The sequence goes on along the minus strand of CM061139.1, from coordinate 100,555,491 downwards.
GGGGGAGGGCATGATAATCTACTTATTTTTTCATTCCCTTTCATTTTGATAATTTGTTACTACTATTTAGTTTTAAATTGCATTGCCTATGATTTTTTTATGAGTAGTTGAATTCAAAACCATGTATCCTGCCTCTGATTTTTTTCTGAGCAGGTGAGCTTGGATTTTTTATTCAATAAGCATAGTAATTGCTGACGGTGTTTTTACCAATGGATTAGAAACTCTTGCTTGCTTTCTGCAAACAACATGGCTGCAAAGAACGTGTCCCTTCAAAAATTCACATCTATTTTTTTTCTTCACATAGCAAATCAAAATTTGCTAAGACTGTACCATTGAGGAGTATATAATACTGAGAATTACAAAGCATTGTAAATGGTCTAATCATTGCTATCTATAACAATTCGGATTCAAGATGTTTAGCAATGAAAAAACTAATAAAGAAACATGAACAATATGCAAGCATCTTTTGTACTAAAGACATGTAGGCATTGTGAGTGGTTTTTTTTTCATTTAAGTGAGTATTTTTTCTTCATTTGAGGCATCTAGGCTGGGCATGATACATATGATCTATCTCCTTTGAATAATGGGATCTGCCATTGTGATGACATTGTAACAAGCTACATTGCACATTTGTAGATTTTTCAAACATGATTCATTGCGTGTCTACAACCCTCAAAACATCTTTCATGTGTCTCTTAACATCATTACATATTAATAAACCAATTACATTCTCAAACAAAATAACTGAACACAAACACTTACAACTAGAAATTTTTCACAGATCCGAATGTCCACCATGAATCAAATGCTCACTTTGTTTTTGAAAAAAGCATCACTGAACTCTCACTCACTCAACCATTAAGCAATAAAACAAACAAAATCTCAATTACAATTTTTTGATTTTGTTGATTCTTTCACCTCTGTCCACATGAGATATTCATAATTATATATGTCAATAAAAAAATCATGGATTCTGCTAAAAAAATCGCATATTTATATAGCTAACTAAAAGAGTAGTTGGACAGTTGCTCCCATGCAGACTTGAGCTTATAATGTATGAATACAGAGTGTCTATGTTATAATTTGCTATAATAAACCAAAAAAGTAAAAACCCTTCACTAATTGCTTTGTTATAGTGGAAATGTTCATGTAGTTGTGAGTAGTGAAATACACATCTATATCATCTCAACTTAACCATTTAAGCTTTAAATAACTTTCAGCTCAATTTTATGGCTCTAAAGATATCTAGAAATCCATAGTTGGACCTATCTCGGATTATTAGGTTTCATGTGTAATGAAGCATTGCTCTCATCAGGCAAGGCAAAGTTGTGCCCACAAGCAAACCTAGCAGGAAGAAGCACATGAGGTATAAGGGGGGGTTTGGACCTTTGGCCTCTTCATCTAGCCTCTTAAAGAAATTTGACAATGTCCTTCCGCATATGTGTTATTGTTGGCATGTAATTGGTTGTGTCCCTTGCGAGGGTTTAAGCATTGATAAGCTCATCAATTTCAGAGTTTTTTGAAGACAAAAAAAATGGAGCAGAAGCTCCAGTCATAAACTATGTATTGCAATCATTTTGAAACCAGTACAGAAGACATCAGCCTCCTAAAATATTTGCATGAATTTTTTTTTGAGGGAACTAAATTCTCATGGGAAGTAAATTTTGGTGGAATTAAACTTTTTATGGGAACTAAATAACAATTGTGCTTTAATTTTGGGAAAACTAAGATTTTGACGGGGTATCTTAAATTAACCGTGCTCTATGGGCACGGGTTATGACTAGTATTTATACATACATACATACATACATACATACATACATACATACATATATACATACATATATATATATATATACAGGGATATGATATGGTGAGCAAGTGAGCAAAACCCTCTTAAAGTGAGCAACTGCATCCCAGCCGTCGGATCTGAGCCGTTGGCTCAGATTTAACCCGCCCAACACAGCCTCACTTCGGCTGCGAGTGGGTTTCGCACAACTTACGTGCGAATGAGCTCTCAACCATCGGATGAGATCTGGCGGCCAGGCAACGAGACCAAGCCAAACAAAGCGTCATCCGTCGGATCTGAGCGGACGGCTCAGACAAAGTTCGATCCTGAAATTTACAGGAGTGCCCCTCATCCCTGTCTCGTGTCCCTCAACCCTCTCTCGCTCTCAGCCATAGCGCGCTCAAACCCTACCCCCATCCCCTCAAAACCTTTCATCTATCTGAGAATCTGAGAGAAAAAATTTAGAAATGTGTAAATCTTTGGATCGAAGTGATGGACATCAAGGTATAGCTAATTTGGAATTTTTTTCCACTCAAAACCCATCGTCTCATGTTCCTCTCTCTGAGAATCTGAAGGAAAAAAATTAGAAATGTGGACATCTTTGGATCGAAGTTATGTATCATCATGGTATAATTTTCTCTAATTTTTTATTCACATTTTAATCCTTTTTTTGGCAGCCTAATTTTTTTCTTTACGGTTATGATCTTCAAGGTATGCACGTTTTCATTAGTATTTCCTTGCAAGTCATGATCATTAATGTATGCTAGTTTTTATAAAAATTACTGACATTCTTGCTATTAGTGCCATATATAATTTTCTTTTGTTAAAAAAAATAAAGAATTTAGCAACAGATTAACAAGAAACTAGGATTGGCCTAAGCTTGAAATCTTGATGCATGCTGACTTGTTTTTGGGTCACTACTACACTCGGGAGAAAAAGAACAAGCATGAAACTTTGGACTTGAATGTTTTTGTTGTGGAACTAAAGAAATGTGCTTAGGGATGTGTCAGTTTCTTCAGTGCAGTGCATGCTTCAGTACACTAACCCATAATAGTGAAAAGTGTGCCCCATCTTGTTGAAATTTGCTAACATTGGATGCTATTAAGCTATGTGACACACACACTGAGAGAGACATGGGCTTTATTTTATATGTAAATGTATTTGTTTTGTAGATCAAGCCGACGTAAACAAATGAATCCAAAATTTCACTGACCATAACGCAATTACAATTACAATACAGGACGAGTTATTGTGTTGGGGGCAGCTTGGCTGAGGAGAGCCTCGAGGAATGATTCCTTCCTCAGTTACATACAAAACAATGGCAAAACTCTGAGAGCTGAAGACAACATCAATGTGTTTGGTTGGGACAACAAGCATTAGGGGTGAGCACGGTTTGCTCAAACCGCCCGAACCGAACCGGATCGAACCAGACCGAGCCAAAAACCGAACCGAACCGCTCTCCATCGGTCTGGTTTGGTCTCAATCGTTGGAAACCGCCACTTATATGGTCTGGTTTGGTTTCACCCTGTCGAAACCGCTTAAATCGAATCGAACGGACTCCTAACATATATTATATATTGTGCTGGAAATCTGTTGGGATTTTAACCCGAATTCCTAGGAACCCTAGCCTACGGCCTTTAGGCTGATCAACGCAATTCAGCATCAAATAACATTTTGATACAACTTCTAGTGATGAATGCACCCTAACTGTGATAGAAAAATGAAAATACATAGAACAATAATAACCGCACCTGTCGCAGTCATAGTTAGAACTCCTGCAAGTGATGCAGTGCCTAATTTTCCCTGGTTTGATAAGGAGCACAGAAATGAAGCCATGTCATGAAATTATTTTAATGACAAAGTCTATATTTAGCAAAATTGGGTATACGAGGGGATCTTCCGTCATCATATGTCTGAACCGCGGTTCCAAACCGAACCAAACCGCTCCAAGCGGTTTTTGTCGGCTCGAAAACCGCCGGTCTGGCGGTCTGGTTTGGTCTGGCCTGTGAGAAACCGCTACTTATACGGTCTGGTTTGGTTTAGGTACCAAACCGCCGGTTTGAGACCGTGCTCTCCCCTAACAAGCATGCTGGCCTCAACGTCCTTGTCTCTATGGTCTATATCCAACCTAACGCATCATGCATTCATGCTGTTCAAATCTTGATTGATTTTGGATATGTTGCTGATTTTTTAAGGAATTTCTTGATGGGCAAATAATGTCTCTGGAATCTTACAAGAAGTGGGCGGATAGTTTCATATGCATGCTGACAACGACCTCAGATTTCCCAGTTATTAAGCATATTACTTATATTTCTGCTTATGTATTTGTTACTAGGATGATGGTATCTTGGTAATCCCTACAACCTCAGATTTCCCAGTTAGGCATTCCACAAAGGATATGGTTATCCATGAAATATTGAGTGTGCAAACTTGGGATCCACACTAAAAAAAGCTCAAATTTTGAATTGAAACCCAATTGAAATTTCTGTCTTTTATATGTGAAAACTGTTTTTCTTTTACAGCACTATGGAGTCCATTTAGCTCAATTTCTTTTACAGAAGGAAGATGTGATGTTACAAAAACTGGAGATTGTATGGAATTTTTTGTGTGTATCAGACTGATTTTTCTCACATTTTCACATAACCAGATTTTTTGGGTATCACACTGTTTTTGTGTAACACATTTTCATAATATCCCTTTTTGATTTGTGTTTGTGTGTGTGTGTGTGTGTGTGTGTGTGTGTGTGTTTAATCTGATTGTTGATTTTTCTCAGTTTGTAGGTTATTTACCGTTGAAAGCAGGGTCTGAATTGCTAGAGAACATCTATCTGGTGCATGAGGATGACTTGATTGTGTCTTGGAGTGAATTCTGCAGTTATTATGACAACTTCTGCATCAAAATCGTGCTTCAACTCAGGGCCTTGCTTCGCTTTGTTGGTCTCTCGTTGATCTCAGGCCACAGGCTGTTCAGCAAGTTTGAGCCGACAGCCCCAGCAAGGAATTGGATATCAAGGAGAATAATATGCTAAGATTAAGCTAGAGCATTGTTGTAATTAGGATGGTTTTGTTTTCGGGGCTTTTGTGGGATTTGTTTGGGAGATTTTGTACAAATACTGTGAGAGATTTGTATAGGGCATGCCAAGTGATTGTTTTTTGTGTATCAGAATTTTTTGTATCAAATTTTTTTGTGAGGATTTTTTTGTGTACCATGCTTCTTGTTTTTTCAGCGTTGAGATTTTTCAGAATTAATATGTATGTTTCCTGCATAACATGTTGTGATTCTCAGACAAACATCGTTTAGATTTGATTAATGAATAAAATGTATGAAAACGTATGAAAATGACATTTTCTTCGTTGTTCAAAACACCCCAGACAACATCTGCAAACGTATGAAAATTGTGGACTGAGCTTCATTAATGAAATTTTGTATCAAATTCTGCAAACACCCAGATCTTCATTAATGTAATTTTGCTTTAGCATTGCAACGAGCAAGATTAAATACAAGAGGACTGAGCTCAAAGCGAAACAGCTAATTGTGGAACCATGCAACATTCAAGACCCGAGGACTGTTTGGAGCATTTAGCATTGGTGTTGCTTAGAAATACAAATGACACAGCAAAGCAACTCCTACTCAGCCAAAGAGTAGATGCATCCTATGAGGGAAGCATGCCAATAAAGTGTGAAATCAAAGAGATAATAAGGATCTTATCTTTTGGTTTGAATTTCTCATCAAATTGCATTACTGGGGAACTCATGCTTTGAATTTCTCATCAAATAGCATTGCTTGAAAAGCTACCCTCTTCGTTCCTAATGATCACACCTGTTGGCGCCAAGATCAATTGAGCCTTGATGGCAGGGTGGAAAATCGTATAGCTTCTTCAGTTGGTCCTCCCAAGATCATCATTTTTATTTTCTAATGCTCATAACACAATTGTCTCAACTCCAAGTCTGTTTCCATGCATAGCCAGCAATAAGCAATAAGCCTTCAAGAATGATCCAAATTGAACGAAACGACAGCAAAGTAAATCATAACCCCTCGCAATAGCAAGACAACTGAAACACAAATACACATCAAGCGTTTCAACTGCAGCAACATGTCCAGAATGCCGAATCACAACCCAATTACAAAAGGAGATGTATAATTATATGTCCAGAAAGATTCTTGCACCAGTAATGTTGGCACTCAATTACAACTCAACATGTCCATATTTTGTGAACGTTGGCACCACGTCACCACAAAATTATATGTCACTTAAATAAAACATAAAATCTAGCAATAACATGCTGTTAAGTGCACCAATATTTACAAACTGCTACATGTCCTGAATAAAATGGTAAAACCCAAAAAAATAGAACAGTCTCAAATCACAAAGTTTCCTCCCCAGTTTATTGCCAGTGAGGATTAAAAGCAGAAAATCCGATGCAGAGATCAAGCGACTATACTGCAAACACAATACAAACATTCTGACATGACCAATAAACATAGCTTCCGGAGTAGTTAGTTGACATAATCCTTATTCAAGGTGGCTCTGTTGTTCCTTGGAGTTGTTCTGCAACATCCTGCTATGAGGGAAGCCCCAGCATCACGCCATTTGCTCACATATGAAACATAATCTTCATCCGAAGCGCCCGTAGAGCCCTGCAAAGGCAAAAGAGATGCACATAAATGACCGCATACAATCTGCATACTCTGATTATTGGTTTGGAGATCAAAAATTTTGAAGCAGGTAAATAAAAGGTGCATATTAAGCATTTTATGAATCTGAAGATCACCAATCTAGCCTGCCATGCACGTGAAGATGTGCTTCAAATGTATTGGCATGGAACAAAACTAGAATGCAACAGATATGATGTGCTTGTGCATCAACTAATTTCCTCGAGGGTCGGCTATCATAAATACTTCAAAGAAAATACCATTGAAAAACTAGCTTTGAAAAGCCGGAATTGTTTCATAGCACTGAACATCTAGAGGATGTGTGTGTGCGTGCGGGCACGCGTGTTCACTAAAGTTCCAAACCAATAAACTGGGGTTAAAAAGACTATAATTTCAATCATGCTAAGGTTATTAGTGTTGAAATACAATCATGCTCAGGTTGATTCTGCATGTGCACATTAAAGTAAATTCAGGTTGCCTAGCCAAAATCATAGCACTTCAAGGCAATTAGAAAGCTCAAACTGTCGTAATGAAATATCTATATGAAACTATGACCCGGGACCAAGATATGTCATTGAAGATAACTAATCACATGCATTTTGCTATTTGACCAAGAAAATTCTACTAGTTGGATCATGATAGCCATGTTTGTGCAATTCACTATCTAACAAGGTTGAAACGATGATTATTAATCTAGAACTTTATGTTCAGTCAGTTTCAAATGAAAAATTGAATAAATAAGTTCAAGATCTTTCAATGACCTGCACATAACTAAAAATAATAACTTACAGATTTCAGATATGCATATAGAAAAGCAATTGGAACATTATTAGAAGAGAATTTCTTAAAACTGATGATAGTACAATGTTATGGTCCTTCCTGAAAATAGACATGATACCAACCGCAAACACCTGTTACTGTTCGTTTTATCTCCTTGATATCTCTCAAGGATTAATGCTAAAGAAGAAGACCAAATAAGTGCCCGATAGGTGGTACAAATGAAGCGAGCCTGAATTGGTTTTTATTCTTGCCATTTTCAACCAGAGGTTTGTTCAACAAGAAACATTCAATTTAGACATTAACCTATTTTAGCCCCACCCAACTTAAATGCATATCATCAAGCAACATTCAATATTGACTTCTGACATTGCCCACTTAGCAGTAAAACAAGATTTGCTAGAGGTTTTGACAGGATTGTGTCTTCATAACCTTTGTTCCATCATAACGGTATATTCAACAACTCTCCATGTGAATTAACCAACACTGGCATATCCATGAATACATGAATAAGTAGTTTTCAAATATCATTCCTCGAAGAGAACTAAAATATGAATCTGCGTAAAAAGATGTTTATGCATTGGATTTGTGCATATAAAACATGATATCCACTGGCACTGGAAATGTTTTTTTTTGTAAAAAGAAAAAAACTTTCAAGGGAATGATAATACTGACATGGTTTTCTGATCTGGACTACTAGTGCATTATATTGGGTGAGATAGTGCACAAGAATTTACTCTCAGAAATTCCTTTGCTAGCATAGGTTATTTTTAATTTAAATCTCACAAATTTATGAATTCATGAAGAAAAACTATAAAAATTGGAAGCCCGATCCACATTATTTGGTTCCTTGAAATTGAGATGCCCGATTCCATTGTACTTCAAAGGGGAAATGCTGAGGGGAAATGCTGAAGTGAGGACCATGAAAGCAAATCAAATGGGAAAAAATGAATTTATACCTGCAACTTGAAACGGTGAGCTAGGCCACGGCGGGATCGGGCGAGATATGGCTGGGATCCCACTTGGAAGCGGGGAATCTGCAGACCGGACTGTGCATGAGAGCGATGGAGCTGCTACTGTGGAGATGTTTGAGGTGGGAACCGCCAATTGGAGGGATATGATCACCTGAAGGGGGGATTTCTGCAGTGTGGGAGACGAGAATGCGAAGGATTCTGCAGTGGGGGAGACGAGAACGCGAAGGCGAGAGAGAGAGGGAGATGAGGGTGCTATTCTGGGGCGGATTTTGGGGTTTTCGCCAGCGAAGGGGGTTTCGTCCGCGTGAGGGAGAAGGGGGTTTCGTCTGTGTGAGGGAGAAGGCGAGGGAAGCTGGGAATTGAGCTTTGGGGGCTGAATGTGCTGCGCACGTGACATGGGAGGGGTGCGACTTTGGGAATCTGAGCGGATTTAATCTGAGCAGTTGGCTCAGATCCAACGGCCAGAGCTGTTTTGCTCACTTTAAGAGGGTTTTGCTCACTTGCTCACCATATCATCTCCATATATATATATACTAGTCATTACCCGTGCCCATAGGGCACGGTTTATTTAATGGCTGAGTTTTTCTCCCCCACAAATTTCAAGTTCCCCCAAATTTCAAGTTTTCCCACAAAATTTCAAGTTTCCCCTCAAATTTAAGTTTTCCCCCAAAATTTAAGTCCCCCCAAAATTGTCATTACCACCAAGGACAAACTTGCCACGTAGGACAAAGCTTTGTCCTAGTAGGATAAGATTCAAAATCTTCATAGAACTGGGAAAAAATGGCCGGAAGGGGTGAGAATAAAAAGTGTGGGTGTGTGTAGGGAGGGTCCATAGGCAAAAATACAAAAACCGGGGTTGTATGTGCAAAATTCCCCACCTCCTCTTTTATCCCTCAAAATCTCATCTCTTATATTTTCTCTTATTCAATTTCCCTGTTTTATATAATAGATATCCAAATTCTCTTATCCAATTTCTCATGTCCAAATTCTCTTATCAATTTCTCTTGATAACATCCGTCTTTTATATAATAGATATATATATATATATATATAGCAAAAAATGTACCTAAGAATGACCTCGGGTAGAGATACCTGAGCACACCCCCGCTGTTCGGGGTTTGTGAGTATTTTTTTTTGAAAATTTTTTTTGCAGTAGGTAGATATACTTGTTATGTAGCTCCCCACAAAATTTCAGCTCGATCCGACACCGTTTGAGCCTCCGTTCATCGATTTCAAAAACGTTGCGCAAAACTGTCCAAATTCTGGACAGTTTTGCGCAACGTTTTTGAAATCGATGAACGGAGGCTCAAACGGTGTCGGATCGAGCTGAAATTTTGTGGGGAGCTACATAACAAGTATATCTACCTACTGCAAAAAAAAATTTCAAAAAAAAATACTCACAAACCCCGAACAGCGGGGGTGTGCTCAGGTATCTCTACCCGAGGTCATTCTTAGGCACATTTCCCTCATATATATATATATATATATATATATATATATATATATATATATATATATATGTTGACTAGGATCCATTCGGATGGATCAAACATGCGGATCCATCCAAGTGGAATTTAAAGCTAGTCAATGTAAATAGAAAATCCGACCACTGGATGTCATCTAACATGTCTAAACTAGCTCCAAACAAAATTTCAACTAATTTGAACATGTTTTGCCCATGCATCAAGTGGTTGCAAAATCGATGCTTTTGAATAGTTATAAAATCGGCTAATTTTGCAACCACTTGATGCATGGGCACACCATGTCCAAATTAGTTGAAATTTTGTTTGGAGCTAATTTAGATATGTTAGATGACATCTAGCGGTTGGATTTTCTATTTACATTGTCTAGCTTTAAATTCCACTTGGATGGATCCGCATGTTTGATCCATCCGAATGGATCCTAGTCAACCTATATATATATATTCTATAAAATAGGGATGTTATCAAGAGAAATTGGATAAGAGAATTTGGACAAGAGAAATTGGATAAGTGATGAGATTTTGAGAGATAAGAGAAGAGGTGTGGAATTTTGTGATGAGATTTTGAGAGATAAGAGAAAAGGTGGGGAATTTTGCACATACAACCCCGGGTTTTGCATTTTTGCCCCTGGACCCTCCCCACACACACCCACACCTTCACCTTTTATTCTCCCCCCTTCCCGAACATTTTTTCCCGGTCCACGTGCACGTGTGCACGGGTTATTTGCTAGTGTATATATATATACTAGTCATAACATGTGCCCGCGGGCACGGTTCAGTTAAGGTTTTCCCTCGCAAAATCTTTGTTTCCCAAAAAATTATTTTCACAGCCAAAATTTAAAAGAAAAACAAATTTGCGTAAAAATATTTAACAGCACATGCACCTTCGACATGGAACAAAAAATTCGGCGCAGGTGCCTTCGATACAGAACAACAAATTCGGCATGGGCGCCTTTGGAGCGGAAGAACAAATTCGACATAGAATAACAAATTCGGGACGGCGCCTTCGGCACGGAACAACAAATTAGCGTGAAAAAGTTTAGCGTGAAACAACATGTTAGCGTGAAAAAGTTTAGCGCGTGCACCTTCGGCCCAGAACAACAAATTCGACGCGGACGCCTTCGGCCCAGAACATCAAATTTGGCATAGAATAACAAATTCTGGACGGCGCCTTTGGTGCAAAACTACAAATTAGCGTGAAAAAATTTAGCGTGAAACAACAAATTAGCGTGAAAAATTTTAGCGGGTGCCGAATTTGAAAAAAATTTGCGTGAAACTACTAATTAGCGTGAAAAAATTTAGCGTTCGGGTGCCTTCGACGCCAAAGGCGATGGCGATAAGTTTTGTATGTGAAGCTGTTAAGAACATATTGCCTCCAAACATTGAGTTGGGTGTGGCTAGTGCAAGAGCTGGAGCAAATGCACCAAGGCTCCAATGAAGATCTAAGTGTTATGATGTATCCTCTCAGGCCCATATAGAATTCAAATTACACTCCATGTTAACCTGTCAGTGTGTAGTAGGCATGTGCCTTTTATAGTGAAAGTTGACGTCTGTTGCCGATTGCCACTGTTAAGGTAGGGTTCTAGCCTTTCATGCCTATTTGTGTGGTCATCATGGCTCAGAGCTGACAACAGCCTGAGAACTCTCTCAAGATTCTCATGGATGTTAAAGCCTGGAAACAATCATGAGTTGACATCTTCTGTTTTCTATATGGTTTCTTTTTTCCTTTGTTAAAAATGCAGTGGGTAATATATTTGAATTAGATCCCTCTTGTTTGGTGTGAAGTAGTGTTTAGATTACAACTCATTTGCTCTACAGATACCATAAATAACACCTAATAAGTGCAGTGATTATCTCAAGGAGCAAACATTGATTCTAGGTCAAGTTGTAGGAAGGGGCCCCTACAAAAGGGTCCAAGGCCCGTACTAAAACTCATGGCAATGGCCTTAGCCACAGATTGTGTTTTTGTGTCAGGCTCAGGTAAAATAGCGGATGGCCAGTACAATGCAATTGAATTGAATCCTGCAACAAGACATCCATCGGTTCAGTTCAGACTCACAAAATCATAGCAAAAGCTTTAGACTCATTTTGGGGACTAATACCATATCAGTGTCTGCAAGATTAAAAAGTCCATTACAAACACAGAACATGCTCTTAAGCTAATCCAACAACAACCCATCCACAAAAAATCTTAATCCTAGCAAGAAACCATAGCCGCCTCTCTCTATGATCATATATTATCATCATCTCCAACAAAGAAGAATGAGATTTCAAAAAAACAATGCAATAGTTGTATTTCAAAAAAAAACAAAGCAAATTTCTTAAGCTTGACATTTTCATCCCATTTGGTCTCTTTGTCGCGTGCAAACTTACATCATAGTCTTCATGACAGTCCCATTGCTAACTAAATCTCATCATGCTATTGTACGCCATAAGCCACCACACACATCCTAGCATCAGCTGTATTAAATTGCACAAAAAGAAGATAAAAGAAGAATAAATTATTGTAAAGAAATGCGATTCTTGCTCTACTTCATTGAGATTTGAGTACTTCTCACGTACCCATAATAATATGCATAAAAAATAGAAAGGCAGCCCGTCATCTTCCCTCGTAAGCAAATATCAGACAAATGGCTAAGTTTCTATACGCCATAATCTCATCATCAAAAATTTATACAGGGATTCGCATGCAAGATTCAGATATCATTTACATCATATTACCTCCAATAATCATCAGAAATACAACTATTTAAAGATTGCTTGGTTCGGAGTCCTCCCTTTGCGCATGAGCTACGAATTTTGAAATAAACTTGCGAGAAGAATGCTATAATCGGACTAATATTAACCGAAAAATTATGGCTGAAAACATATAACCCAGATGAAGTGTCACAAACTATGGCCTAAACATTTCCAATAGATAAACAACCAATTGCGCAAGATTCAAGAGCTCAACTAAATTTGTATAAAGATTGCCCGTCGTTCTCTCAAACAACCCCTCTAACAACCATTATGGCAACATCCAACAATTGTTTCAATGGCATGAACTAAAGTTTCAAATATCCAAATTTCAAAAAAAGAAGTGCAGAACTAAAGTCTTACAGGAGGTCTCATAAGCATTGAAACAAATAATGTTGCAGGAGGTCTCATATCCAAATTTCAAGTCTTACAGGAGATCTCATATCCAAATTTCAAAAAATCATTTAGGCAACAAATAATGGCCTTAAGCATTCAGGCAACAAATATCAACCAAAAATCTTACAGGAGGTCTCATACAACTATAGCATCAAGTGCATCTAGCACTACATACTTAAATATTGACTTGAAACTCAATCATTTTTCTAGCATTGGGAACCCAATTTCACCCAGATATTCAGGGGTGAGACACTCAGGTGACCAATGAATGTTGTGAACGAAATACCTGAAATGAAATCAAGCACAAAATACTTTCAGAGGGACATTTAAGACTTATATATGCAGCAACCATTTACAAAGCAAAAAGTTCATGAGCAACATCAGAACACAAACTTCTTGCACACATCTAACCTCAAAGATGCTACCAATGCAACCGCACTAGTATTGGGCTGCCAGCTTGACATAGTTACATCTGCGTATCGAAATGTGTGTACAAAATGAACAATACCTTAAACATTCAAATACGGCTAGGCTAAGGCTAACAAAACGAATACTTTCTTGATATAAAGGTCTTTCCTAAAACATTGGAAAGCTGATACCATTGGAAAGTTTGGAAAATAAATACCAAGCTGGTAGCTGTTAATCTCATCAGTCATTTTCTGGGCCAGCTCCTCCTCGTCAATCAGCTTCCTCTTCTTAAATGAATTGAGCTCGATTTGCTGGGAAAATTGAAGTAAAAATGCACATTTTTGGGACTATAACTGAATGATTAGAATTACCTTGAGATTCTGGTACTTATCGCAAAGCCGGGAGTTGAACTTCTTCATTTGTGCCCTGTGATAGAGGGGGACGGGGGGGGCGAGAGATAGATCGCGGGTGGGGGATATGAATTAGACTTCCATCGTTCTTTCCTTTAAATAACTAACAAAATTACTTAAAAGAGAACCAAAATACATGAATAAGTACTTTACAGTGGCTAGTAATACGAAAAATGACAAATTTCACAGAAGAAATCAATTAAATAACGCAATCCCCCAACTTTAGAGTGTATACATAAATTTACCTTATAGTTATTCTCGTTCTTGCCCTTCATCTTCTCATTCAGCAGCCTTCTCATTCATCGTTCTTGCCCTTATAGTCATTCTTGTTTGCGTCAGTGCCCGTAACACGAAGTCCATAGCGATGGTATAAGGAGAAGAGTAGGTACAGCTATCGGGTAGTGACCCTGAGTATAGAACCATCGATAGATGACGTCAAACTACGACTGTAGAGTCATGACAATAGACCTGAGGCCGTCTATCGAGGACTGACATGTGGTCAGTGTGCTAGTCATGGTGGTCTTGAGGTCATGAAGGGCCCCTCCACTCGTGTGAGATGCTTGTTAGTGAAAGTGGTGGAGGAGGAGGACCAGTGTGGCTAGTACCCTCGCCATGTGGGCAAGATCTCCATGAAAAGTGTCGAAGGGGTGTATGGGGTGGAGGCCTGACGAGGGCTAGCTGTGTGGTAGCAGGAACGACTAGGTCCTGAACAAAATGAGGCTAGGCCTGTGCAAGCTGAGGAAAAGAAGGATCTGGTGGAAATATCCACTGCACAGCACCCTCAGTGCAGAAACAATTAGGGTTAGGAAGTATGGTGTAAGGGGTATGTATGATCCCATGAAGCCATAAAAATTTCTCGTCCTTTGATCGCTCTAATCAGATGCATATTGGTGAGGACAGAGAGGTCTAAAGAAGTGGGGCTGGGAATGGGATGCATGGTGTTGGGAGATGGGTATACCCTCGAGGAAATTTATCCATGCGTATGTGTACAAACATATTGTTCGAAATAACAGTAAGATGTTTGATAAGAATTTACCTAAGTTAATAATAATGTAGCCTACATTAGAACTTAGGTGAAGTCCTGAGATTTAATTCAAGGTCAAAAAAGTATCGAGATGAGGATCTCGATCATGGAGAATTGCTGACCATTTATAGCATAAGTCTAAAATCTGTCATGGTCGTAGATGTTTCGAGAAAACGATATTGATACAATGGAGAGACCATCGTGTCTTTGTCTTCACCATGGAGTGGTGACGATGATCCCGTGGTCGTTCGACTTGGCGAAGTCGGAGACGAGACACATGTGCTCATTGGAGAATGAGTTCACTGAACGACCCAACAAGAGTTATCATATTGTTAACATTAACTAATCTGTCGATGATAACTCTCAATGATGATTGGCAAGTTGATCATTAGACTTGATGTCATTGTACGAACATGTACGTGAATGGTGTCACTTAGATCTCTGACCTAGCTTCGAGGCAAGGCCTGTCGAAAGGTCTTTGGTTGGGTGACACTTGAAGCATGCGAGGAGAGTAATGGCTAAGAGAGGATTCGTCTCTCCAGTTTATAGGGAGTTAGTGTTGCACATGTTAGTTCGGTCTTTAGTGAAAACTTTGGCCAAAGTATGTTGGAAGAAGTCCAACATTGATAGATTAAAGACCGATGGAGTCTAACCAAGTTCAAGCTATTAGGGTTGACAGTTGACCGTATCCTAGGCTTGACTAAGCGACATAGTTTTGACGAAGGGACTAAAACTGCGGCATTCATCACGGACACAGTCAGGGTGGTCCTGACAATACTCATGTCGATAGTTTAACCACATAATGATGATACCGATACAAGGACAGCACCTGCTGCTCGTGGTCACTGTCATTTGGGGTTTCGAGCCCCACTTGTAGTAGGGTCAAACTGTAGAGTCTCATATAGAGTGAGACCTTCGTCAAGTAATAGGTGGAATTAAGGAGATAATACATCAGATGTATGTGAATTAATTACGTCGCAAAAGGTTTGTGATATAGCCTAAAGAATATTAAATGATGTGGGTTTATTGCATGAGATCCAAAAGTTTAAAAATATGTCGTAAAGGGCTTACGAGCTTATTTATATTGAAGGCATAGAACAAGCTCAATAAGATCTATGAATGTCCTTAACAATTTTTTATTTTTAAGCCCAATAGGGCTAAAGAATGACAAAAATAAAATAAAGAAAAAGGGGGTTTTAGCCAAAGGGGGCTGGGCAATTCCCACCACATATGCTGGGTATTACCCAGCCCGCACTCTGGGAAAAGCCTAGATTGGGCTTTGCACAGCCTGCTACTAGGACGGGTGTGTTGGAAGCAACGATCTAGGATCTTTAGTTTGATGATGACAAACGTGTGTTGCTATTTAACGTGTGTGCTAAGTGTGTTTCAGGAATGGCGAAGTCGTAATTCTTTAATGGGATGAACAAATCAATTTGATGGAGC
This sequence comes from Scilla litardierei, assembly GCA_030789695.1. NCBI lineage: Eukaryota > Viridiplantae > Streptophyta > Magnoliopsida > Asparagales > Asparagaceae > Scilla > Scilla litardierei. The sequence goes on along the minus strand of CM061139.1, from coordinate 100,539,401 downwards.
AAAATTGGTTTTCATGTGCCAAGTTGGACTTGGTCAACATTGAAAGAGATGGAGTCAATTGGAGTTTGAACTAGATCATATTTGCAAAGTCTTATTTCTATTTGTGTTCTTATGAGACCTAGTCAAATCTCCACAACCCCAAATCATCCTAGCCATCCATCTCCTAGCCAACATCATCACATGCCCATTCTCCTAGCCGACCTAACATTAGGGTTCTCTCCTTGCCAACTCCATTGTAAACCCTAGCGTCATCTCCTTAAAACCCTAGATGATATCCTATATAAGAGCACATCAAAGCTAAAAAGGGTCGGCCATTAAATCTCTCCCAAGGAAAATATTACACATCAAAGCCATCCTCTTAAAGTTCATATCATCTTCAAGCATCTTGTGGGGTTCTACATTGCTGCAACCGAACTCACGCATCCAAATCATCAAGGAGAGTCACGCAACACACCACAAGGCCCACCTTCTTCATTGAGACATTCCCCATACTCATCAAGCCTCACGCAACACAACTACATGCCAAAAACATCATCTTGGTATCATCTGCAACCTTGTTGAGGAAGGAGGAGAAGTACGGCATCGAGATCTCCATCGTTAATCCACGCATCCACGTGCTGAGTTCATCGTCGACCGTTGGGAGACTCACGCTCAAGTTCACTGACCTGTGCCATTTGAAGCCTGTGCGGCCACTGCCACAGACCACCGACGAGACTGTGGTGTCATCTTCAGACTCGAGTTCTAGCTGCCACCACCGAAGCCAAATTTCTGACAAGCATGCCGTTGCTGTCGACACTCCCTGCTGCCGTGAGATAGGCTACCGTAAGCCATGCTCTCATCATCAAAGATAGCCGCTGCTGACTCCTTACAATCGCCCGCCACCGTCAAAGCTTCATCTTGCTGTAGACAAGTTTTCTTTGTCGGAGTCGGATCGAGGTGCTGCTGGAGTCGGAGTCTTCCCATCGAGTCTTCGTCGAAGAGGGGATATCAGAGAATCCACGCCGAAGATGGTTGCCTCCACCGGGACTGGGCTTCCACCATTGAAGAGGAGGCACTGTCGGAGTCCACGTTGCCGAAGTCAAGTAGCCGTCGAGCTCCCGCCGTCGAAGAGCAACAGTTAGAGAAGTTCGAAGTCGAAACCCACGCGAAATCGTCTCCCAGCTGTGAACGAAGCGAATCAGAACGTGCTGACGTGGAGGTGCTTGCATGAAAACGAAGGGAACGTAAATTTGCTGACGTGGAAATTTTAAAGGAGTTACTTTGCGCACAGACCGTATTAAATTGAGCTTCAATTGGAATTTGTTTACACACAGACCAGAGTGCTATTTGAGCCACAATTTGATATCCAGGAGTCAGATCGAGACACCGTTTGTGTCAGACTGAAGCTGACGACGTGCTGATTGATAGAGATGACTACACTGACACGAACTGAGCATTTCTAAACTCTTTACTCTTTATATTCGTGTATTAGTGCAACGATCTCTGTAGGGAAAACTTTACCGTTTTTGTGTTCTTTTGGGACTTGTCTGGTTGGGGCTAGACAAGAGGGTCTTGACGTGTTGTAGCAGTCAAGATACGCATTTACTAGGTTGATAGGGTTCTGCACTTTGTTGAGTGTGGTACAGTCTAGGTGGGGAGTGGGAGCTAGGACCACATTGTAGGTATACAGAAGGAACATATTAATTCTAGTACTTGTTTGGGGGCTGTAGTAGGTCGTTGCTGCGACCGAACCAGGGTAAATCTGCTGCGTATTCTGTGCTTACATTTTATTTACCTTGCTTTTGTTTTTAACTACGTGTGATTTCTCGTGGGTTGCACGAGAATATTTTATTAGCCTATTCACCCACCCCCCTCTAGGTTAGGATCCAAATCCAACAAGTGGTATCAGAGCAGGTTTTAGTATCTAGCCTAGGATTGACCATGAATCCCATTGATAGAGCTTTTACTGAGGGTCTGTCCATATCACGTCCCCTAGATTTAACGGAGTAGATTATGCTTATTGGAAAAATCGAATGAGAATCTACTTGATTTCTATTGATTATAAGCTTGGCAAATTATTGAAAAAGACTATAAACCACCTGTCATTAAAGCTGGAGATGTTGAGATGATTAAACCTGATGATTAATGGGATGACATTGATTGGAGACTTTATTCTCTTAATGATAAAGCTATGAATGCTCTCATTTTTTCATTAGATAAATCTGAATTCAATCGTATCTCACATTGTTTAACTGCATAGGAAATATGGCATACATTGGAGGTGACGCACGAGGAAACGTCACAGATGAAGGAGTCTAGACTTGCACTTCTGATCACAGAGTACGAGGGATTTCGCATGCTACCATCAGAGACCATATTAGAGATGTTTGCAAGGTTCACCAATATTCTTTACAAGTCTAGCTCGCTCGGTAAGACATATTCTAGCCTTGAACGGGTGAGGAAGATATTAAGAGCACTGCCAAGCTCTTTCAGGCCTAAAGTCACCGCCATCCAAGAAGCGAACGATCTATCACAGATGAGGGTGGAGGACTTGATAGGTAACCTAATGTCCCCTGAGCTTGAATTGCAAAATATTGAAGAAAGAGATAAACCTGAGAAGAAGGAAAAAGCTTCAAAGCCACTTGCTCTGAAAGCTAGCGAAAATGAAGATGATGGTGAGGAGATAGCGCTAATGGTTAGAAATTTCAGAAAGTACGTCAGAACTCCTCAATGAATATCAGAAATGCATAAAAGTTTCATTCGCTCTAACATGTCTAATTATGATAAAAATTCTTTTGAACAGGATTCTGCTAATAGAGTTGAATGCTTCAAATGCAGGAAAAAGGGACACTTCGCGAAACAATGCAGACAAGAGACTGCTCAGGTTGCTAGAGATAAAGGAAAAGCTAAGGTGCTAACTTGGGACATGGACAACGAAGCTGAGGATGAGGATGACGAGATTGTAGCCCACTCCGTTGTCGTCTGCTTAATGGCAAAGAATGATGAGGTAAATTCCTTCACTAAAGCTGAATTGTTAGATGTTTGTAAAGGAATGCAAAATGAGATTAATGAGCTAGAACTCACGTTGAATAACTATAGGGATGCTAGCTTTAAATTACAAAAAAGAAAACTGTGACATTTCTGATGAAATAGATATTCTTAAAGGAAACTTGTTGCCTGTAACGCTAAAATTGTGTCACTAGAAAAAGAAAAAGCTAGCATGCCTAAAAAAGCTACATGTCTTTCTTATCCTTCCTTATTGAATGATATTAGCATGCTTAAGCAAGATTTATTTAAGCTTGAAGCTGAAAAAGATAATGTGATTAAAAAGCTTAATGATAAATTGTGCATGTTGAATAACGAGCTTAAAAGGAAAATGGATGAATTTGAAAACAATGAAGAGGAAAACAAGAGAGCGTTTAGAAGTAAATGTACTTTGCTTGTGGATGAAAATGTGCTATTAAAATCCAAAGTTTCTAGTCTAGAATTGTCATTAAGAAAATTTTCAATTAGTAAACATGTGTTGGATACCATACTTGAAAATCAATTATATGGAAATAATAGACGAGTACTTGGATTTGGTTCTAAAAATGCTAAAAAGCCTATTTTTAAGAAATTTCACAATGTGCCTTCTATTGTGAAAAATATGCATGCAAAGTGCTTTACTTGTGATAGCATTGGTCATACATCCTATTATTGTAAGTTTAGGAACACAAACATAAAGTTCAAATAAGTGTAGGTTCCTAAAGCTTTGATGACTAACACTAGTGGACCTTGTTGGATTCCAAGGTCACACTTAACACCTTTCATGTATGTGAGGTGGAGATTTGGCGAGAAGCACTGAATTGAAAGTTTCATTCTTTAGCTCCTTAGTCAAATGGCGACGCGAAGGTATATCTTTTCCCTCTTTGCATTCATTGCATACCTACATAGATTGTTTGTGTGCTTGATTTAATTCTTGTTTGCGTGCTTATTTTATTTTCCTTTTAGATTTGTTTTTAGTTCATTATTAAAAAAATTGAAAAATAAAAAAAATGGTGCTTAATGAATACATTCTTATGAATTTTTATAAGTGGTATTATTGAATGTTCATTCGTATCCTCTGTAGAAGTCATTGTATTATTGTTATAGCTACATGCGCATGTTAGAATCTATTTAGTAGCCATAACATGCTTCATGAAAAGATTAATTTGATTTCCACACCTACATACTCACTTTCACGAATATTAAACTTGTTGTACTTTTGGAGATTCTGTTTTTGAATATTGGAAAGTGAATGTAGGTTGATAATAATTGAATTATCTAAGAGATATGATGTGTATTGCCATGAATAAAAATTGAGCACAAAAAGAATTATAAATAAAAATATATTATATGAATATTGCTTCGTATGAAAAATGGATACAATTCATGGCAAATACACTACCCACGAGTATCCAACATATCTTTATAGGTAATATTTAGCATTGGTGTATTTTACTCATCAAGCAAAGCCACCCCACATCTAAGAGTCCTTATAGGCTATGGTTTGGAGTTTGGCACCTTGAACTCATTTTTAATGAGGTGGAAAAAATCTATCCTAGGTGATATTCATGTTAAATGGAAAATGTGGATTGATTTGGTTGATATTCTAAATTGAATCTCCCTTTGTACTCCAATGTTTATATTATCACACATACACAATGGTGGTGAAGTCTACATTATGATTTTCTTTGAACTTGAATTGCCTACTTTATGGAAAATAACATGCAAGTGATAGATATAATCTATAATACTTTATTTTTGCTTGTGATATTTGATTGAATTCATCAATACGCTTTTGATGATAACAAAGGGGGAGAAAAGAAAGATTCGGTATGTTTGGTATTATTTGTTAAAGGGGAGCACTAGAAATACATGTTCAAGGGGGGCTTGAATATAAGGGGAGCATGCTATCACTATTGCTATATTGTGCATGCTAGTAATGCTTGAACGGCTCATTGTATACATCATACACATTACATCCTTCATCACACTTCACACACACGCATTTATTTGCTCAAATCTTTTATAGGTTTGTCATCATCAAAAGGGGGAGATTGTTGGAAGCAACGATCTAGGATTTTTAGTTTGATGATGACAAATGTGTGTTGCTATTTAACTTGTGTGCTAAGTGTGTTTCAGGAGTGGCAAAGTCGTAATTCTTTAATGGGATGAACAAGTCAATTTGATGGAGCAAAATTGGTTTTCTTGTGCCAAGTTGGATTTGGTCAACATTGAAAGAGATGGAGTCAATTGGAGTTTGAACTAGATCACATTTGCAAAGTCCTATTTCTATTTGTGTTCTTATGAGACCTAGTCAAATCTCCACAATCCCAAATCATCCTAGCCATCCATCTCCTAGCCATCCATCTCCTAGCCAACACCATCAAATGCCCATTCTCCTAGCCGACCTAACACTAGGGTTCTCTCCTTGCCACACTCCATTGTAAACCCTAGCAGTCATCTCCTTAAAACCCTAGATGCTATCCTATATAAGAGCACATCAAAGCTAAAAAAAGGGTCGGCCATTAAATCTCTCCAAAGGAAAATATTACGCATCAAAGCCATCCTCTTAAAGTTCATATCATCTTCAAGCATCTTGTGGGGTTCTTCATTGCTGCAACCGAACTCACGCATCCAAATCATCAAGGAGAGTCACGCAACACACCAAAAGGCCCACCTTCTTCATTGCGACATTCCCCATCCTCATCAAGCCTCACTCCAAAAACATCATCTTGGTATCATCGGCAACCTTGTTGAGGAAGGAGGAGAAGAACGACATTGAGATCTCCATCGTCGACCCACGCAACCAGGTGCTGAGTTCATCGTCGACCGTTGGGAGACTCACACTCAAGTTCGCCGACTTGTGCCATTTAAAGCCGGTGCGGACATTGCCACAGACCACCGACGAGACTGTGGCGTCTTCTTCAGACTCGAGTTTGAGCTGCCGCCACCAAAGCCAAATTTCCGACGACCACGTCGCTCCATGAGATATGCTACCGCAAGCCACGCTCTCATCATCAAAGATAGCCACTGCTGACTCCTTACAATCGCCCGCCTCCGTCGAAGCTTCATCTTGCTGCAGACGAGTTTTCTTTTTCGGGTCGGATCGAGGTGCTGCTGGAGTCGGAGTCTTCCCATCGAGTTGCCATCGAAGAGGGGATATCAAAGAAGTCACGCCGAAGCTGGTTGCCTCCACCAGGGTTGGGCTTCCACCATCGAAGAGGAGGCTCCGTCGGAGTCCACGTTGCCAAAGTTAAGTCGTCGTCGAGCTCCCGCCATCGAAGAGCAGCAGTCGGAGAAGTTTGAAGTAGAAACCCATGTGAAATCGTCTCTGAGCTGTGAACGAAGCGAATCAGAACGTGCTGACGTGGAGGGGCTTGCATGAAAACGAAGGGAACGTAAATTTGCTGACATGGAAATTTTAAAGGAGTTACTTTGCACACAGACCGTATTAAATTGAGCATGAACTGGAATTTGTTTACACATAGACCAGAGTTCTATTTGAGCAACAGTTTAATATCCAGGAGTTAGATCGAGACACCGTTTACGTCAGACTGAAGCTGACGACGTGCTGATTGACAGAGACGACTACACTGACACGAACTGAGCATTTCTAAACGCTTTACTCTTTATATTCGTGTATTAGTGCAACAATCTCTGTAGGAAAAACTTTACTGTTTTTGTGTTCTTTTCGGACTTGTCTGGTTGGGGCTAGACAAGAGGGTCTTGACGTGTTGTAGCAGTCAAGATATGCATTCACTAGATTGATAGGGTTATACACTTTGTTGAGTGTGGTACAGTCTAGGTGGGGAGTTGGAGATAGGACTCCATTGTAGGTGTACAGAAGGAATATATTAATGCTAATATTTGCTTGGGGTTGGAGTAGGTTGTTTCTGTGACAGAACCATTGTAAATCTGCTATGTATTCTGTGTTTGCATTTTATTTACACTGCTTGTGTTTTTAACTGCGTGTGATTTCTCATGGGTTGCACGAGAATATTTTATTAGCCTATTCACCCCCAACCCCCCACCCCTCTAGGCTAGGATCCAGATCCAACAGGGTGGAATTCGCCCGCGTACTGCGGTCAGGCGCCCCAACCCATGCCCAAACAGATGGGCATGTAGGGCCCACACGGTGGGCCCCACATATAGGTTTTCGAACCCTAATGAGTTGTGGTGGCTGGTTTTGGAAAATGTGATTTTTTTGACCAACTTTGGACGTACGTTTAAGGGGTCAAAAGATGTCGGAATTGAGCCTCGTTTGTTTCTAAGCGTTCACTATTCAGTGTTCTTAGATTTGATATACGATATCACTTACGAAGCTCAACAGTAAGGTAGGAAAAATTTGCTAAAGTTTGGTCTTTGTGTAAGGCAAATTTAATCGATTTTTCTCCTCCAAAACATTTAGTTCCACATTAGATATGGAGAAAAGAGGAGAGGTCAGCTCCTATATAAATAGGAGCCAACCCCCCTCCTTGAAACTTGCACCAAGCTCCAGATCTGAGTAGCTTCATTAAATATGAGCAATCCTAGATCTAAGCTTAATTAATATTCCAACTTTCTCCTTTATTCTTCCTTGCTCCTGATCAGGCTCTAGCAAAGCTACGAAAGAGTTCGGATCGGATCCGAAGTCTTGACAGAGGATCAGTTAAAGGTGAAACTTTCTGGAGCATGTGGTTGGCTCGGCGACAAGCGTGTTGCTCGCCTAGGGACACAGTTCGGCTCGGGACGCAGTTCGGCTCGGGAGAAGCGGCTCAGCCCCAATGCAGGGCATCGTTTTGAGGTTAAAGACATGTTGCTGAAAATGATGTTTCATGCGGTAGCGAAGTGACATGTATGTAGTTTAATATACATGCATTTATAATTGCAATAGGCTGATAGATCTATATTTAGGGGTTGGTCGGACCCAACCCCGGGATAGTAGAGCTTCTGGCTAGGGTTAATTCTTTAGAGATGTTCTTAAAATGGTTTTAATATGCTTTCTGCTGCTTACTTTGATTTCGTCGTTCATCCGACTTAGGCCGGACGTCGATTTTATAGCCCTAAGGACCTAGAAAATCCTACAGTGGTATCAAAGCTTATTGATGCTTGAGTACGGGTGCTCATGTTATGAGCTGACCTGAAGTAATCGCTCTTACCGTACCAAGTCCCGATAAGACGGGTATCTTATGATGGGTTGGGCGTTGTCGAGAGGCATGCCGTAAAACAAGTTCGTGAGGGATCATGTGACAGGCCTAGGGCGCCATGGATGATGGGCCTTAACGACGTTACAATGATATCAGAGCAATCCCAACATTGGTATCAGAGCTTGTTGATGCTTGTAATGTCCTGTTTCAGTATATACGAGTATAATATACGTTATTGGATGTATTTGTACGTATGAAATTTTTGGGTAGTTTCATAAATTTTCCATAATTTTCTAATAACTAAATTATTTTTTAAAATAATTCTAGAACATCATTTGAATTATATAAATGAAGTATTTGGATGAAATACTTTGTATTATGATGGTATGGAGTATTAATTCAAGTATTCTCATTTATTTAGAAATTAAATTCCTAATTAACCATGCCATGCCGCCACCTCCTTGCTAGGTGTCATTTAGAGAATGATTTTCACCTAACCCTTTGCAAGGTTGCATTAGGAGGATGAACCACACCTAACTCCAAGCTAGGTGGCATGTGGAGAGGAAATTAAGGGATGATTCATCCATGTAATGAGATTTAAAAGGGGAAATTTTTGAGATAAGAAAAAATAGAAATGTTTTGCATGTTTTCATCCCCTTCCCTCTCTTTCCTCCTCCCTTGGCTCCTACCTTCTGGTCGGCACGGAATACAACTCCGGAAACAATGTAGTTTTACCGCAAGCGCACGGTTAAGTGGTGAGCGGGTATCGAATCGCGGAGAGGAACTATTGGTATCTATATTAATTACTTAGCGGATGTGAAATGATGATCAAGAAATGTTGGTGTTACAGTCGTGCAAAGTATTATTTATGAATTCAATTAATAAAAATGCCTAGGGCTTGGGAATCCCCACTACAGATCTCAAGCATCAATGTGAAATATGAATCTCCATATCACTACTCTTGGTTTAAGGTGAACTTGTCGCAACTAGGTTGTGAACCACCGCACGCTTTCGCGCTATGCAAGTCTATAGCAATCTAAACTAGAGTCTTGGTCTCTCGCAAGCTGTCACGCCCCGCTTACCAAAGCTATGGGGGCGAGACGTGAGAAGGTCCGCACAGACGTGGAGCGGTGAAGCCACACGCCTGATAAGCGTCAATTTAAAATTTAATGCAGGTCCCTGTAACTGTAAACGGAACAACAATAATAATAACAAGGAAGAGAGAGACTGATATAAAAATAAACCAATCTCAGAAAATCGTCCACAATAATATTTAACATCCAGAAAAGCCACCAGGCTAAAGGAAAGAGTCTAAAGGCCCAAAACATGGCCAACAACATGTCAACATAACAAAGTATTGGTGCTGCGCACCGACAACTACAGCAGTCTAAAAAAAGGGAAAAAGCTCAACGAAGACACTAGGACTGGTCCCCGGTGTTCACGTATTCCTTCTCAGCAAACGCGGGTCCTGACTCGGCGTCAGCAAACACCACGTCCTCTCCAACGAACTCTGGCTCAGGATCTAACATGTGTCACCCAAAAGAGAGAGGGGCACATGTCAGTAAGTCTAAAAGACTTGGGCAAGGAAACTGAAAGTAAAGTAACAACCTAACAGTTCAAGTGAGATGCAATGGCATGACATTTAAGTATGATGCAATAGTTAAAAAGGGCAAGAAGAGACAAGCACACACGATGTAGCAAAAGCTACCAAATCACTAATTCACGTAACACTTATCACAATTTTCACTTATCACGAATCACTTGTCACGATTTTCACTTTGTGCTCAGAGTTTCCGTCTTTTGGCTGAAGTGGCTGTACGGGCTCACTTCTACGCTCAAGCGACCGTTTAACCCTACCCCTCCACGTGTATCGAGCGTTGGGATTAGCAACACACTAGCTCGCTTCTGGATCACGAGCCAGGAAGTGTATTTGGCATATGGGTGCACCTAGCCTTGATCACTGTGTAGGAGTCAAAATCCTACTCGCCGCAGCTTACATTTTAAAGTAGCGTGTGCTACGCAATCATGATGAACAATCAATGTATGCAATGACATGAACAGATATTCGCGTTCCGTTAATTGAAATTAAACATGACATGGTAGTACTTATGCAACATGATAAATGACGGATCTAGCTTCGTTGTCAAGCTAGATCGTGAAATTGCGCCTAGGCGAGTATCATTTCGTCGCCTAGTCTCTTTTACGCCTAAAACAAGCAAATGGCCTAAGACATGGCCTAAACCCCTAAGTGGCAAGTTTCACTTGCCTAGCACCGAGGATGGCGATCACGAAGGTTCGTCTCACAATCGCTAATCTAGGGGAAAAGTCGCTGTTATGGAGAAACAACCATCAAAACAACATCCATTTTTATTAGGGTTTTACAAAATCACAAATGGGTTATGAGAATATTATAGGATCGATTTGTTACCGTATCGTTAGCGGAAGAACGATCCGAGCAAGCACGGCAACGGAAGAACGATCCGAAGAACTAGGGCTCAGATCTGGAAATGGGGAGAAAATCTGGAGAAAACGAGATTTGGGGGTTTTGGGGGTTTGCCGATGACCTAGAGGAGATGGCCGGCCTAAATGGAGGATGAGAGGGGCTCTTGAGGAAGGAGGAAGGGCTAGGGGAAGATGGATGATGATTTGGGGAAGAAGGAGGCTCAGGAGAAGGAAAGAAGAAAGAAAAACGATTGGGGGGTTTAAATAGGATTCGTGGTACGGCTGGGCAAACCCTAGGATTACGACAGTGATTAGTCGGTCAAGGAAGGTTGGCTGACCGACTAGTTTAAGAACTAGTCGGTCGGTCGTTCTACTGTGACCGACTAAGAGCAAGCAGCGAAAAAGGAATAAAATCTGGGAAATTGAATTAGTCGGTCTGTGAAGGCCCGTCGACGGACTAGTTTGCAACCTAGTCGGTCGGTGAGTGTTCATAACCCGACTAACGATAAACAGTAACTCAGGTAAAATTAATCAAAGGAACTAGTCGGTCTGAGAGCAAGTTCTGACCGACTAGTTGCACATCTAGTCGGTCGGTGGTTGTTCTTAGACCGACTAAGAGTAAACAGTAACTTGGCTAAAAACGACTGACGTAAACTAGTCGGTCCGAGAAGAGTTGCCGACCGACTAGATCTCAATCTAGTCGGTTGGTTCCCCTTCTTGAACCAACTAACATGCACGAAAAGTGCCGAAATGAAGCGCGAAGCTTCGGAAAGATTTCTATGGCTTCTAAGATCACTCTAACTCTAAAATATGAGCGATCTTGAAGTTCGTCATGAGTGACTTACTCCAAGATCAACGATTTAAGGAAGAGGCTAGAAAATCACGACGAAACGATCGAAAACGAAAACTATGGAGATGGAAAACCGCACATAAGGAGAAAATCCACCAATATATATATATATATATATATATATATATATATATATATATATATATATAATATAGAAAATCCAAATACATGAAAACCAGTCGTTACATCCTCCCCAACTTAAGAAAAATTCCGTCCTCGGAATTTCCCAACACTCACATGTCCGGGAACAAAAGTGGGTAACGCTCTCGCATCTCATCCTCTCTCTCCCAAGTAGACTCTCCTGGAGAGCCGTGTCGCCACATCACCCTCACAAGATTGACAACCTTGTTTTGGAGTGACTTCTGACGCCTGTCCAGAATCCGCACTGGCTGATGGTTATACGTCATATCAGGGCGAACGGTAATCTCCGAGAAATCCATAAAATGAGATGGATCGCTAATGTATCGACGAAGCTGCGACACATGGAAAACATTGTGAACTCCTTCCAAAGACGGCGACAAGGCCAAGCGGTAGGCTACCTCGCCAACTTTCTCCAGAATGTCAAACGGTCCAATGTATCACGGGCTCAACTTCCCTTGCTTCCCAAAGCGAATCACACCACGATTCGAGGAAATCTTCAAGAACACATGGTCGCCCGACCGAAACTCCAAAGGACGGCGTTTAGCATCTGCCCAATGCTTAAAATGGTCCTGAGCAATCCTCAGCCTCTCCTGAATGTTCCTGACAATATCCACAGCCTCCACAATCATCTCAGGTCCCAACAGCTCCCGATCACCAACGTCATCCCAACTCAATGGCGATCGACATTTCCTTCCATAAAGCGCGACGAAAGGCGCCATTCCAATACTCGTCGGGAAGCTGTTGTTGTAAAAGAACTCCACCAGATGTAGATGGTCCTCCCACGAACCCTTGAAATCCAACATGCATGTCCTCAGCATGTCCTCCAAGATCTGAATCGTCCTCTCGGACTGGCCATCTGTCTGTGGATGGTACGCCGTGATGAAACTCAGACGCGTACCCAAACTCTTCTGCAAACTCTGCCAGAACTGAGATGTGAACCTCGTGTCTCTGTCTGACACGATACTCATGGGGACTCTGTGAAGTCGTACGATCTCCTGCACGATTCATGTCACATCACTATCTAAGCTAGGAAAAGGAAATAGAAACTGAGAGTAAAAGAATTTACCTCCATATATCTCCTCGCTAGCGCCTCAGTGGACTGTCCTACTCAGAACGGAATAAAGTGCACAGATTTGGTCAATCGATCCACGATCACCTAAATCGCGTCATTCTGCTTCGGTCACGAAGTCCATAGTGATGTGTTGCCACTTCCACTCCGGAATTGGAAGCGGTTGTAGCAACCCTGCCGTACGCTGATGCTCCACCTTAACCTGCTGGCAAACCAAGCACTTGGCTACACTCCGAGCCACACTCCTCTTCATACCATGCCACCAAAAATTCAAACGAAGGTCCTTGTACATCTTGGTGCCACCAGGATGCACAGAATACGGCAAACTGTGTGCCTCTACTAACAACTCCTCTCTGATATCCCCAGCTGGCACACACAACCTGGCTCCAAATCTCAACGAGCCATCCTCATGAATCAGAAAGTCAGTCCGCAGACCGGCTTCTACATGCTCCCGAATCTTCACCAACTTCGGATCTCCAGCCTGGCCAGCCTTGATCCTATCCACAATCGACGACTGAATCTGCATACTCATCAACGAAGAGGCCTCCCCAGGAAGAACAATCTCAACACCAGACTCGCAAAAATCCTGTCGCAATCTCCACTGAGAGGTCAACATCATCACCGCTGGAAGCCTACTCAGCGCATCCGGAACCAAATTCACCTTGCCGGGGTGATATTACAAATCAATCTCATAATCCGCCATGAGCTCCAACCATCGACGCTGTCACATGTTGAGCTCCTTCTGAGTAAAAATATACTTCAAGCTTTTGTGATCGGTGAAGATCTTCACTTTCTCACTCAACAAGAAGTGCCTCCAAATCTTGAGCGCAAACACGACAGCAGCCAACTCCAAGTCATGCGTCGGGTAATTCTTCTCATGAGTCTTGAGCTGACGCGAAGCATACGTCACAACATGCCTGTGCTGATGCAACACACAACTGAGACCCTTGCCAGAAGCATCGCAAAAGATCTCAAATCCCCCACTGCGATCAAGCACAACAAGAATAGGGGCAGTCGTCAATCTCTCCCTCAGAACACCGAAGGCATTCTCACAGTCGCCCGACCAAACAAAAGGCACATCCTTCCGCGTCAATCTGGTCATCAGCTCAGCAATACGGGAAAAGTCCTTAATGAAGCGCCGATAGTAACCAGCAAGCCCAAGGAAACTCCGGATCTCAGATGCTGACTGCGGAACAGGCCACTCTCTGATGGCCTTAATCTTCTCGGGATCCACTGAAATACCATCTCCAGTCACCACATGCCCGAGAAAGGCAACTCTGTCCAGCCAAAACTCGCACTTCAAAAACTTGGCATACAAACGATGCTTCCTCAAAATCTCCAACACCGTCCTCAAGTGCGAGGCATGCTCTTCCTCCGACTTAGAATAGATCAGAATGTCGTCAATAAAGATAACGACAAACTTGTCTAAAAAGTCGTAAAAGATCAGATTCATCAGATTCATAAATACCGCGGGTACATTGGTTACACTGAAAGGCATAACCACGAACTCGCAGTGTCCATACTTCGTCCTGAACGCTGTCTTCGGAACATCTTCCTTCTTCACCTTCAGCTGATGATAACCACTCCTCAGATCCAACTTCAAAAACACCCTCGAACCTCCAAGCTGATCAAAAATATCATCGATGCGAGGCAACGAGTATTTATTCTTCACGGTCACCGCATTCAGCTTCCGATAGTCCACGCACATGCGACGCGAACCATCCTTCTTCTTTACCAGCAGCACCGGTGCTCCCCACAGAGACACACTGGGATTGATATAACCCTTCTGCAAAAGCTCATCCAGCTGCTTCCGTAATTCCTCCAACTCTGCTGGAGCCATACGATATGACACCTTCGAAATCGGCTGCGCTCCCAGAATAAGATCAATAGAAAATTCTAGAGCTCGATCAGGTGGCAGCCCAGACATCTCCTCGGGGAAGACTTCATCGAAATCACGCACCACAGCTGGCCTCTCCAGCTCCATCTGCATAACCACAATCCCCACTGGCCTGGTCCAAAATCTAACAGGGCCAAGCGAACTGCTACCTCGACTGAACTCAAATACTGGATGTCCGGGAATCTCGAACACCACCTTCTTCCGACGACAATCGATCGTAGCATAGAAGCTCGCAAGCCAATCCATCCCAAGGATCGCATCGTAGTTGATGATGTCGTTGACAATGAAATCAGCGTAAAGCTCATGTCCACAGACCACCAACGAGCAAGAATTGCAACCACGATGCACTGAGACCACGCCATTCCCTGTAATGATATTCCAACTCTTGGGAAGAGGGGATGTCGACAAGGAATGCTTCTCCACGAAGCTCCGAGAAATAATGCACATCGATGCACCAGAGTCAAAAAGGACTCGTGCAGGAAATGTGCAAACCAAAACCACACCTAACAAGCAATTTAACAATCAAACCCTATTCTAGCAACCAATCATATGCAAGCAACCAAACATGACCTAACAATTAAAACTAACTAAGGAAAGAAACAGCTAGTTTGAGAGTTACCTGCGATAACCTCATCCACTGCCTCGCTCTCCACAGTAGTCATCAGAAAAGCCTGCCTCCTCGGCTGCACGGCCCGCTGAAAAGCCTGCCTCTGCGGCATGAGAGCTGCTCCACGACCAGCAGGAACAGACGCTCTCTGCTGCAACGGCTGAGCTGCAACAGGTGCCCTCCAAGGCTGCTTGATACTCGGACAATCCTTCAGAGAATGTGAAGCATCACCATAGCCCAAACACTGGCCCAAAAGCCTCCGGCAATGGTCCTTCACATGACTCGGCTTGCCACAATGATTGCAAGTCTTCAGAACAGGCCCACCTGGCCTCTTGAACTGAGCCGGCTGGTTGGGCCTGAATCCTGGTCTCGTCACTGCCCTGGCCTGCTCTATAGGCCTCTTCCCAGCTCCAGCAACATGTCCTCTCCTCTGGTTCAGGTTCAGCTCCTGCCTCCTCACAGCCACCACAACCTTTTGGTAAGACTCCAGATCAGAGGAAGACACAAAACTATGAAGCTCCAAGGCATGTCCCTGCAGGAACCTCTGAGCCCTCTCATCAGCATCCTGCACCATCTTCGGTGCGAACCGACAAAGCCTAGTGAACTCTTGGTGGTACTGGTCCACCGTCAAGCTCCCTTGCTTCAGATCAATAAAGCGCTGCAGCATCTCCTTCCTAGCAGCCTTCGAAAAGAACTCCTCATCGAACCTGGACTTGAAGGTAGCCCAAGCTATCGGCTCCACCAGCATCTTCTTTTCCGCATCCCACCAGTTCCGGGCATTATCCTTGAGTTGCCTCTTTGCCAAATCAATCCATCCAGCCGGGCTGATCTTGGCCATCTTCAAGTTATCCTCAATGTTCTGAATCCACTCATCGGCAGCTAGAGGACCCTCAGATCCATCAAAATAAGCGGGACCCAGCTCCCGAAATTGCTTCGCTCCCGGCTCGGAGCGAGGGGCATCTTAGATCCCCCGAGCAGCTCGAGTAACTGGAGCATTCTGGACTTGCAGGAGCACGCCCTGCTGTACCTGCATCATCTGAAGCATCATTCGCATCATCTCCCCATTTGTGGGCTCCCTCTCAGGCTCCTCGTCATGAGGGGGCGCGCTACCACCACCACGGGTAAATCACCTTCCTGCCATCTAATGACGCAGAAAACGAAACAATTAGACTCATAGCTTAGGACTTGGATGTCGAATTTTAGTTGTTGGACAATCTAATATTATTATCGTTGATCTGATAATTCACAGTTACAGAAAGCGGGACCTGCATGGGCCACCAATAAAACATGTCACGCCCCGCTTCCCAAAGCTATGGAGGCGAGACGTGAGAAGGTCCGCACAGACGTGGAGCGGTGAAGCCACACGCCTGATAAGCGTCAATTTAAAATTTAATGCAGGTCCCTGTAACTGTAAATGGAACAACAATAATAATAACAAGAAAGAGTGAGACTGATATAAAAATAAACCAATCTCAGAAAATCGTCCACAATAATATTCAACATCCAGAAAAGTCACCAGGCTAAAGGAAAGAGTCTAAAGGCCCAAAACATGGCCAACAACATGTCAACATAACAAAGTATTGGTGCTGCACACCGACAACTACAGCAGGGAAAAAGCTCAACGAAGACACTAGGACTGGTCTCCGGTGTCCACGTACTCCTCCTCAGCAAACGCGGGTCCTGACTCGGCGTCAGCAAACACCATGTCCTCTCCAACAAACTCTGGCTCAGGATCTAACATGTGTCACCCAAAAGAGAGAGGGGCACATGTCAGCAAGTCTAAAAGACTTGGGCAAGGAAACTGAAAGTAAAGTAACAACCTAACAGTTCAAGTGAGATGCAATGGCATGATATTTAAGTATGATGCAATAGTTAAAAAGGGCAATAAGAGACAAGCACGCACGATGTAGGAAAAGCTACCAAATCACTAATTCACGTAACACTTATCACAATTTTCACTTATCACGAATCACTTGTCACGATTTTCACTTTGTGCTCAGAGTTTCCGTCTTTTGGCTGAGGTGGCTGTACGGGCTCACTTCTATGCTCAAGCGACCGTTTAACCCTACCCCTCCACGTGTATCGAGTGTTGGGATTAGCAACACACTAGCTCGCTTCTGGATCACGAGCCAGGAAGTGTATTTGGCATATGGGTGCACCTAGCCTTGATCACTGTGTAGGAGTCAAAATCCTACTCGCCGCAGCTTACATTTTAAAGTAGCGTGTGCTACGCAATCACGATGAACAATCAATGTATGCAATGACATGAACAGATATTCGTGTTCCGTTAATTGAAATTAAACATGACATGGTAGTACTTCGTTGTCATGCTAGATCGTGAAATTACGCCTAGGCGAGTTTCATTTTGTCGCCTAGTCTCTTTTACGCCTACAACAAGCAAATGGCCTAAGACATGGCTTAAAACCCTAAGTGGCAAGTTTCACTTGCCTAGCACCGAGGATGGCGACCACGAAGGTTCGTCTCACAATCACTAATCTAGGGGAAAAGTCGCTGTTATGGAGAAACAACCATCAAAACAACATCCATTTTTATTAGGGTTTTACAAAATCACAAATGGGTTATGAGAATATTATAGGATCGATTTGTTACCGTATCGTTAGCGGAAGAACGATCCGAGCAAGCACGACAACGGAAGAACGATCCGAAGAACTAGGGCTCAGATCTGGAAATGGGGAGAAAATATAGAGAAAACGAGATTTAGGGGTTTTGGGGGTTTGCCGACGACCTAGAGGAGATGGCCGGCCTAAATGGAGGATGAGAGGGGCTCTTGAGGAGGAGGAAGGGATAGGGGAAGATGGATGATGATTTGGGGAAGAAGGAGGCTCAGGAGAATGAAAGAAGAAAGAAAAACGATTGGGGGGTTTAAATAGGATTCGTGCGGCGGCTGGGTAAACCCTAGGTTTACGACAGCGATTAGTCGGTCAAGGAAGGTTGGCTGACCGACTAGTTTAAGAACTAGTCGGTCGGTCGTTCTACTGTGACCGACTAAGAGCAAGCAGCGAAAAAGGAATAAAACCTGGGAAATTGAATTAGTCGGTCTGTGAAGGTTTGTCGACGGACTAGTTTGCAACCTAGTCAGTCGGTGAGTGTTCATAAACCGACTAACGATAAACAGTAACTCAGGTAAAATTAATCAAAGGAACTAGTCGATCTGAGAGCAAGTTCTGACCGACTAGTTGCGCATCTAGTCGGTCGGTGGTTGTTCTTAGACCGACTAAGAGTAAACAGTAACTTGGCTAAAAACGACTGACGTAAACTAGTCGGTCCGAGAAGAGTTACCGACCGACTAGATCTCAATCTAGTCGGTTGGTTCCCCTTCTTGAACCAACTAACGTGCACGAAAAGTGCCGAAATGAAGCGCGAAGCTTTGGGAAGATTTCTATGGCTTCTAAGATCACTCTAACTCTAAAATATGAGCGATCTTGAAGTTCGTCATGAGTGACTTACTCCAAGATCAACGATTTAAGGAAGAGGCTAGAAAATCACGACGAAACGATCGAAAACGAAAACTACGGAGATGGAAAACCACACATAAGGAGAAAATCCACCAAAATATATATATAATATAGAAAATCCAAATACATGAAAACCAGTCGTTACACAAGCCTACTTCAGACCACTAGCATTACGATCGACAATATTGTTCAATTTCAACTCAAGTTTGCTCTCGCGCAACGTGAGTTTGAATCTAGATCGTGATGGTTCGTATTCGTTTTACAGTCGTACAAACGAATATAATTATAGAAATATAATAAAGATGCTAGCTTTGGTCGCTCTCGCGCACCAATTCTAGGGAATCTCGATTATAGATCTAAATAGAATATCCCATAGATCAAGATCCTCTCTCGAGCTCTCAAGATCCAATGGAAATCCCTAGCTATCCGTAGTAAATCGATCACAATCTAACCTATTTACAAGTTTAGCAACATGTGTCTTCATTAGATTTCACATATCAAACCCTAGATCCATAGTGTTCATCCCTTTGCCCTAGAGAAAGAAGATTACTCACAATTTATCATAGAAAAAGCAATAGAATTGAGAAAAGCAGGAGAATTCATCATAGGAATCAGATCCAAATAGAAATTTAGCATAAAAACAAGAACTTGCAAAAGTTTAGACAAACCAATGATGTTCAAGCGCCAAATAATAAGAAAATTAAGATCTTGCACTTCAATCCTCTTACGAAAATAAGATATAACAAATGTATTTTTCCTAAGAACTATAGCTATGTCGTCTCTCCTTGACGGCTCTCAAAACTAGCTATTTATACTAAATCAAAACGTCCAAAAAATCCTGACAAAAATACCCACAGACGGCTGGAAAACCCCTAGGTCGAAACTGGGTCGACATTGCACTCGGCCGAGTGGAAATGTCACTCGGTCGAGTGGCTCTTCTATGGAAAATCTGGGAAAATTGGCCTTCAATAATGTCCAGACCACTCGGTCGAGTGGTCTGCTCACTCGACCGATTGAGCTTCTCACTCAGTCGAGTGGGGTCTTCTATAGAAATCTCCAAAATCGCTGTTATGTTCGATAAATTTCTGTCTCCACTCGGTTGAGTGGGCTTCTCACTCGATCGAGTGGGAATTTAACTCGGCCAAGTAGATTGTCTCTTCTTCTTTCTACTGGAGATGGTCGTGTCAATGCCACTTGGTTGAATAAGCTGTCTCACTCGGCCGAGTAAGCTGCTGCTTCTTCATACTCTCCTCCTTCTCACTCCTTTCTCCATTCTCTTGCATTACTTTCCCTTCTTCTCTTCATCAAGCATCGTTAGCTCCTAGATATCATCGTGATTGACGATCCGACACACGCGTATGAGCTCATAGCTTCAAATTGCTCCCGATTGCTCTATATTTCTTGAAATCCAACGAAACATAGAAATAGTGAAATTCATCGTAAAATCGTCGTTTAAACGTTAAATTCACGATATGAGCAATCGTTATGGCGTGAAAAACATGGAAATAAAGTGTAAAATTTGATTATATCAAAATCCCCCAAGCTTACCTCTTACTCGTCCTCGAGGAAGATAAGTAAAAAGTTAACTTGGCGAATAAAATAAAAAATCAAATAAATAGAAAAGAAGGCGAAGAGTGGAAATGCTAGATCATTCTCTCATAACTCGAATTCGCTTACTCAAATGCACCAATAACGAATATGAACATCAGTAAAGCTTTTATTTCGATATCATTTCATATGGGTACACTTAATATAAAAACTGAGAACAAAGTGAATCTTATGACATATGAAATCATTTTAACGTTAAGCATTGTCTAAGGCATAGAAAATGATATGCATAATCATAGACAACACACTTTTCAATTGACTGCTTCTATTTGGAGTATAAGAGATATCACGCAATTCAAAGCAATAAGAATAGAAAGATATGGTTTCATGAATTTCCTGTCAAATTTTCAATTCATAGATGTTGTTATACTTGAAGTCATCTCCCTAAGTATTAGAGATTACATAGCTTAGGTTGTACTGCACATATAAGTAATTACACTCTCACACTTTATTGGATTTCCTCACCCAAGCTTATCTATAAGCATGGTGGCATCGGGTATGGAATGTAAAGTCTCTTCCCAACTTTTGTAGCTCCATATAAAGAAAGCAAAACGAAATAAAAGAAAGCAAGGAATTGTATATATACAATGAAGTTCTCTTTTTCTCTTTTTTAGTTTTTTTTCTTTTTTTTCCTTTTTCTTTTTATACACAAGTAAATCCCATAGAAAGATGCATACATATACATAATTTTTCTTTTTGAGCTTTTGGGACCATGGATCTTTTTTTTGGAAGGGAAAGATGCACGAATAAGAAATCACTTTAAGGAAGGATCTCCAATGATAATATGTATAGAAATGTAGTTCAAGATATGTGGAGAAAGAATATATCATATCACTCAGTTCACTCTTTGTATGTGCATAACTACTTCAGCAGGGTAATGTCATCTACTTAGTTTGATTTCTAAAAGTAAACTAGTCTATTCGTATCAAGGATTTGAGACTTCTCACGTTTAGACCTATGCACTGTAACGACCTGTTTCTATCGTACCTTCTCCGTGCACGTGCTTTTGATCGTGCACGTGTTTATTTTAGACTTTATTTGTTTTTGAACGATTTTGTGTGATATGTCGTCGTGATCGTCTCTGAAAATATTAGATTGTGGAATAACTTGGGAACGACATATCTCGAGTCGCTCTTCCGCGATACTAATTTATTTGACGTGACGTCGCGACTTTCTGTTTTGACGCGAGACGTTTCTATTTTTAATTTCGTCCCTCGACGTCGAAATTTAGATCCGTCTTCTCCACACTCTTTCTTTAGTCGTCCCGAACACACCAGAATTATTTTATAATTTTTGGACTTAATTTGACCTATTTTCTATTTTTTTGAAAGCTTTAAATAATTTTAAAACCTATTTTTATAAAATTTTTAATTACGATAAAATTTCTATATTATAATAACGTATTAAAGAATTTTCTGGCAAATTTTCAGAATTTTTGGCCGCCCCAATTTCGTGTGAGGGAGAGGAGAGTAATTTTTAAGTAAATTAATTATTTTAAATTATTTTAATAATATTTTTCCAAACCCAAACCCAAACCCTAGCTCTAACCTATTTAAGTTAGCCCTAGGAAAAGTTATTTCGTCATAGCTCAAAACCCTAGCCGCCGTTTCATCTTCTAAAGATTCGTCGCAACGTTGCGACGATCGCAACGTGCACGACCGACGGCCGCCCCCACAAATCTCAGCGCACGACCGGAGCTGCTCCCCGCATCGCCGCTTGCAACGCTCCACTGCATCGCCCCCGCTGTCGCCCGCTCTGACCGAGGCCTTCTCTCGGTCTGACCGAGAGAACAGCCGCTTGGCCGCTCCGCTGCACCGCTCCGCATCGCCCTAGCGCCCGACCGATGGGTCCGCCCGCAGCGACCGAGAGGCCGCCCCGCACCCGCTCTCCGCTCCGCCTCGTTGCAAGTTGCAACGCTGCAACTTGGCCCGCCCGCTGCGACCGATGGGATCGGTCGGTCTGACCGACGGTTCTCCTCGCACCCTCGCTGCAACCGACCTCGCTGCGCTGCTCAGTGCACGACCGAGAGCCCCTCTCGGTCTGACCGAGAGGAACCCCCGCACCGACCAAGTCCGACCGACCCAACTTCGTCGCAACATCATTTCTCCCACACCAACTTCTGTGGTGGGCCCCCCCAAGTGCTCCTGAGGTGTTGTGGGCCCCCTTGGACCCCTAGCACTGCTGTGGGCCCCACTTGGACGTGCCACTTCGCGGATTTGCCGTCTACGACGTTGCGACACGTCGTAGGCCTTCGTCGCAAGTTTGGACTTTTGGAGAATCGTGCGAGGACCAGATCTGAAGCTGTGGAGTGCTCCGATCAGACACGACATCCATTCTACGACAATCTCCGGTTCAGGTTGGTTCCCCGAAACTCGTAGAAACCCCCACAGTAGCTGACTGAACCCTAAACTAAAAACCGTCAACTTGAACTAAATTTAATTTTCAGCTCCTGTAAAACGTTGTACGAACATAGAAAATCGAAGAACGGACTAATTTGACTGTGCACATAGGATAGATCGTCGATTAGGCTGAAACATCAAAAAAAGGTGACTTTTGACGAATAGGATAGTCCCGATAACCTAGAAACGAAACCTAATAGGATTTGATGAATTTGAGACCTGACGTCGTCGTCGTGGCGATATTTCAGACGGACTTCTGCGGACGAGACGCTTGGACAAGATGCTTGGACGAGACGCTTCGAGAGGACGACACACTCGCCATTTCAGGCAAGTGTATCCACTTGCACTTTTGGCCGTGCTTAGGCCTTAGTTGGTTAGAACTGTTAACTGTGAACAAATAGAACCGGACGTGAAATGATAGCGTCCGGGACGACTCTTGACGGCTCAGACTTGACGACGAAGTCTGAGCCTGACAACAACAACTTTTTCATGCTGTAGGGCTATCATGTGTGTGCGTGTGTGTGGACACCCTAGAATAACCCTTCCCGTCTTGTCACGTCACGTCCCGTCTTGCACAGCCCGCTGGGCAATAGGGCACTCGCCGAGTGATCCCTTGTACAGACTCACAGCCTGCGGGCAATAGGGCACTCTCCAAGTTGAGAGAGTGATCCCTTGTACGGATACACAGCCCGAGGGCAATAGGGCACTCTCCAAGCTAGAGAGAGTGATCCCTTGTACGGATTCTCAGCCTGCGGGCAATAGGGCACTCGCCAAGCTAGAGCGAGTGATCCCTTGTACGGATATCTTGTCTTGTCTTGTCTTGGGGTTTGGGGTTGGGTTGAGCGTGCGCACGGTAAGAGGGTCTGATCCCCCTCGAACCGTAAGGCGTGAACCCTTTCGTGTCTCACTTGTCTTGTCCTGCCTTGCTTCCGTCACGTCACGTCTTGTCTTGACACCTGTAGGCTAGCCCCGTAGTTGGTAGCACACGCTACAACTACTACTTGTTGCGCTTTACTTTCCTGCTACGTTACTTCTCTTGTACTTATTGTAACCCCAGCATGCTAATCAACCAGTAAAACGTTGTCTAAAAAGTTGATACACTTGCAGTAAAGTCTAACCCTTCTTGTAGACTTTACCTGACGTACAGTTCCTTTTTCTTGGGTGCTGTACGTCAGGTATTTCGCCAGAGTTCGTGGACGAGGCAGACTCACTGGAGTACGTGGAGCCGAGGACGTCGTCATCAGAGCACGTTCCTGACAAGGACCAGACCTTGAGGTCTTTTAGTCGTCACTTCCAGAGGTTACTACTTTCAGTTTTCTTTTAGATAGTTTGTTGCTACGCTTAGGCTTCTTTTTAGACTTTGTACTTGTTGGACATCATATCTCTAATTTAATGAATGTAAATTTCTTTTCTGTACTTTTGTTGTTTCGAACTATAAAAATGCAAGAACCTGAAAAGTCTTTTAAATGGTACCTCTACAGACGCTTATTGGGTCCGAGCTTCTAAGCTCTGGCCTAAGCGGGCCTCGTCACGTTTCGCTTCCGTCCATTTTGGGAAGCGGGGCGTGACAGGTTTTAGTGGTGGCCCATGCAGGTCTTGCAAAAGTTCGGAACAATAAAAGTACCGCATTCATTGATATCCACGTACAAGTCTGAATTAGTTTCCAAGTCTTAGATAGTAGGAAGACTTAGGTAGACGTCCCAGGTTGATAGTCGGATGCCTTGGTTAAGATTTAGTCGTCCTCGTCCTAGACTATTTTAGCATCCCCATTTGACTCCGATCGTGCTAGAATTTCTAGAGTCCTTCTCTCTTTGTCTTTCGCTTGGATCCATCGACTTCGGGCCCAGCAGAACGTAACCTTGATTCTCTTAGGAACCCCCCTCTTTAGATCCTGATTATAGTCTAGCTCATAGGAAGCCTTTGAGCTGAGTTATCCAAATCTTTAGACGACCCGATGATTAGAACCCTTGTCCTCCAGCATCCCTCTGATCCTTGCAAATTTTGTGCTATCGACCATAGAGTCCCATCGTGGCTCTTCACGATTCATATCTTAAGCGTAATCTTCATGCGATCATTTTTCCTTTCTCTCGACTCTCGTGATCGTTTCCTAACGATCATCACCAATCCTTCGAATCCCTTCCCTAACCAATTCTACCTTCTCTAAAATTATTTTCGACTTTCCTTATTAAGTTTTCGCTCTAGATTGATTTCTTTGAAAACCCCTATATTATATATTTAAAATTTGCTGTTTTGGATCGAGTTAAAACTTTTAATTGACTTGGAGCTTTCTTGGACGTAAAAATTTTAAGTCAATATCTCGCATTATTTGCCTTGTTTCCAAAATATATATATTACTTTTATAAACTACACAATATATTTCTACTATCTTGTATTTCTTTTCAAAATTTCCCCTTTCCCAAAACCTGATTCCTTTAAAAGTATTTTTGAAATTCATTATTAAATTCTCCGTCGAATTTGACTTTTTTTTTTGAAAACTTTTATTAATTATTTAAAATTTCTTATCTTCGGTTGAGTTAAAATTCTTTCGCAAATTTTGATACCTTTCGGTCGTGAAAGTTTTAAGTTACGACCTCGTACTTATTTTCGAATCAGCATCCATCGAATTTTAATTTTAAAACTTTGTAATCATTTCGGGAATTCAATATATCATTTTTTTACCTACGAAATTTATTTTAACCATTTACGTACGTACTTTAGAGTATTTTTCTAAAACAAAGAGGGATTTTAAATTTCTTACATACAAACATCTCTATGTTCATCGTGCTCTTACTTCAAGAATTTTTGTTTAAGTTCATTTTCATTTACAAAACAATCGCTACCTCATCCCACTTTTATTTCCTTTATTTCTTGTTTTCGAAACCCATTATTAAATTCTTCACTCGGTTTAACTTCCTTGAAAACCCTTTATTATATATATCTAAAATTTATTGCTTTTCGATTAAAAGTTCCTTCTTAGATTTTGAAATCTCCTTGGTCGTCAATTTTCAAGTTACTATCTGGAAATTATTTCAAATCGGTATCTTTCATATTTTCATTTTTAAAAACCGTGTTAACATTTTGATAATTCAATTTATATTTTTCTGGGCTACAAGATCTATTTCTAAATCACTTACCGTGCATACTTTTTAAAATATTTTTCCTAAACTAGGGGGAACTTCAATTATTTTATTATTATTATATCTGTTCTATGTTTCTCGTGACCACATTTCAAAACCTTTGTGTAAACTTATTTTTTTCATTTGCAAAACAATCGTTTTCCACCCAACCAACTACCTCCTTATCTTGCCTTATTTGAACTCGTTCCTTCCGATCTTATTTCGTTCCGCTTTTGATTTAGTTTTCTTTCCTTCTTTTATCTAGACATTAGACCTTGTAGTTATCCAAGCTATCTCCAGTTTAGGAGTAGGCCCTCTGGTAGGTGATGTCGTTGCAGTGCCTGAGTATAGGTAGAGTGTGTAGACCTGTATGAATGTGTGTTCTTTAGGATCCCGATGATTGCCTTTTGTGTCTTGAATGTGTACTCAGTGTTAACCATGGTAAGCTGGAAGTTGTCTGAATGACGGTATTCATACTTATATGAATGGTGTCATCGCATGCAGATCCTTAGACTGAGTTTTAATTTTAATGAATGTTTATCTTGGTTGTATGTGAATCATATCAAAACTTTGTTTTCTTTAAACCAAATCTTTAAAGTTTTAAAACTAGCTCACAAGATCACAAATCACTTAACTTCCCTCATCCATTACCGCAACACCGCACGTTCTTTTCCAAATGTTTTAAAATATTTCCTTGGCCTTAAGTCTCTCTTTCTCTTCTCTTCTTTCTTCCTTAAACAAAATTTTCGTGTTTATGATTGTTATATTAATTGGGCCTAGCTATTATCGTTGTAGGATTTTGTTTGCGGGTAGGCTCAGGGAGTGAGATGAGTTTTATTCTGGCAATGATTAATTGATTTTGGGAACACGAGGATGATGGATTAGAATATTTTTTTTTTGGATGAAAAGAATGAACTGTCACAGACTTATTTATAAAACCGAAGTGTGGTGGACTCAATAGAGAATTCTGTTTGAATGAGATTAAATGCGAGGAGATGATGACTTATCAGACTTGAGGCTTAGACGGGTAGTAGATAGGAGTAACTGCCGAGAATAGTATGAGTTAGGGTGATCATGAGATTGAGAAGAGCTTATATTAGCATTGAGACTGATTGATGAATTGACATGAGAAGACTTTGAGGATAACACGACGTGTGGAGATAAATGGATGATTAGGCAGTCGGACTTAATATTGGTTGGGATTAGTTATAGTGAGTAGGATGAGGGGTAATTCTGGCAGATCAAAATATTTGGTGGATGAATTTATGAGGAGATATGACGAGAATGTAATGAAGACACGACGATTGCTGATTGGTGAAGGTATTATAGGATAGACAAATGTTTTGTCTTGGATTGGTGGATGACTAGAATCGCGTTTTTTTTGGAGATTTATTAATGTTGGGAAAAGGTTTAGAAATTCAAAAGATATTAAAGAGCGATGATGATGCTTAGTGGAGTGGTACGATATCAGAAGATGTTATTATTTCTATGAGAACTTGGAGTTGGAAATTGGAACGGTAGTGATGGAACTATATATTAGGAGGAGAGTTTAGTCGTGGCTTTGCCCAGTGAAAAGATGGATTATGGGGTATTATTGAGGAATGTTGTTCGAAGTTACAGGATTAGAAATCTTTATGAGCAGATATGATAGTTGCGGGTGTAAGGGTTATATGGGTGATTATTACTAGTGTGAGTGATTCCGAGGGCGGAATCATTTCTAAGGTGGGTAGAATGTAACGACCTGTTTCTATCGTACCTTCTCCGTGCACGTGCTTTTGATCGTGCACGTGTTTATTTTAGACTTTATTTGTTTTTGAACGATTTTGTGTGATATGTCGTCGTGATCGTCTCTGAAAATATTAGATTGTGGAATAACTTGGGAACGACATATCTCGAGTCGCTCTTCCGCGATACTAATTTATTTGACGTGACGTCGCGACTTTCTGTTTTGACGCGAGACGTTTCTATTTTTAGTTTCGTCCCTCGACGTCGAAATTTAGATCCGTCTTCTTCACACTCTTTCTTTAGTCGTCCCGAACACACCAGAATTATTTTATAATTTTTGGACTTAATTTGACCTATTTTCTATTTTTTGAAAGCTTTAAATAATTTTAAAACCTATTTTTATAAAAGTTTTAATTACGATAAAATTTCTATATTATAATAACGTATTAAAGAATTTTCTGGCAAATTTTCAGAATTTTTGGCCGCCCCAATTTCGTGTGAGGGAGAGGAGAGTAATTTTTAAGTAAATTAATTATTTTAAATTATTTTAATAATATTTTTCCAAACCCAAACCCTAACCCTAGCTCTAACCTATTTAAGTTAGCCCTAGGAAAAGTTATTTCGTCATAGCTCAAAACCCTAGCCGCCGTTTCATCTTCTAAAGATTCGTCGCAACGTTGCGACGATCGCAACGTGCACGACCGACGGCCGCCCCCGCAAATCTCAGCGCACGACCGGAGCTGCTCCCCGCATCGCCGCTTGCAATGCTCCGCTGCATCGCCCCCGCTATTGCCCGCTCCGACCGAGGCCTTCTCTCGGTCTGACCGAGAGAACAGCCGCTTGGCCGCTCCGCTGCACCGCTCCGCATCGCCCTAGCGCCCGACCGATGGGTCCGCCCGCAGCGACCGAGAGGCCGCCCCGCACCCGCTCTCCGCTCCGCCTCGTTGCAAGTTGCAACGCTGCAACTTGGCCCGCCCGCTGCGACCGATGGGATCGGTCGGTCTGACCGACGGTTCTCCTCGCACCCCCGCTGCAACCGACCTCGCTGCGCTGCTCAGTGCACGACCGAGAGCCCCTCTCGGTCTGACCGAGAGGAACCCCCGCACCGACCAAGTCCGACCGACCCAACTTCGTCGCAACATCATTTCTCCCACACCAACTTCTGTGGTGGGCCCCCCCAAGTGCTCCTGAGGTGTTGTGGGCCCCCTTGGACCCCTAGCACTGCTGTGGGCCCCACTTGGACGTGCCACTTCGCGGATTTGCCGTCTACGACGTTGCGACACGTCGTAGGCCTTCGTCGCAAGTTTGGACTTTTGGAGAATCGTGCGAGGACCAGATCTGAAGCTGTGGAGTGCTCCGATCAGACACGACATCCATTCTACGACAATCTCCGGTTCAGGTTGGTTCCCCGAAACTCGTAGAAACCCCCACAGTAGCTGACTGAACCCTAAACTAAAAACCGTCAACTTGAACTAAATTTAATTTTCAGCTCCTGTAAAACGTTGTACGAACATAGAAAATCGAAGAACGGACTAATTTGACTGTGCACATAGGATAGATCGTCGATTAGGCTGAAACATCAAAAAAAGGTGACTTTTGACGAATAGGATAGTCCCGATAACCTAGAAACGAAACCTAATAGGATTTGATGAATTTGAGACCTGACGTCGTCGTCGTGGCGATATTTCAGACGGACTTCTGCGGACGAGACGCTTGGACAAGATGCTTGGACGAGACGCTTCGAGAGGACGACACACTCGCCATTTCAGGCAAGTGTATCCACTTGCACTTTTGGCCGTGCTTAGGCCTTAGTTGGTTAGAACTGTTAACTGTGAACAAATAGAACCGGACGTGAAATGATAGCGTCCGGGACGACTCTTGACGGCTCAGACTTGACGACGAAGTCTGAGCCTGACAACAACAACTTTTTCATGCTGTAGGGCTATCATGTGTGTGCGTGTGTGTGGACACCCTAGAATAACCCTTCCCGTCTTGTCACGTCACGTCCCGTCTTGCACAGCCCGCTGGGCAATAGGGCACTCGCCGAGTGATCCCTTGTACAGACTCACAGCCTGCGGGCAATAGGGCACTCTCCAAGTTGAGAGAGTGATCCCTTGTACGGATACACAGCCCGAGGGCAATAGGGCACTCTCCAAGCTAGAGAGAGTGATCCCTTGTACGGATTCTCAGCCTGCGGGCAATAGGGCACTCGCCAAGCTAGAGCGAGTGATCCCTTGTACGGATATCTTGTCTTGTCTTGTCTTGGGGTTTGGGGTTGGGTTGAGCGTGCGCACGGTAAGAGGGTCTGATCCCCCTCGAACCGTAAGGCGTGAACCCTTTCGTGTCTCACTTGTCTTGTCCTGCCTTGCTTCCGTCACGTCACGTCTTGTCTTGACACCTGTAGGCTAGCCCCGTAGTTGGTAGCACACGCTACAACTACTACTTGTTGCGCTTTACTTTCCTGCTACGTTACTTCTCTTGTACTTATTGTAACCCCAGCATGCTAATCAACCAGTAAAACGTTGTCTAAAAAGTTGATACACTTGCAGTAAAGTCTAACCCTTCTTGTAGACTTTACCTGACGTACAGTTCCTTTTTCTTGGGTGCTGTACGTCAGGTATTTCGCCAGAGTTCGTGGACGAGGCAGACTCACTGGAGTACGTGGAGCCGAGGACGTCGTCATCAGAGCACGTTCCTGACAAGGACCAGACCTTGAGGTCTTTTAGTCGTCACTTCCAGAGGTTACTACTTTCAGTTTTCTTTTAGATAGTTTGTTGCTACGCTTAGGCTTCTTTTTAGACTTTGTACTTGTTGGACATCATATCTCTAATTTAATGAATGCAAATTTCTTTTCTGTACTTTTGTTGTTTCGAACTATAAAAATGCAAGAACCTGAAAAGTCTTTTAAATGGTACCTCTACAGACGCTTATTGGGTCCGAGCTTCTAAGCTCTGGCCTAAGCGGGCCTCGTCACGTTTCGCTTCCGTCCATTTTGGGAAGCGGGGCGTGACATGCACTAATCACTCTAATAACATAAAATAGCCATCATAAGCATATAGACTAATACACATATTAATCATATTAATCTAATCATCTAATCATCAAAAATCTCCAATAAATCTCAATGAAAACAAATGTGAAACTATGACATATTTAATATGATATATGGAAATGATTATATGAGTTCAAAACATGAGTTAAAATATAAACATGAGCTCCTAAATTTCAGATTCACCCATAATCCCTAATTCTTCACGCAACCTCACAAATGAGTCTTCTTTTAGAGGTTTAATGAAGATGTCGGCGATTTGTTTTTGGGTTTCAATGTACTCTAAGATGATGTCCGTCTTAGCTACATGATCATTAATGAAATAGTGTCTCACATCTATGTGTTTGGTATGGGAGTGGTGTACCGGATTTTGGAAAGACATATTGCACTTTGTTATCAACCATGATAGGGCAAGTATCACAATTGACACTATAGTCTTTGAGAGTGTGTCTCATCCAAAGGTCTTATGCACATACAAGACCTGCGGCACTATATTCCCCTTCGGTCGTGGACAATGATACAGAGTTTTGCTTGTTGGAAAACCAAGAGACAAGAAAATTTCCTAGAAAATGGCAAGTGCCACTAGTACTTTTCCTGTCGGATTTGCATCCAGCAAAATCAGCATCACTATATGAGACTAGCTCATATGTGCTAGATTTAGGTAAAGTAACCCATAATCTTGTGTTTGATTGAGGTAACGAAAAATTCGTTTGACCGCAATCAAGTGTGATTCCTAAGGTCTAGCATGATATCTAGCACAAAGACATACTGAAAACATGATATCGGGCCTACTATCAGTTAAATAAAGTAAGCTACCGATCATACCTCGATATAGACGAATGCCTACATCTTTTCCATTTTCATCCTTGTGTAGATGGGTGGTCGTACTCATGGGAGTCCTTTTGCTTGAAGATGATTCCATCCCGAATCGCTTGATAAGCTCCCAGGTGTACTTGGTTTGGTGTATGAAAATCTCATCCTTCATTTGCCGAATTTGAAGACCTAGAAATTAGTTGAGCTCACCTATGCGGCTCATCTCAATTTCTTCCTTCATATATTTAGAAAACTCTTGGCAAAGGTCAAAGTTAGTAGAACCAAAGATAATATTGTCTACATAAACTTAAATAGGGAGTATGTCATTTTCATAATCTTTAATGAAAAGAGTTGAATCAACATGGCCCATTTTAAAACCTAAATACAGAAAAAAGGTTTTATGTCGATCATATCAAGCTCTAGGATCTTGTCTCAACCCATATAATACTTTCTTAAGTTTGAAAATATGATTAGGAAATTTTTCATGTATAAAACCGGGTGATTGAGAAACATCAACTTCTTCATTAAATATACCATTTAAAAATGCACTTTTAACATCCATTTGAAATAATTTAAGATTCTTATGAGGTGCAAAAGATAAAAGCAACCTAATAGCTTCTAATCTAGCTACGGGGGGCAAAGGATTCATCGAAATCAATACCTTCCTCTTGCCGGTAGCCTTGAGCTATTAACCGTGCTTTGTTCCTTGTGATGACCTCGTTCTCATCCGTCTTGTTTTTAAATATCCATTTGGTCCAAATGACTTGGTGACCACTTGGAAGAGGGACGAGCTCCCAAACTTCATTTCTTTCAAATTGCATGAGCTCTTCTTCTATTGCAACGATCCACGAGCTATCTTCACACGCTTCTTGGATGTTCTTTGGCTCAATGTTAGAGACAAAGGCGCAATGAGAGAACTCATCAATCATTAACCTTGTTCAGACACTACACCAATATCTCCAATTATTTGGTCATGTGGGTGGTCACGAACAGTTGGATAAGCTTTGAGAATACATGGATCACTTGGAACAATCTCAACATTTTCATTAGTTATGTTAGTCTCAATAACATCATTAATTTTAACATTACTAATTGAATCACATAAAACATCTACACTATCATCAATAACATGAGGAACATCAAAAACTTTATGAAATGAAACATGTAGTGATTCCTCGATCGTTGAAGTGGTTTTGTTGTATATCTGGTAGGCTTTGCTATGTGTGGAATATCCAACAAAAATTCCTTCATCAGATCTTGGCTCAAATTTGTCTAAATTACCAAATGTGTTCTTTATAAAACATTTTGAACCGAAAACTCGAAAATACTTAAGTTGAGGCTTTTTATCATAAAATAGTTCAAAACAAGTTTTGTTCGTCAGGGCCTCACTAGGATCCTATTAAGCACAAAACATGTCGCGTGCACCGCCTCCGCCCAAAATTGAAGTCCAAGATGACTATCATGGATCATTGTGCGTGCACACTCAATAAGTGTCATATTCTTTCTCTCAATAACACCATTTTGTGGTGGTGCACGAGGAAAAGAAAAGTTGTGAGTAATCTCGTTATCACCACAAAACTTAGAGAAAAGTTCATTCTCAAATTTCCCTCCATGATCACTACGAATAGTGATAATGGTGGTTCCTAAGAGATTTTGAATTTTCTTTGCAAATTTGGTAAACTCATCAATGGCTTCATTTTTATTAGTTAAAAAGATACACATGTTGTCATGCCCCGTTCCCCAGAATACCCAGCATCTAAATTTTTTTTTCCAAGTATCCTGAAGAGTGAGGGTGATGAGAGAGAAAAGAGAGAGAAAGAAGAAACTGAATAAGCAGGCCACTGCGCACATGCTGGGATAGTACAAGTGAAGCTCCATAATGATATCAAATAGCCTCATAAATCAACGACAACAGTTTATATATAACATGTTTCATTTATATACATAGTCCAATACACCACTACATATACACCGTCATTCTCCACCTCCCAAAACATCCACGTCACACCACAACTACAGTTCACACCAAATATTACCCCTGAAACCCGACACCAAGTCACCTCCAACCATGATGTCACTGCTACCTGAAAAATAGGGGGAGCACGTCAATGCGTGCCCCAGTAGGAACCAACTTGGATTTGAAACGCCATTCTAATGTTATCAATCCACAAGGCAAGCCAAGAGAAATAGAACATGTAACTAAGTGGTATAATGAAAGTTAAATAGCTAAAACAAGGGAATCATACCTGCGGTCCAATGTCGAGTTACTGCAAGAAAGGGTTAGCACGAATAATAATAATAATAATAGCACAAGTGTTCAAGCAACCAATATCTAATAAGATAAGTGCAAGTGCCTGAAGCATGACACAGAGTCACCAAGAAACAGGCAAAGGGAAGAGGAAGTGATGCCAGCAGTAGAAGTGACACGCAAGTCTTATTTTATTATTTCATAATTGAGTTAATTGGAACTTGGATAAACTGTGTGATACCAGGACCTGGACTTCACCCCAAATTTGGGGTGAATATAGCACACGACGCAGTGGACACGGGCACTGTACGCCAGGCCTCTCAGCTCCCCCGTCCCTGGCAGGAGTGAGGCTCATATCACAACCTCCGTATGCCCTCTTCCCTCCACTCCTGGTAAGGTGAGTGGGTATAAAAATCTCCTCCACTCTCGGTAAAGGCGAGTGTGTATAAAAATCCCCTCCACTCTCGGTAAAGGCGAGTGGGTATAAACTCCACACATCACATAATCATCTCCCAACTTCACAGTCCAGGCCTCATATCCACAATTTACTCAAATCCCACCTAAAACCCGGGTTTTGCTAACTCACCCTCCTTAGAGAGGATTAAAACATTCAAAAACTTCATTCAACATTATATATAGCATTAAAGGGGACACGTTGCATGGTTTCACATTCCACACTCATATCAACACGGGTCATGCGCCCAAGTGGCATGCCCTTCAACATAGTCATTTCAATTCATCACTCATAACATATGATACCATGCTTCACATGACCCCATCATTACTATTTCACAACATATTTCATAGAACAAATGTTTGCAAGCTCATTTCTCATATTATTCAACTTTCACTTCATTGTGGCATTTTGACGAACACGTGGTGTACGTGACATGTATGTCCGTAAGAACATTAGAAAATCCATTGGAAAAACATATCATGAATCCATCTTCCATGCAACAACAATAATCATGCACTATAGAGTGTGAAATAGCAATAGAGCACAATTTATAACATCACTTTAATGTTTCAGCTTGCTGTAATTGCAAGAACAGTCCTAAAGATCAACACATTTCATTCATTTATCTTGGGAATTTGACAAAACTATATAAATGAAAGTTGTAGATATGGAAGTTTTGGATTCACAGATAAAATTTCATGTAAAATTATGAACTATATGATTTATGGTGAATTAATTGGTGAAGTGTACCAAATCTGTTTTTCAGACAGATTTCTGGGTCTGTATTGGAAGCCAATTTTGGACATGTTGGAGCCAGAAATTCGACATATAAGCAATCTGATGGATTTTTAGAAAAACTTGTTAACTTTCCAAGAAAACCAAGATCATAAAATTCCATGATGTGTGCAGGTGTCTAGGCCAATTTTACTAAACTGTGTCAACACTGAAAATCAAACAGACAGGTTGTAAAGATGGATTTATTTCTCCTAATTTCTGAATTGAAACTATGTCAAAATTTATATTATTTTGGGGTAGGACTTCAAGATGTACATGCTCGTATTTTTTTGAAACCTAATTCGAGCTACAGTAACCACAATCAAGGCAAAATCAGACATCAAGATTTCTGAATTTCAAAAGGAGATGACTTTGCTAAGAATTTCAAAGGGAAATTGTGAAATTGAGCCATAGCATGTAAAAATTGACAATCCTCATCACATATTAGATAAAACATGCTATAAAAACATATTAGCAAAAATTAATTTGATGGAATTCCAACCCAAGGGAGTTCCTACCTCAAAAAGCTCAATTTTCTCTTCTCTTCCTCTTTCTTTCTTCTCCATCGTCTTCCCTCTTCAAGCCACATGACATACCTAATTCTTGGAGTGAGTAATTAGGGTTTCCAAATGAAAAATAAGGAGAAAGAGGAGAGGGGGTGGACGGCCCTATGGGGAGGAAAAGGGAGGAAGAAAAATGAAATGAGAAAAGAGGAGAAAGGTAAAGAAAAGGAGAGAAGTTTCTCTCAAAATATCTTCAACTAGAAAGCTCCTTAGGATAAGCATGCAATAAGTTAAATGACCATAATACCCCTCCATTATCTTGGTATTTACAAGTTTGCCATTACTTTATTCACATACAACATTAGTATGTACGCACAGCAGTTTTAGTCAAAAAGACCGTTTTGCCCCTAACCTTTCTAAAAATTTACGGGGGTTGCCATTGACTCCTAACCCCTTTCACACTAGCATGGCTCTCCATACACACATCCACACACATCTATACATGCATACATGCTTCACACACACACATGTCTAACCCATCCCTGGTGTTTTACACCCACGACGTCGTTTGCACTTCTCCCGCATTCACATTTCACATTATCTTCCCTTAGCCACATATTACGACCTAATCCCACTTGCACTACGTCACATACATCGATATCAACACTTATTTCATGCCCACGTATGCATCGTAGGTAGAAATACCACGTGCGTTCAGTAGAATACACGTATAGTGCAAAATAGGGCATGACACATGTAAATCTAGAAAAGTCATCGACAATGACTAATCCATAATGAGTATTTTCTAAAGATGCTACTCTAGTAGGCCCAAATAGATCTAAATGAAGTAATTCTAGGGGCCTCTTAGAAGTTATGTCATCTTTAAGTTTAAATGAAGATTTATGAAGTTTACCTCTTTGACATGAGTCACAAAAGCTTTTCTTATTAAAAGATATTTTCGGAAAACCTTTGACTAAATCATGCTTAGCTAATTTATATAAATGCTTAAAGTGAACATGCCCAAAACGGTGATGCCATACTAATTGTTCATTAGAATGAGCAACTAGGCAATGTTCAAATGATATAGGCATACTTAAAATACAAATATTTTTATGTCTAATGCCAGAAAATAAAACATGTGAATCATTATCAACAATACTACACAAACCCTCTCCAAAGTTAACCTTGTAACCTTTGTCACAAAGTTGACTTATAGAGATGAGGTTATGAAATAAACCTTCTACTAAATAGACATTATCAATTAAAGGTTTGGATGGGTTATTGACTTTGCCTACTCTGATAATTGTTCCCTTTTGATCGTATCGAAAGGTGATCTTTGCACCGTCCTTGATGTGGATCACTTCGAAGAGCAAGGAGGGATCTCCCGTCATGTATTTGGAGCAACCGCTATCGAGTATCCATCCTTTCTTTTTAGAGCTAATATTTCTTTTATTGCTCTCTTTCTTATTCTTGGGTACCTACATAGTGTACCATAATCTCATGGTATCCAAGCTTGTTGGGTCCAATGGGATTAGCCGTTTGAAAAACCAAGTCCAAGTGGACTTTGGATTCCTAACATAGTTACCACTATTTATCACATCACTAAAATAAGAACTTACATATGCATTCCTATCGTTTGTTCTAGTGTTCTTGGGACCCCAATAGTGTATGATTTGGGAGTCCTCTTCCTAGTTGAATACACATTAGGTTGATATCTACGTGGTGCATGATGCTTAGGAGTATGAGGTCTAGCATATGAAGGTGGAGGAGGATATGCATGCGTCATATAAGGATCATATGCAAAAAGTGGAGCATGCATATTAAATGGTGCATATGGAGCATACATATGATGTGGTGGATATGCATGATGTGTATGAGCATATGAGTGTATAGGAGCACGTGCATGAGTATTTCTCAAGTGTGGGTTTGCATGTGTCCGTGGGTGTGGAGCATAAAACTCATCATACGTGTTCACATGAGAAGTAGGAGTGTTCCTACGTGTGAGTGGTAGTGTACATAAATGCATGTCCTTTCTTTTGATTTTCACCCTTAATGTGTTTCTTGTCAAAAGAAGGAACCTGTGGAGTGGTGACTTTCTTTATAAGTTTGCTACCAATAGTATTTTTGTCACTACTAGTGGATGCACCGGAGGATGGCCTCACAAAATCTATAGTTACACCACTATATGAGGTGCGAGATTTGGATGCATTTGCTTTCACATAACCAAGTACAACACGATGTGTGGCTGAAAATTGGTTTGAAAGCAATTCATCCAATTGCACTGTCCCTTTATTAAATCTCTTAACTTGGGAGGACATGAGCTCATATTTCTCCCTAAGTAAAGAAATAGTAGTATCCAAAGTGGACACACGTGTGGTGAGCTCGTGCACTTGTGTTTTCAGAGAATCATTCTCAATACCCATTTATGTGTTTTGTGAAATTAGATCAACACTATCTTTAGAAGAAACGTGGTCAAATTGAGATTTGAGGGAATTCACCTCATTTCTCAATGTGCCATTTTGAGAAACCAAATTGGCTTTCTCAAGTGTGAGTGTGTCAACAATGGTGTCATTGTTGGTGATGCATGACATGGATTATTTACTAACATTTGATTTCTTCAAATTAGTATATCTAAGCATTAGAGATTGATACTTAGAAAATAATTCTTCGTTAGCAATACGAAGTTCATCCATAGTTACCTCGGGTTCATCGTTCTCATTATCGCTTCCATCGGAGAATGAATCTTCTCAGGCCATGAAGCACATATGTGCACTTTCACACTTCTCATCCTCGGATTTCATTTGAGGAATCTCCACTTGAGTCATCGAAAGTCCCAATGCGTCCTTTCTTCTTGTCCTTCTTGAATTTGTCGGACTAATGGTACTTCGGTGCTTTCCACTTTTCTTTATTCCTTAGCATTGGGCAATCCTTCTTGATGTGCCCTGGCTTGTTACACTAAAAATAAAGAGAAGAGGAGTTGTTAGTGAAATCAAATTTAGATTTGGAAGGGAATTTACCTTTGCGAAAAAAGCGTTGGAACTTCTTCGCCATTAGAGCCAATTCTTCCAAATCCATTTCGTTCTCGGACTCATCACTATCGGCAGATAAAGAGGTAGCCTTGAATGCTAACGCCTTCTTCTTTGCCTCCTTTGGC
The DNA here is from genome assembly GCA_030789695.1 of Scilla litardierei. Lineage (NCBI taxonomy): Eukaryota > Viridiplantae > Streptophyta > Magnoliopsida > Asparagales > Asparagaceae > Scilla > Scilla litardierei. Next base: position 100,500,944 of record CM061139.1, on the reverse strand, counting down.
CTTATCATGCCTCTAATCTTCAATCGGTTCTTCCTTCTTACTTCGTAAGACATGAGAGTACCAATGAGATTCACCACGGTATAGTTCTTCATGCCTTTGACCTCCTCAACGGCAATAGCCCTTCTTTCTCACTTTAAGGTCATTGACATGATTATCTTTCTTCCCTTTTCTTGTTGTGTATATATTTGTCTGAGAGCATCAAGATTATTGGTGATGTCGGTGAAGCGTTCGTACATCGTTGCAATGTTCTCACCTTCCTACATTTGAAACATGTCAAAGTTTTATATCGCAACATATAACTCTGACAATTTTACCTTGTTCGTCCCCTCATGGGTGATGACGAGATGGTTCCATATTTGATATGCACTGTTACATGTGCATATCTTGTTGAACTCATTCGGATCCAATGCGCAATGAAGAGCGTTCATTGCTTTGGCATTGTTCACCTCGGCGGACTTCTCGGCCGGAGTCCATTTATCAAAATCTTCTTTGATGGGTTCTACGTAATCCTTATGGAGGGTTCTTCAAAGAGAAGCACTCCTTAGGAACGTCTCCATCCGGCACTTCCAATAGCCGAAATTCGTGCCATTAAAACATGGAGGATGAACTGTTGATTGTCCTTCAAATACGGTAGAAGCACCATCACAATCATGATTGTTGTATGAAATAGAGGAGGAACATTATTTTTGTTGGATGCCATAGCTATAGTCTAGCTTTGATACTAATTGTAAGGACCCTGGCTATGAGGAAAACACTAGAAGGCGGGTTGAATAGTGTTTATAAAAATTAACTAAGAAATTACGCCTAACTAAAATCCTAATCCAACAAAGATGCAGAAATAAAAATTTACAACAATGAACAATGCAAACAATAAGATGTTTCAAGGGTTTGGATTACCCAAGTCAAACCTGACTTGTTTCCGGTAATCTTACGTCCCTTCCACCCGGATACCTCCGGATACTTAAGTTCGAATCCTAACTTAAGGTTTCCTTTAAACCCACTTGAAGCAACCCTACAAGTGCAATCGAACAACAATCGATGTTCTTGAATCCCGCAACTTGGGATCAAGCAACCCACTCTCACAAACCGAGAGTGAATTCAAATAACGAAAGTTATGAAATTATGAAATACACTTACAATTCACATATGCCTTGAAATAGAACTTGAAGGAGCAAAGTGAAGTGAGTGTTGATCTCTTCCAAGAAGAGAGTGAGGCCCTTTCTCTTGTCACCACCAATTGCCTAGAGGATATCAACTTGGATTCTAGGTTGGAGAGCAAGAGATAATTAGATTCTAGGGCTTATAGAGAATGAGAGCTTGAGAGCATGAAGATCAATTCTTGAGTTGCTAAGAGAATGACTTGAAGGGCTTTCTGGGACCCTTAGGGCACAGAAAGTCTATGATCGTCCTAAGTCAGACGGAATATAGACATAAAAACAATTTAGCAGCGGAAAATAAAACTATGTTAATCCAATTAATATGCAGTTAAACGATTTAACTTAGCCCTAAGGTGCAAGACCCTTAGCCAAAATCTATGCCGACTTGGGATGGACCTGACCATCCCAAGAAGGATCTAATCTACTGCGATTAAATTAAACTAATGCTTATTAAACACATACCCGGAATCTCGACCCTGTGGCAGACGAGATGTTCCGCACCGTCTTCTGAACCGCTCCCCGTCTCAACGCCGAGCCGCTCCTCGAACCGCTCCCCGAACCGCTCTTCGAACCGCTCTGCATCCCGAGGTGAGCAATCCTAATGTTGCCGAGCCAACCACGCACCGAAGAAAGTTTCACGCGAGTGAAACCTTCACTAAGATTTCAGATCTGAATCTGAACTCCTTTGCGGATTTGCTAGAGCCCTCAAGAGTAAGGCATAAATATAGGGAGATAGAAGAATATTAATTTAAGCCTAGATCTGAGCGTGCTCCAACATTTACGAGAGCCGCTCAGATCTAGAGCTTGGGATGAGTTTTGAGGAGGAGATCAGACCCCTATTTATATAGGCGGCTGACTACTCCCCTTTACTCAAAATCCGATGTGGGACTAAATTTGAGTTAATTAAAATCAAGTTGGTTTGCCTTTCACAAAGTGCAAACTTCCGTGAATTTTAACTCCCTCACCGTTGAGCTTCATGATTGATACAACCTACCAATACGAAGGGTGTTCAATGGTGAATTCATAGGAAAAAACCGTTCGTCAATCGGAGTTCGTTTGACCCTCCAATTGATCATCCAAAGTCTAGTCCAAACCCACAAAACCGCAAACAGCCAGCTGCCAAAATCCCACGCTACCCTAGGCAGTGCGTGGGCCCCACTGGTGCTAGGCACATGCAACGCACGCGCCTTGAGGCACGCGCCTTACGGCGTGTGCTGTGCACGCGTCGCGTGCACAGAAATTGCAGGGCGGGGCCCCGCCCGCATGATTGCGGGCGGGCCCCGCAACTGAAACGCGGGCGCTCTAAGCGCCCGCCTGTTTTGCGCTTTTGAGGCAGCCTGGACCAATGGGCCGGGCTAAAACCCCCCCCCCTTATCAATTATAAATCAGCCCCTTGGGCTGATATTAATCAAGTGCTTGGGGTTTGATGTTTTGGCCATATCTTGCTCATTTGGAGTCGGATTTGGACGCCGTTCGAACCTGGGCATAGACCGGGACATTCCCGTCTTACCCGTGAGCTTTTCCTTGCTTTTATATTATTAAATATGGTCTTAAACAATTTAAGACACATTTAATCTCTTTTGCATCATATGCAAATTAGTCCCTATCTAGGCTTAAATTATCATTTGCTTCAAAATGCAATTTTCTCTTCTTTTGCATCAAATGCAAATTATTCTCCCTAACTAATTTCTACATATTACTAGACTAAAGTCGCACTCTTTGTGTGACCCTACGGCCTGACCCTACTACAGGTTGGGCTCGAAGCCCTATACGGCAAAGACCACGAGCAGTGGCTGACGTCCCTGTTTCAGAATCATCATAATGTGGTTAGCTCATCAACATGAGAATTGTTGGGACCACCCTGACCGTGTTTGTGATGAGTTCTGTAGTTATAGTCTCTTCGTCTAAACTATGTCGTGTAGATCAAGTCTAGGGTACGGTTATGTTGGATATGGAAGACGTTTGTACACCCTTGTAGGGGATGTACGAGGAAATACGGACCTCGAACGTCGCGTACACGAAGTCGTGTGCAAAGTGAATCTGTTCACTTGCGGAGAGGATCTCTGGATGAGTGGGAAAGTCTCATTATATATGCATAAGTGCATGCGACATATGGCTAATAAAGGGGGAATATCTTAAGCTTATGTTGTACCATGCATAAGGTACAACTTAAGCTTATAATGTGCCATGTATCATGGTACACCTTAATTAAGTTGTTCCAAAGGAACAACTTACCCTAAAATAACTACCTTGGGGGCTATAAATAAGACCCAAGGGTAAGCCATTTCTTACACCTTTTGCATGAAATTCATGCATGCATCTTCATCCTAGCGAAGCTCTGCAGAAATCCTTTCTCTTCCTCTTTCCAAGTTCTTAATCTAAAATAGAAATTTAGATTGTGGATTAGTAGCCTTACTCCGTTCGTGAGAAGACTCGATCCGTCGTGGCGAATCTGAAGGCAAAGTTCCGAGACTACCGTTCCGCATACGCAAGCGTAAGTCTCAACTTTAATTATCGATCCTAACTCTGTTTTGGCAGGATCCTACATTGGTATCAGAGCCATATGGGTTCGCCCCGGTCAAACCACCGCCCCGTCGAAACTATGAACGAGTCGTTGTCTTTTTCACGAATGGGTCTCCTACTATTACGGATATAGTAGGAACGCTTCGTGACGGAGAGAACGCAGCGGTTGTTCTTTTCACGTTAGGGTCTCCTATCATTACGGATATGGTAGGAACTCTCCGTGACGGGAAGAACCGACCGTTCACATAGTAAGTTATTTTTCATTTTTGGCACACGGCCATTAGGAAATAACTAATTTCTCGACGAACGGGTGCTTCATCGACGAACGGGTGCTTCATCGAGGAAGATGATGGTAGTTATTTCCATCGGGTAAGAGGAAATTTGGTACATGTGCACCATGGCCAAATGGGCTATGAAGGCCATGCACTCCCCCTCCTCAAGCGGAAGGGGTTGGCTACGGCCAATAACCACCGGCGACCACCCCATCAAGGGGGAGGAATAAGTGCGGCAACCCCATTCAAAGGGGGTGGCCGGCCATGGCCAAAGGGGCCATGGCCGGCCAACGCCGAATGGCCTTGGCCATGACCGGCCATGGCCAAGCCAGGCCGGCAGTGGCCGGCCTTGGCCAAGGCCTGCCGGCCAGGCCGGCCCTGTCAGTGGCCAGGGCCGGCCCTGGCCGGCCTGCCGGCCCTGGCAGAGGCCAGGGCCGGCGCCCTGGCCCCGGCCAGGGCCAGGCCGGCCCTGGCAGAGGCCAGGGCCGGCGCCCTGGCCTCAGGCCAGGGCCTGGCCGAGGCCAGGGCAGGAGCCCTGGCCCCGGCCAGCGACCAGGCCGCCCTGGCAGAGGCCAGGGCGGCGCCCTGGCCTCAGGCCAGGGCCTGGCCGAGGCCAGGGCAGGAGCCCTGGCCCCGGCCAGCGGCCAGGCCGCCCTGGCAGAGGCCAGGGCAGCGCCCTGGCAGAGGCCAGGGCAGCGCCCTGGCCTCAGGCCAGGGCCTGGCCGAGGCCAGGGCAGGAGCCCTGGCCCCGGCCAGTGGCCTGGCCGGCCGGCCCTGGCAGAGGCCAGGGCCTGGCCGGCCCTGGCCGAGGGGGCCAGGGCCCCTGGCCGGCCAGGGCAGAGGCCCTGGCCGGCCCTTGGCCAAGCCCCGGCCAGGGCAGAGGCCCTGGCCGGGAAGAAGTTGCTTTCGAAAATTGGTCGACCAATTTTGTGTTTTTGGTCGACCAATCTGGCAGAAGGTCTGAGTCGACTGCAAACTTACCAACTGACCCATACGGGGTGACAAAAGGCATTAATCAAACTCGAATGTGTCAATTAGCCCATACGGGGCTAACCACAGTGCCGTCTAGTTCATACGGGACTAACGTTTTAATGAAGTTTTTTGGGCTCTACTCCTTGAAGATTAGCCATAGTGCTCTACTTCATGCGAGATTAGCCATGTCATTGTGCTCTACTCTACGGAGATTAGCCAATGTACTTGTGACGTTGTGTTCTACTCTACGGAGATTAGCCAACGTGCTTTCAAATTTTTGGAAAAAGATGTTTTTCAAATAGGTTATGTCCCGTCCTTAAATCGGGACAGCGCAATTTAGAATTCCAAGTCCTACCACGATCCGGCCATGGTTATCTAACCCATGGGTGTGTAGAACAGGTCTCGTGGCTTGGCAATTGTTGCGTTAAAATTCTTTGCGCTACTTCTCACCTATTCTATTTTGAAAGATATGTTTTTCAAAGTTATTTTCCGCTGCTAATACCATACGGGTATTATTTCTGATTTATTTTTACTTAAGATAAGTAAGAGTGATACTTTGAAAGTTACTTCTAGATGGTAGTTGGGAACGTAGTGAACTTCTCGATTCTAGAGTAACATTTCAACGCATCCAAGGAACTTATCAAGTGTTTAAAGAATCGAAACTTTATGCATTGAATTTTGATCGTGTTTTTCCATTTTCTTTGCAGTTTTTTGAATCGAATATGTCTACCGCTTCTAAGAATATTGTCGCAGAGCTTAACAAAGGTGAAAAGCTCAACGGCGACAATTATAAACTTTGGTCAATTAAAATCCAATATGTTTTGGAGGAGCAAGATGTGCTCGAAACACTCCAAAACATAATGGAAGAACCTGAGTTGGGCAATACGGCCCAACACAAGAGGGACCGGGAAGCTTATGATACTTGGACTCGAAAGAACAAAATAGCACGTATTACGTTACTGTCCGCCATGGACAATGACATAATGCGTCTATTTCGGGAATTCGACCTAGCCAAAGACATATGGTCTGAGCTAGAGATAAAGTTTGGTGGAACTTCGGTTACCAAACTCCGCTCCTTAAATATTCAATTTGATTCGTACAAAATGCGGCGAGATCATTCTATGAAAAAGCATCTCCGCCACATGGCGAATCTTATATCTGAATTAAAGGATGCGGGTGTTACGCTGTCTGACGAACAGCAGATCCAAGCAGTCATTCGTTCACTCCCAGATAGCTGGGATAACATGAAAATGCATCTCACTCATAATGAGTGCATTAAAACTTTAAGCGATGTATCGAAACACCTCGAACTCGAGGAAGAGCGGATTCAAGCCGCAAAACCAAGTGCAGAAGTGCACGTGGCCGCTAGTTCCTCACATGGAGGAAATAAGCGGAAGAATAAACGCTTAAGGTTTGTGAATGAACGAAAGCAAGAACCTGAAACCTCAAAGAAGACTAAGAACAAAAGGTGGCAAAAGAATGTGCACTCAAAGAAGAAAAACTTGAAGAAGATCAAGTGCTTTAAGTGCAACAAGTACGGTCACTTCGCCCGTACATGTACGGATAAAAGTGATAAGGTAACTTGTAGTGCTAGTTACATATGTGTTTCTAGTTCCATGTTTCTTGCTGAATCTAACTATTTTTGGTTGATTGATTCAGGGGCCACAGACCACGTAGCGAAGGACAGAAGGTTCTTCGTAGAGTATCGGAGGATAACTCAAAGAACAAAGTGGATATACATCGGCAACAACACTCGTGTTGAAGTCAAAGGCGTCGGAACATGCAAGCTAGTTCTCGACAACGGCCGGACTTTATTATTGCATGACGTCCTCTTTGCTCCAGATATTAGAAGAAATATCGTATCCGTGGTCATGTTAATGTCTTTAGATTATGAGTGGAGGTTCTATAAACAATATGTTGACCTTGTTTGTAATAATTCTTTGATTGGTTCTGGTAATGTTTGTAATGGATTAATTGTTTTAAATACAATGTATGATGATTCTTCTTCCATTAATGAAAGTTTCCATTTAACAAATGCTTCTAACTCTGAATCTGAGATCATTTGTTGGCATGCAAGACTTGGTCATATTGGACCAACTAGAATGGATAGACTTGCCAAAAGTGGCTTGCTATCTAATGTTTCAAAAGTTGAAATGTCAACTTGCGAACATTGTCTTGTAGGGAAAACTTGTCGCAAGCCGTTTGGAACTGGCACAAGGGCCGAAGTTCCATTACAGCTTATCCATTCGGACATTTGCGGTCCAATGAATGTTAAGACAAGACGCGGGAAGTCCTATTTCATCACTTTCATTGATGACTTCACCCGTTTCGGTCATATTTATTTGATTTCCCACAAACATGAAGCTTTAACTTGCTTCAAAAACTATATGAGTTTAGTGGAAAATCAACTAGATCGCAAGATAAAGGTCTTGCGAACCGATCGGGGTGGGGAATATCAATCAACGAGTTTTAAGGAACTCTGTGATGAAAAAGGCATAGTTCATCAAATAACTATGCCTTATACTCCACAACAAAACGGTGTTGCGGAAAGAAGAAATAGGACATTGATGGAAATGGTCCGTTCAATGATGTCTCAGGCAAATTTGCCTATCACCTTTTGGGGTGATGCATTGTTGACGGCAGCGTTCATCTTAAACCGTGTACCCTCGAAGTCGGTAAGTTCTACTCCTTATGAGTTGTGGAACAATAGAACTCCAGACTTAAGCATTCTAAAACCTTGGGGTTGTGCCTCTTATGCACATTTGTCCTCTCACAAATATGGCAAACTTGGGCCACGTGGGAGGAAGTGTATCTTCATCAGATACGCTGAAAACTCCAAAGGATATGTTTTCGTCGGTCAAGAGGACAATGTGGGTCTTATAGAATTCGAATCGAGGGATGTTGTCTTCTTGGAAAATGAGTTTCCAAGACAGGGTGAGATAAGTCAAGACTTATCCTTGTTTGAGACATGGGATCAAGAAGGATCGGAACGTTCGAGTGGGAGAATTCTTGGTGAAGAAGAAAATACGTTTCAAACTTCACCAATGGATGATACGAACGATACCAATCCTATTCCGAGTGGGAGTGATATTATTCCAAGTGGGAGTGATGTCATTCCAAGTGGGAGTGATCAAACTCAAACAAGACGTAGTAATCGAACGAGGCTAACACCTCTGAGATTTGAGGATGAATTTCCTCAAACATTCATGACATTACTACAAGATGATGACGAACCTGCAAATTTCAAACAGGCCGTCACATGCCCTGCTAAAGATAAATGGATAGCGGCAATGGAAGAAGAACTTCAATCCATGAAAACAAACCAAGTCTGGGACTTGGTTGATTTACCTAAGGGACGTAGAGCCATTGGGAACAAGTGGGTTCTCAAAATCAAGCATAAGGCTGATGGCTCCATCGAGAAATATAAAGCTCGCCTTGTTGCGAAAGGTTTCACGCAACAGGAAGGAATAGACTACGAAGAGACTTTCTCTCCTGTCGTGCGTTTTACCTCCATTCGCTTAATTCTGGCAATGGTGGCTTGTTTGGACCTCGAGTTACATCAGATGGATGTAAAGACTGCTTTTCTTAACGGAGAACTAGATGAGGAGATCTACATGGAACAACCAAACGGGTTTGTACAAGAAGAAAACAAACATAAGGTTTGTAAACTTCGTAAATCCATATATGGTCTTAAACAATCCTCAAGGCAGTGGTATATGCGCTTTCAAGAAGTCGTTTTGTCGTATGGTTTCTCCATGCTCGACGAAGACAACTGCGTATATATTAAGAGGATTAAAAACAAGTATGTAATTATGTCTCTTTATGTAGATGACATACTTATAGCCGGAAATGATAAGCGTCTTATATTGGATATCAAAGCTTGGCTTTCATCCGTCTTTGAGATGAAAGACATGTGTGAAGCTGCATATATCCTTGGGGTTAAGATCTCAAGGAACCGTTCCAAGAAACTTCTTTCTCTCTCTCAAGAGACATATATAAAGAAAGTTTTAGAACGGTTTAATATGCAGGACTGCAAGCCAATTGATACTCCAATAAGCAAAGGCGAGGGTCTATGTTTGGAGATGTGTCCCAAAGATCCAAAAGAAAAGAAAGCTATGGAAAAAGTTCCATACTCCAGTGCTGTCGGGAGTCTGATGTACGCCATGATGTGTACCAGACCAGACATTTGCTATGCTGTTGGTATGGTAAGCCGTTACCAATCCAACCCAGGACAAGCACACTGGAAAGCGGTTAAGAGGATATTAAGATACCTCAAAGGGACTGCGGACTATGCGTTATGCTATCAAGGCAATACCTTGAGACTCGAAGGCTATACCGATGCTGATTGGGCGGGTGATCTCGACGAGCGAAGATCTACCTCAGGCTTTGTTTACTTGCTCGGGAATGGTGCAATATCCTGGAGCAGCAAGAAGCAAACCTGCATCGCCTTATCAACCATGGAAGCCGAATTCGTAGCATTCAGCATGGCGGTCCAAGAAGCTGTTTGGCTTAGGAAATTCTTAGACAGGCTGACGAATGCCTCTGACTCGAGCACTGTTCCCATATACAGTGATAGTCAAGCTTCGATTGCTTATGTCAAAGATCCTAAATTTCATTGTAAGACCAAACATATTGACATTCGATTCAAGTTTGCGAAGGACTATGACAAACGGAAGGAAGTAGACATAGGATACATATCCACGCATGAGATGATAGCGGATCCCCTTACCAAGGCGATCCCCAGAGATGTGTTTTTCAAACACTTATCATCTATGGGAATGCGTAGGTGTTGAGCTGTATCATGTAATATTTCCCATGTCTATAGAAGATCAAAATTTGATTTGCATATAAGTTTCCTACAAATGATTTTATGTACATTTGTGTTTAAGTCTCAGCCATTTTTTGTGTGTATGTCGGACAGATTAAGGTTGGCTCTCTCACATGAGCAACCGCCTTATCTTATCAGATGGATAAGATAGAGATGAGACTAGTTTAAAGTCAAAATCATTAGACAAATGATTTAGAGTCGTGACTTAAACAAGATAGTCGAATAAAAGATCTGCATCATACGGATGCTTACAAAAGATCTGAGATCTGTATCACAAGGATATAAAGATCTCATTGGATTTTTTAAATCCTATCTGTCTTATGCAGGATGAGAGTCCGTTAATATTTCACGAGTAGTAAGAGGACTCAAAAAGATAGGCACTGTGGTGTCTGATCTTTCATCCGTACAACATCATTAAGACATACTCTCCCTGGGAAAGGAGTGATGTTGTAGTACGTGTTCATACCACGTATGCATTTCGACCACTGAGTTAGTAGCAATAGTGTTTGCTATTATGTGAGACTCAAAGGCCATACGGGTCTTAACTCTTACCCTCAAGGACTCCAATTGGTTCCTTTAGATTTGACGAGATGATCGCTATCTTAGCGTGTTACTAATGGGCTATGATAATTCGGCTCGGCGGGGCACGTTAGAAAAGCGAATCAAGTCAAGATCAGAAGGTTCGCAAGAAGAGGAAGATTGATTTCATATTCGCATTTGGACTTTAGTGATTCAAAGCTGGCCAGCCAATTGTAATCCAGATGGGATTCAATTGTTGAATATAAAGTACAAGAAATGTGAAGAAATAATCTAGGGTAAAGCATGCGTTGAACTACTCAACTTTGCACCTTCGAGGTCGTTGTGTATCTCTAACAAGTGCACAACAACAGACTCTACGCGCATGACGGTCGCACGGTCTATTTATCGGTATGATAGATAAAAGAACTAAGAGAAAGACGTTCTCTTACAATCCCCTCAAGTGTGAGTGGGAGATGTTGGATATGGAAGACGTTTGTACACCCTTGTGGGGGATGTACGAGGAAATACGGACCTCGAACGTCGCATACACGAAGTCGTGTGCAAAGGGAATCTGTTCCCTTGCGGAGAGGATCTCTGGATGAGTGGGAAAGTCGCATTATATATGCATAAGTGCATGCGACATATGGCTAATAAAGGGGGAATATCTTAAGCTTATGTTGTACCATGCATATGGTACAACTTAAGCTTATAATGTGCCATGTATCATGGTACACCTTAATTAAGTTGTTCCAAAGGAACAACTTACCCTAAAATAACTACCTTGGGGGCTATAAATAAGACCCAAGGGTAAGCCATTTCTTACACCTTTTGCATGAAATTCATGCATGCATCTTCATCCTAGCGAAGCTCTGCAGAAATCCTTTCTCTTCCTCTTTCCAAGTTCTTAATCTAAAATAGAGATTTAGATTGTGGATTAGTAGCCTTACTCCGTTCGTGAGAAGACTCGATCCGTCGTGGCGAATCCGAAGGCAAAGTTCCGAGACTACCGTTCCGCATACGCAAGCGTAAGTCTCAACTTTAATTATCGATCCTAACTCTGTTTTGGCAGGATCCTACAGGTTAAACTGTCAACCCCAATAACTTGACTTCGGTTAGTTTCTATCGATCTTTAGTCAACTTATGTTGGACTTCTTCCAACATACTCTACGCAGAGATTTTACTAAAGACCGAACTAACTTTACGACACTAACTCCCATTGACCCGGAGAGACGAATCCTCTCTTGGCCACTACTCTCCTCGTACGCTTCAAGTGACACCCAATTAAAGATCTTTCGGCAGGTCTAGCCTCGAAGTTAGGTCAGTGATCTAAGTGGCACCGTTCACGCACAGGCTCGTAAAATGACCTCAAGTCAAAAGACCAACTAGCCTATCATCACTAAGAGTTATCATTGACAGATTGGTCAATATAACCATATGATAACTCTTGTGAATCGTTCAGTGAACTCATTCTCTAATGAGCACCTGTGTCTCATCTCCGACTTCGCCAAGTCGAACGATCATGAGATCATCGCCACCGCTAAATGGTGAAGACTAAGACACAATGGTCTATCTGATGTTTTGATATCCTTGTCTCGAAACATCTACGACCACGAACCATTTTAGACTTATGCTACTGACGGTCAAACATTTCTCCACGATCGAGATACTCATCTCAATACATGTTTAACCTTGCATAAAGTCTCAGGACTTTACCTAAGTTAATGTCTAATGTTAACTACATTATAATATAACTTAGATAAATTATTACCAAACAGCTTACTGTTATTTCGAACAAGATTTTTGTGCTATTCACACAGAGATAAATAGCCTCGAGGGCATCATATCTCTACACAACTAAGAGGCTCCAATGGAACAGTAGAAGCCCCTCCTTTGGGTTCTCCAATACCCTCAAACAAAATACCCAAAACCCCCTTTGAAATCTGTGTGGAAAAAACCAACGGATAGAATTTACAGTACAGACAGTCGACTGTTGCACTATGTCAGAGGGTAGGTGAGAATTTAAACGGTAACTTACCCTGTATGACAGTCGACTGATGAAGGTTGGACAGGCGCCTGAAAACCATCAGGTGACTGAGAAACCTTCTACATGCAACTAATGCGTAAGTTATGAAAACCAAAGAATTCTAGGTATACTAGGACAGGCGACTGATGTGGAATCCACAAGCGCCAGTGCCATGGGCAGGCGACTGGGAAACCAACATCAGTCGTCTGTTGCACAAATGTGTAACTTGCAAAAATTAAAGTTCCGAGCAAGTGTTGGACAGGCGGCTGTAGAAGCATATACAGGTGCTTGTGCCATGGGCAGTCGCCTATAAATCTTCTTACATCGCCTGCAGGGGCTAGTGCGAAAGTTGATAAAACTTAAGAAGTTTGGGTAAGATGAGACAGGCGACTGACTAACAAGTCACATGTGCATGACATTAGATAGTCGCATGTACTTGTACAGTAGTCGCATGTTGAAAGTTAAGAACTAAAAGCCCAAAAATCAAGTTAAACAGAGTATGCTTAACATACGACTGTTGAAGAATTCATAGTCGAATATTTTGAGACAGGCGCATGTAATTGAACTACAGTTGCCTGTTGGAAGTCTAAATTGCACAAATTAGAATAAAGGAAGTTGGAAACCTAGGAATTGATTTCTTAGGCTAGAATGAGTGAAGTGTGTGAGCTCCAACAATAATCTACTTCAAGACTACATTCTAATGAGAAAAAAAGAGAATAAAAATATTACATTTAATTTAGCTTCTCTTCTTTCTCTTGAATGATCTGAAGTCTTCTTAAAGTCTTTGAAGCTCCATTCTTTAACTTTGATCACCCAATCTTCAACTTTGAGATTTGATTGATCTTCATGATTGTTAAATCCAAAATTGGCTTAACAATACTTGGGCCGACGAGGATGCTCCGTTGGGTCGACACTTCGTTGGCTTAGAGGTGGGACTCATGAGAGAAGAACTCCGAGTCAAAGTGAGCTAGGATTGGACTTCACGGATGGATGATGGCCTAGCTTTGATGTATCTCCAATATCCTGCATCATGAGAAGATCGTTGGGGATCGAGGTTGGGTCCCGACCGATTCCTCTCCGACGCTCAAGTTAGTCTTCCATGGATGAAAGCATATAGAGCGATATCAAAAAAGGAGATGAGAAAAGGAGATGAAAGTATAATTTTTGTGTGTGTCACTTAGCCTTGGTTGGAGATCTGATGTTGAAGATCTGGCCCTCTTTCCTCATTCTCTCTAGAGATATTTATTCTCTTTCCCCTTGACTTGTAACTTCCCTCTACATTAAGTGACAACTAATTGCCCCATTAGTGGGCTTTGAATTAGTCATCAAAGGGTGTGTCATCAAAGGGTGTATCTCCCCCCTTTATTCTGGTTATTAACTCCCCCAATTAAGGCTACGGGAGTCAAGAGGATATTTGACTTATTCCACCCAAGTGTAGTGGGTTATGTGGGGAGTTGGGTTGACTCATTCAACCCAAACGCTATGGGCCAAGGGCCGTATTCGTCTAGCCGATAGAATTTATCGACTTGCTTAATGGGCTGGGCCCATGTACTCAACAATGGCCCCCATCACCAGAGTTCAACCGATTGTGAAGGTTGAGGTCAGGTGATGTATTCAATCGAGAGAAAGAAAAAAGTTTGGTCGATCAGTCGGGTAAAGAAATGTCGTTCGATGGCGAGGGGGTTGCCCCCATCAGCTTACGGCCGACAATGAGGATTGTCGTTTGGTTGCAAGGGATATGGCCCCTTCGTCTTATGGCTAATGACGGACATCGTTTGGTTACGAGGGACATGATCCCTTCGGCTTACGACCGACGACGGAAGATTGTTGTCGTTCGTTGCAAGGGGAGCAGTCCCTTCAGCTTATGACCGACGACAAAGTTGGTCATTCAGTGGCGAGGGGTTGGTCCCTCGGCTTACGGCTGACAACGAAGTTACGTCAGTCGGTAGCGAGGGGTACGACCCCTTCGATTTACTACCGACGACGAAGTTTACATCAGTCAATAGCGAGGGGTACGGCCCCTTCGACTTACTGCCGACGACGAATGTTGAGTCGTTCAGAGGCGAGGAGTTGGCCCCTCGGCTTAAAGCTGATGACGAACGTCAAGTCTTTCAGTGGCAAAGGGTTGGCCCCTTGACTTACGGCTGCCGACGTATGTCGTTCAGTGACGAGTGGTTGGTCCCTCAGCTTACGACTGACAACGAAGTAACGTCAATCGGTAGCGAGAGGTACGGTCCCATCGACTTACTGCCAACGACGAAGTTACGTCGGTCGGTAGCGAAGGGTACGGACCCTTCGACTTACTAGCAACGACGAATGTTGATTCATTCAGTAGCAAAGGGTTGGCCCCTCGACTAACGGCAGACGACATGTGTCATTTAGTGGCGAGGGGTTGGCCCCTTGTCTTACGGCTGACACAATGTATAGTTGTGGAGAGTCGTTTGGTTGCGAGGGGTATGGCCCCTTCATCTTACAGCCGACGACTAGGTGGAGTCGTTCAGATGCGAGGGTGTTAGAACATCGACTTACGACTGACGACGAGGAGATTCGTTCGGTTGCGAGGGGTATGGCCCCTTTGTCTTATGGCCGATGACTAAGTGGAGTCGTTCAGCTGCGAGGGTGTTAGACCATCGACTTACGACGACCGATGAAGAGAGTCATTTAGTTGCGAGGGGTACGACACCTTCGTCTTATAGCCAACAACGAGGAGAGTCGTTCAGTTGTGAGGGGTATGGCCCCTTTGTCTTATGACCAACGACTAAGTAGAGTCATTCGGTTATAAGGGTGTTAGACCATGACTTACGACTGACGACGAGGACAGTCGTTCGGTTGCGAGGGGCATGGCCCATTCGTCTTATGGCCGATGACTAAGTAGAGTCATTCACTTGCGAGGGCATTTAGACCATCGACTTATGACAGACAACGAGGAGAGTCGTTCAGCTGCGAGGGGTATGGCCCCTTCGTCTTATGGTCAACAACGAGGAGAGTCGTTCGGTTGCAAGGAGTATGGCCCCTTCGTCTTATGGTCGACGACTAAGTTGAGTCGTTCAGTTGCGAGGGCGTCAGACCATTGATCGCGCCCGGATATACACCCAGAAAACGACTGTAGTCTTACTGCAAGCGCACGGTAAAGTGGCGAGTGGGTATCAAACACAGGGAGGACAAATGACAGTACTCTATCTTGATAACCTAGCTATTGATGGAAGAATGGAATGGTTTCGAGAATGGTGTCACAGTCCTTTAAATAACAATTTAAATTCTATATAATAAAAGCATCTAGGGCTAGGGAATCCACACTACGGATCTTCATTTATCTTTGTGGATCATGAATCTCAATGTTGCCAGGCTTGAATTGAGGTGAACTAGTCGTAACTAAATATAGAACCAAGCTCACGCTCTCGCGCTATTGCCGGTCTACAGCAACCTAGATTAGAGCCTACTCTCGTGCAAACCCTAACCTAAGCCACTAGCATGAAGATCGACATCATCGTCCAATCACCCCTCGAGCCCACTCTCGTGCAAACTCAGTCACGATCTAGGTTATGATAGTTCGTATTCGTCTAATCTCTTGCAAACGAATATGTGTATAGATTTATAATAAAAATCCTAACTTTGGTCCAATCTCTTGCAAACCAAGTCTAGAGAATCTCGATCATAAACCTAAATCGAATATCTAGGCATTCCCATCCATTGAAATCCAATCTCTTGCAAACCCCAATCGGTGGAAATTCCTAGCTACTCGTAGTAAATCAATCATAACCTAACCGTCTAGCAATCCTAGCAACAATTTAATTCATTCACCACAATTCTAAAATCAGATCCATATGGTTCATCCCCATGCCCTAGAATGGCGGAACTACTCACAATTAATCATAAGAATCACAGAAATAACGAATAAGATCATATAGAAATTCATGGTTGAGAGAAAACTATTCACAAAAACTAGAAATTTTGATAGAAAGAACAAACCAAATTGCGAGTCTTTGATCTCCAGGTGAGAATTACAATTGGAATAGTCGTCAAAATTAAAATTTAGTCTCCCCTAAAACTAGGAATAAAACTAGCCTTAAATACAAGTCAAAGTCGTCCAGAAAATCCTGACAGATTTGCCACTGGCAAAGGCCAGAACCCTAATTCGCGATACAGTCGGACTGCGTCACTCGGGCGAGTAGGACATGTCACTCGGCCGAGTGACAGACCCAAAGAAAAACAGAGATATTGGGGGTTTCGGGGGTCTTTCGCTCTATTCCACTCGGGCTTATCAGGAGAAAAACCATGTCGTACTCGGGCGAGTGGGCTTTCTTGCTCGGCCGAGTGAACTTTCTTGCTCGGCCAAGTGAACTTTGAATCCAGGCGATCTTGTATCCGTTTTACTCGGCCGAACGCATTCCTTCACTCGGCCAAGTGAGCTGTTTGGTCGTCGAGTGAGCTATTTATGGAGCTCTATCTTCTCCTCCTCGCCTCCTCGTCGATTCTATCGAACTTCTTTCTCTTTCGCTCCTCATCTAGCGCTGCTAGCTCCTCAATAAGGCCATGAGCAATGCTCTGGCGCGCGTGAAAGTCTCTTGATCTCGTTTATGCTCCAGATCGCTCCATATTTCCTGAAATCCGACAAAAACAAGAAATAGTGAAAAGCAACGCGATATCGTCGAATAATCGTGAAAAACGCAATATGGGTGATCGAAATGGCATGCAAACATACAGAAAAAAGGTGTAAAATAATGAGCGATCAATATCCCACAAGCTTACCTCTTACTCATCCTCGAGGAAGATGAGTAAAAAGGCGAACCCGGCAGGAAAAAATAAGGAAAAATGAAAAAGAAAATAGAAAATAAAACGAAGAGGGAGGCGCTAGATCATTTTCTCAGGACGGGGAGCTTCTTACTCAAATAGCACACGACGAATAAAAACATGCCAAAGATTTTTATCTCGATATCATGATCATATATAAATGCATTCGATATAGAAACCAAGAATATCAAAACAATATGAAACATGAAATCATTCTAGAATTAGCGTCGTTTGAGGCATCCAAAGTAATATACATAATCATAGATTGCACACTTTTCAATTGATCGCTTACTATTTGGAGTATAAGAGGCATCACACAATATGGAGCAATAAGAATAGAGAGAACGGGTATTCATGAAATGCATGCCAAATTTCAATTCATGGATTTCGTAGTACTCCTAGTAATCTCCCTGAGTATAGAAAATTACCTAGCTTAGGTAGTCATGCACAGACAAGTGGTCACTCTCTCACCCATCATTGGATCCTCTCCCCCAAGCTTATCTATAAGGTGGTGACATCAAATAGAACAATACAACTTTTTCCCATTTTTGAAGCTCCAAGAAAAATAAAAGAGGGAAGAGAGAAAGAAAGAGATGGGATCGTGTATGAACTTCCTTTTTGTTTCTCTTTTCTCTTTTTTTTTCTTTTTTTCTTTTTTTTTCTTTTTTTCTTTTTTTCTTTTGAAATCAATATATACAATAACGAGCCCAAATCAAAGATATAGAGATATGCATGTATTCTTCCCTTTTTTCTTTTGATTTTGGGGTATAGGAGCTTGGACTTTATAGTAAGGTGAAGATGCCAATATAAGATTTGCTAAAGAAAATTCACCAATGATTTTAAGTATAGAAATGAAGTTCAAGATATGTGGAGAAAGAAAAATATTCAACGCTCAATTCACTCTTTTGAATGTGCACGAGAACTTTCAGCAGAGTAATGTAATCTACTCAGTTTGAATTCAGAAAGTAAACTAATCCAGTTATATCAAAATGGCATACATTCAATCAACCTGAAAGTTAAGCGTACAATTTTCATGCAAAAAAGAAGTGATAACAGACAACAAAGTAGTACTACAAATATAGGCAATCAATGCGTGAAGTGTGGTATGTTTTCTATGAAAAGTATACAATATAAATCATCAGACTCAGCTAATAGTAGAATTTCATTCATATTCATACAATAAAGATGCAGGTTACTATTCTCGAATGCATGGAAAAGTATAGCATATGATATCTGAAATAAAAACGATGGCATGACAAGAGAATATGCATATAAAAGTAAACTAGCTCCAGGTCATTGTCATCACAGAAAATTCATCTCTAGCAAAAAGGATAAAGGAAAAACAAGCACTACTATACATATGCAGCACACACACAAAATAAGAAAATGTGATGCATGAGAAAAAAATGAAAAAGTAGGTGAAAATAAGTGGAAAATAAAGAAAGGTGGAAAAAAATGAAGAAAACGAAAAGTGCGTGAGACACTCACTCCCCAAAGCTAAACTGCACAGTGTCCTCAATGTGCTAAGTGTGGCACAAGGAGAGATATGATATGGGTGAGGTGGGTGAGGATGCATGCATGATAAAGGATGAAAATGATAGAAATGAGATGGAAATGCAAGTGATGCGTGCAGAGATCGAGATGGTGCAATATAACGGTCCCAGAAATGACTCCTCTCTCCCAAGATGATATAGACAAATCTGAACAAAAAGTGACCAAAATGTGTGGGGAGGTGGGGCACAAAATCAGCAGAAAAGATAGTATCAATCACAGCAGCGGCAAAAATATGGGAGGCATCAAGTGTGTGCCTATGCGGGCGGTGGAGCACCATCACCGTCCTATGGTGGGGGAGGTGGTGGTGGAGGTGGCTGCTGTGAAATGGGACGGACAGCAGCGGGTGGAGGCTGTGACAGTCGCGCAAGAATCTGGTTCAGGGCGACCTGAATACAAGGGAGTATAGGGACACAAGACTGTTCAGAGCTAATGGTGACGACGAGAGCCCGAAAATGTCCTCTGAGCCCACTAACGGCCCCCTCTAAAGCACGTAGATGCTGAACTAAGGTGTCAGGGGAGGGGCAGAGGGTTGAACAGGTGGGGATCAGGGCTGCTGCACATGGCCACCGTACACAAGTGGGGCCACTACTAGGTGAGGGTGAGGTGTTGTGCTCACGAAAAGACGCCCAGCCTCTGTGTGAGGCTGGGATGCTGGGATGCTCTCAGAAGTGTGAGCAGTGACGGATCCTGAAGTGGTGAAGGTGGGCGAGGAGGTGGGAGCGGTCGCTGACACAGAAATGGGGACAGACGTCACGACACTCTCGGTGTAAACAGCTGTAGCAGAGACGGAAGTATCGACGACTGGGGAGGTCGTGAAATCTATAGAAAATGACTCCCCAGCGGTCGAGAAATCAGGTGAGGACAGGGCCTCGGCTGCGGAAACAAAGGACGGCTCGCCTCTCTCGAGAAAGGTGGTGGTGGTGCTCTCGAAACTCATATAAGGAACGGGATCAGAGGTTAACGGCACAGTGGTAGTGGTGGTGGTGGTAGTGGGCTCAGCTAGGGTGCTCCCAACACTGACAGAAGTGTGGACAGAAGTGAAGGGAGCAGTGCTCAAATCTGGTGCAGGCTGAGGGATCGGGATCTCCGGGTCCAAAGGGGAAAGGAAGGGCTCCTGCTGAGCGCCCTCGGGCTCAAGCACATACGCAGCATGGATGAGGAGGTCCATCGCTGGGATCCACACCCCTCCTGCAAGTCCAATATGGGTCTGAGCAGGGCTCGGAAGCATCATGTAATCTCAGCATAAGGACCGTGCAGCCAAACCCAGTGGTGCTGACCGTGAATGCGCAACATCTTCTTGCGGGCCATGACATCTATGGAAAGGGAAGTGGGGCCCGTGGGTCGTAGCAAACCAGCTGGGAGGTCAACTCTGCACAAAGGAGCTAGCAAGGTAATCTGGCCGCCACAACAGATCGGCATCCTGGCGCTGACAGAAGAAACTATGTGGTCTATATACCAGCTAGCTAAATCGATCTGAACGGCTGGGACCAGGAAGTTTGTGTTGCCCTCGAAGGCTCTCGCTCTAGTCATTGCGTGGAGCATATAAAGCTCAGGCGTAGACATCGTCCCAGGCTCATACCTCGCGAGGAAAGTGGTCACCATAAGGCGTTGAGCAATGCGAAGGCATGGGTGGATGATAGCGGACGCCTTGGCCCGGTGATTCGGGTTTAATATTACATATTTAACCCTCCATTTAGCCCTATTTTGTGCTCATGTGATGCTACATTGTTCTCTAATTCATATGTATTTTGTACACAATTATTTATTAGAGAAAACACTCTATTTGAGCACAAAACAGCAATTAACTGAGTATTTCTGCACTTTTTATATTTTTTCTAGCTTGGTCTCGATCTCACGATTCCAACGACTATTTATTTGTATTTTTCTGAGATCTGTGCTAATTACTGTGAATTTTTGAATGCAGAATACCAATTTAATGGAGAAATACGGCCTAAATACGACGCAAATACGGAAATACGCGGGCCGTATACACTCCGCACTAATCTTGAGGACACGTGGCCGTGATCTGTTCTTCCGCGATCGAATCCAACGATTTCCAAAGATGCGGCGACGCGGCAAGCTTTCGACCGTTCGATTTCGATCAAACGGCCAAGATCGGCTCAAAATCAGCGGGCGACGCGGCGATCAGATACCCATCGGATCGAGATCCAAAGGCCAGCAGAATCTCAAATGAAGCTGAGCAGATGGACAAATGGCGGCGACGTGTAGCAATCGCGTGCGCTCCCGCGTGCATCTGACGGCCAACAAAACGGGCGACGCGACCGATCGATATCCATTCGATCACGATCCTACGGACGAGATCGAAGCCATTGCGATTTGGAGGCGGGCGCAGGCAGCAGCTTAATGGGTAACGTGGCACAATAACGGCCGTTGGATTTCAGATCCGACGGTCGTAGTCGACTCCGAGCTGAACTCGGACTCGAAGCGCAAGCGGGCGCACGCGGAGTGGATCCGACCCGGAGACACGTGTCAGCTCCTCATGCCATCCCGCATGGATCTAATGGCGGAGATTTGAAGCGGTTTGCAGGCACGATTTCGAATCGGGTTTTGAACCCGATAACACAACCCAAACCCGCAATGCCACTATATAAGGCATTCCTATGGTTTTTGGGCGTATTCAAGCAAATTTTGACGTATTTTGAGCGTATTGGAGGCTCTAGGAGCCGTATTTCGCCACCACAAAATTCTGTAAAATTCCAGAGGCTATTTTCTTATTTCTAGAGAGTTTTGGTGTCTTTTCAAGGATATTTGGTGATAAATTTCTTAACTTATACCTCGTATTTGGTGCTTTTCTATCGTATTTTGCTATTGGATTGATGTATTCTTCTATGAAACTTGTTTATTCTTGCACCATGAGTAGCTAATTCTTATTGTGCATGGTATGGCGTAGTTAGGGGATATTATTTGTGTTCGTTTGGTTGAATAATCCTTGTGCTAAACCATTAAAAGTCGTTAAAGTTGTAATCTTTGTTATTAAATCGTCTTTTTCATCTTCCAAAAGAAGTGAATGAGTTGATGATCGCCCCAAAAGGGTGAGTTTTGATCTCCCCAAAAGGGAGTTTCATACCGTAGTTTTGATCTCTCCAAAAGAGAGTTTCATATCGTATTATAACTTTAGCGACGATCTTATTGAATACTGTGCTTGAACCCCCAAAAGGGTATCTTCTGATGAGTTACTCCCAGATGGAGAATTCATTGAGTTATATTGGGTATTTTTCGGTGAATTGCTCCCAAAAGGAGAATTCATTGTGTTATACTTGTCAACCAAATTAATACGAATCATTGATCCTAACGAACCCATACCATGTGCATACTTTTTATTGATATTTTCAGACACGCATTTCCTTGTTTATATTGTTCACATCACCATCACCGTCATCATTGTTGAAGTGGTTAGTTTCTCTTTGTTGGATTTCTATTTGATTTGAATTGTGGTTGCAACAGATTTCCTCCCGAGGATTCGACATCTGGACTCCCAGATTATATTACTTGTACGGACTCTTGCACTTGAGAGAGAGCACATTTCCGGTCCCACCAAGTTTTTGGCTAGGGTCAAAGGCGAGTGGTGATCCCGTGATGAGTGTCCAGAAGGCATGAGTATCGAATGACGGTGGTGGGATGTGTGTGGGACTATAAGCACGGTCGGGGTCGGGGTCAGGGTCGGGGGCCCACTGGAAGAAGGCACGGAGCATATCGAGAGTGATCTCGCACTCACTATCCATAAGGCGAAACGTGCAACCCACCTGAGTCCTACGAATAGAACTCAGGACCTCGAGTGTCGGTCCGACGTAGGTGTCCGCCGATACAAACAGAAAATCATGCCACCCCACGTTTTCATACAACTGGAGTATGCCCTCAAATACCCCTAGGCGCTCAAAATCTGCAATGTGTGCAAACCTAGAGGGGACAATCGAACGATGGGAGATTCTTTCAAATCTGGCGCGATCTGCGTCATCTCTGAAAGTGATTCCCATCGTGTCGAAAGCATGGACGGGCTGTGCCGGTGGGGGTGGAATAGGTGCGGTAGGAGGCGGAAGTGTGGGTGGTGGTGGGCTAGGCAGCGGGGAGTTCGCTCTAGCGGAGGAGAGCCAGGCTCGCTAGTCTTCCTCCGCTTGGAGGCGGGCGCTATAAGGACCCTGTCTATGGGGAAAACACTAGAAGGGGGGTTGAATAGTGTTTATGCAAATTTAAAAGGAATTTACGCCAAATAAAATGCAATCCAACAAATAGTGCAGAATAGAAAAACAACCCAAAGAGAAACACACGCAAACGCAGTTATGTTTCAAGGGTTCGGATTACCCAAGTTAACTCCCGACTTGTTCCCGATAATCCTACGTCCCTACCACCCGGATACCACCGGATACTCAAGTTAGAACCCTAACTTGAGGTTTCCTTAAACCCCACTTGTAGCAACCCTACAAGTGCAATCGAATGCAATCGATGTCCTTGACTCCCACAACCAGGGAGCAAGCAAAAACCACTCTCACAACCGAGAGCACAATTCAAATAAAGAAGTAATGAAATCTGAAAGCAACACTTACAATCACCTATGCCTTGAAGTAGAAATTGAAGGAGAAGTGTGATGTGTGTTGAATAACTCTCTTGGAAGAGAGGAGAAAAGCCCTTTCTCTTGACTGCACCAAATGCCTAGAAGATCAATCTTTGGTTCTAGGTTGGAGAGCAAGAAAACAAGATTTGGAAATAGTTAGGGCTTTGGATTTGAAAGCTTTGATCTTTGAAAATGAAAGCTTAAAAGATTTTGCAATGAATGAGTAACCTTCCAATGAAACAGTAGAAGCTCTATTTATAGCTTTCTCAAATCCACAAAACAGTTTAGGCAAAACCCCAATCGAAATCCGTGAGAAAAATCTCAACGGATATAATCTGAACTTGTGACAGTCGACTGTTGAACAAACCACAGTCGACTGTTGCACAGTCAGCAAGGGTAGGTGAGAATTCATAACGGTAACTTACCACGTGGACAGTCGACTGATGAAGCCAAGACAGTCGCCTGTAAAACCAACAGGTGACTGTACATTCTTCGACAGGCGACTGGCCGAGAGAAGAGTAAGTTAGATAAAATACTGGAAATCTCACAAGATACAGGACAGATGACTGATGCAAGGAACACAGTCGACTGTCAATCAGAACAGGCGACTGTATATCCTTAAACAGACGACAGTCGCAGACAGGAGAAATTTTCAGAGAGCTGAGTCAAAGAATAGACTTACAGACAGGCGACTGTTGTAGCATAGACAGTCGACTGATCTAATAGACAGTCAACTGTATATACAGCATAAGTCGACTGGCCGTAGAAATCGGATCAAACAGAGTTTGGGCAAGGAGAGATAGGCGACTGATGAACCATTCACAGTCGACTGTCGCTAAGACAGGCACCTGATAAACGTTGAACAGTAGCATGTGTGAGATAATCAGAGAGGACCCAAAAACTGCATTGTAATAGTATGTGCATAACAGGCGACTGTAGAACAAAACACAGTCGACTGTTTTTGAAACAGGCGACTGTAAACTGTTAAGAAGTCGGCTGTTATGAACAATCCTAGCACAAACAAAAGAGAATTGAATTGAGATCAAAGGACAAAATTCTAGAGATGTCCTATGACCGAAAGTAGATGTGTGTGAGTACTCCATCATAGTTCTACTTCTAAGCTACATACTAGGAGAGATAAAAGAAAAATTACATTGACGAATAATCTCTTCTTTCCATCGTATGAGCTTGAAGTCTTTACGGAGCTTCAATCATCAATCTACGATCATCCAATTCATATCATTTGCCTTCAATCACGTTTGTGAGTCATCCATTGCTAGTTGATCTT
Source organism: Scilla litardierei (assembly GCA_030789695.1). Lineage (NCBI taxonomy): Eukaryota > Viridiplantae > Streptophyta > Magnoliopsida > Asparagales > Asparagaceae > Scilla > Scilla litardierei. The sequence continues at coordinate 100,476,447 of CM061139.1, read as the reverse complement.
CATAGTAAGCTTAGGCAATGGATTAACTGCAAAATAGGGGATTAGTCACAAGTATTTATGTTTGCTCATCATTAACACCAAGTAGGGAGAAGTCCAATACTCAACATTCTCCCCCTTTTTGATGATGACAAACAAACATAAACAAAAAGATAAATAGTTGTGCGCAATGAAAACTTACTCCCCCTACATAGATGCCAATCACGTTAGCCAACAAATATTAGAGCATCTACATAGCAATTGAAGCAAATGAGTGAGATATGAATGAATTTAATTCAAGAAATCTAGGAAATAAAATCCATATTCATTGTAATCTTACTCCCCCTGAATCTAAGGCAACGAAAATCTTAGATTCAAGCGTTAGAACATACTTAGCACATCCATTATGAATCTTGTATGTTTATTTCTCTCCCCCTATGGCATTATCTAAAAAGGTGGGAGCAAATAACAACAACAATAATAGTGCTAAAATACGAATTAACAACAATCAAGGAGTATAAAGATATATCGAATCAAAAACTCATAAAATCTCATCATATACACATGTGAGTAATGGAATTGAAATCCAATATCAACATTTTAGATATTTGAAATGAAAATAATTTTCACAAATTCATCACATCAACGAAAGAGCATGAATTAACCAATATCAAATCCATGTATTGTCTCAAAAGCACATCAAGGAGAGTGAATCATACATAGAGACAATATATCATACATCACACAGAAGTTAATCAATATAGCATAGTGTGACACAAGAGAGGGATGCAACATCATATATATAGATATAAAGCAGCTGAGTACATCATCGGATGGTCATCAACATGGCCATCCCAAAAAGATACATCATGATCAACAAAAAAAATAAATACATCATGACGACATCAAAGAGTATATCATCATACATATATAAAAGTGTCGCATACAACATCATCCATCATACAAAGACAAAACAAATATCATCACTCAAAAATAACATCACTCAAAATCATCGATCTAAGGGTGAGTGACATGTGTTCACCCCGGCTTGCTATCCGCAAATGGCCGGGGGACCCGCAAGGGGGTTTAGAATTTGTAACCGCAAGCGCACGGTGTTGTAGTGTGGCTTGGGGGTCGAACATAGGGAGGCGAGGTTGTGCTTGAGTCAAGTAGGACCTAAATCACCCCGGGGGCGAGCTAGCCCGAATCGGTAAATGGTTGTCACGGAAAGAAATAAAGGGTATGAACAACAAGAAAGTAAACCCGGGACTTTGGTTTCCACTCCAACGAGAGACTCTCGCTGATACGGCCTACGGGTATGGATAGCGATCGGAATTAGGGTCTAATGGTGAGACGTTGCCTCTGAAAGTGATACCGGCATCCCATGGGCCCGATATTCCGGTCGGTGCCCAAGATGATACGCCGGACTTCCCGGATTCGATCAGTGGGCACTCCCGTGTCCATTAACACTGATCGATCCCGGGAGCACTAAGCCCGCAACGATAACTCCCAACGTCTCATCCTGCCGCTCCCGCGTGCTAGGATTCGACGTCTACGCTATGGGTGTGAGCTATGGCTAGGGAGTCAACCGCCAAGTTTATTCCCCCTTGGCCCAACGGTCAAAGGCGGTCTTTTTCCCGCCGATGACAATGAAACACCCCGCGTAACCGTTAGATTCCTAATCCCTATCGATTTCCTAACCCTATGGACGCATCGGGAAAAGCCCCCGAAGGGGTTTTCACCAAAATCCCAGATTTGGGAACTACTCACAAAAATTCATTGAAAAGCGATCTAAACAAAAATTAACCGTTGGAATCATAATCGGATGATTGTAATGCGGAAGTAATAGAGTAGTTAAGACAATACTAAAATTTGAGAATGATCAGAAAACTTACAAAAGAACAGTAATTACAGCCGTCACAATGTGAGAAAACAGTAAAAAACTCGCAGCTCTGGTTTCTGGAACCCTAGGGGTTCTATTTATAGACTCTCGCATCAACCGATCGGTTGACAAGTCAACCGATCGGTTGATCCGTTACAAAATAATAACAGAAAACGGCGAGCTTTCACCCGATCATATGAACCGGTCGGGTGAGTTCTTGAGTGACCGGTTGGATCTTGGAGCCGTCGGGTGAAGCGATCGGTTTGGTGCCCGTGTCTTCAGCTCCTCATCTTCAGCTACAGATGAACCGATCGGGTGAGAGTCACCTAATCGGTTGGCATTTTGCTCGAAAAAACAGAGAACAGGTCCCCGCTGAACCGGTCTGTGAACCGGTCGGGTGACTTCCATGTGAGCTCCGGCTGAGACCGGGTGGTGCACGCGTGCATCACCCGATCGGTTGGAGATGACCAACCGACCGGGTGAGGGGCTGAAATATGAATTCTTCGACGTTTGACCCCCTGGATCACGCGTGACTCCTCCCGTTGCTCTGGTGACTTGAGATATCATCGTTAAATGTCCCCTACATGGCCAACCTCCTGCAAACATGGATAAACAAAGAAAAGTGAAAGAAAACGAGAAAATACAATAAAACAAATAAAAGACGACGAAAAACACGGGGAAACACAAAAGAAAACGTGCATGAATATATGAAATTTAAACGCACGTCAAAATCCCCCAAGCTGAACTCTTCCTCGTCCTCGAGGAAGACGAGTGAGAGTAGGAGCTCGGAGGGGAAAAATAGAGAGGAAGAAAGAAAAAGAAAACTCTAAATCCTAGATCGTCCTTCAGAGCTAACAAAATCAAAAACGACACACCAAGCAAACAAACGCCAAATCACACCACTAAACCTAGGAAAACGAGTCCAAATAAGTGTCGTGGGCCCACACGGTGAAGCGCGAGTGAGTGCGGTCGTGTGCTAGCAAATGGTGTCGCTTTCTACAATGTGCTATGAGGCTCGATATACACAAATCCAAGATATGACCCAAATATCGATTCGACTTGAATTAAGCGGCGAATATATAGTTCAAGCATGCATGAGAATAGAGAGAATCGAAACATATCATGCGGTAGGGACTCCACAACTAGGGTTAAGGAAATCACGCCACTATAGCATAGATACTAGCTAAAAAGTTCCTAAGCCAAGTGTTTTCGATAACGATGGGGGTTGAGATGATGTGGAGTAGAACACTCGGTGCAAATTCTCGCCTTCCCTTTATTCTCGGTAAGTAGGAAAAAATATTCACACGGGAATTTTTTTGGGTTTTGGGCATTTGCATTTTTTTGGCTTTTCGGCTATACAAAATTTTTCTTTCTTTCTTTCCCCATCTTTTTGGGTTTTTCTTTTCTTTTTTCTTTTTTTTTGGATATTGTGATATTTACATGTGTACTCTCCCAAGTGGGAGAACGGTACACGACGAGGGGATTTGCACCAAGTAAAATAAAAAAGAAATCGAAATCTAAACACTTGGACAAAGGAAATATTTCTCGCTAATCAGAGCATAGGCTAAATGGGTTATCCTAATCCTTGTTTGTGGAATCCCGACACATGCGAATTGAAATATACGATATAAATATAGCATGCATATAGAAGCAGATAGTAGAAGCAAATACCGCATATTCAAATCGAAGCATGATAATCTAGGGGTCAACCAAGGATAGGTATATAAAGTAAAATCACCAAGTAGAAGCACATCAAATAGCTAGGCACGACGCACGACTCACAAAAAAGCTAAGTGGACCCACGATGCGTGAAATGCAAGAGGACTCGAAATCCTAGGGTTAGTGAGTGTGATTATCGATGCAATGCTAGGTGTGTGTGACTTTGTGGCGATTCATCGTAGGATTCATCTCTAGGAGAAAGAGCTAAAAAGAAGAAAATAAAAAAATAAAAACACGATGAAAACGACACAAAAAAATGAAAAAGAAGGACTCAAACGACGCACACAGTGCGACTCCCCCAAGCTGAAGTTTGCATTGCCCTATATGCAATATGAGTGAGTACGGGAGGGCAATGAAGATGGGGGGAATACGCACCGACACAAAAAGAAATGAAAAAGAGGAAAACACAGAGGTAATACTTAAAATAAAGAAAGATCAAAATCGAAAATCAAACGACACGAAAATAAAAATAAAACCACATGACACGACACTCAAAAAAGGGGAAAAACAAGCACACACACAAAAATGAGAAAAACAAACAAAACACGACAGCACACCAAAATAGACGTCCCCCAAGCTAGATCGGACAGTGCTAGCGAAATGATATGATCAATGAAATGCAGAGATATGCAAGGGGGAGTCAAAAACAAACAAGGAGAAATCAGAAAGCAGGAGAAGGTGAGTCCTCGTCCTCCTCGGAAGAGGGTGTGGATGGGTGGTCGGGGGAGGCTGGGGGTGTGCGGAGAAGTGGGGAACGAGGCGGAGGAATAGGGGCAGCGGTGGTGTGAACAATGGGAGGAGTGTCGGTGGAGGTGGGTGGTGGTGGTAGGAAGGCGATCAAGGCGGTGGTGAGAGGAATAGAAATGGGGGAAGAAGATGCGGTGGTGACGGTAGTGTGAGGTGGTGGGAGGGATCTGGAGCGCACCGGCAATTTCCTCCGGTGCACGTATGGAGTGACGGAGGAGGAGGGAGGAGGTAGCGTGGGTGCGATGGAAGTGGTCGGGAGGGGTGAAGTGGATGCCGGGATGGGATTAGAAGAGGGAGGAGAAGAATGTGGTGAGGGGGGTGATGGATGTGGGGATGTGTGGGAGGGTGGAGGAGAAGATCGCCGAGGTGGTGAAGGTGGAGGTGGTGAAGGTGGAGGTGGTCCGTGGATATGAGTGAGAAGGCGAAGAATGGCGGCCACGTTCCTCTCAAGTGCAAGGAAACGTGGGTGAGTAAGAAAAGAGGATGGTGATGGGTCCGAGGAGGCAGAGGACATGGCGAGCTCACGAAGGGCAGCAACCTCCCTCTCAAGACCTAGACGGGCAGAGACCTGACGGCGACCAAAAGATGTGGACTGACGAGAAGTAGAAGTGGTGCCGGCAGGTAAGGTCGAAGTGGTGCCGGCGGCAGTGGTCATGCCGGCACAGGAGACAAGGCCAGAAATGGCCGTAAAGAGGTGCTCAGACGTGATCGGTCCCGGAGCAGAAACATGACGACTCGGGCCAGCCCCTAAATCTCCCCCAGACGCAGGGATATCCTGCTCGCCTAAGTGGGCGGCAGGGGACGGTGGTCTGCGTGCGTCCGCGGGAAGGAAAGGAAGATTCAACCCCGCTAAGAAGTTGGGATCAGGTGGGAAGGTCCAATCTCCCACAAGAGCAATGGTCATGCGAGCGGGGTTGGGGAGAATGGTGTAAGGGGCTGGGGGTGGCCATAATTGAAGATGAATCGGCCATCTGAGTGGGGTCTAATCATGTGAATGTGCCGCAGGACATCGATATCTAGCTGTGAGGGTCCTGCGGCAGCAGGAAGATTATTGGGGATGGGAATATTGAATTGGGCGTGAGAGCAGATGATCGTAATGATGCCCCCACAACAAAACTTCCCCTTACCGGCCCGGCTGATCTCGAGTAGCTTGTAAACAAGCCAATCGCCGCCATGGATGGGGACGGTAGGGGCCCCGAAGCTAATTCCATCATCATCCCGGACAAAAGGGAAAGTCATGGCCCAAAGGATAAAAAGGTCAGGGATAGTCACGGTGCCGGACTCGTCCCTAGGAAAAAATGCAGATGAAATGATCCTGTGGGCCAAACAAAACACGGGATGAATGATGGAGGAGGCATTGGCCCTTCCTCGGGGATAGTCACGGAACATTGTGAGGCGGAACCAGAATTGATCGACATCAAACTCGGGCGTGTACCCGTAGTGTCGGATGGAATCATCCCCAAGATTGGGGAAACCAAATATATCGTTAATTGTGTTCAGATTTGTGGTGACACTACGGTTACGCACCCGGAATTTAATGATCGACCCGGACTCCCAAACAAGTGTAGAGAGAAATTCGAGGGTGAGTGCCGGGTAGGATATGACAGAAGCATTAAGGAAGGCCAACCATCCTAAGTTAGCGAAAAGAGATTCGACCTCGGTGTAAACACCGAGATCGACAAGTGTTTGTGTGTGCGGGAACTTAGTAGATAGATGCCCTCGAGCATCGAGCCTACGGTAAAAATCCTTGTTCTCCTGGTTCCTAAAGATATACCCATGTGGGCCCAACATTGGGTCCACAGGGGGGATAACAGGCGGGGGAGGGCCAAGTGTAAGTGCTCGTGTACGGGAAGGGGGGCGTGTTTGTTTTCGTCTCTTTCGAGACGGCTCCTCCTCCCGCATAATTTCCTTCCCCTTGTCCTTATCCTTAGCCATGCGTGAGTGTGCGTGTATGAATGAGTGTAAAAAGCAATGGATGCACACCAACTCAAGCAAAACGAGCAAGCACAATTTATAGGGCAAATATAGAAATATGAGCTTAGGAGCGAGTGTACCCAAGCGAAATGGCAAAGCTTGCTCGTAGATGTCCCCACACTGTGCAACGAGAGTAGCGTGGAGCCGCGGTGATCTCTTTCGGTAAGAATTTTCGAATGGGCGTGGTTTGGGGGGAAATTAGGTCAAAACTCGAGATGAAAGGGGGGAGAGGATGAAGATGATGGAATGGTTGATGGAGGAGGGGGAGAGAAGGAGTATTGGAGGAGTGGAGGACGTGGGGGAGTGAGAATCGGCCGTTGGGGAGGAGAGGCAGGCGAAACGACGGCGATTTTGGCGATCGGGCGAGGGTGAAAACGAGCGGGTGGTCGGGGGTTTATATAGGGTTTTAAGTCGAACCGATCGGGTGACTTGTCACCCGATCGGTTGACGGTTAGGTCGAAATTTCTTGCCAAAGAATTGCTACAGGCGAACCGGTCGGTTGACTTGTCAACCGATCGGTTGGCCGCTCCACTCATTTTCCCGAGAATTGAGGGATGCTCACCCGGTCGCTTCAACCGATCGCGTTCGAACTCAACCGATCGGTTGATATTCCCCAAAAATTTCCCGAGAGTTCTCCCCAGCTCACCCGGTCTGTCACCCGGTCTCTTCAGTCTTCAACCGATCGGGTCATTTGGGGACAGATCTCGGCATGTATCTGATACATCCCAACCGATCGGGTGAGTTGTCAACCGATCGGTTGGGGCTTTGTTTCCTGCAAAAACCAACAGATTTGTCCAAGTCCCTGAACGGATGTTCTCGCGGCTGATTTTATTTATAAAAATAGATAAAATAAAGTAAAAGATAACACTAAAAAGTGGGGAAAAAGTTTAGAACATGGGTTGCCTCCCATGAAGCGGACTTGTTTAACGTCGTTGGCTCGACGCCCGCAAGAGATGTTCACGGTGGTTGATACGGGTGATGCCCGAAGTTCGGCATCTCTTCTTCATTGGAGCTGAAGGCCTTTGGAGTAGTCAGCGGCTGGAGAAATATTTGCTCGACTACCCTCCCCTTGTTCTTGGGATCCGGGGGCTTCTCTTTCGTGTTGGCGCTTCCCGCCATCTTCTTTAGGATCCGGACCTCGTCTTTAGTGAGGTCCATGGGCTCTTTCCCCGTTCTCCTCGCAGGAGGAGTCTTGGGGAACCCGGGAGGGGTCGTTCTTGCTGCACTCGCTTTCCCAGCAGCATCTTTGTTCTTGGGGCCGTCTTGGTCTTCTAAATCCCCCAAGTCATCGGGGGGGGTTTCTTAAGAGAATCTCCCAGGAGCTCTCTTCAGCGGCTTTTTCTTCTTCTACCTCAAGCAAATTACACCGAGGGTCATCTGGGGGATCGGGATACTTCATGGACAACCCCAGATCAAATTCAACTTTTTCTCCGCTGACGTTTAGAGAAAGTTTTCCGTTCTTCACATCTATCAAAACGCCAGCAGTGGCCATGAAAAGCCGTCCCATGATGATGGGGGTGTGTGCGTCTTCAGGCATGTCCATGACTACGAAGTCCACCGGCACATGCACCCCTCTTACATTAACGGGGAGGTCATCCATTATTCCCACCGGATATTTGACCGACCGGTCAGCTAGTTGTAGGGTCATACCGGTGGGCTCCAAATCACCCATTCCTATCCATCTATACATCGACAAGGGCATCAAACTTACACTCGCTCCGAGATCGACGAGTGCACGATGAATTTTTACTGCCTCGATCGTGCAAGGAATTGAGAAGCTCCCCGGGTCCTTGAGTTTCAGCGGATTTGCCCTCTGGATGAGAGCGCTACATTCCGCCGTCAACACTACTTTCTCCTTTCTAGACCCTCTAGTCACCAAATCTTTTAGGAATTTTGCATAGGAGGGGATTGTTTCGATTGCTTCAAGGAAGGGGATTTGCAGGCTCAGGTCCTTTACCATGGCGAAGAACTTGCCATATTTCTCATCAATTTTGGCCTGAGCTAACCGCTGTGGAAATGGCACAACGGGTTTGAACACTTTCGGGCTCTCTTCCTCCTTCTTCTTCTTCTCTTCTTCAGAGACTCCCTCCGGAGTCATAGGATTTGATGACGAAGCACCGGCGTCGTTTGATTTTTCGATCGGTCTCTTAACGACCAATGGTGCTTCCGGTTTGCTAGGGGGCACTCTAGTAGGGATTTGTGTCCCGCTTCTCAGAACGATAGCGGACACATTTGCGTGCTCGTGCACGAGTGCCGATGTTTGGGTTGCTCCCCTCGGGTTCACCTCCGGTTGTGGCGGCAATTGGTTTTGTGACCTTGAAAGGTTCGCCACTTGTAACCCCAGCTGGGTTACTTGGTCCGTGAGGGTCCGCTGACCCATTTCCAGCTTTTGATTGATCTTCTCCTGGTTGGTAATATATTGAGTCAAGAGAGACTCAACCGGAGAGACGGCCCTCTGTTGGCCATACTGCTGCTACTGCTGGATTGGCTGCTGGTTCCTGGGGGCATAAAATTGTTGCTGAGGTTGCTGCTGAAATGGTTACTGCTGAAATTGTTGCTGTTGAACCTGACTCTGCTGTGGCCTAGCCAGCTGATATGTTTGTTGATGCGGCTGCTGAGGTGGCGAGGGCTGAAATGGTGGCCGGTAACTGAAGTTTGGGTGGTTCCGGTTGTTTGGAGAGTAGGCCGGGTTGGAATTGGTCCTTGGCGGATACGGCGCATTTCCCGTGGGGTTGTAAAATAGTGCGCTCGCCTGATCCAACGGTGGTGAGATGTCACCACCGTCAAATTCCCCAAAGAATTTGGATTCTATCGCTGAAATTTGCTGCGTACCGGCCCCACCGGCTCCTACCATTAGTGCAGAGATCTGGGTCGAAAGCAAGTCGAACTTGCTTGAAAGTTTGTCGACGTCCTCGACTCTGTGTATACCCCCAGATCTTGGTGTTGCTCTCTCGTCACACCACCGCTCATTGTTGGATGCCATATTTTCCAGAATATGTCCGGCATCTTCCTCGCTCCTAGACATGAAGGAACCCCCAGCCGCGGCATCCATAGAAGATTTCAGGTCATCCCTCAACCCATTGTAGAACAGATTAATAATCTGCCACTTCGGAAGCTCATGGTGAGGGAATCTTCTTTGCATTTCCTTATATCTCGTCCAAGCTTCATGCAAGGACTCGTGGCTGGCCTGGGAGAAGGAGGAGATCTCACTCCTCAACTTCATGGTCTTCCCCGGAGGAAAGAACTTCGTCAGAAAAGCGTTGGAGAGCTTCTCCCAGGTGTTGAAAGTGTTGGGGTCCTTCCCCCTAAGCCATTGCTTGGCTTTGTCTCGCAAAGAGAAGGGGAACAGCTTCAGACGGATAGCCTCAGTTGTGACACCATTAATCCGGAAGGTGTCACACTTCTCCAAGAAGGAGTCTAGATGCTCGATCGGGCTCTCCATGGGTGCTCCCGTAAACTGGTCCTGCTGGATCCATGTCACTAAAGATGGCTTTAGCTCAAAGCTTTGGGCCACAATAGCCGGAGAACGGATGGCAGAAGTGGACTCGATAGATGGCATCGAGTACTCCAACAGAGACTTGTGAGGCGGGGTGTTCTCCTCCATGGATTCGGGATCCTCTCTTCTTCGCTTCTCGGCGGCCAAACGCCTAAGGGTGGCGTTAATCTCTGGATCGAGGGGAATCAAGTCGTCGAGACTTCTTGAACTCCTGCGTATGAAAAACAACAAACACCCGTGAAGCGACAAGTGGGAAAGAAACAGATAAAATAAGAAATAAAAATAAGAAAAATAAAAAAGAAAAAGGAGAGTGCGAAAATTATCGCGAGGTAGGGATAAGAGCTAGACACGAGGGCTCAAGAGATCCTAAAATAACAAGCACGTTGCCTCCCCGGCAACGGCGCCATAAACTTGACACGTGTTCACCCCGGCTTACTATCCGCAAATGGCCGGGGGACCGACGAGGGGGTTTAGAAATTGTAACCGCAAGCGCACGGTGTTGTAGTGTGGCTTGGGGGTCGAACACAGGGAGGCGAGGTTGTGCTTGAGTCAAGTAGGACCTAAATCACCCCGGGGGCGAGCTAGCCCGAATCGGTAAATGGTTGTCACGGAAAGAAATAAAGGGTATGAACAACAAGAAAGTAAACCCGGGACTTTGGTTTCCACTCCAACGAGAGACTCTCGCCGATACGGCCTACGAGTATGGATAGCGATCGGAATTAGGGTCTAATGGTGAGACGTTGCCTCTGAAAGTGATACCGGCATCCCATGGGCCCGATATTCCGGTCGGTGCCCAGGATGATACGCTGGACTTCCCGGATTCGATCAGTGGGCACTCCCGTGTCCATTAACACTGATCGATCCTGGGAGCACTAAGCCCGCAACGATAACTCCCAACGTCTCATCCTGCCGCTCCCGCGTGCTAGGATTCGATGTCTACGCTATGGGTGTGAGCTATGGCTAGGGAGTCAACCGCCAAGTTTATTCCCCCTTGGCCCAACGGTCAAAGGCGGTCTTTTTCCCGCCGATGACAATGAAACACCCCGCGTAACCGTTAGATTCATAATCCCTATCGATTTCCTAACCCTATGGACGCATCGGGAAGAGCCCCCGAAGGGGTTTCCACCAAAATCCCAGATTTGGGAACTACTCACAAAAATTCATTGAAAAGCGATCTAAACAAAAATTAACCGTTGGAATCATAATCGGACGATTGTAATGCGGAAGTAATAGAGTAGTTAAGACAATAGTAAAATTTGAGAATGATCAGAAAACTTACAAAAGAACAGTAATTACAGCCGTCACAATGTGAGAAAACAGTAAAAAACTCGCAGCTCTGGTTTCTGGAACCCTAGGGGTTCTATTTATAGACTCTCGCATCAACCGATCGGTTGACAAGTCAACCGATCGGTTGATCCGTTACAAAATAATAACAGAAAACGGCGAGCTTTCACCCGATCATATGAATCGGTCGGGTGAGTTCTTGAGTGACCGGTTGGATCTTGGAGCCGTCGGGTGAAGCGATCGGTTTGGTGCCCGTGTCTTCAGCTCCTCATCTTCAGCTACAGATGAACCGATCGGGTGAGAGTCACCCGATCAGTTGGCATTTTGCTCGAAAAAATAGAGAACATGCCCCTGCTGAACCGGTCTGTGAAACCGGTCGGGTGACTTCCATGTGAGCTCCGGCTGAGACCGGGTGGTGCACGCGTGCATCACCCGATCGGTTGGAGATGACCAACCGACCGGGTGAGGGGCTGAAAGATGAATTCTTCGACGTTTGACCCCCTGGATCACGCGTGACTCCTCCCGTTGCTCCGGGGACTTGAGATATCATCGTTAAACGTCCCCTACGTGGCCAACCTCCTGCAAACATGGATAAACAAAGAAAAGTGAAAGAAAACGACAAAATACGAGAAAACGAATAAAAGACGGCGAAAAACACGGGGAAACACAAAAGAAAACGTGCGTGAAAATATGAAATATAAACGCACGTCAGTGAGCGTCTCCAGGGGCTGCAGACGAGGAAGCAGGCTCTGAAGCAGCAGGAGTGTCATCTGGAGAAGGGTCAGAAGGAGCAACAGAAGAAGCAGCAGCAGCATCCTGTGTAGAAGCAACACCAGGAGGCTCAACGACACCAGAAGGCTGAGGAGGCACATGAAGCTGAGGAAGATACTGTCTCAAATCCTCAGGGAAGGGAATACCCTGATGGAGGAGAGAGAGAGAGAGAGAGAGAGAGAGAGAGAGAGAGAGAGCCTGTAGATACCAGAGACCATCGCCAAAAGAGTATCCTGTGATGGTGGAGCAGATGATGATGAAGGCAAATCAGTTGGAGGCACAGTGGATGAGGATGGAGCTGAAGTAGTCTTCCTCTTCTTCGAGGCAGTCTGCAGAGCCGAAGAGGACTTCGACTTCGTAGAAGCGTCGAGGAGAGGGCCAAAGGGCATGGGCTCATAACGGGTCAAGTCAACACCAAAGTGACGGAAGACACGAGTCAAAAGCCCACCAAAGGGAATGTGAGACGAGGAGGACGTGAACTCAACCTTGTCCATCCAGTCAAGGACGACACCGGCCCAGTTCACGGGCATGCCAGAGAAAATAGCATACATACACTTTAGTATATCCTGAGACGGCTGGTCGAACGATCCATATCTCGGTAGAATGTTGGACTTCACCACTAGGTGAACAGCCCAACCCCGTGCAGAGAACATGGATGATCTGACACCCGAATCAAGAGCTAAAGGAACCTCTCGAAACATATCCCGGAGAACAGACTAGTCAAGATCGTCAATCTCGGAAAAGCTGATATCAGTGGGGAGGGAACCGACAGAAGGAATCCTAAGAATAGTCCCTAAGAGAGAGGGAGTGATCTGAATTTGGGTTCCCTGGACGACAATATCAAGGATGCTGGTAGTCGAATACTCACCGCAAACACGGTTCGCATAGAAGAGCTTCACCAGAAATGGATAGGCTCTGGGGGACTCGCTCTGAGAGAAGCGAAAAAGATCGGCCAGGTGAGTAGCGGACAGAATGTCAGAGAGTCTCTCAGCAATGAATGCGGGGAAAGCAATGTACCGCTCCCTAAGTAGGTTGATCCCAAGGAGAGAGTGAAACTTTGCCAGACAAAGATCGTCTCGACAAACGGGAACCAGGGGATCAGAGGGGGGTACAGCAGGAGGCTCTTCAGATGAACTGGATGCAGAAGGCGACACATGAGGGATCTCAGCAGCAGGCTCACTGATGTGAACACCAGTAGGCTTACGCTGACGATGAATCAAGGGCTGAGCATTGCTAGACGAAGAAGAAGGAGAATAACCCGGTGAAGATGAATGCACGGGTGATTGGGCATGCTTGGTTCGAGCTTTATAGGGTTTCTTTCTCTTGGCAATGAGTTTCTTAGGAGCCCTAGGTTGTTTAGAAGCAACAATCTTCTCTTTTCCCTTAGGTTTAGGAGCCATGGAAACAAGAGAAGAAGAACTAAGGCAACAAAGTGAAACAACGAAGATCAAGAGAGAGAAAGCAAACCAACTGAGGGAATACAAACGATCGCGGAGTGGAAGATCAAAGACGACGGTAGAACACGATCGACAGCGACGATTAGGAGGAGATCGACGGTTGAAGAAACGAAATCGATCATTTTTGTAGAGAAAACCGAGCGGGAAGTTGAACGGTCGAAGCGAAGGAGAGAGAAAATCGACGTGGGGAGTGATCGTGTCGACTGAATATAAAATAGGAAAATCAATCTGAGCCGTTGGATCAAGGAATCGACGGCTCGGATCAAATCACATGAACCGACACAGCAGGAGACAGTCGACTGGAGAACAAAACTCAGTCGACTGTATGAAGTGATAAAATTAAAGCTCAGAGTGATGGGCAGTCGACTGGCAAGTATAATGCAGTCGCCTGTCTGCTGGACAGTCGACTGACATATACTCAACAGTCGGCTGGCCGAGAATTAATATAGATCACAGGAATAACAAAGAATACTGTAAAAAATTCGACAGAGAGTACAGACGCCTGATAACTAAATTGCAGTCGCCTGTTAAACTAACAGTCGACTGTAAAACAGTCATCAGTCGGCTGTGCGAAAGATATCAATTTTCATATAGAGGATATAGAGTAGGGCAATCGACTGTCAAAAGAAAAACAGTCGTTTGTCCTGGTCCAAAAATGCACAGTGATATAGAATTCCAGAGAATAAGAACACTCACCCTAGGACCTATACTCTAATCACAAATACATCTTAAAGTCATTATGAAAACACTAAATCTATTGAAACACAAATTATTCCAATCAACTTCGAAAACTCATGAAATCAAATAAGTCACAATTGCCTTTCTTAATCTCATAAAACCAATAACGCACATGAAGAAAGACAATCAAAAAGATATGAGCTCAATAAGGAGTTATAGCATGAAAATTGAGCTTCTAGATTTCAGATTCACCCATAATTCCCAATTCTCCACACAACCTCACAAATGAATCTTCTTTAAGAGGTTTAGTGAAGATATCAGCAATTTGTTTTTGGGTTTCAATGTACTCTAAGATGATGTCCTTCTTAGCTACATGATCATTTATAAAATGGTGTCTCATGTCTATGTGTTTGGTACGGAAGTGGTGTACCGGATTCTTGGAAAGACAAATAGCACTTTGATTATCAACCATGATAGGGCAAGTATCACAATTGACACCATAGTCACTAAGAGTGTGTCTCATCCAAAGAACTTGTGCACATGCAAGACCCTCGGCAATATATTCTGCTTCAGTCGTGGACAATGACACCGAATTCTGTTTCTTAGAGAACCAAGAAACTAAGGAATTTCCTAAGAAATGGCATGTGCCACTAGTACTTTTCCTGTCGGACTTGCATCCGGTAAAGTCGGCATCACTATATGAGATTAACTCATACGTGCTAGACTTAGGGTAAAGTAACCCATAATCTAGGGATTGATTGAGATAACGAAATATTCGTTTAATCGCAATCAAGTGTGACTCCTTAGGTCTTGCTTGATATCTAGCACATATACATACGGAAAACATGATATCGGGCCTACTAGCGGTTAAGTAAAGTAAGCTACCGATCATACCTCGATATAGACGAACGTCTACATCTTTTCCGCTTTCATCTTTGTGTAGATGAGTAGTAGTACTTATGGGAGTCCTTTTGCTTGAAGACGATTCCATCCCGAATCTCTTAATAAGCTCCCCTGTGTGCTTTGTCTGATGTATGAAAGTGACATTCTCCATTTGTCGAATTTGCAATCCGAGGAAGTAGGTGAGCTCTCCCATGTGGCTCATCTCAAACTCATCCTTCATAGACTTGGAAAATTCTTGACAAAGAATAAAGTTAGTAGAACCGAAAATAATATCATCTACATAAACTTGAATCAAAAGAATGTCATTTTCATAATCTTTAATGAAGAGTGTAGAATCAACTTCTCCCATTTTAAAACCTAAATTCAAAAGAAAGGTCTTAAGGCAATCATACCAAGCTCTAGGAGCTTGTCTCAATCCATACAACGCTTTCTTAAGTTTGAAAACATGGTTTGAAAATTTCTCATGAATAAAACCGGGAGGTTGAGAAACATAGACTTCTTCATTTACAAATCCATTTAAAATGCACTTTTAATATCCATTTGAAATAATTTAAAATTCTTATGGGATGCAAAAGATAAAAGCAACCTAATAGCTTCTAATCTAGCTACGGGGGCAAAGGATTCTTCGAAATCAATGCATTCCTCTTGCCGGTAACCTTGAGCTACTAACCTTGCTTTGTTCCGTGTGATTACCTCGTTTTCATCCGTCTTGTTCTTGAAGATCCATTTGGTCCCAATAGCTTGGTGTCCACTTGAAAGAGGTACAAGTTCCCAAACTTCATTTCTCTCGAATTGCGCTAGTTCTTCTTCCATTGCCACTATCCAAGAGCTATCCTCACAAGCTTCTTGAATGTTCTTTGGCTCAATGGTAGAGACGAATGCGCAATGGGAGAATTCTTCAATTCTTGATCTCGTTCGAACACCCACACCAATATCTCCAATAATTTGGTTATGGGGATGGTTGCGAACGGTTGGATAAGCTTTAGGTAAACCTGGATCACTAGGAACAACTTCAACAACTTCGTTAGAAGTGTTAGTCTCAACAATATTATCATTAATCTTAACATTATTAAGAGAGTCACAAAGAATCTCTACATTATCATCATCAACATGAGGAAAGTCAAAATCTTCATAAAAAGATACGTGAAGTGATTCCTCAATCGTTGAAGAAGTTTTGTTGTATATCTGGTAGGCTTTGCTACGTGTGGAATATCCAACAAAAATTCCTTCATCGGATCTTGGCTCAAATTTGTCTAAATTACCAAAGGTGTTCTTTATAAAACATTTTAAACCAAAGACACAAAAATATTTCACTTGAGGCTTTTTATCGTAAAACAACTCAAAACAAGTTTTGTTTGTTTGGGGTCTCACTAGGATTCTATTGACACTACTATAGATTTGGGCTTGGGTAACGCCACTTAGATAGCGCTTTTAAAAAGCGCTATCTAAGTGGGCTCTTGTATAGCTCTTCTGCACTTATAGAAAATAAAAATAAATCAAAATTAAGATAAAAATCACTTAAATAGCGCTTTTTGTTAAAACGCTATCCAAGTAATACCTTACATAGCGCTTTTTGTTAGCGCTATGGTACTAATCGTTACGTATATCTCATCTCTTAGATAGCGCTTAAAAAATCCCTAAATTTGCCCTTGCCCTAAAGTTCCCAACCTGCGGCGCCTCATCCATCTCGTCTCTTTCCTCATCTCGTCTGCCCGTTCTGCGAGACATCCCCTTTGAGCATGCGGTCTGCAGATCGCCTGAGCTGGGAGGAAGCTCCTTTCGCCGCTCGATTTTGGGGAGGCACGTCGAGGTTCGTACGACTCACGGGAGCCTTGATCTGGCATTTTTGTCGTTGCTCGAGCTGGGAGAATACTCCTTTTGCCGCTCCTTCTTGGTGAGGCTGTCGATCGAGACTCTGGTCTTGGTCATTGATCGAACCTCGAGGGCCATCTTGATGGCAGCGCCGAGTTGAGTGGATGCTGATGGAGCACCGAGGGTCATAGGTCGATCGAAGCGGGAGGAGCTCAATCCATCGTAGAACGCAGCTGGGTACCCCGCTCTCAGTCGGAGGGGCACCAGGTCGAAGCGGGAGGAGCGACGACCGAGACAGGAACGGTCCCGACGAGCTTCGACTGACGGCTCACCGAGTCTTCGTGAGTTGGACGAGCGACGATCGAGCCAGGATCGACACCGGTATAAACCTTCTCTCTTGCCCTTATATAAAGAGATCATTCGATTGAAGTCTTTTCCTCACAAAATCCTCCCCCTCCTCAATTTCTGTCGCAAACCAAAACCTAATTTGTAGCCTGAGCAAAACCATAGCTTCATCTGTTGTACTAAATGGTAGGTTCCTCACAGATCAATACCCATGCAAAAAAATTCCTATAAAAATTTGATTTTTATTGTAATTTCTTGAATTGGGTTTTAAGTTTTCTTTCTTTCATGGTGTCTTTGTTTCAGGCCCAAGGCAATGAGAGCATCGAATATGAAGAGGTAAGCATTTTTTATTTAAAACTTTGTGTTGACATATGATTGATTATGAGCTAAAACTAACTTGATAATTACATTTTGTTTCTGGGTTCCAGGAATTTATACTAAATCCTAGAGGATTGAAGCTCTTTACATGCCGATGGGTTCCGGTGAGCCGCGACCCGAAAGCTTTGATCTTTCTTTGCCATGGTATTGTTCATTGCATATCCTTGATTTTTCTTCACCTTCATCTTTTTACTTATATTTAAATTTTTGTGATTGTATAGGTTATGCCATGGAGTGTAGCATCTCAATGAAAGGTGAATAACTATATGAGTTGTTGTAAGATAGGAAATAATTAATCACTAACTTATCATAAATTTGTTTAGGAACTGGGATTAAGCTGGCAGAGGCTGGATATGAGGTGCATGGGATGGATTATGAGGGCCATGGAAAATCATCTGGGTTGCAGGGCTACATCCAGAGCTTTGATGATGTTGTCAATGACTGCTCACAACATTTTAAAAATATGTGTGGTTAGTGACATCATTAATTAGGCATCTTTTATTTTTTGTAATTTTGTGATTTAATTGTTGGGTTAACTTTTTGCACACAGAGAGGAAAGAGAGCAGGAGGAAGAGGTTTCTTCTTGGGGAGTCCATGGGGGGAGCCAAAACCAAAATTGTCCCCTTCAATAAAATCATGAGCAATCGATAGCCGGTAATATTCATGAGAAGAAACATTACGTCAAAATATCCTTTTTAATTTACAGAGATCCGGTTGCGCTTCCAAGAGTAAGGGAGAAAAAAATATGAAATATGACTACTATTTTTACTAACCGTATTTACATGTTACAGGAGAAGCAAAGGACAGTTCAAATTGTGATACGCTGCACATACTACATAGCCATCTACTACTATTTAGTATTAACAAGCTATGCGCGGATATGATCCTTTCATGCATTTACTACTGGTAACTAATATATGTACGCAACATGAAACGCATGCATCCCATTAATAGAGCAAAAACGCTTCAATCCATTGATTCGTTGACGGCGTCAAGGGTCTGCTCGAAAAAGAATGCCCTGGTGTGGTTTCATGTGCAGACACACTTGCCCTTGTTGCAAGAGACTCTGTAGTAGTGACAGTAAGGGGTTACAATATTCTAAATTCCTAGATTTTTTGATGACCAGTTTGATATGTTGTTAAAATTTATAGGGACGTCCATATTGGAGTGTTCCGACTGGTCGCAGGGATGGATTGATCTCCAACTAGTCCGAGGCTCTGGCCAACATACCCTTTGAAAATAGCCCCCAAATGCCAGTAGCCCCCAAATGCATGAAAATAGCACTAAACCCCTTTGAGTTAACATCTAATGTGCTAGTTTTATCCTATAATTCAACTCAGTGTGTCTCAATGCTAGTTTCATAAATTGATGGTTGTTAGTCATATACATGTCATTCAATTTGCCCTTTCTAATGCACAGAAGTTTTAGTTTTTGCTAATTCAACTTTGTAAGAAAAATCCTTGCCTGTCACAGCATTGCAGTCTTCATGAACCCAAATTCGCATGTTGTGACACATCAGTAAATCTAATGTGGATCCTTGTTTACACATGCAATCTTCTATGTCTTCTATTCTTCACATCTGTAAGCTTGCACTGATTCTGTAGCAAAAGTCCTTGTTATTTTTAACTTAAATTAATAGAATATTACAGAGCTTGGGTATAGCTTAGCAACCTTCATTTTGATAACTTTTTCTTGGTTCCAAACAGGAATTTAATGCAAATCGATATGGTTTTTGCAGTGGCAACTTACTGAGGTGTAGTTGATTTGGGTTTTAGCTCGGAGTGGATCAGACATATCCAGATGCCAAGCACTATGCGATATCCGCAAAATTCCAAGAATTTAGCAACAAGGGCAGGACTCTGGTGGTTCAGTATTCGATCAAGTTCGTGCTGAAGAGAACCCTTTAGAAGTACCACCAAGGCATGTTGCTGAAATGGGAGCGCAGGTAATCTTCGTTTATGTAATTTTGCCGTTTTTGGGGTAATTATTTGTAGATGCTAATCAATTTGGTTGCTTCCAGGCTGTTGTACAGTACATGGCTGATCTTGTTGCAAATAGGGATGTTAAGTCTTCTTTGGCAAAGAGCAAGAAGACTTGGTGTCAAAAATTTTTTGTCTCGAGACCAAATAAAAGGAAAATCGAAGGGTGGGACCATGTAACCTGATCATTGCATTCTGGGTAAGACATCAATATAGAATATCTAGTTTGTTTTATTTTCGTTAGATGATTTCCTTAGTATTTCATACAATCAACTTGCAGTGCATCTTCTATAAAGTTGATGGAGCACATGATCATGTTGCAAGGGCTTTCTCTCTGGATTTATGACGAAATGGAGAAGTCTGCAAATGAGCGGTTCTAATTTTCCTCCTTTCATGTTAATTAACTCTGTTGTTTCACTGCTATTTCTTGTTTTCTTGAACTTATTTGAGCTGTACCATTAGATTCACTTGCACTGGAAAACATGCACTTGCACTGGAAGTACATACCCTTACCAAGTACTCAAAATACACCTGCACTATAACATGTTTCTTTATTATCCGAGTCCCCCTCTTCGGAAGCTCATCTGCTATTCTAGTCCTATGATACTTTATATAGAAGACCATAGCATAAACCTCAGTGCCCTACTGTTTGCCCAAAATACTTGAAGAGAACAAGAAATCATAGGATAAGCAGTGTCTGTATCAGTGAACAAAAACAGATACTTGGAAGTTTTCTGCATCATTTAGCATGATGTTAAGCTTCATCTGCATTAGTGAACAAACTGAAATTCGGCATTTTTCTGCAAAACATGGAATAACCTAATTTGACTTGAATTCCTCGAAATACCAGCAACCGATGCTTTCATATTCGCAGTAGCATACCTGCAACATTGTGTTCTCTTTCTGTCAAATTCTGAGAAGCAATCAATTTGACATGAACTTCTGAAATTTTGTGAATCTGCCTGACATTATGTCTGATCAGGTCCTCAGTTTCATTTGGCATCATCATATTCATTCATGTAGATGTTTCATATTGCACCTTTTTCGGTTCCTTTCATCCAATACCAGCAGGCATCAAGTATTACACATGTTTTCCCGGTGTTCTTGTATCCATTTTTGTTTTGCATACGTTTGTATATGTTTATAGTGCAACATTATGTCAAACTGAGAATCTGTAACAGTATGACGACCTTAGTTAATGGGAACCACTTGATATTCAAACGCTTGACCGTCTACCTTGCTCTTCCATGCAGGCACCATGTATATGAGAAACGTGGTGGGCCGAAGTCTGTTGAACTAAAAGAGATTGGCCCTTGCTTCGATTTGAAACCTTACAAGGTGAGCCTTGCCGCGAGTTATATATTGCCCCTTTGCACCCTAATCTGAGATTAGATTCATGGTTCGATGTATGTTTTCATCAGATTGAGCTAGGGACGGTGGATCAAAGCAACAGCCAGAGCAAATGGGATCTAAGAAATTTCATGAACACCGCCAAGAAGCGGAAGTAC
Organism: Scilla litardierei; assembly: GCA_030789695.1. Lineage (NCBI taxonomy): Eukaryota > Viridiplantae > Streptophyta > Magnoliopsida > Asparagales > Asparagaceae > Scilla > Scilla litardierei. The sequence goes on along the minus strand of CM061139.1, from coordinate 100,455,538 downwards.
CTCGGAGAATGAGAGTTCTGCTTGATCATGTTTGTACCAAAATGTGTTTTTTTCTCCTTAATGTTATTATTAGATAATGTGAAACCAAGGGAAGGAAAATTTTAAGCAGCTGATTTACATGTTTTCTGCTGATAACCATGGGGAATAGCTGGAAATTTTGCAGATCACGTTTTGGTTCCTTGGTGTTATTGCTATATGATAATATGTATTAGCCACGGATTGGCCGTGACTAATGTTTAGCTTTTTTTAAAAAAAAATAGAAAATAAAAAAAATAGTAAACCACTTAGATAGCGCTTAAAAAAGCGTTATCCAAGCTACCATAGCGGTAGCTTGGATAGCGCTTTTATAAGCGCTATCTTAGTAAACCACTACGATAGCGCTTATAAAAGCGCTATCCAAGCTACCATAGCGGTGGCTTGGATAGCGCTTAAAAGCGCTATCCAAGTGTAAAAAAAAGCGCTATGCAAGTGTTTTTTTGTAGTAGTGTGAGCACATAACATGCCGTGTGCACCGTTTCTGCCCAAAATTGTAGTCCTAAATGACTATCATAGAGCATAGTGAAAGCACACTCAATAAGAGTCCTATTCTTTCTTTCTACAACACCATTTTGTGGTGGTGCACGAGGAAAGGAAAAGTTATGAGTTATCCCGGAGTCATCACAAAACTTAGTAAAAGACTCATTCTCAAATTCTCCTCCATGATCACTACGAATAGTGATAATGGTGGATCCTAAAAGATTCTGAATCTTCTTTGCAAATTTGGTAAACTCTTCATGAGCTTCATTCTTATTAGTTAAGAATGAAACCCAAGTAAATCTAGAAAAGTCGTCAACGACAACTAGTCCATAATGAGCATTACCTAAAGAAGCGGTTCTAGTTGGCCCAAATAAATCTAAATGAAGAAGTTCTAGGGGCCTCTTAGAAGTAATCCCTTCTTTAAGCTTAAATGAAGATTTACTTAGTTTACCTCTTTGACAAGAATCACAAAAGGTTTTCTTATTAAAAACAATCTTAAAAAAACCTTTGACTAGATCATGCTTAGCTAACTTATATAAGTGCTTGAAGTGAACATGACCAAAACGGCGATGCCATAATAGTTGTTCACTTGTGTTAGCAACTAAGCAATGTTCTACGGTTTTAGGCAAGCTTAAATAATAAATATTTTTACGCATAATACCGGAAAATAAAACATTTGAATCACAATCAACAATAGTACACAATCCTTCTCCGAAGTTAACCTTGTAACCTTTGTCACAAAGTTGACTTATGAAAATGAGGGTGTGACATAAACCACTAACAAGATAAACATTAGTAATTAGGAGTTTGGAAAGATTACCAACGATACCTACTCCAATGATGGTTCCCTTTTGAGTACCTCCAAAAGTGACCGTTGCACCATCTTTGATGCTAATCACTTCGGAGAGCAATGATGGATCTCACGTCATGTGTTTGGAGCAACCGCTATCAAGAATCCATCCTTTCCCTTTAGAGCTAATAAGACTTTTATTGCTCTTCTTCTTTCTCTTGGGTACCTATATAATATACCATAAGCTTATGGCACCCAATGTTTGTTGGGTCCAAGGGGATTAGCCCTTTGGAAGCCAAGTCCAAGTGGACTTCCGCTTCCCAACATAGTTACTATTTCTAATTACATCATGAAAGTAGGAATCAACATAATCATTCCTAACATTTAGACTAGTGTTCTTAGGACCCCAAATAGTGTACATCTTGGGAGTCCTATTCCTAGTTGCATGCATATGAGTTGGATTTCTATGTGGTGCATGCTTCTTAGGAACATGATTTCTAGCATAGATATGAGGTGGAGGATATGCATTGTACATTCTTGAATGATATGTATTCTTGGGAACGTGCATATTATATGAAGCATATTGATCATGCATGACATGTGGAGAATTAGCATACATGAAAGAATGATGCGAATGAGCATATGGGTGTGTGGGAGCACATACATGAGTATTTCTCATGTGTGGTTGTGTACGTGTCTGTGGGTGCGGAGCATAAAATGTGTCATGATTATCCACTTGTGAAGTAGGATGTTTCCTACGTGGATGAGTATTAGTGTACATATAAGCATGGCCTTGCTTTTGGTTTCCATCCTTAGTGGGTTTCTTGCCAAAATGAAGAGAAGGTGATGTGGTGACATTCTTGGTAGGATTGCTACCTATAGTATCTTTGACACCACTTGTGGATGCAGCAGAGGAAGGCCTCACAAAATCTATAGTGACACCACTATAGGAGGTGCGATCATTAGATGCATACACTTTAACAAATCCAAGGCCAACACGATGTGTGGCCGGAAATTGATTTGCAAGCAAATCATCCAATTGTCCTTGTCCCTTATTGAATCTCACAATACGGGAGGACATGAGCTCATATTTCTCCTTTAAAGAAGAAATGTTGGTATCCAAAGTGGACACCCGTGCTTTGAGCTCGTGCACTTGGGTTTTAATAGAATCATTTTCTAAACCCAATTGTGTGTGACGTGTAACTAGATCACTATTATCCTTGGGATGTGTTTGATCTAGTTGAGATTTGAGGTTATTCACCTCATCTCTCAAAGTGACATTTTGATAAACTAAATTTGCTTTCTCAAGAGTTAAAGTATCAACAATGGTGTCATTGTTGATAATGCATGGAATGGATGACTTGCTAACATTTGATTTCTTTAGGCTAGTATATCTAAGCATTAAATATTGATATTTAGCAAATAATTCTTCGTTAGCAATACGAAGTTCATCCATTGTTACCTCGGTTTCATCCGTGTCGGAATCACTCTCATCGGAGAGTGGATCCTCTCGGGCCATGAAGCATATGTGAGCACTCTCACCTTTCTCATCATCGGAATCACTTGATGATTCTTCACTTGAGTCAACGAATGTACCTACGAGTCCTTTCTTCTTGTCTCTCTTGTTCTTGTCGGACTTGTGATACTTCGGAGCTTTCCACTTCTCTTTGTTCTTTAGCATTGGGCAATCCCTCTTGATGTGCCCTGGCTTATTACACTTATAACAAAGAGAGGAAGTAGCATTAGTAGATTCAAAACGTTTGTTGGAGGAAAATTTACCTTTGCGGAAGAAGCGTTGGAACTTCTTCGCCATTTGGGCCATTTCACCCAAATCCATCTCGTTCTTGGATTCATCACTTTCAGAGGATGACGAATTGGCGTTGAACGCCAAAGCTTTCTTCTTGGCCTCTGAGGGATTCATCATGGCACGAATCTTCAATCGGTTATCACGTCTTACTTCGTAAGACATAAGAGTTCCGATGAGATTCACCACGGTGTAGTTCTTCAAGTCATTGACCTCATCAATGGCGATTGCTCGTCTTTCTCATTTGGATGTCATCCCCATGATAATCTTCCTTACCTTTTCAGGTTCGGTGTAGATTTGGCCAAGTGCTTCTAATTCGTTTGTGATGTCGGTAAAGCGTCCGTACATCGATGCATGCTCTCATTTTCCTGCATGTGAAACAAGTCGAAGTTTTGCACGACAACATATAACTTTGAAAGCTTTACCTTATTCGTTCCCTCGTAGGTAACGATGAGATGGTTCCAAATTTGATATGCACTCTTACATGTGCATATCTTGTTGAACTCATTCGGGTCCAACGTACAATGAATAGCGTTCATTGCTTTAGCGTTGTTGACTTCGGCGGACTTCTCGGAAGTCGTCCATTTCTCGAAATCATCTTTGGAGGGCTCGACGTACTCCTTGGGGAGAGTTCTCCAAAGAGAAGCACTCCTAAGGAATGTCTCCATCCTACACTTCCAATAACCAAAGTTAGTACCATTGAAACGTGGAGGACGTACCGTAGATTGACCTTCAAAAAGTGTGGACGCTCCATCACAGTCGTGATTGTTGTACGTAGGCGGCGGAGGAACGTTGTTGTTGTTGGATGCCATAGATAAAACCTTGTGCTCTGATACCAATTGTAAGGACCCTGTCTATGGGGAAAAAACTAGAAGGGGGGTTGAATAGTGTTTATGCAAATTTAAAAGGAATTTACGCCAAATAAAATGCAATCCAACAAATAGTGCGGAATAGAAAAACAACCCAAAGAGAAACACACGCAAACGCAGTTATGTTTCAAGGGTTCGGATTACCCAAGTCAACTCCCGACTTGTTCCCGGTAATCCTACGTCCCTACCACCCAGATACCACCGGATACTCAAGTTAGAACCCTCACTTGAGGTTTCCTTAAACCCCACTTGTAGCAACCCTACAAGTGCAATCGAATACAATCGATGTCCTTGACTCCCACAACCAGGGAGCAAGCAAAAACCACTCTCACAACCGAGAGCACAATTCAAATAAAGAAGTTATGAAATCTGAAAGCAACACTTACAATCACATATGCCTTGAAGTAGAACTTGAAGGAGAAGTGTGATGTGTGTTGAAGAACTCTCTTGGAAGAGAGGAGAAAAGCCCTTTCTCTTGACTGCACCAAATGCCTAGAAGATCAATCTTTGGTTCTAGGTTGGAGAGCAAGAGAACAAGATTTGGAAATACTTAGGGCTTTGGATTTGAAAGCTTTGATCTTTGGAAATGAAAGCTTAAAAGATTTTGCAATGAATGAGTAACCTTCCAATGAAACAGTAGTAGCTCTATTTATAGCTTTCTCAAATCCACAAAACAGTTTAGGAAAAAACCCAATCGAAATCCGTGAGAAAAATCTCAACAGATATAATCTGAACTTGCGACAGTCGACTGTTGAACAAACCACAGTCGACTGTTGCACAGTCATCAAGGGTGGGTGAGAATTCATAACGGTAACTTACCACGTGGACAGTCAACTGATGAAGCCAAGACAGTCGTCTGTAAAACCAATAGGCGACTATACATTCTTCGACAGGCGACTGGCCGAGAGAAGAGTAAGTTAGATAAAATACTGGAAATCTCACAAGATACAGGACAGACGACTGATGCAAGGAACACAGTCGACTGTCAATCAGAACAGTCGACTGTATATCCTTAAACAGACGACTGTCGCAGACATGAGAAATTTCCAGAGAGCTGAGTCAAAGAATAGACTTACAGACAGGCGACTGTTGCAGCATAGACAGTCGACTGATCTAATAGACAGTCAACTGTATATACAGCATAAGTCGACTGGCCGTAGAAATCGGATCAAACAGAGTTTGGGCAAGGAGAGACAGGCGACTGATGAACCATTCACAGTCGACTGTCGCTAAGACATGCACCTGATAAACGTTCAACAGTAGCCTGTGCGAGATAATTAGAGAGGACCCAAAAACTGCATTGTAATAGTCTGTGCATAACAGGCGACTGTAGAACAAAACACAGTCGACTGTTTTTGAGACAGGCGACTGTAAACTGTTAAGCAGTCGGCTGTTATGAACAATCCTAGCACAAACAAAAGAGAATTGAATTGAGATCAAAGGATAAAAGTCTAGAGATGTCCTATGACTGAAAGTAGATGTGTGTGAGTGCTCCATCATAGTTCTACTTCTAAGCTACATACTAGAAGAGATAAAAGAAAAATTACATTGACGAATAATCTCTTCTTTCCATCGTATGAGCTTGAAGTCTTTACGGAGCTTCAATCATCAATCTACGATCATCCAATTCATATCATTTGCCTTCAATCATGTTTGTGAGTCATCCATTGCTAGTTGATCTTCATAGTAAGCTTAGGCAATGGATTAACTTCAAAATAGGGGATTAGTCACAAGTATTTATGTTTGCTCATCATTAACACCAAGTAGAGAGAAGTCCAATACTCAACAGGCGCCCGTGAACGCGACCTAGTGCGTTGAGGCATAGGTGCCGTGAGATGTGCCTACAAATGCGAAGTGCTATGAAAAAGGAGCGAATGTACCTAAGCACGACACGTGTGAGTAGAGAGATGCCTCCCCTCAGAAGCTTCGAATCTACCCCTGATTCTCCCCCAAGCTAGCCTGAAACACAAATAGAATAATTAGCAATGAATATCAATAAATTTATGGGAAAATTAAGAGAAATAGGTGTGTATATAGTTTGATTTCGATTCGGGGCGGAGTAGGGCTTACGAAATTGAGATTTGGAGAAAAGGTGAAGTTTGGGCTAAATGGGGGACGGCCGGCGGCGAGCTGGGCACCGACGGTGGCGGTTGGACGGCGGGGACGGCGGCGCGGGGTCGCGCCACTCAGGCACATGTGGGTGTGGTTCGGACGAGGGATCCGATCGTTCGGGCGAAGGGGAAATGCTCGGGCTGGGAAATTTAGATCTGGGAAATTTTGGATTTTGGGGCCGTGAGCTTACTTATATATTGTGGTAGTCACTCGGCCGAGTAGTGTGTTCACCCGGCCGAGTGGCTCAGTTTATTAAGATTTTAAAATTTTTCGTGAAAGTACCGATTCGGCCGAATAGCATTTCCCACTTGGGCGAGTAGACAAAAGTCACTCGGCCGAGTGGCAACGCCACTCAGAGCTTTTCAAGTGCTGAAAGTGTCTGGTTCACTCGGTCGAGTGACAAAGTCACTTGGCCGAGTGGCATGTAAATAACAGAGAGGGTTTTTTCGAAACTTCCCTGATCAGTACCCTGCTCGGCCGAGTAGGGTCTTCACTCGGTCGAATAACAAAGTCACGCGGCTGAGTGGGCTGCTATTTTCAGCTCCAAATCTCTGTTTTTGCTCCACTTTCTGATTTTCTTTTCCCCGTCAGTTTCTTCCTTCTCTTGACGCCTGAGCACATCCCTGGAGCGCTCTCCTTTGCCATGGTCGTCCTCCATTCATATGGTCCATATTCTCCATCTCATGAAATGAAAAATATTACCCGTTGTCAGGTTTTTCTTCGACACTTACTCTAAACACTAATAAAGATCTAAAACAAAAATAAAAGGAAAAATTTAACTAAAAATGAGATAGAAATGTCGGGTTGCCTCCCGACAAGTGCTTGTTTAAGGTCTTGAGCTCGACCCCTTAAGATGTGCAATTAGAGCTCGATGTTCGGCACATGTGAGATGCGCGCGTCAAACTTACCGGGAAGGCCGCTTGAGTTTAGTTGTTGATTTACTTCGGCATTCCTCGGATCCCCTTCATCATGGGTAGTAGTGGGGAATGAGTCCCCAAAGCTTGTGCTTTTGACATCCTTCTTCTCGGCCGACGGCAAAGATATGTTGTCCGGTTGAGCTTTCTTCATGTGCTTCGTCATGGAGAGCTTGCATAGCTCTCTAATCCTGACGACATCTACGTCGTCTTTCTCTTTGTTTGTAAGGGGGTCCGACAGGTCTCCCATCATCTCGCCATCTTTGGTAAGTTGGCCCTCTTCGAGGCCGTCATCGTGCTTGGCCCCGATGGCAAATGGCATGGCGTCGTCAATCACCTCATCGAGGAGATACGAAAGATCTTGGGACCAACTCTTAAGTAGGTATATGCTATTCACTTCCCCGGTAGGGGCTCCCTCTGAATAATGCTTGAGCCTTTGTCCATTTACTTAAATGTGACACCGTCTTTCCCATCTAACTCGAAGGGCCCTCCCGGTTGTATGTGCCTAATGGTGAAGGGGTCCCGACCATCGCGACCTTAGCTTTTTAGGAAAGAGTTGAAGTCTAGAATTGAATAATAGGACCTTGTCTCCGACCTTGAATTACGTAACGGTGATGCGTGCGTCATGGAGAATTCTGGTTCTTTCCTTGTAGATCCTAGAGCTCTCGTAAGCATCCCGTCTAATCTCGTCAAGCTCATTGAAGTCTAGGATTCGTCGCAATGCCGCGCTCTTGCAGTCATAATTTAAAGTCTTGGTTGCCTAATAGGCGCGATGTTTCAACTCTACCAACAAATGACATGCTTTCCCATAAACTAGCCAGTATGGGGTGGTGCCAATGGGAGTTCGAAAGGCCGTGCGATATGCCCATAGTGCATCATTCAATTTCATGGACCAATCCTTCCTAGATCTATCGACAGTCTTCTCTAGAATTTGTTTAATTTCCCGGTTTGACACTTCAACTTGTCCACTCGTCTGAGGGTGATATGTCATACCGATTCTATGATTCACCCCATACTTCTTTAGCATGGCCTCGAACTTGCTTTCTTTGAAATGGCTTCCTCCATCGCTTATTAAAGTTCGTGGCACTCCAAAGCGTGGGAATATGTTTTGCTTGAAGAATTTGGATACCACCCTCGCATCATTGGTTGGGGTTGCAATGGCCTCTACCCGTTTCGAGACGTAGTCAACGGCCAATAGAATATACTTGTTTCCTTTACTTGATGGAAAAGGCCCCATGAAATCCACTCCCCAATAATCAAATAGCTCAATTTCCAAAATGGGTTTCATCGGAATTTCATTCCGTTTGGATATGTTTCCTGTCTGTTGGCATCTATCGCTATACTTGACGAAGTCATGTGTATCTTTGAACATGGTCGGCCAAAAGAACCCACACTGCAATATTTTCGCGGTGGTTTTGGAGGTGGCGTGATGTCTCCCGTAAGGCATATCATAGCAATGTGAAATGATAGATGTGGCCTCTTCCTTTGAAACACACCTCCGTATAATCCCATCTTTGCATATCTTGAAGAGATACGGGTCTTCCCAGAAATAGTTGCGGACTTCGTGCATGAACCTCCTTTTTTGTTGTGTGGCCATCCCGCACGGTTTTATCCCGCACGCCAAATAGTTCACATAATCTGCATACCAAGGCACTTCTCCGGGTCTGACGGTGAATAGTCTCTCGTCAGCAAAAGTGTCATCAATCGGCAAGCTATCATCCCTTTCGTCACGAATGATCCTAGACAAGTGATCCGCCCCAACGTTGTTCGTGCCTTTTTTGTCTCTGATTTCCAAGTCAAATTCTTGCAATAATAGTATCCATCTTATTAGTCTTGGCTTGGCTTCCTTTTTGCTCAATAGGTACTTCAATGCCGCATGATCGTGTGCACAATCACTTTGGATCCAAGGAGGTAAGAGCGAAACTTCTCAATGGAGTAGACAACCGCCAAGAGCTCTTTTTCGGTGGTAGTGTAATTCTTTTGTGCCTCGTCCAGAGTTTTGCTTGCATAAAATATTGCATGAAGCTTTTTGTCCTTCCTTTATCCTAGTACTGCTCCAATTGTGTCATGCCCCCGCTTCCCATTATACTTGGGAGCGAGGACGCGAGCGGGTCTGCTTGGACTGAAGTGGTGAAGCTCCAGCCCAATAAGCGTCTGTCATTAAATCATAAGCAGGTCCTTGCATTCAAACTCAAAACAATATAGAGTTTCATCATTATTACATCAATGTCCAGATTTACAAGTACACAAATAAGGCCTAGCATGGTCATTAGAAACAGAAACACAACCAGATTTACACCTGAATATAATTAACACAAATATTAAACTTTAGCGGCGATGCGAAGGCTCGTGTTCTCCAGCAGCGGATCACAGCGTCTGGGCACTCTGGTCGACCTGCTCAGTCTCTAGGCTTGCTCCTCTGCAAATCTGTCTAATACCTGACGTATATTTCACAAGACAACGAAATATATGTCAGCGAGGGTCGCTCGACAAGATTCAAAACATCAGTAGAAAAAGACCATCGGCAAGGTTTTTAAAATGACACAATATGATCTCAGCATGACAACGTAGTGTGCGCAGTAACAACATGGCATGTGTAGTGTGCATAGCAATGGCATGGCAGGTGTAGGGTGTAAAGTAATAGCATGGCAAGTGTAGTGTGCAAAGTAATAGCATGGAAAGTGTGGTGTACAAAGTAATGAACACGGCAAGTGTAATGTGCAAAGTAACGAACATGGCACGTGTAGTGTGCAAAGTAAATGACATGGGAAGTGTAGTGTGTAAAGTAACAACATGGCATGTGTAGTGTGTAAAGTAGTAGCATGGTAAGTGTAGTACGTAAAGTAACATGGCATGTGTAGTGTGTAAAGTGGTAGCATGACAATTCTATTAAAGATGACAACATGGCATTTCTACTAAAAGGGAAATAACAGCAGTTTAAATGTTAAACACGTCCATATATCCATTTCAATCAATTCGATAATGTGTGTAAGTTCTTGACTAAGGCCCCCGTCGTTAGACGAATAGTAAATGAATACACCTTCAAGTGCCCCCGAAGGCGACCCGTTTACTACGAGCTAGTGCCCAGAAACCCAACCCCACCCAAGTGTACTTTATTGTCTGGACTACGAGCCAGATACAGCCAACCGAGCCATCAGGAGTTATAGTGCTGGCACAAGCCAGAGTAGCCAAACATGCCATTTTGTTCTATGATTTGCCAAACAGGTTGCAAGTTCTATGATTTACCAAACAGGCCACATGTTTAATAATTTGCCAAACAGGCCGCAAGTCTATGGTTTGTCTTCTGCAATTTACAAGGCATTAATCAATTTCTATCAACATGTACACACGCACACACACATGTCTATATCTTGCAATGCACCAGAAGTAAACATATGCAGTTTTAGAGGAAAGCGGTAGTTAAAACGTGGAAAAAGGCACAACTTGCATATCAGAATATCTCAGTTCAAAACAATTAAAAGCAACGGTTATCAAACATGAAAAATGTGCACTTGCCTATCAGAACAATCAAAAACGCAGTAAAAATGTGCACTTGCTGGTGATAAAACTTGCGCCTTTGAAAATTAGCAGAAGATAATATATTGGTAAAGGTATATACTTGCAGGTGGTAAATACTTGCACCTTGAAAATTTGTAGAAAAATAGTATACTTGCCTGAAGTGATGTGAGTTTTGGGTGTCCCGGGTGGTGGTGACGTGAGGCACGTTTTATCTGCATCGTTGAACTGTGGTATTAGGTCCATGGTTACTAACCAGTTACAAGACATAAAACTAACCTATTATAACATTCACTTGAAGACTAATGTTAACTATCAAACTTGATTACTAGTTTAACTTATAACAAAACTTACCTTAACAAGTTAAAATAATTTAACTAAACTTATTAATTACTAACATATACAGATCATTTACTAACTAACATGTCACCTCTATAAATCTACAAGACTAAAACTTATAAACTTGTGAAACTTTACTTTACAAAACTTTTATAAGAACTTTATAAAACTAAACTTGTTAACTTTATTATAATAATAATAACTAATAATAATAATATTATTATTATTACTTAATATAATTTACTTACATTTATATCCTCCCCCTCTCTTCCCTTTCTCTCCCTCTGTCTTCGTTCTCCTCCTCTATTTCTTTCTTTTTTTTGTTTCGCTCTCGAGCGCAGGCGAAGGGCGATCAGAACGGCGGGCGCGGTGGCGGCGGGCGATTCCACAGCGGGTCGCGCTTCGCAACGGATCAGGTGGCGGCTACGGGGTCGATCGAGGCGGGGCGACTAATCCGGAGGTGGCGGGCGGTGCTGATGCGGCGACGGCTTCGGGCGTGACAGCGTGGCGATCAGTGGTCGGGGGCAGCGACGATCTCGATGGCTTGGGGCGAAGGATCGGCGTGCAGGCGGTTTCCCGAGGCGGCGGTGAGGCAAGATCCGAGGCACGGTGACCCAAGGCACGGTGGTGGCACGGATCCGAGCTTGAGGGCGACTTCCAAGGCGGCGATCATGTGGTGGGCACTGGCAAGGGCGAGATCGGGCTAATCTCGACGGATCGGAGCGGTGCACGACGAGATCGGTTGGCGATCGAGGTCGGGACGTCGGCTGCACTGATCGGAGGCTTGGGGGTTGATTTGGGGGTTCAAATGTGATTCCAATTTGGGGTTGGATTTGGGATTGATTTCTGGTTTGTTTGGGTTCCAATTTTTGTTTTGTTTTCTTGGTTTGTAAGGAGATGGTGGAGGCTGGTTTGTATGGGGGAGAGGGATGGTGATGATTTGGTGCTTGCTGGTGGAAGGAGGTTGTGGATGATGTTGGGTTGTCGTGGTGGCTGAAGGCGGAGAGATGATGGATGGCCTGTGATGTTGATGCTGGTTGTGATGCTACTGTTTGTTTCTGTATGTTCGTTTAAGAAGAGAAGAGGAGGGGAACAGATTGAATGGGGCTGAGCTGGATGTGGGTGAGAAATGAAGGGGATGCTGGATCTCACCCACATTTCGGTGGAATTGAATAGGTTTAGGGTAAAAGTAACATGGTAATGGTTGTTTAGGAAAAGTGATTAGTAATTAGTTAATTAGTAATGTAATTAGGTAAAGGTAATAAGTTAATTATTAATTAAATTTTTAGTTAAAGTTAATTAGGGATTAAAATCATTTAATAGCAATTAGTAATTTAATAATTAACTTTTAATTAAAAATAATTACGATTTAACTGGTTAAAATTACTCTACGGTAAAACCGAAAATAACGACGCGCTCGCGTCGATGCATGAAAATAGAACTCGTGCACGAAAACATCCGGACGATCAAAACAAAATACATGCACACATAATAAACAACACGCCTAGAAATACCGGCCGTTACATTCTACCCACCTTAAGAAAAATTCCGTCCTCGGAATTTCTTAAGCTAGATAAGATTAAAGTAACACCCGATAGACGATGGATGGAAGAGATATCATAGTATCGAGGAAGCAATAGACATATGGAGGAAGGAAAAGCTCTGAGTTGAAAGGATCTAGGGTTCGAAACCACTGCAATCAAACAACGACTAGGATATGACCAAACTAAGATAGGCACATTTATGATATGAATCATTAAATGTGATGATAGGACATGATTCAAACGTCATCCTTTGTCACCGGCTCGTCATCTCTAACTTCTTCGGTAACCATATAGAAAGTTTGGTGCTGACTGAGACGTTGGGGAACCAGAGGTGGTACCTGTTGGGCAGGTCCAGGTACTCCAGCAGGTTCTTGACGGTTCCGATTGCAAGTGCAGTCTCTCACAGCATGTGTTGGTGCTCCGCAGATCAGGCATTGGTTCAGCCTCTTCCTACAATCTCGCCTCTGATGTCCAGGCTTGCCACAGAAGTGGCAGGTCAGCTGTGTACGGTCGACAGGAGCAGCTGGCCTCTTGAATTGCATGGTCTGGGGAGGCCGAAAATTTCCTCTGGGCTCCATCTTAGGTGACTCCATGGGACGCTTGCTTTCTCCAGCTGGAGATTCCACTGGGAGTCTCGCCACAATCTCATGCTCACGTGCATAATCCAGAACGTCCTCAAGTTTCGTCACTTTTGCTGAGGTCATCGATGCTTGGACCTTGGGATTCAGGCCTTTGCGAAACTGAAACGCACAGTCTTCAGGGTCTTCAACTATGTGAGGTGCAAAATTTGCTAAGCATGGCAAACTCAACCTCATACTCGTCCACGGTCCTATCTCCTTGGACCAGATTAGAGAAACGCTGCTGAAGCTCTCTCTTGGCTACTTTAGGAAAGTATTTAGCATCGAACCTTTCCCTAAACATGCCCCAAGAGATCGGCCTGACCAGACATTTCTCCTCCAGTTGCCACCAGCTCCTGACATTGTCAGTCAGCTGTAGTTTCGCCACGTCAACCCATCCAGCCTGTGGGATATGTGTAGCATTCAGCTTATCTTCAGTCCCTTGAACCCATTCATCAGCTCTTAGAGGCCCTTCTCTTCCAGAGAAGCTCTTGGGTTGCAACTCATGGAACTGTCTAACTCCTGGTTCAGCCTTAGGGGGCGGCGGTGGTGCAATCTGAGCAGGTTGCCGTCCCAGTTGAATCAGCTAATGCTGGACTTCCAACATCCTCCTTATGACTTCGAGGAGTTCATTAATATCAGCACCTCCGTTAGCTGCGTTACCATTACCATTCCCATTCCTGGTGTTATGTCCTCCTGTCATGCTGCACAAGAAACAAGGTAAACATTTGCGTACAAGATCTATATAGACAATCTGGTTAATAATGACATCCATATTGTTCTGAGTAATTTACAGAATGCATGACCTGCATAGGCCACCACTAAAACCTGTCACGCTCTACTTCCCATTATACTTGGGAGCGAGGATGTGAGAGGGTCCGCTTGGACTGAAGCGGTGAAGTTCCAGCCCAATAAGTGTCTGTGATTAAACCATAAGCAGGTCCTTGCATTCAAACTCAGAACAATATAGCGTTTCATCATTATTACATCAATGTCCAGATTTACAAGTACACAAATAAGGCTTAGCATGGTCATTAGAAACAGAAACACAACCAGATTTACACCTGAATATAATTAACACAAATATTAAACTTTAGCGGCAATGCGAAGGCTCGTTGTTCTCCAGCAGCAGATCATAGCGTCTGGGCACTCTGGTTGACCTGCTCAGTCTCTAGGCTTGCTCCTCTGCAAATCTGTCTAATACCTGACGTATATTTCAGAAGACAAGGAAATATACGTCAGCGAGGGTCACTCGGCAAGATTCAAAACATTAGTAGAAAAAGACCCTCGGCAAGGTTTTCAAAATGACACAATATGATCTCAGCATGACAACGTAGTGTGCGCAGTAACAACATGGCATGTGTAGTGTGCATAGCAATGGCATGGCAGGTGTAGGGTGTAAAGTAATAGCATGGCAAGTGTAGGGTGCAAAGTAATAGCATGACAAGAGTGGTGTACAAAGTAATGAACACGGCAAGTGTAATGTGCAAAGTAACGAACATGGCACGTGTAGTGTGCAAAGTAAATGACTTGGCAAGTGTAGTGTGTAAAGTAACAACATGGCATGTGTAGTGTGTAAAGTAGTAGCATGGCAAGTGTAGTACGTAAAGTAACAACATGGCATGTGTAGTGTGTAAAGTGGTAGCATGGTAATTCTATTAAAGATGACAACATGGCATTTCTACTAAAAGGGAAATAACAGCTGTTTAAATGTTAAATACGTCCATATATCCATTTCAATCAATTCGATAATGTGTGCAAGTTCGTGACTAAGGCCCCCGTCGTTAGACGAATAGTAAATGAATACACCTTCAAGTGCCCCCGAAGGCGACCTGTTTACTACCGGCGAGTGCCCAGGAACCCAACCCCACCCAAGTGTACTTTATTGTCTGGACCACGAGCCAGATACAGCCAACCGAGCCATAATGAGTTATAGTGCTAGCACAAGCCAGAGTAGCCAAACAGTCCATTTTGTTCAATGATTTGCCAAACAGGCCACAAGTTCTATGATTTTCCAAACAGGTCGCTATGATTTGCCAAACAGTCCACATGTTCAATAATTTGCCAAACAGGCCGCAAGTCTATGGTTTGTCTTCTGCAATTTACAAGGCATTAATCAATTTCTATCAACATGTCAACACGTGCGCGCGCGCGCACACACACACACACATGTCTATATCTTGCAATGCACCAGAAGTAAACATATGCAGTTTTAGAGGAAAGAGGTAGTTAAAACGTGGAAAAAGACACAACTTGCATATCAGAATATCTCAGTTCAAAACAATTAAAAGCAACGGTTATCAAACATGAAAAATGTACACTTGCCTATCAGAACAATCAAAAACGCAGTAAAAATGTGCACTTGCTGGTGATAAAACTTGCGCCTTTGAAAATTAGCAGAAGATAATATATTGGTAAAGGTATATACTTGCAGGTGGTAAATACTTGCACCTTGAAAATTTGTAGAAAAATAGTATACTTGCCTGAAGTGATGTGAGTTTTGGGTGTCCCGGGTGGTGGTGACGTGAGGCACGTTTTATCTGCATCGTTGAACGTGGTATTAGGTCCATGGTTACTAACTAGTTACAAGACATAAAACTAACCTATTATAACATTCACTTGAAGACTAATGTTAACTATCAAACTTGATTACTAGTTTAACTTATAACAAAACTTACCTTAACAAGTTAAAATAATTTAACTAAACTTATTAATTACTAACCTATACAGATCATTTACTAACTAACATGTCACCTCTATAAATCTACAAGACTAAAACTTATAAACTTGTGAAACTTTACTTTACAAAACTTTTATAAGAACTTTAAAAAACTAAACTTGTTAAGTTTATTATAATAATAATAACTAATAATAATAATAATATTATTATTATTACTTAATATAATTTACTTACATTTATATCCTCCCCCTCTCTTCCCTTTCTCTCCCTCTGTCTTCGTTCTCCTCCTCTATTTCTTTCTTTTTTTTGTTTCGCTCTCGAGCGCAGGCGAAGGGCGATCAGAACGGCGGGCGATGGGTGCTTGAGGACGGTGGCGGCGGGCGGTTCCATAGCGGGGCGTGCTTCGCAACGGATCGGGTGGCGGCTACGGGGTCGATCGAGGCGGGGCGACTAATCCGGAGGCGGCGGGCGGTGTTGATGCGGCGACGGCTTCGGGCGTGACAGCGTGGCGATCGGTGGTCGGGGCAGCGACGGTCTCGATGGCTTGGGGCGAAGGATCGGCGTGCAGGCGGTTTCCCGAGGCGGCGGTGAGGCAAGATCTGAGGCACAGCGACCCAAGGCACGGTGGTGGCACGGATCCGAGCTTGAGGGCGACTTCCAAGGCGGCGATCATGTGGTGGGCACGGGCAAGGGCGAGATCGGGCTGATCTCGACGGATCGGAGCGGTGCGCGACGAGATCGGGCGGCGATCGAGGTCGGGACGTCAGCTGCACTGATCGGAGGCTTGGGGGTTGATTTGGGGGTTCAGATGTGATTCCATTTGGGGTTGGATTTGGGATTGATTTCTGGTTTGTTTGGGTTCCAATTTCTGTTTTGTTTTCTTGGTTTGTAAGGAGATGGTGGAGGCTGGTTTGAATGGGGGAGAGGGATGGTGATGATTTGGTCTTGCTGGTGGAAGGAGGTTGTGGATGATGTTGGGTTGTCGTGGTGGCTGAAGGTGGAGAGATGATGGATGGCCGGTGATGTTGATGCTGGTTGTGATGCTGCTATCTGTTTCTATATGTTCGTTTAAGAAGAGAAGAGGAGGGGAACAGATTGAATGGGGTTGAGCTGGATGTGGGTGAGAAATGAAGGGGATGATGGATCTCACCCATATTTCGGTAGAATTGAATATGTTTAGGGTAAAAGTAAAATGGTAATGGTAGTTTAGGAAAAGTGATTAGTAATTAGTTAATTAGTGATGTAATTAGTTAAAGGTAATAAGTTAATTATTAATTAACTTTTTAGTTAAAGGTAATTAGGGATTAAAATCATTTAATAGCAATTAGTAATTTAATAATTAACTTTTAATTAAAAATAATTACGATTTAACAGGTTAAAATTACACTACGGTAAAACCGAAAATAACGACGCGCTCGCATCGACGCACGAAAATAGAACTCACGCAAGAAAACATCTGGACGATCAAAACAAAAATACATGCACACATAATAAACAACACGCCTTGAAATACCGGCCGTTACAAATTGCTTGGTCACTTGCGTCGCACATTAGCTCGAAAGGAAGATTCCAGTCTGGCGATTGTATGATGGGGGCGGAAATGAGGGCTTCCTTCAGTGTATTAAAAGCTAGCAAATAATCACCTTAAAAGACAAATGGAGCATCTTTTGCGAGTACATCAGTAAGAGGACGGGCAATTAGGGCAAAAGTCTTTGATAAAGCGACGGTAAAATCCCGCATGACCAAGAAATCCCCTAATACCCTTGACATTAATAGGAGGGGGAAGTTTTTCGATTACCTCAATTTTTGCCTTATCAACTTCGATCCCTTTAGATGAGACAAGATGCCCAAGAACTATCCCCTCAGTGACCATAAAATGGCATTTCTCCCAGTTAAGAGTAAGATTATTTTGTTGGCATCTTTTAAGGACTTTGGTAAATTGGCCAAACATGAGTCAAACTCGCGACCATAGACAGAAAAATCTGTTGAGTATTGATTCCCTGGATTTGGTTTTGGATGATGAACAAACATAAATATATCGTGAACTAACTCTTTGTGAGCGCAGTTATGGAGATCGTCGCCAAATTTATATGAACATCCAAAGCAACGTCTCAAGACTTCTCAATACGCGTGATCGTGTGCTTGGAGCTTCGTTGAAGCTCAAGGACCATTATTGAAGTCATGAAGATTCGGATTGAAGCTTTTGAAGACGGTTCGTCTAGTTTTATTTATAGTCTTCTAGCTTCATTTCGTAGAATGTTAAGCCTTGAGTAGGTCTTACGTTTTAATCTTCATAACGCTCATATCTTAGAGCTAGGATCTTAGTAGAAGTCCATACAAACTTTCTCGAAGCTTCACGCTTCGATTCGCGACTTCTAGTGCATGTTAGTTGGTTCAAGAAGAAGAACCAACCGACTAGATGGTGATCTAGTCGATCGGCAAAGCTTCTTGGACCGACTAGTTTGCCTCCTTCAATTCTAGCTCAGTTACTGTTTACAGTTAGTCGGTCAAAGAAGGTTCACCGACCGACTAGTTGTGAAACTAGTCGGTTAGGAATCCTTCTTAGACCGACTAGTTGAGCTTTCATTTTTGAGCCTAACTTACTGTTTACATTTAGTCGGTCAAAGCACAACGATCGATCGACTAGTTGAGAAACTAGTCGGTCAGAATTTGTTCTTAAACCGACTAGCTGTATTTGTACTCAGACTATTTGTTTTATCTCTTAGTCGGTCTATGAACACTCACCGACTGACTAGTTGTGAAACTAGTCGGTTGGCAAGTCTTCTTGGACCGACTAGTTCCTTTAGTCTGAACCTTCATCTATTCACTGTTCACCTCTTAGTCGGTTCATGTTGATTGACCGACCGACTAGTTGATGAACTAGTCGGTCAGTGGTCTTTTGACCGACTAGTCTGCTTCAGAATAGAGCCGTTGGAGCATTTAATGCCACGATTTTTGCTCTCTCTTTCCTATATCCTATATATACTTGGAGTGCTGCATTCATAGCATTCAAGGCTGATATTTATTGAAGTTTAGAGATCAAAAGAGAAGCAATCAATTCTCATTCAAAGCTCATTCATTTCATTCTTGAATCTCTCCCTCACTCTTATTTCAAAAGAGAGATTCATTGATTGTGAGCCTTCCAAGCCAAGAGCTTGATTCTAGGTCACCAACAACTTCCTAGGACTCCATTGCTGGTCATTATCTTGGAGCTAGGGTTTGGTGCCTTCATCTTCCCCAAAATCCGTTTTGCCCTAATTCGTAAGTATACTCAAGGCATAGGATTTTGTCGGTAAGAATTTCGTATTTCATTTACTTTCATATTGTAAGTGTTTTACTCTCGGTTGTGAGAGTTTGTTTGTGATCCCGATTTGTGGGAGTCACATTTCGATTTGTGTATGATTTGATCTTGTAGAGGTTTCTACAAGTATTTCATAGTGCAAATTTGAGTTAGAAGTTTCTAACTCAAGTATCCAGAGGGGATCCGGGTGTTTGGGACATAGGATCACCGGGAACAAGTCGGGGAGACTTGGGTGGATCCGAACCCGTTAAATTGTGTGTTTGCGATTGTATTTTCCTTGTTGTCATTATTTACATTTCTGCATTTCCGCATTGTTGGTTGAGTTTGCAAGATAATTAGGAATTATCTTCTTAATTATTTTAAAGTACTATTCACCCCCCTCTAGTACTTGTGCAGTAGCTAGTAGGGCATTACATTTGGTATCAAAGCCAAGTACCTAGCTATGTCTACCAACGACAACAAGACCGTTCGTCCACCTTCAGATTATAGCACCTTCAGGAACCGTGAAGGAGCTTCTTCGGTGATGGAAGGACACTCCTCGACGAGGCCTCCCTTCTTCAACTGTACCAATTACGGGTACTGGAAATGCCGGAGTGAAACTTTCCTCAGGAGTGCTTCACTATGGAGAGCCACGATGAAGGAGTATATCGAGCCCGCCGAAGAAGATTTCGAGAAGTGGACTACCGCAGAGGTCGCCGTGGAGGTAAGCAATGCCAAGGCAATGAACGCCTTGCAATGCGCTTTGGAGCCCGAGGACTTCAATAAGATATGCACATGTAAGAGTACATATCAAATATGGAACTCCCTCCTCATCTTGCATGAAGGAACAAGTAGGGTAAGAGACTCTAAACTCGTTGTTGTTAATAAAGATTACGAATTATTTCATATGCTACAGGGTGAGAAGATGAAGGAGTACTATGCTCGCTTCGTCGACATCACCAATGTGTTGGAGGCTCTTGGTAAGACCTACACCCAAAAGGAGAAAGTCTTGAAGATCATCGATGGACTTCCTTCTTGTTGGGAGAAACGTACCTTCGCCATCGAGGAAGGTAATGACATGAAAACATATACCATTGTTCAACTAATGGGTACCTTAATGTCTTATGAGGTACGCAAGGATAGCAAACTAAAGTTGCAGGACAAGATGAAGTCCTACTTGAAGCAAGACGAGCCAAAGAAAAAGGCGATTGCGTTCAAGGCCGCTCCATCCACATCCACATCTACCGATGATGAAGACTCGGAAGATGACTTGGACTTGGAATCCATTGCCCTCATGACAAAGAAGTTCAATCGGTTCTTCCGGAAAGGTAATTTCAAGAAAAAATCCAAGTTTAGTTCTTCTAATGCCTCCTCTCCTTTGTGTTTCAAATGCAACAAGCCAGGACACATGAAAGCGGATTGTCCTCAAAACAAACACAAGGAGAAGTGGAAGGCGCCAAAGTTCGACAAGTCAAAGAAGTACAAGAAAAGGTACAAGAAGGGACTTGTCGGGACATTCACTGACTCTGAGGACTCCTCAAGTGGAGAGTCGGACGATGAGCAAGTGGAGCAAGCACATATGTGCTTCATGGCTAGAGATGAGCAAGATAAAGATTCCTCCTCCGATGATAGCGATAATGAAGGCGACGAGGTAACAATGGATGACCTTAGAAATGCTAATGAGCAAATATGGTCTAAATACACTAAATTAGTAAATAGATATACTAAAGTAAAAGATGATTTAGCTAGCATCCAAACATCGCCTAAACCTATCATCACCAACAACGACACCGTTGTTGAAGAGTTAAGAAATGAGATTGTAAATCTCAAATCTCAACTTGAACATGTTCATATTGAGGAATCGGATGAACATGAGATGACAGATTTAATTTCTCGAAACTCAACTTTGAGTATTTAGAATGAGAATCGCAAATCTCGTGTTTATGCACTCACATCGTAAGTATCCACTTTGGATGATTCTATGCATTCTTTCACCGAGAAGTATGAGTGCACATTAGGCCGAATTAATAAATTCAATAAAGGTAAGGACCATTTGAATAATATCCTAAATGACTTACTTCCGGCCAATCACCACATTGGCTTGGGGTATAAGTTGGGAAATTCATCCAAGTCGGCCACTACCTTTGTTAGGCCAACTTCCGATGCTTCAACGAGTGGGAGCAAACATGGTGGACCGGAAAAGGGTGCTCTCTCTCAAGTGCAAGAGTCCGTACAAGTAATATAATCTGGGAGTCCAGATGTCGAATCCTCGGGAGGAAATCTGTTGCAACCATAGCTCAAATCAAATAGAAATCCAACGAAAAGAAACTAACCACTTCAACAATGATGACGGTGATGGTGATGTGAATACGTGAACAATATAAACAAGGAAATTCGTGTCTGAAAATATCTATAAAAAGTATGCACATGGTATGGGTTCGTTAGGATCAATGATTCGTGTTAATTGGTTGATGAATATAACACAATGAATTCTCTTTTTGAGAGCAATTCACCGGAAAATATCCAATATAACTCAATGAATTCTCCTTTTGGGAGCAACTCATCGGAAGATACCCTTTTGGGGGTTTAAGCACAATATTCAATAAGATCGTCGCTAAAGTTATAATACGATATGAAACTCTCTTTTGGAGAGTCAAAACTATGGTATGAAACTCCCTTTTAGGGAGATCAAAACTCACCCTTTTGGGGCGATCATCAACTCAATCACTTCTTTTGGATGATGAAAAAGACGATTTACGAACAAAGATTACAACTTTAACGACGTTTAACGATTTAGCATAAGAAATACAACCAAATAAACACGCATCATATCCCCTAACTACACCATACCATGCACAATAACAATTTAGCTACTCTTGGTGCAAGAATAAACAAGTTTCATAGCAAAATACATCAATCCAATAGCAAAATACAATAGAAAAGCACCATATACGAGGTTTAAGTTAAGAAATTTATCACCAAATATCCTTAAAAAGACACCAAAACTCTCTTGAAATAATAAAATAGCCTCTGGAATTTTACAGAATTTTGTGGTGGAGAAATACGGCTCCTAGAGCCTCCAATACGCTCAAAATACACCAAAATCTCCTTGAATACGCTCAAAAACCCTAGAATACGCTTATAAAGGCTCATTGCAGGTTTACTGGGGTTAACGAGTTCAAAACCCCGCTTCAAATCTGAATCCACGGCCTTTTCCAATCGTGGCCGTCCGATCTCGTGCGGGATCGCACGAGAATTGGACACGTGTCCTCGCGGATCCGCAACACAACTTCGACCCGCTCCGCTTGGCTTCTCGACTTCGGATCGAACTCGGAGAGTTCTCGTCCGTCCGATCTTGATCGCTTGGCCATGGCTTCGCCGCGTCGCCTCTTGGATTCGCGCTCGTTTGGACGGTTGGATTCGAATCCAACGTATATCAGCGGCCACGTCGCCCGTGTGATTCCGCATAAGTCCGATCATTCGCCTGTCGTTCGATCCAGCAGGGAGTTGCCCCGATCCCGCCATGTGGCGCTGCATCTGCTGAAGCCCAGTGCGATGCGGGGCCTCTGGATGCCGTTGGATCCTCATCCAATGAACGTCCGAGAGCCGTGAGCCGCTCGATTGAGCGGGAATTGGCTGCGATTCCAACACATGGTGCTCTCCATATGAGGCGCGTATTTAAATACGTATTTACGGCATATTTTGTTGTATTTTATTCGTATTTCTTCATTTAAATAGTATTCTGCATTCAAAAATACACAGTAATTAGCACAGATATCCGAAAAATACAAATAAATAGTCGTTGGAATCGTGAGATCGAGACGATGCTAGAAAAAATATAAAAAGTGCAGAAATACTTCATTAATTACTGTTTTATGCTCAAATAAGGTGTTTTCTCTAATAAATGATGATATATAAAATACGCACGTATGAGAGAACAATTTAGTATCATATGAGCATAAAATAGAGCTAAATGGGGAGTTAAATATGTAATATTGAACCCGAATCACACCCCCAACTAGCGATTTGCTAGTCTCTAGCAAAAAGAGCGATGAATACAGATGATTAATAAAACAATAAATTCTATCGATAGCTTATGGCATGGCTCAATAATACGCATTCCAACTTGATCTTGACCATCAATATACACAATCCATGACTAAGATCAATCACACGATATTTTCTCTAATTTAGTATGAACAAATATCATGCAAGCATCGTTTTGCGCAAGCGAAAGTATAACACGTCGTTTTTTCTAGTTTTCTTGTTTCCAAGGAATTGGCCTATCAAAATAATCATTCAAGACATGGGTATTGAAGTTGCTTAGTTTATTCGCCACTTCTTTTCTTTTATTAGTTCTGCGTAACACGCATCAAGCAACATTCACAGAAAAATGTATAACTTGGATCGCTCCATCAAATGAGTGAGGTTCCGGTCAATGGCTCCCAAATCAGACGATAATAGGTCATTAGGCCAAAAAGGACCCCTCGGACTGTACTACTCGAGCCAACCAAGTTATTTATTAGTGACATACTTATGCATTCATTTTTCTTCATTCATTTTTCATTCATTTTTTTTTCTTTTCTTTTCTTCGTAAGCAACTCAACACCCATATTTTCGAACATAAACATTAATAAACATGGCCACATTCCTATTCAACTAGAAGACTATTCTTATAAATCGTGTATACTTAAGCTTTTCCATCACATTATCATGCATGAAATAAATTCAAACTATTTCGAGATATTAATCATGGAAATTGAAAATTTTCATGAATATCATATTAACGGTAATTCAATGAAGGAAAAATAATTTAATCAAGCCATAAAGAATTTTTAAAACTCAATTAATGCGTAATCATATGTATTTGAGGCATGTGAAGGAGTTTTAAATGATGAGATTTGGTGATTTATTCTTCTCAAAAAAAATCCTAAGGTCTCATACACACCCCCCAACTAAAGATGGACATTGTCCTCAATGTCGAAAGGGGTACGAGTTTATTCAAGCTAGCAACCTAGAAAGCATATAAAAATCTACACTACTGGAAAGAACACACCGTGATCAAATGGCGGATCCCGAATCTTTAATTGTGGAGGAAGTTGTTCAATTTGCTCCTTGCGCTCCTCGGCGAGTAATCTTCCTCCAGAAGCTAAATTGGACCCTAGCAACACAACTCCAAGCATCTCTATAAGCTGTTTACCAGTTTCCTGCAAGAGATGAGTCATGTCAGTCCAAATTAGTTTACGATTATTTTCAACAAAAATAGTCCAAATGTAGTCATCAAAATAGTTGAAATAAATTAAAGCGAGTTGACGACTACTCCTTGAAAGATATGCACTACTCTCAGTATAATGCTCGATCAATGGGGAGAGGGGTAATTGATTTTGGGACAAAACTGGAGGAGGGCATGGTTCTGACTCCATGGCGATAATCTCAAAACCTTTGTCCCTAGCTGTCTCCTCCTCTTGTTCATCCAAAATTGCTAGCTCGTCCTCTCTTTTGCACACACTTTCTGCCATGTAGATATTATTTTTGCCCTCAACGTGACATGGTTCGCTCGATATACCTGCAATAGAAGATAAACTCGTATTAGATTCTTTAAAATATCAAAAGAATTATTTTCTTCTAAGCAAGCGGCAATCAAATTAAGATCTTCAATGGATTTCTGAATCTGCCGACTCCGAGCAAGGAAATTCTCTTGGAATTGAAGGGATGTCGCCTCCTGTGTCTGAATAATCAGGTAAGCTTCCTCTTTCAAGGATTGCAAAGGTACGTCTACGCTTTGCTCTTCTTGATCAAGGCATGAAGGCTCCGTTGAATCGCTCTCTGAAGTCTCTTCCATGGTTTCTTCATTTTCTTGCAGAGACTCCATGTATTCCCACGCCTCTGTCGGTGTCATGACACCCAAAACTTCCTGCAGCTGGGGTTGTAGTCCATCTAGGAAGAACTCCATAAGCTCGTTCTTTGTGTACCCATGCTGCGGATAGCTCGATACTATGTTTGTGAACCTCCTCCAGGCCTGAAAGAAAGTTTCACAGTAAGTTTGATTGAAATTAACGATCTTGAGCTTCTCCATCCTATGTTTGTGTGCATTAGCATACCTTGCATCATACAGATTGTTCGTGCAATAGAAATTCATGTACTCAATTTTTTAAAAATAAAAATAAAAAAAATAAAAAACAAAAGTTTATGTACAGTAAAGTGGAAAGATCTCACCGAAGGTCCTCCGAATGAAATAAACCGTAGTCACAAACCATTCCTCCCCGGTAACGGCGCCAAAAACTTGGTGGACCGGAAAAGGGTGCTCTCTCTCAAGTGCAAGAGTCCGTACAAGTAATATAATCTGGGAGTCCAGATGTCGAATCCTCGGGAGGAAAACTGTTGCAACCACAGCTCAAATCAAATAGAAATCCAACGAAAAGAAACTAACCACTTCAACAATGATGACGGTGATGGTGATGTGAATACGTGAACAATATAAACAAGAAAATTCGTGTCTGAAAATATCTATAAAAAGTATGCACATGGTATGGGTTCGTTAGGATCAATGATTCGTGTTAATTGGTTGATGAATATAACACAATGAATTCTATTTTTGAGAGCAATTCACCGGAAAATATCCAATATAACTCAATGAATTCTCCTTTTGGGAGCAACTCATCGAAAGATACCCTTTTGGGGGTTCAAGCACAATATTCAATAAGATCGTCGCTAAAGTTATAATACGATATGAAACTCAATTTTGGAGAGATCAAAACTATGGTATGAAACTCCCTTTTGGGGAGATCAAAACTCACCCTTTTGGGGCGATCATCAACTCAATCACTTCTTTTGGAAGATGAAAAAGACGATTTACGAACAAAGATTACAACTTTAACGACGTTTAACGATTTTGCACAAGGAATACAACCAAATAAACACGCATCATATCCCCTAACTACGCCATACCATGCACAATAACAATTTAGCTACTCATGGTGCAAGAATAAACAAGTTTCATAGCAAAATACATCAATCCAATAGCAAAATACAATAGAAAAGCACCAAATACGAGGTTTAAGTTAAGAAATTTATCACCAAATATCCTTGAAAAGACACCAAAACTCTCTGGAAATAATAAAATAGCCTCTGGAATTTTATAGAATTTTGTGGTGGTGAAATACGGCTCCTAGAGCCTCCAATACGCTCAAAATACGCCAAAATCTCCTTGAGTACGCTCAAAAACCCTAGAATACGCTTATAAAGGCTCATTGCGGGTTTACTGGGGTTAACGGGTTCAAAACCTGCTTCAAATCCGAATCCACGGCCTCTTCCAATCGTGGCCGTCCGATCTCGTGCGGGATCGCACGAGAATTGGACACGTGTCCTCGCGGATCCGCAACACAACTTCGACCCGCTCCGCTTGGCTTCTAGACTTCAGATCGAACTCGGAGAGTTCTCGTCCGTCCGATCTTGATCGCTTGGCCATGGCTTCGCCGCGTCGCCTCTTGGATTCACGCTCGTTTGGACGGTTGGATTCGAATCCAACGTATATCAGCGTGCCACGTTGCCCGTGTAATTCCGCGTAAGTCCGATCATTCGCCTGTCGTTCGATCCAGCAGGGAGTTGCCCCGATCCCGCCACGTGGCACTGCATTTGCTGAAGCCCAGTGCGATGTGGGGCCTCTGGATGCCGTTGGATCCTCATCCAATGAACGCGATGCTGCCGCGTCTCCAAGAGCCGTGAGCCGCTCGATTGAGCGGGATTTGGCTGCGATTCCAACACATGGCGCTCTCCGTATGAGGCGCGTATTTAAATACGTATTTACGGCGTATTTCGTTGTATTTTATTCGTATTTCTTCATTTAAATAGTATTCTGCATTCAAAAATACACAGTAATTAGCACAGATCTCAGAAAAATACAAATAAATAGTCATTGGAATCGTGAGATCGAGACGATGCTAGGAAAAATATAAAAAGTGCAGAAATACTTCATTAATTACTGTTTTATGCTCAAATAAGGTGTTTTCTCTAATAAATGATGATATATAAAATACGCACGTATGAGAGAACAATTTAGTATCATATGAGCACAAAATAGAGCTAAATGGGGGGTTAAATATGTAATATTGAACCCGAATCAAAACACTCTATTGGTAGTTCATCTACTAATGGTGCTTCCTCCTTATACACACCCTCGTTTGGAAAGAAACCCACTTTGGGTGGACCTCCAAAGAAGGGTCATGCTTATATGTACACCAATACCATGCCACGTAGGAACACACGTCCTACTCCACCGGCTCACACATATGATGATTTTTATGCTACACATCCACGGGCACGTGCACACCATGTGAGACACCCTCATGCACGTGTTCCCCCACATGCATATGTTCATCCACATCATCATATGAATAATTATTATCATGCACCATTTCATCATGTTCCATATGCCTATCCACGACATGCATCACGTAGAAATCAACAACGCATGCATGCTCCCAATAGGATTAGGGCTTCCAAAATTTTCACTATTTGGAGCCCAAAGGACACAAGCATGAATGAAAAACAAGTTTACATGAATTCTTATTTTATAAGTGTCGTGCATAGTGATAATTATGTGGGGAAGTCTAAGTCCAATTGGACTTGGCTTCCAAAGGTCTAATCTTTTTGGACCCAATGACCTTGGGTACCATGATACGATATTTTCTATCTTTAGGTACTCAAGAAAAAGAAAAGGAGCAACAAATCCAAATTTAGCTCCAAGAATAATTGGATACTCGATAGCGGGTGTTCAAAACACATGACGGGTGACGCTCAATTGCTCTCCGGAGTGGTGTCCATTGCAAATGGAAACCAGGTAGTCTTTGGAGGCAATGAGAGTGGAACCATCATAGGTGTTGACAAAGTGGGTAATCCTTCTAAACCACTTATAAGTGATGTTTACCTTGTTAAAGGATTAAACCACAATCTTATTTCAATAAGCCAACTTTGTGACAAAGGTTACAAAGTTAGCTTTGCGAAAGGAATGTGTCATATTTTAAGAAAAGATAATAATGAGTTATTGTTTTCCGGCACACGCCATAAGGATATATATATACTAGATCTTCCAAGATCACATGAACAATGTCTCATTGCCAACACAAGTGAACAACACTTATGGCAACGACGTTTTGGTCATGTGAACTTTGGAACACTTTTTAAGCTTTCCAAGTTAAATTGTATTAGAAGCTTCCCTAAGCTTGTCTTTCAAAAGAAAAGCTTTTGTGACTCGTGTCAACGAGGCAAGCTTCCAAAATCGTCATTTAAACCTAAGAAAATCATTTCATCTAAGCGGCCTCTAGAGCTATTACATATAGATTTATTGGGGGGCCAACTAGAGTTGCTTCATTAGGAAATGCATGATATGGACTTGTCATCATTGATGACTTTTCTAGATTTACTTGGGTATTTTCCTTAAGTAATAAAAATGATGCTTTTGAAAACTTCACAATATTTGTTAAGAAAGTATAAAATCTCATTGGAACCACCATTGTCACTATTCGTAGTGATCATGGAGGGGAATTTGAGAATGAGTCTTTCTCAACTTTTTGTGATGAAGTTGGTATTACTCACACCTTTTTCAAGATCTGATGAGGGGATATTTATTGGATATTCCTCCCGTAGCAAAGCCTACCGGATAAACAACAAACGAACCTCAACGATCGAGGAATCACTTCATGTTTCATTTAATGAAGGTTTTGTCCCTACTAGAATTACTAATGATGATGACTCCATGGATGTCTTATGTGATTCAATTGGTAATTCTAATTATATTGATTATAATGTTACTAACTCTACTAATGAATCTTTTGAGAATGTTCCTAGTGATCAGGGAATTCCCAAACGGCTTCATACCGTTCGTGACCATCCTCATGAGCAAGTCATTGGCAATATCCTTGATAGTGTCAAGACGAGATCGCAAGTGAACTACTTCGCTCATTGTGCCTTTGCCTCCTCGATAGAGCCAAAGAATATTAACGAAGCGTGTGAAGATGATGCTTGGATCCTTGTCATGGAGGAGGAACTCATTCAATTTCAAGAGGAATGAAGTTTGGGAGCTTGTTCCATTGCCTTCGAAGAACCACACCGTCATAGGGACGAAGTGGATTTTCAAGAACAAGACCGATGAAAACCAAATCATCGTCCGGAACAAAGCTCGGTTAGTAGCTCAAGGCTATCGGCAAGAGGAAGGTATTGATTTCGAAGAATCCTTTGCTCCGGTAGCTAGATTAGAATCTATTAGATTATTGTTATCTTTTGCATGCCATAAAGATTTTAAACTCTTTCAAATGGATGTTAAAAGTGCGTTTTTAAACGGAGATGTTGTTGAGGAAGTTTATGTTTCTCAACCTCCGGGTTTTATAAATGAAAAATTCCCAAATCATGTTTTCAAACTTAAGAAAGCACTTTACGGTGAGACAAGCTCCTCGAGCTTGGTATGACCGTCTAAAGAATTTTCTTTTGGATTTAGGTTTTAAAATGGGAGAAGTTGATTCCACATTATTTGTTAAGTATTCGAATAATGATATAATTTTAGTTCAAATTTATGTTGATGATATCATTTTCGGTGCTACTTGTTGGATATGGACGACATAAATACACCCATGAGGGGATGTATGAGTGTATACGGACCTCAGATGTCACGTGCACGAAGGCGTGTGCGAATGGAACCTTTTCTCGTGTGAAAAGGACCACTCGATAAGTGGAAAAAGCCACTCGATAAGTGGAAAAAGCCACTTTATAAGTGCAAAATGTCACTTGATAAGTGGATAAAGAAGAAGATAAATGAATGTGCTAATATAGGCTAATAAGCTTATAATTGGTTATTTCCTACAATAACCACCCCTAAAGCCTATAAATAGGACCCAAGGGTAAGGCATTCATTCACACTTTCCATGCCATAAGTTTGCATAAGGCATCCTTATGTTCTTCTTCTCCCTTCCATTAAAATCCTCTTCTAGTTAGAGATTAGGCGGTGAAACTCTGCTTCGATCCTCCGTGACGAAGTATCGACCGTTGTGGCGAATCCAAGGGCGAAGTTCCGAGATTACGGTGCCGCGTATGCAAGCGTAAGTCTCAACTTCATTTATCGATCCTAACGTTGTTTTGACAGGATCCTACATTGGGATCGGAGCCATACGGGTTCGCCCCGGACAAACCGCCGCCCCGTCGAACCGATGAACGAGGCGTTGTCTTTTTCACGAATGGGTATCCTACCATTACGGATATGGTAGGAACGCTTCGTGACGGAGAGAACGCTTCGTGACGGAGAGAACGCAGCGGTTGTTCTTTTCACGTTAGGGTCTCCTACCAATACGGATATGGCAGGAACTCTACGTGACGGGAAGAACCGACCGTTCACGTCGTCAAGCTCGCACTCTTCATGGATGCCGAGTCTCCATTCATATGGAATGTGAACTCTCTTCATGTGGAGCGTGTAGTTTACGAACTTTAAAGTATGTTATTTTTCATTTTTGGCACACGGCCATTAGAAGATAACTACTTTCTCGACGAACGGGTGCTTCATCAACGAACAGGTGCTTCATCGAGGAAGATGATGGTAGTTATCTCCATCGAAGAAGATGATTTTTGGTGCATGATCACCATGGCCAAATGGGCTATGAAGGCAATGCACCCCCCTCCCCATGCGGAGGGGGTTGGCTACGGCCAATAACCACCACGGCCACCCCTCCGGCGGGGTGTGCGGCAACCCCATACAAGGGGGTGGCCAGCCATGGCCAGGCCGGCACTGGCCGGCCACGGCCAGGGCCAAGGGGCTCTGGCCAGGCCAGGGCCGGCCCTGGCCGGCCGCGGCCAGGGCCAGAGAGCCCTGGCCGGCCCTGGCAGAGGCCAGGGCAGAGCCTGGCCGGCCCTGGCCTCTGCCAGGGCCATGGCCGGCCCTGGCAGAGGCCAGGGCCAGGCCCTGGCCGGCCTCGGCCAGGGCAGAGGCCCTGGCCGAGGGGCCAGGGCCCCTGGACAGCCAGGGCAGAGGCCCGTGGCCGGCCCTTGGCCGGCCCGTGGCCGGCCCTTGGCCAGCCTCGGCCAGGGCAGAGGCCCTGGTCGGGAGGAGTGCAGATCATTGGTTGGTCGACCAATCCGGCAAAAGGCCTTGGTCGATCACGAACATGCCGACTAGCCCATACGGGGTGGCAAAAGGCTTTGGTCGAACACGAATGTGCCGACTAGCCCATACGGGGCTAACGACAATCGTCTGCGGTAAAATTCTCCCATACGGGGGGAAGCGCCTGGATCCATACGGGAACCTGTAACAATGGCTTGCAGAAAAATCCCCCCAGGGGGATCCGGCCTTGGCACAGCTACGGCTCATTCCCAACAAATGGCCATGAAGTGCCAAATATTTCGCTAGTATCATAAGGGTACTAAGTCGAAATATACAATTTTGAAAAATACGGTTTTAAAAACGCTTTTCCGCTGCGAAGTACTATAAGAGTACTAACATTTGATAAAGTGATGGGGAAATATTGAAAGTTACTCTAGATGGTGATTGGAAACGAATTGACCTTTCCGATTCTATGGCAACATCTTCAGTATTTTTCGAAAGTAACTTATCAAATTATAAATGTCGTTCCAAGTGGGAGTTGAAATTAGAACTATCCAAATGGGATATTCTATTATCACTTCAAATGGGAATTATATTTTAAGAATTTTTCAATGCAATGTTTTTGATCAAACCTTCGGTTTTGTGTCTTTTGCAGCATTTTAAAAGTAAAATGTCTTCCGCTTCAAAGAATATCGTCGTTGAGTTAAACAGAGGTGAAAAACTCAACGGTGATAATTACAAACTTTGGTCCATCAAGATACAATAAGTTTTAGAGGAGCAAGAAGTGCTCGAAACTCTAAAGAACGTAATGATTGAACCCGAGTCGGGCACTACGGCCCAACACAGACGAGACAAGGAAGCTTTTGATGCTTGGTCTTGGAAGAACAAGATAGCACGCATTACGTTATTAAGCAGTATGGCTGATGACATAATGCGCATCTTCCGAGAGCATGACTTAGCCATAGACATATGGTCCAAGCTTGAGGAAAAGTTTGGTGGCACATTGGTGTCCAAACTTCGCGCCTTAACTATAAGATTTGATTCATACAAGAAACGTCCAGATCATTCCATGGGGAAACATCTGCGACATATGGCGAATCTTATCTCAGAGTTAAAGGATGCGGGTCATGTGCTCACTGATGAGCAACAAATCCAAGCAGTCATACGTTCCCTACCAAATGGGTGGGACCAAATGAAGGTGCATCTCACTCACAATGAGAGCATCAAGACCTTCAGCGATGTTTCCAAGCACCTCGAATTAGAGGAAGAGCGGCTTGCGGCTGCCAAGCCAAGTGCAGAAGTGCACATGGTTGCTAGTTCCTCACACGGGGGAAAGAAAAGGAAAGATCGTTCGAAGTCTACCAATGAACGTAATAAGCAACCTGAGTCTACCAAGAAACCCAAACATAAGGGTGGGCACAAGAAATGGCACAAGAAGAAAGACTTGAAGAGGATCAAGTGCTTTAAGTGCAACAAGCTCGGTCACTATGCTCGTTCGTGTACGAGTGGAGGCGACGAGGTAACTTGTAAATATACTAGTTACATATGTGTTTCTAGTTCAATATTTCTTGTGGAATCTAATCCATTTTGGATAATTGATTCAGGTGCCACCGACCACATAACAAGGGACAGACGGTCCTTCGTAGAGTATCACCGGATACCCCAAGGAACGAAGTGGATCTATGTAGGAAACAACACACGTGTTGAAGTGAAAGGCGTTAGGACTTGCAAGCTAGTCTTGGACAACGGCCGCACTCTCCTACTTCATGATGTCATCTTCGCTCCAGATATTCGAAGGAATTTAATTTCTGTGGTCGTGTTAATGGGTCTTGGCTGTAACTGGTTTTTTCATGATTGTAATGTGGACTTAAGTTGTAATAATACTCTTATTGGTATTGGGTTTGAATTTAAAGGATTTATTGTAATGAGTACAACGTATGATTCCTCGTGTAATGAAAATTTCCTTATTGCAAATTCTAAGACTTATGAGTCTGATGTGATTTGTTGGCACGTAAGGCTTGGTCATATTGGACCAACGCGTATGGCTAGACTTGCCAAACGTGGCCTTCTATCCAATGTTTCAAAGGTTGAAATGTCGACCTGTGAACATTGCCTAGTGGAGAAATCTTGTCGCAAGCCGTTTGGAACCGGCACAAGGGCGGAGGTTCCATTACAGCTTATCCATTCGGACATATGTGGTCCGATGAATGTCAAGACAAGACGCGGGAAGTCCTATTTCATCACTTTTATTGATGATTTCACCCGATTTGGACATATCTATTTGATATCCCACAAAAGTGAAGCATTGGCTTGCTTTAAAAACTATATGAGTTTAGTGGAGAATCAATTAGATCGCAAGATTAAGGTCTTGCGAACCGATAGGGACGGTGAATATCAATCAACAAGTTTTAAGGAACTTTGTGATGAAAAAGGCATAGTACATCAGGTAACTATGCCTTATACTCCTCAACAAAACGGTGTTGCAGAAAGGAGAAATAGGACTTTAATGGAAATGATCCGTTCAATGATGGCGCAAGCTAACTTGCCAATCACCTTTTGGGGTGATGCATTATTGACGGCCGCTTTCATTTTAAACCGTGTACCCGCGAAATCAGTTAGCTCCACTCCTTATGAGTTGTGGAACCAAAGGTCTCCTGACTTAAACATTTTGAAACCTTGGGGTTGTGCATCCTACGCACATATTTCCTCCCATAAGTATGGCAAACTTGGGCCAAGGGGAAGGAAATGTATCTTTATACGATACGCAGAAAACTCCAAAGGTTATGTTTTTGTTAGTCAGGAAGACAATGGTGGGCTAATTGAGTTTAAGTCGAGGGATGTCACTTTCTTGGAAAACGAGTTTCCAAGACAGGGCGAGATAAGTCAGGACTTATCTCTATTTGAGATTCATGATCAAGAAGGATTACCTCATTCGAGTGGGAGAATTCTTGGTAAAAACGAAAATACGTTTCAACCTTTACCAATGGATTATACGAATGACGATTATCCTATTCCATACGGGAATAATGATCCAAGTGGGAGAAATTCTAACGACATTCCAAGTGGGAGTGATATTAGAATTGATCTAAATTCGAGTCAACAAGGACTTGAAGAATCTCAAATACGACGTAGTAGTCGTACAAGGTTGGCTCCTCTAAGATTTGAGGATGAATTTCCGCAAACCTTTATGACTTTACTACAAGAAGATGACGAGCCTGCTACTTTCAAACAGGCCGTATCTTGCCCTGCTAAAGATAAATGGATGGAAGCGATGCAAGAGGAGTTAGAATCCATGAAAGTTAACCAAGTCTGGGACTTAGTTGACTTACCCAGAGGACGTAGAGCTATTGGGAACAAATGGGTTCTCAAGATCAAGCATAAGGCTGATGGCTCTATTGACAGATATAAAGCTCACCTTGTCGAGAAAGGTTTTACGCAACAGGAAGGGATAGACTACGAAGAGACCTTCTCACCTGTTGTTCGTTTTACCTCGATTCGCCTTATTCTGGCAATGGTAGCTTGCTTAGACCTCGAATTACATCAAATGGATGTAAAGACTGCTTTTCTCAATGGAGATGTAACGACTGCTTTTCATGTATCTGGATTTATTATAATATATATGTTTTGGTGGATTTTCTCCTCTTGTGTGGTTTTCGTCTCCGTAGCTTTCATTTTCGATCGATTCATCGTATTTTCTCGTTTCTTCCTTAGGATTGTCGATTTCGAAGTATGTCATTCGTGACGGACTTCATAACGGTCGTATCTTACTATTAGATCAAGCCTAGAAGTCTTAGGAATCGATCCCGGGGCCCCGCGCTCCGTATCGGAACTTTTGGTGCTCATTAGCCGGTATAAGAAGGGGCACCGACCGACTAGCTGACGATCCAGTCGGTCGGCAATCCTTCTTGGACCGACTAGTTAGCTTTCTAAATTTCTCAGGAGTTACTGTTTATCATTAGTCGGTCTAAGAACGTTGGTTGACCGACTAGGTTGCAAACTAGTCGGTCAGTAATGCTTCTTTAACCGACTAACACATCATCTAAATTTTAGTATCAATATTGTTCACTCTTAGTCGGTCTAAGAACGTTCATCGACCGAGTAAATGCAAAACTAGTCGGTCAGTAATTGTTCATGGACCGACTAATTCTAAATCCTATTTTCGTTCAGGAGTTACTGTTTGCACTTAGTCGGTCTGCGTTGGTCGACCGACCGACTAGTTGCCAAACTAGTCGGTCAGTGGTTGCTCCTTGACCGACTAACCTGTGTTGAAACCCTAATTTCTGGGCAGCCGCCAGCCCATCCTATTTAAACCCAACCCAAACGTTTTCTTCTTCCTCAACACGACCCAAAACCCTAAAATCTTCCCCTTTGAGCCCCCATCTTCCTCCAAGCTTCATTCCTTCATTCCAAGCCCTAAATCCATCATCCAAACCATCCATTCACTCTATCTACCTCTCATCTTCCCCAAAATCTCACCAAATCCATCAAAATCCCCAAATCCCCCAAAACCCTAGTTTCCCCAAACTTCCCCAATCTTTTCCAGATCTGATCCTAGGGTTCTCCGGAGTGTTTCTTCCGCCTCCTCTCGGTAAGAAATCGATCTACCGTTGTTTTCATAACCTATTTATATTTTTATGAAACCCTAATATAATTTCATGTTGTTTGTTGATTGTTCCCCCATAACAGCGATTTCCCCGTAGATTGGCATCCGTGTGACGAAGTGGTCGTTATCCCCGGTGCTAGGCAAGTGAAACTTGCCACTTAGGGTTTAGGCCATGTTTTAGGCCAATTACTTGTTGTAGGCGTAAAAGAGGCTAGGCGACGAAATGATACTCGCCTAGACGCAAATTTGGGGAACTAGCTTGACAACGAAGCTAGTTCCGACACATATAGCATGTTGCACAATTTCCATGTCATGTTTACTTTCCATTAACGGTACGCGAATTAATTGTCATGTCATTGCATTCTTTAAGTGCTTTTGTGATTGCGTAGCTTTGCTACGAATGCTTGTGTTCCTGGCTCATGTTCCAGAAGCGGGCCATGTGTTGGTTGATAGCCAATGCCCGAATTGCTTGTTTCTGGCTAGGTGCACCCCTACGCCAAATGTTTAAGAATGCGAGCTCATTGTGCGGGGCAACCCCAGGCTCACTTGCTGAGTTCATTGTGCGGGGACCCTGGCTCCATTACGTGCGGGTATTGGGGGTAAGAGTTAAGCGACCGATCAACTGGGAGTCTGCCCGATCAGCAACTGCAGTGGTAAGGCGTAAACTCTGGGTTTTGGGGTAGTTGTTAAGCGGCCAATCAGCGAATGTGAAACCATTCAGCTGTAAGGCGTAAACATCTACAAACAACGTGAATAGTGAATTGATTGAGATTGATAGTAGCTTGGCTACTCATGTCTTGTCCCGATGATTGCTCTCTTGTACAAATTGTCTTGCCATGTCTTGATTGTGCACTCATGTTATAACTGCCATGTCATGCATACTATAACTGCTAGGTTGCTAGTTGCCTTACTTTCAGTTTCCTTGCCCAAGTCTTTTAGACTTGCTGACATGTGCCCCTTTAATCTTTTGGGTGACACATGTTAGATCCTGAGCCTGAGTACCTTGTTGAGGACGAGGTGTTTGCTGACGCCGAGCCCGAGCTTGTGTTTGACGGGGAGTACGTGGACACTGGGGACCAGTCCTAGTGTCTTCGTTGTGTTTTACTTTTGTTAGACAGTTGTTTTGTTATCGGTGCGTAGCACCTATACTTTGTTATGTCGTTTCTTTTGTTGGCCTTGTTCTGGGCCTTTAGACTCTTTCTTTTAGCCTGGTGGCTTTTCTGGATGTTGGACTTATTTTCATGTTGGACAATATTTGAGATGTGAGATTTTATTTTAGTCTCTCCTTGTATTATTATTGTTGTTCCGTTGTGGTTACAGGGACCTGCTTATGTTTTATTTACGCTTATCGGGTTTGGGGCTTCACCGCTCCACTCTCGTGCGGACCTTTTCACGTCTCGCCTCCATTTTAGGGAAGCGGGTCGTGACAGGTTTTGTTGGTGGCCCATGCAGGTCCTTCTGTAACTTCAATTTTTGGAATGACGATAATAATATTGGAATGTCCAATAAACTAAGTTCGACATCCGAGTCGCAAGCTATGAGTCTAATCTGATTCGTTCTCTGTGTCACTAGATGGCAGGAAGGCGTTTCACCCGTGGTGGGGGCAGTGGTGCGCTCCCTCATGATGAGGAGCCTGAGCGGGAACCCACCAGCGGTGATATGATGCGGATGATGCTCCAGATGATGCAAGTGCAGCAGGGCGTGCTTCTGCAAGTCCAGAATGCTCCACTTGCTCGAGCTGCCCGGGCTCTTCCGGATGCCCCTCGCTCTGAGCCAGGAGCGAAGCAATTTCGGGAGCTGGGTCCCGCATATTTTGATGGTTCTGAGGGTCCTTTGGCTGCCGATGAGTGGATTCGGAACATCGAGGACAATCTGAAGATGGCCAAGATCACCCCTGCTGGATGGGTTGATTTGGCGAAGAGGCAACTCAAGGATAATGCTCGGAATTGGTGGGATGCGGAAGAGAAGATGTTGGTGGATCCGATTGCTTGGGCTACCTTCAAGGCCAGATTTGAGGGTGAGTTCTTCCCGAAAGCTGCCAGGGAGGAGATGTTGCAGCGTTTTATCGATTTGAAGCAAGGGAACTCGTCGGTGGACATGTATCACCAAGAGTTCATGAGGCTGAGTCGGTTTGCACCGAAGATGGTGCAGGACGCTGAGGAGAGAGCTCAGAGGTTCCTGCAGGGACTTGCTTCGGAGCTCCAGAGTTTTGTGACCTCCTCTGACCGGGAATCTTATCAGAAGGTTCTAGTAGCAGCCAAGAGGCAGGAGCTGCTCGTGAATCAGAGGAGAGGGTCTGTTGTTGGTGCTGGGAAGAGGCCTGTGGAACAGGCGAGGGCTGTGGTTAGGCCTGGATTCAGGCCTAATCAGTCTGCTCAGTTTAAGAGGCCAGGAGGGCCTATTCTGAAGTTTTGCCATTTCTGCGGCAAGCCTGGCCACGTCAAGGATCAGTGTCGGAAGTTTCTGGGCCAGTGTCTGGTTTGTGGTGATGCTTCCCATGTCGCGAAGGATTGTCGGCATGCGAATCAGCTGCGGAGGGCACCTGTTGCAGCACAGCCGTTGCAGCAGCGAGCGTCTGTTCCTGCTGGACGTGGAGCAGCTCTTGTTCCACAGGGACAGGCTTTTCGACAGGCTGTTCCGCCGAGGAGGCAGGCTTTTCTGATGACCGCTGCAGAGAACGAGGCTGTGGATGAGGTTATCGCAGGTAATCCTCAATCTAGATGTTACTTTCCTAGCTGGTTTTAATTGATAGATTGTGTTGTTTGCTTGAACATGGTTGTTTGCTAGACTAGGGTTTGATTGTTAATTGGTTGGTAGGTGTGGTTTTGGTTTGCACATTTCCTGCACGAGTCCTCTTTGACTCTGGTGCATCGATGTGTATTATTTCTCGGAGCTTCGTGGAGAGGCATTCCTTGTTGACGTCCCCTCTTTCCAAGAGTTGGAATATCGTTACAGGGAATGGCGTGGTCACGGTGCATCGTGGTTGCAATTCTTGCTCGTTGGTGGTCTGTGGACATGAGCTTTTCGCTGATTTCATTGTCCACGACATCATCAACTATGATGCAGTTCTTGGGATGGACTGGCTTGCGAGCTTCTATGCTACGATCGACTGTCGGAGGAAGAATGTGGTGTTCGAGATTTCCGTACATCCAGTATTTGAGTTCGGTCGTGGCAGCAGTTCGCTTGGTCCTGTCAGATTTCGGGCCAGGCCGGTGGAGGCTGTGGCTATGCAGATGGAGCTGGAGTGGCCAGCTGTGGTGCGAGATTTTGGCGACGTCTTCCCCGAGGAAATGTCTGGTTTGCCGCCTGATCGAGCCCTAGAATTTTCTATCGATCTTGTTCCAGGTGCGCAGCCGATTTCGAAGGCGCCGTATCGTATGGCACCTGCAGAGTTGGAAGAGTTGCGGAAGCAGTTGGATGAGCTTTTGCAGAAGGGTTATATTAATCCTAGCGTGTCTCCGTGGGGAGCACCGGTGTTGCTGGTTAAGAAGAAGGATGGTTCGCGTCGCATGTGCGTGGACTATCGGGAGTTGAATGCGGTGACCATTAAGAATAAATACCCGTTGCCTCGCATCGATGATATTTTTGATCAGCTTGGAGGTTCGAGGGTGTTTTCTAAATTGGATTTGAGGAGTGGTTACCATTGTAATGCCCTACCAGCTACTGCACAAGTACTAGAGGGGGGGTGAATAGTACTTTAAAATAATAAGGCGTATAATTCCAAATTAAATTGCACACAACTACCAAATCAATTTGCGGAAGCTTAAATTGAATGACGACAACGAAATTAACAATGCTAACAAACGATGTTAATGGGTTCGGATCCACCCAAGTCTCCCCGACTTGTTCCCGGTGATCCTACGTCCCAACCACCCGGATCCCTTCCGGATACTTGAGTTAGAAACCCTAACTCAAGATTTCCACTATGAATATCTTGTGAAAAACCTTCACAAGATCAAATCATACATGCAATAGCAAACGTGAATCCCACAACCCGGGATCACAACCTTCTCTCACAACCGAGAGAATCACAAAGCAATATTAAAAGAGTTTAATATGAAATAAATACTCTTACCACAAAATCCTATACCTTGAGTTTTTCTTACCCAATAGGTGGAATGAAGGATTTGAGGAAGATGAAGTTACCAAACCCTAGCACCAAGGAAATGAGCAGCAATGGGTGCCTAGGGAAGATTTGAAAACTTGAATCAAGCAATAGCTTGAAGAGCTCACCAAGAACAAGCTTCTCTCTAGATCTAGAAATGAGAGAGAATGGGTTTCTTGTGAGGAAGAGAGCTTTAGATTTGAGGGAGAATAGCTATCTCTTTAGAACTCAATGAATCTCTTAATGGCAGCTCTATTGAAGATAGAAATGACCTAGGTTCGTATTTATAGGGTCCCATAAAAACAAGTTAGGTCAATCTCCAACGGAAAGAAATCTGTGAGAATTAGTCGGTCAAAGAACACTCACTGACCGACTAGTTCATCAACTAGTCGGTCAGTCACAAAGCATGGACCGACTAAGAGCAGATCTGAGAAGAGATAGAATTTCAGACCTAGAAAACTAGTCGGTCCAAGAACACTGTCTGACCGACTAGTTTCACAACTAGTCGGTCATCCAATGAACGTAGACCGACTAAGAGGCAAAACAACATAGTCTGAAGGCAAGTTGACTTAGTCGGTCCAAGAACAAAAGTTGACCGACTAGATTGTCAACTAGTCGGTCATCAAACGTTCTTAGACCGACTAACGGTAAACAGTAGCTTAGGAGAATTTTAGAGTGAACAGTAAGTCTCAACTAGTCGGTCAAAGAAGCATCACTGACCGACTAGTTCACAAACTAGTCGGTCGGTGAGTCAACGTAGACCGACTAACTGTAAACAGTAAAGTCCAAGAATTTAAGGAATCAAACTAGTCAGTCCAAGAACAGTTGCCGACCGACTAGATCACCATCTAGTCGGTCAGTACTTGTTCTTGTACCAACTAACATGCACAACAAAGTCCGAATCGAAGCGCGACGCTTCGAGGAAGTTAGAATGAACTTGTGCAAGGATCCTAGAGCTACGAAATGAGCGTAATGAAGATATAGACGTAAGATATACTCAAGGCTTAACATTCTATATATCGAAGCTAAAAGACTATAAATAAAACCTTAATAAACGGTCTTCGATAGCTTCGATTGAATCCTCATATTTTCCAAAGCGTCGCAAGAGCTTCAACGAAGCTTTAGGCATGTAAATGAGCTTTAGAAAGTGTTGAGATGTCGCTTTGAATGTTCACGTGAAATTGGCGACGATCTCCAATACTGCGCTCACAAATTGTTAGTTCATGAATTATTTATGTTTGCTCATCATCCAAAACCAAATTCGGGGAGTCCAATATTCAACAACCATCAGTTGAAGGTGAAGAAGGGTGATGTTCCGAAGACAGCGTTCAGGACGAAGTATGGACACTATGATTTCGTGGTTATGCCTTTCGGTGTAACTAACGCGCCCGCAGTTTTCATGAATCTGATGAACCTGATTTTCTACGAATTTTTGGATAAGTTTGTCGTTATCTTTATTGACGACATTCTGATCTATTCGAAGTCGGAGGAAGAGCATGCCTCGCACTTAAGGACGGTGTTGGAAATCTTGAGGAAGCATCGGTTGTATGCTAAGTTTTCGAAGTGCGAGTTTTGGCTGGATAGAGTTGCTTTTCTTGGGCATGTGGTGACTGGAGATGGTATTTCTGTGGATCCCGAGAAGATTCGGGCCATCAGGGAGTGGCCTGTTCCGTCGTCTGCATCTGAGATTCGGATTTTCCTTGGACTTGCTGGTTATTATCGGCAATTCATTAAGGACTTTCTCGTATTGCTGAGCCGATGACCAGGTTGACGCGGAAGGATGTTGCTTTTGCTTGGTCGGGTGATTGTGAGAGTGCTTTTGGTATTCTGAAGGTGAGGTTGACGACTGCCCCTATTTTGGTTGTGCCAGATCGCAGCGGTGGATTTGAGATCTTTTGCGATGCTTCTGGCAAGGGTCTCGGTTGTGTGTTGCATCAGCATGGGCATGTAGTGGCGTATGCGTCTCGTCAGCTTAAGGTTCATGAGAAGAATTACCCGACGCATGATTTGGAGTTGGCTGCCGTTTTGTTTGCTCTTAAGATTTGGAGGCACTTCTTGCTGAGTGAGAAAGTGAAGATTTTCACCGATCACAAAAGCTTGAAGTATATTTTCACTCAGAAGGAGCTCAACATGCGACAGCGTCGATGGTTGGAGCTTATGGCAGATTATGAGATTGATTTGCAGTTTCACCCTGGCAAGGTGAATGTGGTTCCAGATGCTTTGAGTAGGCTTCCAGCGGTGATGATTTTGACCTCGCAGTGGAGATTGCAGCAGGATTTTTGCGAGTCTGGCGTGGAGGTTGTTCTTCCTAGGGAGGCTTCGTCGTTGATGTACATGCAGGTACAGTCGACGATCGTGGATCGGATTAAGGCTGGCCAGGCTGAGGATCCGAGGCTGATGAAGATTCGGGAGCAGGTGGAAGCCGGTTTACGGACTGACTTTTTGATTCATGAGGATGGCTCGCTGAGGTTCGGAGCCAGGTTGTGTGTGCCAGCTGGGGATAT
Source organism: Scilla litardierei (assembly GCA_030789695.1). NCBI lineage: Eukaryota > Viridiplantae > Streptophyta > Magnoliopsida > Asparagales > Asparagaceae > Scilla > Scilla litardierei. Next base: position 100,413,263 of record CM061139.1, on the reverse strand, counting down.
CAGAGAGGAGCTGATGGTGGAGGCACACAGTTCGCCGTATTCTGTGCATCCTGGTGGCACCAAGATGTACCAGGATCTTCGTCTGAATTATTGGTGGCATGGTATGAAGAGAAGCGTGGCTCGGAGTGTAGCCAAGTGCTTGGTTTGCCAGCAAGTGAAGGCGGAGCATCAGCGTACGGCCGGGTTGCTACAACCGCTTCCGATTCCGGAGTGGAAATGGCAACACATCACTATGGATTTCGTGACTGGACTACCTCGGAGTCCGAAGCAGAATGACGCGATTTGGGTGATCGTAGATCGATTGACCAAATCTGCGCACTTTATTCCGTTCCGAGTGGGACAGTCCACTGAGGCGCTAGCAAGGAGATATATGGAGGTAAAATTCTTTTACTCTCCGTTTTTATTTCCTTTTCCTAGTACGGATAGTGATGTAACGTGAATCGTGCAGGAGGTTGTGCGACTTCATGGAGTCCCCGTGAGTATCGTGTCTGACAGAGACACGAGGTTCACATCTCAGTTCTGGTAGAGTTTGCAGAGGAGCTTGGGTACGCGTCTGAGTTTCAGCACGGCGTACCATCCGCAGACGGATGGCCAGTCCGAGAGGACGATTCAGATTTTGGAAGACATGCTGAGGGCGTGCATGTTGGATTTCAAGGGTTCGTGGGAGGACCATCTGCATTTGGTGGAGTTCTCTTACAACAACAGCTTCCAGGCGAGTATTGGCATGGCGCCTTTCGCTGCTCTTTATGGGAGGAAATGTCGATCGCCATTGAGTTGGGATGACGTTGGTGATCGGGAGTTGTTGGGACCTGAGATGATCGTGGAGGCCGTGGATATCGTCAGGAATATTCGGGAGAGGTTGAGGATTGCTCAGGACCGTTTTAAGCATTGGGCAGATGCTAAACGTCGTCCTTTGGAGTTTCAGCCGGGCGACCATGTGTTCTTGAAGATTTCCCCGAATCGTGGTGTGATTCGTTTCGGGAAGCGTGGGAAGTTGAGCCCGCGATACATTAGACCGTTTGACATTTTGGAGAGGGTTGGCGAGGTAGCTTATCGCTTGGCCTTGCCGCCATCTTTGGAAGGAGTTCACAATGTTTTCCATGTGTCGCAGCTTCGTCGATACATTAGCGACCCATCTCATGCGGTGGATTTTTCGGAGATTACCGTTCGCCCCGATATGACGTATGACCAGCATCCAGTGCAGATTCTGGACAGGCGTCAGAAATCGCTTCGGAACAAGATTGTCAATCTTGTGAGGGTGATGTAGCGACACGGCTCACCTGGAGAGTCTACTTGGGAGAATGAGGATGAGATGCGAGAGCGTTTCCCACTTTTGTTTCCGGACTCGTGAGTGTTTGGAAATTCCGAGGACGGAATTTTTCTTAAGTTGGGGAGGATGTAACGACTGCTTTTCATGTATCTGGATTTATTATAATATATATGTTTTGGTGGATTTTCTCCTCTTGTGTGGTTTTCGTCTCCGTAGCTTTCATTTTCGATCGATTCGTCGTATTTTCTCGTTTCTTCCTTAGGATTGTCGATTTCGAAGTATGTCATTCGTGACAGACTTCATAACGGTCGTATCTTACTATTAGATCAAGCCTAGAAGTCTTAGGAATCGATCCCGGGGCCCCGCGCTCCGTATCGGAACTTTTGGTGCTCATTAGCCGGTATAAGAAGGGGCACCGACCGACTAGATGACGATCCAGTCGGTCGGCAATCCTTCTTGGACCGACTAGTTAGCTTTCTAAATTTCTCGGGAGTTACTGTTTATCGTTAGTCGGTCTAAGAACGTTGGTTGACCGACTAGGTTGCAAACTAGTCGGTCAGCAATGCTCCTTTAACCGACTAACACATCATCTAAATTTTAGTATCAATACTGTTCACTCTTAGTCGGTCTAAGAACGTTCATCGACCGAGTAGATGCAAAACTAGTCGGTCAGTAATTGTTCATGGACCGACTAATTCTAAATCCTATTTTCATTCAGGAGTTACTGTTTGCACTTAGTCGGTCTGCGTTGGTCGACCGACCGACTAGTTGCCAAACTAGTCGGTCAGTGGTTGCTCCTTGACCGACTAACCTGTGTTGAAACCCTAATTTCTGGGCAGCCGCCAGCCCATCCTATTTAAACCCAACCCAAACGTTTTCTTCTTCCTCAACACGACCCAAAACCCTAAAATCTTCCCCTTTGAGCCCCCATCTTCCTCCAAGCTTCATTCCTTCATTCCAAGCCCTAAATCCATCATCCAAACCATCCATTCACTCTATCTACCTCTCATCTTCCCCAAAATCTCACCAAATCCATCAAAATCCCCAAATCCCCCAAAACCCTAGTTTCCCCAAACTTCCCCAATCTTTTCCAGATCTGATCCTAGGGTTCTCCGGAGTGTTTCTTCCGCCTCCTCTCGGTAAGAAATCGATCTACCGTTGTTTTCATAACCTATTTATATTTTTATGAAACCCTAATATAATTTCATGTTGTTTGTTGATTGTTCCCCCATAACAGCGATTTCCCCGTAGATTGGCATCCGTGTGACGAAGTGGTCGTCATCCCCGGTGCTAGGCAAGTGAAATTTGCCACTTAGGGTTTAGGCCATGTTTTAGGCCAATTACTTGTTGTAGGCGTAAAAGAGGCTAGGCGACGAAATGATAGTCGCCTAGACGCAAATTTGGGGAACTAGCTTGACAACGAAGCTAGTTCCGACACATATAGCATGTTGCACAATTTCCATGTCATGTTTACTTTCCATTAACGGTACGCGAATTAATTGTCATGTCATTGCATTCTTTAAGTGCTTTTGTGATTGCGTAGCTTTGCTACGAATGCTTATGTTCCTGGCTCGTGTTCCAGAAGCGGGCAATGTGTTGGTTGATAGCCAATGCCCGAATTGCTTGTTTCCGGCTAGGTGCACCCCTACGCCAAATGTTTAAGAATGCGAGCTCATTGTGCAGGGCAACCCCAGGCTCACTTGCTGAGTTCATTGTGCGGGGACCCTGGCTCCATTACGTGCGGGTATTGGGGGTAAGAGTTAAGCGACCGATCAACTGGGAGTCTGCCCGATCAGCAACTGCAGTGGTAAGGCGTAAACTCTAGGTTTTGGGGTAGTTGTTAAGCGGCCAATCAGCGAATGTGAAACCATTCAGCTGTAAGGCGTAAACATCTACAAACAACGTGAATAGTGAATTGATTGAGATTGATAGTAGCTTGGCTACTCATGTCTTGTCCCGATGATTGCTCTCTTGTACAAATTGTCTTGCCATGTCTTGATTGTGCACTCATGTTATAACTGCCATGTCATGCATACTATAACTGCTAGGTTGCTAGTTGCCTTACTTTCAGTTTCCTTGCCCAAGTCTTTTAGACTTGCTGACATGTGCCCCTTTACTTTTTTGGGTGACACATGTTAGATCCTGAGCCTGAGTACCTTGTTGAGGACGAGGTGTTTGCTGACGCCGAGCCCGAGCTTGTGTTTGACGGGGAGTACGTGGACACTGGGGACCAGTCCTAGTGTCTTCGTTGTGTTTTACTTTTGTTAGACAGTTGTTTTGTTATCGGTGCGTAGCACCTATACTTTGTTATGTCGTTTCTTTTGTTGGCCTTGTTCTGGGCCTTTAGACTCTTTCTTTTAGCCTGGTGGCTTTTCTGGATGTTGGACTTATTTTCATGTTGGACAATATTTGAGATGTGAGATTTTATTTCAGTCTCTCCTTGTATTATTATTGTTGTTCCGTTGTGGTTACAGGGACCTGCTTATGTTTTATTTACGCTTATCGGGTTTGGGGCTTCACCGCTCCACTCTCGTGCGGACCTTTTCACGTCTCGCCTCCATTTTAGGGAAGCGGGTCGTTACAGGAGAATTGGACGAGGAGATCTATATGGAACAACCAACAGGGTTTGTAAAAGAAGGAAACGAACATAAGGTTTGTAAACTTCTTAAATCCATATATGGTCTTAAACAATCCTCGAGGCAATGGTATATACGATTTCAAGAAGTTGTCTTATCAAATGGTTTTACCATGCTTGATGAAGATAACTGTGTATATATTAAGAGGATTAAAAGCAAGTATGTTATTATGTCTCTATATGTAGATGACATTTTAATAGCCGGAAATGACAAGGGCTTTGTGATGGATATCAAGGCTTGGCTTTCATCAGTTTTTGAGATGAAAGACATGGGAGAAGCCGCATATATCCTTGGAGTTAAGATTTCAAGGAATCGTTCGAAGAAACTTCTTTCTCTTTCACAGGAGACTTATATAAAGAAGGTTCTAGAACGATTTAATATGCAGGACTGCAAGTCCATTGATACTCCTATAAGCAAAAGCGATAATTTATGTCTGAAATCGTGTCCTAAGAACCAAAAGGAGAAAGAGATTATGGAAAAAGTTCCATATTCCAGTGCAGTCGGTAGTCTTATATACGCTATGATGTGTACAAGACCGGACATCTGTTTTGCCGTTGGAATGGTAATTCGTTACCAACCCAACCCAGGGCAAGTACACTGGAAAGCGGTTAAGAGGATAATCTGGTATCTCAAAGGAACTGCAGACTTTGCTTTATGCTATCCAGGAGATGCCTTGAGGCTCGAAGGCTACACTGATGCTGATTGGGCGGGTGATCTCGATGAGCGACGATCGACCTCAGGATATGTTTTTCTACTCGGATCTGGTGCAATATCCTGGAGTAGCAAGAAACAATCATGCATCGCACTTTCAACTATGGAAGCCGAGTTTGTAGCATTTATCATGGCAGTCCAAGAGGCTGTTTGGCTTAGGAAATTCTCAGATAGGCTAATTGATGCAAGTGACTCAGGTGATGTACCTATACACAGCGACAGTCAAGCATCTATAGCTTATGTCAAAGATCCTAAATTTCATTGTAAGACCAAACACATTGATATCCACTACAAATTTGCAAAAGACTATGATAAGACCAAGAAGGTGGACATAAGGTACATATCTACACATGAGATGATAGCGGATCCGCTCACGAAGGCGATCCCCAGAGATGTGTTTTACAAACACTTATCATCCCAAGGATTGCGTAAGAGCTGAGTTGTACCAATGTAAATTCCCATGTCTGTAAATGATCAAATTTAATAAAAGAATATGTTCTTTTTCAAACATTGCATATGAATTTCTTGAGAAATGTTTGTGTACATTTTTGAAATCTCAGCTATACTTTCTAGTATATCGGACAGATTGAGGTTGGCTCTCTCACATGAGCAACCGCCTTATTCTATCAGACGGATAGAATAGAGATGAGACCTGTTTAAAGTCAAAATCATCAGACGGATGATTTAGAGTCATGACTTAAACAAAATGGTCTTATGAAAGATCTGCATCATATGGATGCTTACAAAAGATCTAAGAGAATTTTGAAATCATATCTGTCTAAATGCGGGTTGTGAGTCCAAAGGATTATTTGAGTAGAAAAAGGGACTCAAAGTCAAACATTGTGGTGTCTGATCATCATCCTTACAACATCATTAAGACATACACTCCCTGGGAAAGGAGCGATGATGTAATACGTATTCATACTACGTATGCATTTTTTGACCATTGGGTTAGAATAGTAAATAAGTTTACTATTATGTGAGACCCAAAGACCACATGGGTCTTAATTCATTACCCTTATGGACTCTAATTGGTTCCTTTAGATTTGACCGGGTGATTGCTATCTTAGCATGTTACTTATGGACTATGGTTAATTCGGTCCGGCGGGGCATGTTAGAAAAGCAAGTCAAGTCAAGATCGAAAGGATCGCAAGAAGAGGAAGATTAATTTCGCATTCACATTTGGACTTTAAAGATTCAAAGCTGGCCAGCCAATTGCAATCCAGATGGGATTCAATTGTTGAATATAAAGTATACGAAATATGAAGAAATAATCTAGGGTAAAGCATGCGTTGATCTACTCAACTTTGCACCTCGAGGAGTGTTGTGTATCTCTAACAAGTGCACAACAGCGGACTCTATGCGCATGACGGTCACACGGCCTATTTCTCGGTATGATAAACAGAAGAGTTAGAGGAAAATAAGTTTCCTTACAATCCCCTCAAGTGTGAGTGGGAGATGTTCGATATGGACGACATAAATACACCCATGAGGAGATGTATGAGGGTATACGGACCTCAGATGTCGCGTGCACGAAGGCGTGCGCGAAGGGAACCTTTTCTTGTGTGAAAAGGACCACTCGATAAGTGGAAAAAGCCACTCGATAAGTGGAAAAAGCCACTCGATAAGTGGAAAAAGCCACTTTATAAGTGCAAAATGGTACTTGATAAGTGGATAAAGAAGAAGATAAATGAATGTGCTAATGTAGGCTAATAAGCTTATAATTGGTTATTTCCTACAATAACCACCCCTAAAGCCTATAAATAGGACCCAAGGGTAAGGCATTCATTCACACTTTCCATGCCATAAGTTTGCATAAGGCATCCTTATGTTCTTCTTCTCCCTTCCATTAAAATCCTCTTCTAGTTAGATATTTAGGCGGTGAAACTCTGCTTCGATCCTCCGTGACGAAGTATCGACCGTTGTGGCGAATCCGAGGGCGAAGTTCCGAGATTACGGTACCCGCGTACGCAAGCGTAAGTCTCAACTTCATTTATCGATCCTAACGTTGTTTTGACAGGATCCTACACTACTAACTTCACTCTTTGCGAAGAGTTTCCTAATGTGATGAAGAATCAATTTGAGATGAGCCACATGGGTGAGCTCAAATATTTCTTAGGTCTCCAAATTCACCAAATGAACGATGCAATCTTCATCCACCAAACCAAGTACAAGGTGGAGTTGCTAAAGCGATTTGGAATGGAGAATGCCTCCGGGAAGAAGACTCCAATGAGCACGACTACACATCTTGATAAGGATACGGGCGGTAAAGATGTAGACATTCGTCTATATCGAGGTATGATAGGTAGTTTACTATATCTTACCGCAAGTAGGCCCGATATTATGTTTGTCGTATGTGTATGTGCTCGTTATCAGTCTCAACCTAAGGAATCTCACTTAGTAGCGGTAAAACGTATTTTCCGTTATCTAAGTTACACACTTGATTTTGGATTACTTTATCCAAAATCTAGCACATATGAGTTAATCTCATATAGTGACGCAGATTGTGCGGGATGCAAATCTGACAGGAAAAGTACTAGTGGCACTTGCCATTTTATAGGAAATTCTCTTGTCTCTTGGTTTTCCAAGAAGCAGAATTCCGTATCACTTTCAACCACCGAGGCGGAATATATTGTTGCCGGTGCCGCGTGTGCTCAGGTTCTTTGGATGAGACACACTCTTAAAGACTTTGGTATAAACTGTGATACTTGCCCTATCATGGTGGACAACCAAAGTGCAATATGTCTCTCTAAGAATCCGGTACACCATTCCCGTTCTAAACACATAGATGTCCGTCACCATTTCTTAGATGATCATGTTGCTAAAAAGGACAACATATTAGTGTACGTTGAAACCCAGAAGCAAATCGCCGATATTTTCACGAAACCACTCAAGGAAGACTCCTTTGTGCGGTTGCGTCGAGAATTGGGGATTATGGGTGAATCCGAGATTTAGGATTCATATTTTGTTCAATAATCTTGCATGCTATTAAATTTCGTTATATTTGCACATGCTAGATTTATTGAAATTTTCTGGATTTTTGGTTGAATTTTCGGAATTTTCGCTCGATTTATTCATGAACGTCAAATTTTAAGATTTTCGATGTTTTATGGGGTAGTATAATGATTAATGAGAGTTTTACGATGTTTCGTCCAAGTGCGATTAGGAGAGTTTCAAATTCTAAAATTTTTGAAGTCTGTTAGTCGGTTCATGTTCATTGACCGACCGACTAGATCATCATCTAGTTGGTCAGTGAATGAACTCAGACTGACTAACTCAAGCCCTAAATTTGGCTTCAGTTACTGTTTGCACTTAGTCGGTTCAAGCTCATTGGCCGACCGACTAGATCGTCATCTATTCGGTCAGCGCTTGAACTGTGACCGACTAAATGCATAGGGGACTGCTTGGTCTTTTCGACTTCCAATCGGTTTTTAACTCCCTCACACCGACTAATCTTACTTCTAGTCGGTGCGATTTCTTTCTCCAGCCAAAAAAACCCCTAAACCACGTGCCTCTTCATCTCCTCCGCCGTCGATCTCATTGTTTTCCGGCCATCTTGATCAACTCTGGCCGTCAACCCCTCTCCTCCTCCTAGGTATATCCCCTCTCTCAACTTCTAGGGTTAGATTATTTCGGCTTAAGGTTTGCCTAGGGTTGTTCTAGGTTTCTTTCTTTCGATTTTGCTCGTGTCTCGTCGCGCTTATGGCGAGAACACGTATTCCGATCGATCCCTCACGTCCGTTGCCCATGACTATAAAGTCTCCTCCGTCGGACCCCCCGCAACCCAAACGAACTCCACCCAAACGCCATTCCAAGACCACCCATCCATCGTCTTCTTCGCCTCCTCTTAAGAAGAAGAGGACGGCGATCGCCAAGCCTAGATCACAACCTAAGCCTAGGAAGCAGCCCGTGTCTCCTGTTTCATTCCGTGCTCCCACTCATCCTTCTGATTCCGACACGGAATATATTCTGGAGACCGAGCATACCACTCGGGATCCTACTCCTCCACTTCGATCTAGCACACGTCAGCCTAAGGGGAAGGCTCCGATGCCAGTTGGCGGTGTCGATATTTTGTTGTATCGCGACGACCCGTTGTGTCTCGCGGCTTACAACCGTATCGAGCACTGTCCTCTGCTGTTGGAGCACTTCGTTCAGTTCTCTGACTTCCCTCACCTAGCCGATCTTCTTTCGTCTAGTGGTCTTATCGATTATCTTCGATATGACCCAAAGGCGAATCCACATCCATACCCCCGTCTAGTCAAGCTTTTCTACGCGAATAGGGTTCACGGTCAGTACGACGAGACCCATTCCATTGAGACGACTGTCTTGGGGACACCGATTGTCCTCATGGCAGAAATCTTAGGGGATTTGATAGGTGTCTCTCGTCTGGCCTTCTTCCTTCTGATATCTCTGTTGACGATATTTCTGAGCTTGATCAGGTGATGCTTTCTGAGATTTTTCATGTCATCCCTCCTGCCATGATTGGCGTCCCTTCGAAGTCCTTCAAGCCAAATGCATGGGTTCTTAATCTCATCTTGAAGTCGTGCCTCCTTCCGAAGTACGGCTCATCTTCCTTGCCTTCCCAGCCATTCCTCAAACTGATCTACGACATTTTCATGGGGAGTGAGATCAATTGGGCATGGATCATTCTCGACAAGATGGACTCCTTCAAATGTATTCGAAAGTCCACCAAGTCGGCCCACATTCCGTATCCGTGCCTATTGACTCTCATCTTCCATCACTTCCATGTCCCTCTTCCTCCTAACGATGAGCGTCCCCTCGGTCCCCCTCTGAATGCGACGGCCGTCAAGAAGTCTCTTGTGGTGCTTCGTCACGTTCAGAGGACGACCCCTTCAGCTTCAGCCTCTGCCTCTGCTTCAGCTGCTCCCTCTTCTACTCTTGCTGAGCTTGCACGTTCGTTGAAATGTGTAGAGTCTCGTTATGCTCGATCTGAGGAGATTCTCGCTCACATCGCATCTCATTTGGGGATTGAGATCCCTCTGTCAGTTTCTGACGAGGAGGAGATGGATGATGATGAGATCGAGGAGCTTGTTCGTTCTGCTGCTGCTCATGCCCCTGAGGGTACGTCATCTGGTGCTGTTGCTACTTCTGCCGGTGATCCCGAGAGCACACCTGCTGTCACCATTCCTCCGGTGAATGCTTCGTCTGTTGCTGCTCCCGAGACACTCCTGTCGTGCCAGAGATCTCCACTCTTGCTGACCATGTGACCACTCCTTCCGCAGAGCCTGCTGCTGCTGCTGCTGATCCTCCCGCTGCCTCCTGAGCTTCATTGGAGGACTCTCCATGTGCACTTTGGATGATAGATCTTGTAGTGAGAGTGTGGGTTAGGATAGTTTGGGTGGTTATGGTTTTTGATATTTTTGTATGTATGTGATACTCTGATATCCGCTGTGATATGATGTTGTATTTTGTGCTTCGATCTGAGGATCGCTTTTATGTATGTTGGCGATGTATACTTTTGATGTATCCATGTTTCATATTTATATATACATCGATGTTGACATTCATTCTCTTGTGCATATTATATTCTTTTTGTGTCTCTGATGATTGATTTCGTCGTTCGACGATAATAACTTGGTTAAATAGAATTCTTTTTATGAAAACATAGAATTTTTTTCCATGCACTAAATTAACCAAGAATGTTGATATTGGAGAGTATATTCCATAACTCAATTCGTGAAATTAATTTGAGTTTTGATGATTTTATTTTTTGATTATCGACTAAGGTCTCATTGACACGCTTTGATTTAATTCGTATTTTCCTTCGGTGTCATTTGGACTGTCGTCGTATTCTATGACTCCCGTGCTTTTATGTCTTAGCCATTGTTGTCGTTGTTCTCCTCCCGCTCTTTTTGATTATGCCAAAGGGGGAGAGAATTAATAATGACGATGTGTTAATGATAATTCAAAGCAATTTACCATGAATCTAATTTGATATGTTAGATTCAGGGGGAGTTAAGATATAAAAATGGATTTCAAATCCGATATTTCAATAATTGAAATATCATGTTTTACTTTACTCGTCTGCTTGATGCGTATGAATATTAATTATTTTGGAATTAACGTGTCATCAATGCAGGGGGAGTAAGTAAATTTCATTTGAATCATTATTTTTTATTATTATTTATGTTGGTTTGTCATCACCAAAAAGGGGGAGAATGTTGAGTATTGATTCCCCGGATTTGGTTTTGGATGATGAACAAACATAAATATATCGTGAACTAACTCTTTGTGAACGCAGTTATGGAGATCGTCGCCAAATTTATATGAACATCCAAAGCGACGTCTCAAGACTTCTCAATACGTGTGATCGTGTGCTTGGAGCTTCGTTGAAGCTCAAGGACCATTATTGAAGTCATGAAGATTCGGATTGAAGCTTTTGAAGACGGTTCGTCTAGTTTTATTTATAGTCTTCTAGCTTCATTTCGTAGAATGTTAAGCCTTGAGTAGGTCTTACGTTTTAATCTGCATAACGCTCATATCTTAGAGCTAGGATCTTAGTAGAAGTCCATACAAACTTTCCCGAAGCTTCGCGCTTCGATTCGCGACTTCTAGTGCATGTTAGTTGGTTCAAGAAGAAGAACCAACCGACTAGATGGTGATCTAGTCGGTCGGCAAAGCTTCTTGGACCGACTAGTTTGCCTCCTTCAATTCTAGCTCAGTTACTGTTTACAGTTAGTCGGTCAAAGAAGGTTCACCGACCGACTAGTTGTAAAACTAGTCGGTTAGGAATCCTTCTTAGACCGACTGGTTGAGCTTTCATTTTTGAGCCTAACTTACTGTTTACATTTAGTCGGTCAAAGCACAACGACCGATCGACTAGTTGAGAAACTAGCCGGTCAGAATTTGTTCTTAAACCGACTAGCTGTATTTGTACTCAGACTATTTGTTTTATCTCTTAGTCGGTCTATGAACACTCACCGACCGACTAGTTGTGAAACTAGTCGGTTGGCAAGTCTTCTTGGACCGACTAGTTCCTTTAGTCTGAACCTTCATCTATTCACTGTTCACCTCTTAGTCGGTTCATGTTGATTGACCGACCGACTAGTTGATGAACTAGTCAGTCAGTGGTCCTTCTTTGACCGACTAGTCTGCTTCAGAATAGAGCCGTTGGAGCATTTAATGCCGCCACGATTTTTGCTCTCTCTTTCCTCTATCCTATATATACTTGGAGTGCTGCATTCATAGCATTCAAGGCTGATATTTATTAAAGTTTAGAGATCAAAAGAGAGCAATCAATTCTCATTCAAAGCTCATTCATTTCATTCTTGAATCTCTCCCTCACTCTTATTTCAAAAGAGAGATTCATTGATTGTGAGCCTTCCAAGCCAAGAGCTTGATTCTAGGTCACCAACAACTTCCTAGGACTCCATTGCTGGTCATTATCTTGGAGCTAGGGTTTGGTGCCTTCATCTTCCCCAAAATCCGTTTTGCCCTAATTCGTAAGTATACTCAAGGCATAGGATTTTGTTGGTAAGAATTTCGTATTTCATTTACTTTCATATTGTAAGTGTTTTACTCTCGGTTGTGAGAGTTTGTTTGTGATCCCGATTTGTGGGAGTCACATTTCGATTTGTGTATGATTTGATCTTGTAGATGTTTCTAAAAGTATTTCATAGTGCAAATTTGAGTTAGAAGTTTCTAACTCAAGTATCCGGAGGGGATCCGGGTGTTTGGGACGTAGGATCACCGGGAACAAGTCGGAGAGACTTGGGTGGATCCGAACCCGTTAAATTGTGTGTTTGCGATTGCATTTTCCTTGTTGTCATTATTTACATTTCCGCATTGTTGGTTGAGTTTGCAAGATAATTAGGAATTATCTTCTTAATTATTTTAAAGTACTATTCACCCCCCTCTAGTACTTGTGCAGTATCTACGTAGGGCATTACAAAATCGTCCATGAAGACTTCCATGATGTTTTCAATATAATCAGAAAAGATGGACGTCATGCACCTTTGAAAGGTGGCGGGGACATTACAAAGTCCGAAGGGCATAATACGGTAATCATATGTGACATAAGGGCACGTAAAAGTAGTCTTTTCTTGGTCATCTTCATGTAAGGGGATCTGAAAGAATCCCGAATACCCATCCAAATAGCAAAACAATTTATGTTTAGCGAGGCGTTCTAGAATTGGTCAATAAAGGGCAATGAGTAATGATCTTTACGGGTGGCTTTATTCAATTTCCTGTAATCAATACACATCTGCCATCCTGTGACGGTGCGTGTGGATATAGGCTCTCCCTTATCATTTTTTATAACGGTCATCCCCCCTTTTTAGGGACGCCATGAACAGGGCTAACACATCTGCTGTCAGACATAGGATAAATGATATCGGCTTCAAGCAGCTTAAGGATCTCCTTCTTAACCACCTCCTTCATGTTAGGATTTAACCGCCTTTGAGGCTCTATGGAGGTGGCTTCAGTGTTTTCTAGGTGGATCCTGTGCGTACAAAGTCTAGGGCTTATTCCCTTGAGGTCAGAGATGGTGTAGCCAAGGTCGTCCTTATGGCTCCTAAGGACATCTAAAAGTCTCTCAAGCTGGTGGTGGTTGAGGTTGGAATTAACGATCACCAGATAGGTCAGTTTATCCCCCAAGAAAGCATACCTTAAGTTAGGAGGTAATTGTTTCAGTTCTACCTCAGGGGACGTTGTACCCCCTACCTCCTCTCCTTGTGAAAGCATGGCATCTTCTGTCACATCCGTGTTCAGTTCTCCTTCGGCGAGTAGGCCCTCGTAGGCCGGCTCAGATTCGTTTCTCGGTGAGGAAGGTGCATCGAAGTGGATGCTGCACAACTCTGCCCTGACGTCGGTGGGACTACTATTTTCCTTAGGTTCACTCCTGAAATCAAGAGATAGGTCAGTGCGTTCATAAATGTTGAAGAGAGGATCGTCAAGTGTACTTCCCCGAACCTCGGCATGCCAAATGGACTCTTCGAAAGTATAGTCCTCTCCAGTGCATGCTTCGCTACCTTTCCTTATTCCGGGCTGAGGTGTCTTGCCAACTTCAAAGTATAACTTATCTTCCCTTACGTCGACTCTAATGTTGTCCTCGATAGTCCATTCCGGAGAAATTTGATCAATTACAAAGCTGGCAAAGAGCTGTTCAATGGGGTCCTCTATGTCGATAACCAAAGCCCCTGTAGATTGGACCTCATCCATAAGTTCTTCCAGAAGAGGCGCAAAGGTGTCATCATATTGCTGGCTAGAGTCTGTTCTCATCATCGTGTCTCCCATGTTACCTGTTTAAAATTCTATTGGAAAATCTGGAAGAGCACGTCAATTTCAGTGTCAATATAAAAATAAAAATAAAAAAAGATAGAAGATGAGATATAGCAAGGTGAGCAAAATAGAATACCGTCGCCTCCCCGGCAACATCGCCAAAAACTTGATCGCGCCTGGATATATAACCGGAAAATGACTGTAGTCTTACCGCAAGCGCACGGTGAAGTGGCGAGTGGGTATTGAACACCGGGAGGACAAATGACAGTACTCTATCTTGATCATCTAGCTATTGGTGGAAGAATGGAATGGTTTCGGGAATGTTGTCACAGTCATTCAAATAAAAATTTAAATTCTATATAATAAAAGCGTCTAGGGCTAGGGAATCCCCACTACGGATCTTCATTTATCTTTGTGGATCGTGAATCTCAATGTTGCAAGGCTTGAATTGAGGTAAACTATTCGTAACTGAATATAGAGCCAAGCTCACGCTCTCTCGCTATTGCTGGTCTATAGCAACCTAGATTAGAGCCCACTCTCATGCAAACCCTAACCTAAGCCACTAGCATGAAGATCGACATCATCGTCCAATCGCCCCTCGAGCCCACTCTCGTGCAAACTCGAGACACGATCTAGGTTATGATAGTTCGTATTCGTCCAATCTCTTGCAAACGAATATGTATATAGATTTATAATAAAAATCCTAGTTTTGGTCCAATCTCTTGCAAACCAAGTCTAGAGAATCTCGATCATAAACCTAAATCGAATATCTAGGCCTTCCCATCGACTGAAATCCAATCTCTTGCAAACCCCAATCGGTGGAAATTCCTAGCTACTCGTAGTAAATCAATCATAACCTAACCGTCTAGCAATCCTAGCAACAATTTAATTCATTCACCACAATTCTAAAATCAGATCCATATGGTTCATCCCCATGCCCTAGAATGGCGGAACTACTCACAATTAATCATAGGAATCACAGAAATAACGAATAAGATCATAGAGAAATTCATGGTTGAGAGAAAACTATTCACAAAAACTAGAAATTTTGATAGAAAGAACAAACCAAATTGCGAGTCTTTGATCTCCAGCTGAGAATTACAATTGGAATAGCCGTCAAAATTAATATTTCGTCTCCCCTAAAATTAGGAATAAAACTAGCCTTAAATACAAGTCAAAGTCGTCCAGAAAATCCTGACAGATTTGCCCCTGGCGAAGCCCAGAACCCTAATTCGCGATACAATCGGACTGCGCCACTCGGGCGAGTAGGACATGTCACTCGGCCGAGTGACAGACCCAAAGAAAAACAGAGATATTGGGGGTTTCGGGGGTCTGTCGCTCTGTTCCACTCGGGCGAGTGGACTTTCTCATTCGGCCGAGTGAGCTTTCTTGCTCGGCCGAGTGAGTCTTCTCCGAATTTCAGTAAGTCTGCTGAGTTCTCAGGAGAAAAACCATGTCGTACTCGGGCGAGTGGGCTTTCTTGCTCGGCCGAGTGAACTTTCTTGCTCGGCCGAGTGAACTTTGAATCTAGGCGATCTTGTATCCGTTTTACTCGGCCGAACGCATTCCTTCACTCAGCCGAGTGAGCTGTTTGGTCGGCCGAGTGAGCTGTTTCTGGAGCTCTATCTTCTCCTCCTCGCCTCCTCGTCGATTCTATCGAACTTCTTTCTCTTCCGCTCCTCATTTAGCGCTGCTAGCTCCTCAATAAGGCCATGAGTGATGCGTCGGCGCGCGTGAAAGTCTATTGATCTTGTTTATGCTCCAGATCGCTCCATATTTCCTGAAATCCGACAAAAACAAGAAATAGTGAAAAGCAATGTGATATCGTCGAATAATCGTGAAAAACACAATATGGGCGATCGAAATGGCATGCAAATATGCAGAAAAAAGATGTAAAATAAGGAGCGATCAACCATCGACTTACGACTTAGACGAGGACAATCGTTCGGTTGTGAGGGGCATGGCCCCTTCGTCTTATGGCTGACGACTAAGTAGAATCGTTCAGTTGCGAGGGCGTTAAACCATCGACTTACGACTGACGACGAGGACAGTTGTTCGGTTGCGAGGGGCATGGCCCCTTCGTCTTATGGCCGATGACTAAGTAGAGTCGTTCAATTGCGAGGGCATTTAGACCATCGACTTATGACTGACGACAAGGAGAGTCGTTCGGTTGCGAGGGGTATGGCCCCTTCGTCTTATGGCCGATGATGAGGAGAGTCGTTTGGTTGCGAGGGGTATGGCCCCTTCATCTTATGGCCGACGACTAAGTTGAGTCATTCAGTTGCAAGGGCGTTAGACCATCGACTTACGATAGACGACAAGGACAGTCATTCGGTTACGAGGGGTACAGCCCCTTCGTCTTACGGCTGGCGACTAAGTCAAGTTGTTCAGTTGCGAAGGGTACGGCCCCTTCATCTTACGGCCGACGACTAAGTCTAGTCGTTCAGTTGCGAGGGGATTGGCCCCTCGGCTTACGGTTGATGACTAAGGAGAGTCGTTCGGTGGCGAGGGGTTGGCCCCTTGGCTCACGGCTAACGACAAATGTTGATTCGTTCAGTGGCGAAGGGTTGGCCCCTCGACTTACGGCTAACGACGTATGTCGTTCAGTGGCAAAGTGTTGGCCCCTTGGCTTACGGCTGACGGCAAAGTTACGTTGGTCGGTAGTGAGGGATACTGCCCTTCGACTTATTGCTAGCGACGAATGTTGCGTTGATCAATAGCGAGGGATACGGCCCCTTTGACTTACTTCCGACGACGAATGTTGACTCGTTCAGTGTCGAGGGGTTGGCCCCTCAGCTTACGGATGACGGTGGAAGTTGAGTCGTTCAGCGAAGGGTTGGCCCCTCGACTTCGGCTGACGACGTATGTCGTTCAGTGACGAGGGGTTGGCCCCTCGGCTTACGGCTCACGACAAAGTTACGTTGGTCGGTAGCGAGGGATACTGCACTTCGACTTATTGTTGATGACGAAGTTTAGGATGGATGGTAGCGATGGGCACGGTCCCTTCGACTTACTACCGACGACGAATGTTGCACCGATCGGTAGCGAGGGGTACGGTCCCTTTGACTTACTGTCGATGATGAATGTTGAGTCGTTCAGTGGCGAGAGGTTGGCCCCTCGGCTTACGGTGGACGACAAAGTTACTTCAATCGGTAGCGAGGGGTGCGGTCGTTCCTTGCTTCAGGCTGACCATCCTCGTCCCGTAATGGGTCACTCTTGCCTAAAGAGGGTTCGATCGAAACAAGCATGGAAACCCGGTTTGGTAAAGGTGAAAAATAGATTGCAAGTAGGTTCGCAAGCCTTCTCCTGTTAGGGGTATGCTTCTGCATCTTGAGCTCGGCATGTGCTCAAGCTTGGCCGGTGCCTGGAGTGAATGATCACATCCACTTTGATTAAGTTATGATTGTTAAACAAAAGGAAAGAAATTGTAAGAAAATTTGCCATAGAAGACGGCAGAATGTTCTCTGTCCTTGTCTTCCAAGCTCAGTGGTTGCTAGTTCAGATGTGGACCAAAATCCAACAAAGCTCGAGTGGAGGATTTATCTAAACAAGGTATGTTCGTTTGGAGTAGGCCTATACGAAGGAGTTTCTCTGCATGGGAGAAGCTTTTGGCAGCGTATGGTTCGCGGGGTTGGCGTCTCTGCAAGCTCGGCATTAGATGCTCTCTGGTTTGCCAAAATATCACACTGGATATCCCCTCCGTTTGTACTGCAAGTGGAGAGCCAATCGAGTTAGCAGGCATCATTCAGCCCTTCGTCGAATACTGCTCCCTCGGAGCCCTCCTCCAATGATCTTGCTCGAAAGAAAAGGAAATCAAAGCAATTTGTGGGACTAAGCACAGATCAAGAAATGGCAAAGGTGCCATGCAGATGTGAAGCCAAGAGGTTTTTCGCCTATATCTGGTGCTCAGGTTCTGTGTTTCTGCTCATTATCATGATCGAGCTTGGCATCTGTCTCCGCTTGGCTCAACATACGCGATCAAGTTCTGTGTTTCTGCTCATTATCGTGACGCCGGGAAACACGGGGCCCCCAGCGGAGAGAGAGCCCGATAGCCGGATTCGGTTGATCGGAAACTCGGATCGAGCTCCAACGAAGCTGGATTGTCGATGTCTACCTCAGGATTACGGAGATAGGTCGGAAGCATCGATCGAGCTTCGACGAGGTAGAGTAACCATCTCGAGATCGAACAAGACTCCAGCATAGAAAGCAAGTGGGTAAGCTCGGTGCCCATGTCAGTATCATGACAAATAGGAGGGTCAATGCTACAGCATAAAAAGAAAAGCACCAGCTAATTTCTTTATAAAGAAAGGGATTACCCATGTCGTGTTTAGTAGAAGTTTTGTCGAATCTTGTTCTATGATCATGAGGTGTTTTCTCGAGGAACTGGCCGCATGAGTTGACCTCCAATCGAGGTCCAGGCAGCGAGCTCCGAGCTCCAATGAAGCTTGGCGACTAGCTTTGTTCTTCCTTGAGGCTCTGGCAGCTAAGCTCGATGCTCAGGGTGGCCAGGTCGGGTTTGTGCGAAGCTCAAACAAAGCTCGAAGAATCTCGAATCAGAGGTACGAGGCTTGGGTCGAGTTTGATGAGTCGACGGTCGGCGAGAAAAACAGACCTTCATACCATAGTTGAATTCGATCAAAAACCTGACTGGGGTTTTGATACAGCTTTTTCGACCGGTACATGAGTTGGAGTCGATTGAGGATGGACCACGTTTGGGTCGAGCTCCTCCGGTGCTTGCCTAACCCCGATCGGACGAAGACAGGACTCTGATCGAACTGTGTTTGTCGTCGACCCAGAGGGGGGTCATAAGTGTCGTTTTTCGACTCTGAGGAGGGTCAGAGAGATTGCCGGGATCCTGAGGATGGTCGAAGCGATCGGTTGGCGGCCCTGTGGAGGGTCGAAGGAGTGGTCCACGACCTTGAGGAAGATCGGGGAAATCGACCCTGTGGAGGGTCGGAGAAGTCGCCGCAATCCTGTGGATGGTCAGAGCAGTGCTTGGAGGGTTCAGGCGAAGAAAACTTCGATCCGGTGTGGCATTCAGCTAGCCGAAGGGGGGAAACTTGGTCCATCGTCGAAAAAGAAGCTCGGACGAAGCTACGACGGTCAGGAGTGCCGATCGAGCTAGGGGAGGATCTGCATCTGGACCTGGGTTGCTGGAGCGTTGAAGATGGCTTCGATTCGACCCTTCTTGGTCTGCATCTGGTGCGTTGTTTGGCTTCACCGATCTGTGCTTGGCGTGGAGAGGGGTGAACTCGGTCGCCATTGATGCCGGCGTCGGGTTGACCGACCATCGTCGAAGGAGATGTGATGCTCTCGACGCTGGCATTGGGTCGATTGACTCCAATTGGGGGAGGAATCGAGCTTGTTAGCTCGATTAACTCGACAGAGGACCTCTCGTGGTTATGATTGACTCGGATCGGTCTCGCTCGGCAGTGACAAAGACGAGGGGGGTTCCAGCGAGCATGTCGGGAGCTAGTTTGAATGTTTTCAAACCTTGCTCGGCTGTGGCAATGCACTTTCTCCTCTTCATTGGGCTCGAGGCCACATGTATCTCCGTGGAGGCTCGAGTCGGAACTCTTGTCGCCAGATCCGAAGCTTTATTGGGTCGAGGAGCTTCGAACGTCGCCGGATCAACCTCGTTGCCATCAAATGTCTTGTTCGGAAGGGCTACTTTGGTATAGATCGATCCTTCAAGCCTTAATATAGCCCAGGCAAATATTCCAGCAGGGCATACTTTGCATCAAAGGGGAAAATATGATGAAAGGGAAAAATATGATGAAAATTAATGTATGAGATTAGTCTCCAGCGAGAGAAGGTGTTGTAAATTGCGTGTGGGGGGGGGGGGGGGGGGGGGGGCGACATAGTCTTCTCGTTAGGTAGAAACGAGGATGTCTACTCCTTTTTCAACAGACGATACCAAGGTAGGAACGAGGATGTCTACTCCTTTTTCAACAGACGATAACCAAATGTTAAATCCAAAATTGGCTTAACAATACTTGGGCCGATGAGGACGCCCTCGTTGGGTCGACACTTCATCGGCTGAGAGGTGGGACTCGTGAGAGAAGAACTCCGAGTCAAAGTGAGCTAGGATTGGACTCCACGGATGGATGATGGCCTAACTTTGATGTATCTTTGATATCATGCATCATGAGAATATCGTTAAGGGTTCGGGGTTGGGGCCCAACCGATTCCCCTCCAACACTCAAGTTAGTCTTCCATGGATGAAAGCCTGTAGAGCGATATCAAAAAGAGGAGATGAGAGAAGGAGATGAAAGTATAATTTTTGTGTGTGTCACTTAGCCTTGGTTGGAGATCTGATGTTAAAGATCCGGCCCTCTTTCCTCATTCTCTCTAGAGATATTTATTCTCTCTCCCCTTGACTTGTAACTTCCCTCCAAATTTAGTGACAACTAATTGCCCCTTTAGTGGGCTTTGAATTATTCATCAAAGGTGTAACTCCTCCCATTATTTTGGTTATTAACTCCCCCAATTAAGGCTACGGGACTGGGCCATCAAGAGGATATTTGACTTATTCCATCCAAGTGTAGTGGGTTATATGGGGAGTTGGGTTGACTCATTCAACCTAAACGCTATGGGCCAAAGGCCGTATTCGTCTAGCCGGTAGAATTTATCTACTTGCATAATGGGCTGGGCCCATGTATTCAACAATGGTCATCCATTGCTATTTGATTGTTATGATAAGCTTAGGCAGTGGATTAACTGCATAGTGGGGATTAGTCTCAAGTATTTATATTTGCGCATCATAAAAACCAAGTAGGAAGAAGTCCAATATTCAACACTAAAGACATCCCCGAAGCATTAAATGGATAAAAGTGGGTAAACCCGAGCAAAATGACGAGAATGATATAAAATAAATGTGGAAAATGTGGGGGTGAAGGGGTGGAAAAACGTATATAAAATACACCTAACACTATCCATCCTCAGTTCCAACTGAAGAAGCATATAATCTTGATTCTGCAGTACACAATAGTATTGATTCAGAGTCTGATCCTAAGTATCAGCCTAAATCTGACGATGCAGATGTTGATGAACGCATCAGAGAAGATGGGGATAACACGTATGTGCATCCACACAGATTGATAAAGCCTGATGGAATGCATATATTTTCATGTCCTAAATGCGAACATCAGAATGAATGGGCAACAAATTCTGATGATTCAGATGTGGTTAGGAATTTGCATGGCAATGATGATGGGCAGTCCCAAAGAGGGAGGACAGTATTGTCCTAAGATTTATATGGACAACCCTCATTTGGAAGTAGGCATGAAGTTTGCAACCCCTACAGAATTTAGGGAGTTGTTGATAGAGCATGCCATCTGGAATGGCTATGACTTTAAATTTAAGAAAAGTGAAGGAGGGAGAATCAGGATACATTGCATTAACAGGTATGGTTGGATATGTGCAGGTTCCTGTGATAGGAATAGATAGAAGTGGGTATTGAAGAAGCTAACAACACATGTAGACTGACATGTTTTTAGATGTAATACTCAAGTGACATCTCATTGGATTGCAAAGAAATATTTGGAGCACTTTAGAGACCAACCACTAATACCCATCTCAGCGATAAGAAACTTATTGATTAGGGATTCGGAGTTGTTGTAAAGCAAGATTCAAAGTTATAGAGGTCTATGAGATTTGAAAATAAATATATTGAAGGACGTTATAAGAAGCAGTTCCAAGAGCTTTGGAACTATTCACATGTGGTTTTGCAGAGAAACCCTAGGACTTACTGCAAGATAAGATCTAAGCTAAGTGAGACGAAGGATGAGCCTTTTTGGATGGCATATTCATCACATATCCATGTCAATTAAAGGGGTTCAAGGAAGGATGCAGGCCTTTCATTGGCCAAGATGGTACGTTTCTTAAGACTGAAATTAGCGGAGTTTTGTTGAGTGATACAAGTAGAAATGGAAACAATGAAATGTTTCCATTGGTCATTTCTATTGTAACCACTGTATCAAAGGATACTTGGAGTTGGTTTTTACTATGTTTGCTTGAAACATTAGATATGAGCTATGAGCAACA
Organism: Scilla litardierei; assembly: GCA_030789695.1. Classification (NCBI taxonomy): domain Eukaryota; kingdom Viridiplantae; phylum Streptophyta; class Magnoliopsida; order Asparagales; family Asparagaceae; genus Scilla; species Scilla litardierei. Next base: position 100,391,360 of record CM061139.1, on the reverse strand, counting down.
ATTCACATTCATATCAGACAGACAGAAGGTAAACAACATACTTCATTACTATCTTTATATGCATACTTCATTACTAGTATAGGAATCAATTTGCCTTTTATTTTCTTACTGCATTACTATATTTCTTTTTAGGAGTGATTTTATGTAACTATGCTCTATTTGTTTGCTTTATGTGGGCTTCTGGAGACTTTCAAAGATATAATTCCTAATGCACATCATAGGTTCTGTGTTAGGCATATGTATGAAAATTTGAGAAAGGACTTCAGGCCCCTTCTTTAAGAAGAGATTAGGGAAAAAATGAAAAATCCTATGTGGAGGAAGATTGGTTATGTTCAATTGAAGATTTATACAAGACTTCTGTTGCTGTTAAATGGTTATGTGATGTAAAGTTGGAAGCATGGTGTATATGTTTTTAAGAGATTACAGTTTTTGTGACTTGCTATTAATCAACATTTTAAAATCATTTAATAGTTTCATTTTGGAAGCAAGGGATAAACCTCTTTTTACATGCCTAGAAATATTGAGAAGACAACGAATGATAAGGTTTCGAAAGAAAAAAGCAAATGCAGCCAAGTGGACTTCAAACACTTGCCCTAGAATAATTGAAAAATTAATTAAGTTGAAAGGAAAAAGTAGAAGTCTACACGTTGTTTGTGCTGGAGAAGGTCAATTTGAAATCAGAGATGAGAATGGAACTTATATAGTGAATGTTGAAATAAGAAGATGTGATTGTAGATATTGGGACATGACAGGGATTCCTTGCACCCATGCTTATGCTGGTTTGATGTCAGAAAATAAGCAGCCAGAAGAGTTATGCACATGTATCACACTAAGGAACGTAATTTGGTAGCTTAAGCAGGAATGATCAGTCCCATTCCAGATTCTAGGTTTTGGTATCCAAGTACAAGTGCTAGCAGTGTGCCACCTCATCAAGTTCCAAGAAATGCTCCAAGAGTAAATATAGTAAGTTCCTTATTAGGTTCTAAATCTTGTTTATTAGTTAACTATTTACTTGAAAAGTGTCTTTTCTACAATGTGTGTTATATATATTTAGTTCATGTATGTTTATTTCTGTTTATGTATGTACTAGTCATAACACGTGCCCGCGGGCATGGTGCATTTAAGATTTTCCACCGCGAAATTTTTGTTCTCCAAAAAATTATTTCCACAGCCAAAATTTAAAAGAACAACAAATTAGCGTAAAAATATTTAGAGGCATGGGAGCCTTTGACGCGGAACAACAATTTCGGCTCCGGACCGAAAAGACCTAACGGAGTCATCCCAACTCTCGGATCGGAGATGCTAACGGGACGGGAATCGAAGTAGGGGATGGACGCCTTCGACACAGAACAACAAATTCGGCGCGGGCGCCTTCGGTGCAAAACAACAAATTAGCGTAAAACACTTTAGCGCGTAGGCGCCTTCGGCGCAGGCATAGTGGTTGTTCCCGCAGAATAACAAATTCAACGCCAAAAAAAGAAACCAACAAATTAGATTCTGTGGAATTTGTAAAATAAATTCCATTGACATAAACCTACATGTTTTGGGAGCAACAAAAAATTAACATGTTTTGGGAGCAACAAAAAAATTAAAGAAACCAACAAATTAGATTCTGTGGAATTTGAAAAATAAATTCCGTGAACATGAACATATATGTTTTAGGAGCAACAAAAAATTAACTTGTTTTGGGAGAAACAAAAAATTAGATTCTGTGGAATTTGAAAAATAAATTCTGTTTACATTTCTACGCCAAAAAAAGAAACATGTAGGTTTATGTCAATTTAATTTATTTTTGCTAATCAACGTGCATTTAAATTTTGGGGAGAGAGAGATGGTGCGGTTTTCAAAAGTTTTGGTTTTCCAAACAAATGTTCCCCCAAAAGTTTTAATTACATCACCTCAAAATCTTGACCCTTGCGTTTTTCCATACAAATTTCAAAATATTCAGTTTTCCAACCAAGGGGATTCCCCCCTCAAAACTTTCTCAAAACTCATCTCAGCCTTCCATTCCCTAAGATCAAATCTCAGCCACTCTTTATCTTGTCCTAGTCAACCCTAGGATTCAAAAACAGTTGTGTTTTATATAATAAATAGCACATTCCTCAACAACATGGTTTTGCATCAACAAGCAGCCATGGGAAAAGAGGCCTTAAGTAAAAGAAAAAAGCAGTTCATCCAATTCAAAGGCAAATAAGAAAAGAAGTTAATCCAACAGTGCATACTCTAGAAGCTGAAGTAAGAAATTTGGTATTATGCAAAAATATGTTTATATATATATGTTTATATATATATATATATATATATATATATATATATATATATATATATATATATATATATATATATGAAACGGGAAATATGGTGTCACAGGAGAGAATCCTCTCCTGTGTCGGTCAAAAACTCCAAACTCCTCAAGTTTTTTGGAAAATCAGATCCGTTCATCTCGATCTCCACCCTCTGAAACCCCTATCCACCAATTTTCAGCCCGATCCGAGGTGTTTTGCCCGTTCATCCACCATTCACAAAAGTTCTATTCATGCGAAACCGTTAAACCTGGGTCGGATGGATGAACGGGCAAAACACCTCGGATCTGGCAGAAAATTGGTGGATAGGGGTTTCAGAGGGTGGAGATCGAGATGAACGGATCTGATCTTCCAAAAAACTTGAGGAGTTTGGAGTTTTTGACCGACACAGGAAAGGATTCTCTCCTGTGACACCCTATTTCCCGTTTCCTATATATATATATATATATATATATATATATATATATATATATATGAAACAGGAAATAGGGTGTCACAGGAGAGAATCTCTCCTGGGTCGGTCAAAAAACTCCAATCTCCACATGTTTTTTGGAAGATCCGAGCCGTTCATCTCAATCTCCACCCTCTAAAACACCTACCCACCAATTTTCTCCCCGATCCAAGGTGTTTTGCCCGTTCATCCACCCGACCCAAATTTAACGGTTTCACATGAACATAACTTTTACAAAGTGCAGATGAACGGGCAAAACACCTTGGATCGGGCAGAAAATTGGTGGGTAGGTGTTTTAGAGGGTGGAGATCGAGATGAACGGCTCGGATCTTCCAAAAAACATGTGGAGATTGGAGTTTTTTTGACTGACCTAGGAGAGATTCTCTCCTGTGACACCCTATTTCCCGTTTCCTCATATATATATATATATATATATATATATATATATATATATATATATATATATATATATATATATATATGAAAATTTTCAAATGCAAACATTTCGCACGGAATTTTTCGTACAAAAATATTTTTAATTTTATTTTTGAAATTTTTCCCAAAAAAATTCCTACTTCACTTAATGTTGTTATACAATCCTAAAAATAATGGTTGAAAAATAATGTGACTTGGCCTTCAATCATGGCATTACAAAAAGTTGTGTTGTTCTGAAATCGTTAAACTTTGTAACTAGTGGATCAGTACTCAAATCCCCCTAGGTTTCACCCATTATTTTTCCTACGGTATATAATTGTATGCATTAAACATCAAAAAAATTTGCGATTTTTTCTTAAAATAGATAAAATTCTTTTCGCACGGACTTTCGCACCATTCTTTTCGCACCCGAATACCTCTCTCTGTGTGTGTGTGTGTGTGTGTGTGTGTGTGTGTGTGTGTGTGTGTGTGTGTTGATGTTCTTCTTGTTTACAGGTCAATAATACAGTCCATGTGTATAGATTTCAAGGGCAAGTTTGAAGAGTGGTGCATCCAGCAGTTTGTAATATCTGACAATGTATTTTTGTTGTGGCCAATGGAGTTTGCATTTGTAATTTTGATACTATGTTCTTCTTGTGGGTGATTTGTAGTCAAGATACACTTTGTAATCTTTATAATGTATTATGTGTTATGTATTTAAACTTTTTTGTATGGCTCTTATATGCATACAGCCCTATTATATATTTTTTGGAGAACATGCATCAGATGGAGAATTCTTATCTGTATTATGTATTTTCTAGAAAACTCTTTGTAATGGCCCTAGTGCCATATACAGTAATGTATGTATTTTTGTTTGATATGTAGTGAATGCTTGCTTGTGTGCCTTCGTAGTGTGTATAGTAATTCTGTTGTGTGCATAATAATTTCCTATGTAGATGGCTATATGGTTGACTATGTCATGACGTGGATGTATAAGTGAATACGAATGGATGTATTGGATGTGATGTACTGAGTGTTATTAGTGTTATTAGTGTGCTTAGTGATGTTTTGTTGGTGGGTGTGTATAGTGAAATGGTATTTTTATGATAATTATTTTCTTATGTGCTAAAGAGATTATTGTTGTTGTTGTTGTTGTTAGTATTAAAGAATGGCATTGTGGTTGATGTTGTTCTTATTATTAGTATTAGCATGTTATTATTGTTGTTATTGTTGATGTTGATTATTATTATTACTACTATTGTTTGGGCATATAGTTAATTTGAGTTTCTTAAGAGTTGGTTGGGCTTTACTTATTGGGCTTGGATTATTAGAGATGAGGAGAGAGATATTTTGGAGGGATGGCAAACTTGTTAATAAGGGTTCTATGGCATATGTTGTAAATAATTAGAAGTGGGGTGGTATTTATATTATTTGGCATACTTGTAATTATTTAGAAGTTGAAGGGTAGATGAGTAAGGGTATTTGGGTCTTTTTAGCTAGTATGGCATCTTCTAGCCATTTGACCTTTGACCCTTAAGAATTAAGGAAAGAATTAGAGGGATAGATTAATAATAGAAAGGTGGAGAATTGAAGAGAAGACTCTAGACTCTAACCTTATTAATTTCTTTCTCCTTTCTTTTTTCTTTCCTTTTCTACCTTTTTCTCCCCGTCTCATTTGTGTTGTAGCCGAACCAACCCCTTTTCCCAACTTGGCCGAGCCCCTCTCTTTTCCTCTTAAATTCTTTCCAAGCTTGCATGCCATTCAATGGTAATTAAGAGGAAGGATGAAGAAAAATGAAAGAATGCCTTTAAGGGGAGGATTTAAATGGAGGATTCCAAGGATTTATTGGTGGGATTTAAAGACAATAAAGATGGCCTCTTTATTTGGTAGGAATCCCTCTCTATCTAGTCTATTATTCAATTTCATTTAAGCATGCCAAAAGAGACTATCTTTGATTGGAACATGCATTTCTTTTTAATTGAATTATGAAAGCATGTTATGGAAATTAATTATGAACAAGCAATTCTTTTCATGTCATGGAATTAATCATCCCACTAAAAGATGTCATCTTGATACTAGTCACAAGTTGTTCTCATGTTGATTTCAATTGCTAAAGAGATTAACTTTAATGATGATTATGCATTCCTCTTCATGTTATGAAAGTATTCAACATACTACAAAGTTGTTATCCTGCTACTAAATCCATGTTGTTTCAATTGAATAAATGACTTTTCATTTTGGCTACCATGTGTTTGTAGTAATGCTTATTTGAAGTCAAGTATGAAAAAGAGAATTGCTTTGCATATTTTGAGTATGGGTGAAAGGCTATGGTTGGAAATATTATGTGTTGAAATGAGAACTATGGGAGTAATGTTGTGGTTGTAAAGTTTTAAGTGTAGGAATGAGAAAAGGAGAAAATGGTAAATGGTATAAAGATGTCAAATGGTGGACATTGGCTTTGAATTATGTAACATGGAAGTGGGATTCTATTGCCATGCATACTTGGAGGGTGATGGCACCTATGGCATGGATTTATGGGGAGGTGTTGTTATGTTGGTATGATGTGGTTATGGTGAAGGGCATGGCACAAGGTGCATGACCCTTATTTGAGAGTTATGAAATGAAAAGAAAGAACCAAAATGAAGCCATGCCATGATGACCACATGTTCCATTTATGTATGACATTAAAGTCCCCTACACATGCCTTGATGTTGGTTGTAATCATCTAAAGTAATGCATGAAATGTTGAATGGTTGTAGTTCCTTCCATTTTGTTAACTTGTATATCCTTATGTTTTAACGCAATATGCCATGCCATGCTTTATGTTTAATGCAAAATGTCATTCTTGTAGTTGCTATTGCATTTTGTTTATGGCTACCTTTATGTCACTTTGTAAAATGCCATATCATGCTACCCATGGAAGCTTTATGTTCACTTTTATGTTTCATTTTATGATATCATGACATGCCACGTGATGTTGCTTGCATCACATTATTGAACAATATGACCTATGGTTGTTGCATTCATGCATCATGCATTGGATAATATGCTATATGGAGATGGGCAATTCCTACTGAGTCACGCGTGACGTGTCCCCGTTGATTTTTCAGGCATTGGTTCTTGGAGTTGGAGGCCTATTAGCTCAGCTGGTTGGAGATAAGGGTGGTGTGAGTTTTGTGAGGGATCTTAGTATGTACTCTTGTACTTGGTGGGATGAGGGTTATTGTTGTATATGAGATTGTATAAGGAAGTTGTATATGGTCGGTTCGTGTGTGTGTATATATGTGAATGAATTGTTGGTTCTCTTTTGTTATTCTGCATTATCTAGAATGCTACATGTACTATCCTAGCAGTGCGCAATGGACCTGCTTGTGTTTGTATTTGGTATTTCTCTCCATAACACTCGCTGCTCAGGGTATCCTGGGGAGCGGGGCATTACACTCTTATATGCATACAACCCTGTTGCAGCTGAAGCTGCTGTAACGACCACCTTTCGGTCGTGCATATTTTGTACGTATTTTTGCTTTGAACGTGTATTTGATTTTTTATTATTGTATCCCTTAGCCCTAACACGTGACTGGACCCCATATTCTCGACCCTCGCGACGTCACGATCACCCCGATATTTTTCTTTTATTTTTCGGATGCCGTTAGACTGACCCGCTGAAACCCCATTATTATATATTAAAATAACTTTTTAATTCGAATTTTGAAACCTGATTGGAACCAAATACGGTTCCCCCCCGACAAAAAAACCCCCCACATCACCCACTCCCCCACGTCATCTCTCTCTCCCTAACAAACCCAAAGGGAAACACAGCCTGTCTCCCCTATAAAAAATTATACCCCATGCAACAGGCCCCTAAATGAAACCCTCCCTTCTTCTCTTCACCGATGACAAATCCTCTTCTCTTCATCTCGAGGTGTAACGACCACTTTTCGTTGTACTTTGTTCGTGCACGTGCTTTTGACCGTGCACGTGTTTATTTTAGACTTTATTTGATTGTGAACACTTTTGTGTGATATGCTGTTGTGAACGTCTCTGAGAGTATTAAATAGTGGCACTATCTTGGAACGACACTTCTCGAGTCGTTTTCCCACAATTTAAACTTACTCGATGAGACGTGACGATTTTCACTTTTGACGGGAGACGTTTCTATTTTTAGTTTCGTCGTCCGACGTCGAAATTGAGATCCGTCTTCTTAGTTAGCTCAATTTCGTCATCACGATCACTACAATATTTATTTTATAATTTTTGGAGTTCATTTGACCACTTTTATATTTTTAACAAGTTTTATAATATTTTTAATAATTAATTTTTAAATTATTTTCGGCCAAATAAAATTTATTTGAGTTTTAAACGTTTTAAAGAATTTTTGAGCCAATTTCCAGCTCATTTGGACCAAGTCAAACCCTTGGGTGAGTTGGAGAAGTTGAATTTCAAATTTTAAATTATTTTAAACTTCTAATCCTATTAGATTTAGCCCTAGACCAAGTCAACCCATCTATACTATATAAACAGCCCCTAGGAAGACCTATTTTCGCAAGAAATTAACCCTAGCCTTTTCCAAAACCCAAATTTGACGTTGCGACGATTCGTCGCAACGTTGCGACGAACAGCTGCCGCTCCGACCGAAGAAACGGCCTCCGTTCGCCCGCTCTGACCGATAGCCAAGCCCGCACCAAGCTCCGCCCGCACCCCGCTGCTGCAGCCGCTTCGTCCCCCGCTTCGACCGAGGAAATCTCTCGGTCAGACCGATAGCCAAGCCCGCACCCCGCTCCGCATCGACCCCGCACCGTCGCTCGCAGCTGTCGCTCCGCATCGCCTGTGCTTGACCGAGGCGCCCGCCCGCATCGCGCGCTCGCTGCTTCGTTGCAACGTTGCAAACGTTGCAACGCTTTGTCGCCCGCACCGACCGACCCGATCGCCCGCACCGACCGACCAAACCCCTCGCACCAAGGCCCCGCCGCACCACTGCAGCCCGCTGCGCTGCAAGCTTCGCACCTAGCGTGTCTGACCGACCAAATCTCCCGCATTGGCTGAGTACGACCGAGAGCCACTCGTCGCAACCCCGCATCCATCGCACCACTTGCCTCCGTGGGCCCCCAAGTTCTCCAGAGGTATTGTGGGTCCCCCAAAGGTCCCTAGGACTACTGTGGGCCCCACCTAGGTGCGTTCTCTTTGACGACTTGCCGCGTACGACGTCGTCGCACGTCGTAGCCCGTCGTCGCATGTGCTAGCTTTGGAATCTGGAATCTTCGCCCGGGTTGATTGCTCTGAAATTTCCAGCGAGGAATCTAATTGGAATCTGGACTTGGAGCGCGATCTTTTATTCCAACCGCCGGCGTCGCTACCCGACGCTGGTGTAGCTTTCGTGTCGTGTTGAGGTAACGTTTTACACACCTAGGACCCCCAACCCAATTGCACGCTAACCAAGACTAAAAATCAGTATTTTAAAGTATTTTAAATGTTTTAGCAATCACTAATCAAGATTAATAAAACGGATGTAGGCCGGTGGACTTGTGCACGTAGGAATCGTGACTTTGGACTCGTTGGACGGTGTTCTCTTGACGTGATAGTTGCAGGCAAGTGAAACTTGCCAAATCTTTCTTAGGGCCATGTTTTTAGGCCACTTCCTTGTTTTTAGCGTAAAAGAGACTAGTCAGTGAAATGATAGCTGGCTAGACGCCTACTTGATCTAGTTTGACAACGAAACTAGATCCGACACCTAATTGATCTAGCTTGACAACGAAGCTAGATCCAACCCTTAAACTTGTTGTTCATGCATACTAAACTGTCACGTTTACTTTCCTTACCTGTACGCCTTACTACTTGTCTTGTCATGTCATCCATGCATTGAATGTCGCATTCGTAGCACACGCTACAATACTTGTACTTGTACTCCCTTGTCTGGCTAGGTGCACCCCTAGACCAACAAGATAAAACACTTCCTGGCTCGTGTTCCAGAAGCGAGCATTCCCGTTCGGGGGTAAGGCCCTGGCTCGACACACGTGGATGGGTAGGGATAAACGATCACTTGAGCTTAGGAGTTGGCCCGCACAGCCACTCTAGCCAAAAGGCGGAATCTCTGTGCACGAGGTGCTTACTTTCCTTGTCTTGTACTTGTCTTGTGAATGATTCATGTAATACTTGTCATCCATGCCATGCCATGCTCGTACTTCACTTTACTTGTTGCACTCATTACTTTAACTGCCATGTCATTGCATCATGCTAGAACTGCTAGGTTGCTTTACTTTTACCTGCTTTCAGTTTCCTTGCACAAGTCTTTCAGACTTGCTGACATGTGCCCCTTTCTCTTTGGGTGTCACATGTTAGACCCTGAGCCAGAGATAGTTGTTGAGGACGAGGTAGTTGCTGACACTGAGCCTACGTACGTCGAGGAGTTCGTGGACACCGGAGACCAGTTTTAGAGACTGTTGGCGTTGCTTTTGCTTTAGGTTGCTGTTAGATGTCGGTGCTTGGACCATTACTTTGTTTCTGTACTTTGTACTTTTGTTGGCCATGCTGGGCCTCTTTTAGACTCTTTTCTTTTAGCCTGGTGGCTTTTTCTGTGATGTTGAGATTTATTATTATGGATATTCTGAGATGTTTCTTTGTCTCTTTCGTTATTATTATCTTTGTTTCGTTTCGCGTTGCAAGGACCTGCAGTTTAAAATTGATTGACGCTTATCGGACTTGCAGCTTCGTAGCTTCAAGTCTGAGCGGACCTTCTCACGCTTCACCTCCACGTTTTTGGGAAGCGGGGCGTGACTGGTTTTGTTGGTGGCCCATGCAGGTCCAATCTTGCAATTGCGAATTAACGGAACAACGGTAATAACGGAATGTCCATTAAATAAATTACAACATCTAAGTCATTAAGCTATTGAGTCTAAATTTTTGTTCGTTTTCTATGTCGTTAGATGGCGAGAAGACGACAGACTCGAGTTGGTGGCGGACCTACTCTGAAGACTTGCTATTTCTGTGGCAAGACCGGGCACATCAAGGAGCAGTGCAGAAGATTTCTAGGCTGGTGTTTGATTTGTGGTGCTGCTACTCATTCAGCGAAGGATTGTCGGCATGCAAATCAATTGCGGAAAGCATCGGAGGGAATTCCGCAGCAGGAAGCACCAGTAACTGGGCCAAGTCGGAAGGTGTGCCATCATTGTAGCAAGATTGGTCATGAGAAGAAACAGTGCAGGAAGAGGCTGGGCCAGTGCCTGATTTGTGGAGATCCTACTCATACTATGAAGGAGTGCCCGAAGTCTAACCAACCTTGGGAGGAACCCATCGCTGCACAGCCGTTACAGCAGAAAGCACCTGTACCTACTAGTCGTGGACCAGCCCTCGTTCCACAGAAGCAGGCTTTTCAGCAGGCCATGCAGCCAAGGGAGCAGGCTTATCCGCTGACGGCAGTGGAGAGCGAGACTGTGGATGAGATTATCGCAGGTAACTCTCGACCTAGTTGTTTCTCCCCTTAGTTAGTCCTGGCTTGTTAAATTATGTTTGCATATGATTGTTTGCAAAAATAGGGTTGATTGTTAGACTGTTAATTAGTTTCCTTGCTGAGAATTGATTTAATCGTCATAGGAGTTACCTTAGTGGTCCTTGTCTACCCCTGACCATACCAGACTTCTAGAATTCCTTTAGTCGTTCGCTTGGGTTCATCGATTATGGACCGAGCTGAGCGCATTTCATTATCACCTAGCTCCTTTAGAAAGACCAAGCGCTAAGTTTCTTAAGCTTCAGTTGGGCGACCGTAGGAGTTTTCTCATAGGTATCCTGGGCCATATCCTAGGCGTATGTATGTTTTGAACATCTGACCGTTTTCCTTGCCTCGATTCCCGAGATCGCCTCATGACGATCGTCATCAATTTTCGAACCTCTCCGTTACAAATCTTGAATCTTCTGAAAGTATTTTCTTTTTGATTTCCTCTTTCCCTAAGTTTTAAATGTGTTCACATTTTAATATGTATACATACTTATACTTCATGCTCCCCGTGGATTTAAATTTTTTTTGTTAAAAAAAAAAACTTTTGTCGAAATTTTTGAATAATAGTTTATAATGCTTTTTCAGCCTACACTTTTGTATCTTTGAAAATACATTTTCCTTTAATATACTTTCAAGCCACATGGAATTTCAGCTTTCAGCAAGTCGATTTTATGCTCATCGTTGTCCCTATTTTAGACTTTTGAAAAAAAAGGGTACTATTTCATAACCACTTCCTGATTTAGACCCCACACGAATTGATTTTAAAGCTTTACTATCAATTTTGATAATTCTACTACCAAGTTATTATTATTATCTTTCCGCTTCCCCTACGTGCTTTTAGGAAAATTTCGAGACTAAATAGAATTTCAATTATTTTTAAATAACTGTATCAGGTTCGTTGTGCTCGTATGCTAAGGACCTTGTGTAAATCAGTTTTTCATTTTTGCAAATCCTGGTTCCTTTGAAAAGCAGCTTCAATATTGATTATTTTAAAATTTTTCATAACCTAAAAGTTTTGAAAGCATTTAACATGAGTTTAAATCCTTCCGTTACTTGATTTCCTTCTTTGACTTTCACAAACATTATATTAAATTACTGCCGTATAATATTTTCTAAACTACGTCTTCAATATTCGTGTAAATGATTTTACTTCCTCTTTTAATGATTTTTTTTAAAAACCAATAGACCATTTTCTCTTATTATGAATATTCGACTCAAACTTATTTTGAAACAACACGTTTTATCGATCTCCCAATATTTCTTTCCAGACGAGGATTTCAACTTTTGAAGTACGACAGTTTTCAAATTCCGCATATGTTGGCTTGAATGAGTGTACTCCCCCATGGTATATTAATGGTTTCTTATTGTGTGTTATATATATTCGGAGTTATTCATGATGTGTGAAGTTGTTTGCATGTTAGTAGTTATAGTTTGGTGTGTGGGTAGCTATACCATACTAAGGATGCCTGTGTATATGAGATTTAGGGTAGGAGTACCTAATAGGCTGTAGGTAATTAGGGGATACTTATAATGGTTGAAGCAATATGCTGGTGAAACTATATGTATGCTAGGTGTGATAATAATAATAGGTATTGGTACACCAGTTATAGGTAGTAGGCTATGGTGTGAATATGTATGTTACATGTGAGTGATTACACGATGAATACGTGTGCATGTATTAGGGAGTGTATTATAATTATATGCGTGTGCTGATGTCTGTGTTATTATTATAGTATATAGAGTGATTGAACTATGTGAGTATTACATGACTAAACATTAAGTGTGATTGGCTTATGGTATGTATATGGTTGTATTGGTAGGCGTATAAATATTGGAGTGGTATTGGTATAGGTATAAATGCCGTGTTACGTATATAGAATATTCAGATATGTGTAATGAGTCCCACTCAAGCTTGAGTGGGTATACTCTAAGAATACTGATGTGCATGTCTGAAGTTTGAATATAGCGATGTTTGATGTATGTTTAGTGATAGAAGTGTTTGTGCCTGGTTGAGTTACGCACATGACTGTGGGTCGCTACACCAGTATATAGTTATAGGTGTTGGTCTTGTGGTATAGTTATTTACTAAGGACTTGCTTGTGTGCTAGCTAAACTAGGTGCATAGATGTGCTAGTAATATAATGGTATGATTGGTATGCGTAAATGAAATGTTAGCGTGTATGGGTGTGCACCATGCACGGGTAAGTATGTGCTTAGTTATAGGTATTGATGACTATGGTATATATGGCGTGTTGTAAATACAGTTATAGGACCGTACGTAATGTGAATGTATGGTGAAATATTTGAATGCATTTGAATGACTATATATATTATGAAATTATAGAAGTGGTGAATGTATATTAGATATAGTGAACTTGATTTAATAATGGTATGGTGTGACTATATGTGTTGAGATGTTTGGTATTGGATGAATATTAGAGGGTAGTATACCCATGTTGTTTGAGCATAGGTAGCTACCTATACGTAGGTCAACGATTGCATTTGCTAGAATGAGATTATACTTATACGAGTATCTGAACTATTGTTTTATGAATAGTGGTTATATAAGGGATGCATGCTTGTATATATGATTGATATACATGTATAAAATTGACTGACTATAATGAGTATAAGTGTATAACGTACGTGAATGTATATATATACGTGTTGGTAGTGTTAATGTTTGACTACCTAATGCATATGTAAGCACTTGCAATAGCTATACCTGGTTTGAAATATAATGTGACTTGATTGGGGTAGTTATTAGAGCGACTAGATATATTAGAAAGTCCGAGGACGGACTTTATTCTAAGGTGGGGAGGATGTAACGACCACTTTTCGTTGTACTTTGTTCGTGCACGTGCTTTTGACCGTGCACGTGTTTATTTTAGACTTTATTTGATTGTGAACACTTTTGTGTGATATGCCGTTGTGAACGTCTCTGAGAGTATTAAATAGTGGCACTATCTTGGAACGACACTTCTCGAGTCGTTTTTCCACAATTTAAACTTACTCGATGAGACGTGACGATTTTCACTTTTGACGGGAGACGTTTCTATTTTTAGTTTCGTCGTCCGACGTCGAAATTGAGATCCATCTTCTTAGTTAGCTCAATTTCGTCATCACGATCACCACGATATTTATTTTATAATTTTTGGAGTTCATTTGACCACTTTTATATTTTTAACAAGTTTTATAATATTTTTAATAATTAATTTTTAAATTATTTTCGGCCAAATAAAATTTATTTGAGTTTTAAACGTTTTAAAGAATTTTTGAGCCAATTTCCAGCTCATTTGGACCAAGTCAAACCCTTGGGTGAGTTGGAGAAGTTGAATTTCAAATTTTAAATTATTTTAAACTTCTAATCCTATTAGATTTAGCCCTAGACCAAGTCAACCCATCTATACTATATAAACAGCCCCTAGGAAGACCTATTTTCGCAAGAAATTAACCCTAGCCTCTTCCGAAACCCAAATTTGACGTTGCGACGATTCGTCGCAACGTTGCGACGAACAGCTGCCGCTCCGACCGAAGAAACGGCCTCCGTTCGCCCGCTCTGACCGATAGCCAAGCCCGCACCAAGCTCCGCCCGCACCCCGCTACTGCAGCCGCTTCGTCCCCCGCTTCGACCGAGGAAATCTCTCGGTTAGACCGATAGCCAAGCCCGCACATCTCTCCGCATCGACCCCGCACCGTCGCTCGCAGCTGTCGCTCTGCATCGCCCGTGCTTGACCGAGGCGCCCGCCCGCATCGCGCGCTCGCTGCTTCATTGCAACGTTGCAAACGTTGCAACGCTTTGTCGCCCGCACCGACCGACCCGATCGCCCGCACCGACCGACCAAACCCCTCGCACCAAGGCCCCGCCGCACCACTGCAGCCCGCTGCGCTGCAAGCTTCGCACCCAGCGTGTCTGACCGACCAAATCCCCCGCATTGGCTGAGTACGACCGAGAGCCACTCGTCGCAACCCCACATCCGTCGCACCACTTGCCTCCGTGGGCCCCCCAAGTTCTCCAGAGGTATTGTGGGTCCCCCAAAGGTCCCTAGGACTACTGTGGGCCCCACCTAGGTGCGTTCTCTTTGACGACTTGCCGCGTACGATGTCGTCGCACGTCGTAGCCCGTCGTCGCACGTGCTAGCTTTGGAATCTGGAATCGTCGACCGGGTTGATTGCTCTGAAATTTCCAGCGAGGAATCTAATTGGAATCTGGATTTGGAGCGCGATCTTTTATTCCAACCCCCGGCGTCGCTACCCGACGCCGGTGTAGCTTTTGCGTCGTGTTGAGGTAACGTTTTGCACCCCTAGGACCCCCAACCCAATTGCACGCTAACCAAGACTAAAAATCAGTATTTTAAAGTATTTTAAATGTTTTAGCAATCACTAATCAAGATTAATAAAACGGATGTAGGCCGGTGGACTTGTGCACGTAGGAATCGTGACTTTGGACTCGTTGGACGGTGTTCTCTTGACGTGATAGTTGCAGGCAAGTGAAACTTGCCAAATCTTTCTTAGGGCCATGTTTTTAGGCCACTTCCTTGTTTTTAGCGTAAAAGAGACTAGTCAGTGAAATGATAGCTGGCTAGACGCCTACTTGATCTAGTTTGACAACGAAACTAGATCCGACACCTAATTGATCTAGCTTGACAACGAAGCTAGATCCAACCCTTAAACTTGTTGTTCATGCATACTAAACTGTCACGTTTACTTTCCTTACCTGTACGCCTTACTACTTGTCTTGTCATGTCATCCATGCATTGAATGTCGCATTCGTAGCACACGCTACAATACTTGTACTTGTACTCCCTTGGCTGGCTAGGTGCACCCCTAGACCAACAAGATAAAACACTTCCTGGCTCGTGTTCCAGAAGCGAGCATTCCCGTTCGGGGGTAAGGCCCTGGCTCGACACACGTGGATGGGTAGGGATAAACGATCACTTGAGCTTAGGAGTTGGCCCGCGCAGCCACTCTAGCCAAAAGGCGGAATCTCTGTGCACGAGGTGCTTACTTTCCTTGTCTTGTACTTGTCTTGTGAATGATTCATGTAATACTTGTCATCCATGCCATGCCATGCTCGTACTTCACTTTACTTGTTGCACTCATTACTTTAACTGCCATGTCATTGCATCATGCTAGAACTGCTAGGTTGCTTTACTTTTACCTGCTTTCAGTTTCCTTGCACAAGTCTTCCAGACTTGCTGACATGTGCCCCTTTCTCTTTGGGTGTCACATGTTAGACCCTGAGCCAGAGATAGTTGTTGAGGACGAGGTAGTTGTTGACATTGAGCATATGTACGTCGAGGAGTTCGTGGACACCGGAGACCAGTTTTAGAGACTGTTGGCGTTGCTTTTGCTTTAGGTTGCTGTTAGATGTCGGTGCTTGGACCATTACTTTGTTTCTGTACTTTGTACTTTTGTTGGCCATGCTGGGCCTCTTTTAGACTCTTTTCTTTTAGCCTGGTGGCTTTTTCTGTGATGTTGAGATTTATTATTATGGATATTCTGAGATGTTTCTTTGTCTCTTTCGTTATTATTATCTTTGTTTCGTTTCGCGTTGCAAGGACCTGCAGTTTAAAATTGATTGACGCTTATCGGACTTGCAGCTTCGTAGCTTCAAGTCTGAGCGGACCTTCTCACGCTTCGCCTCCACGTTTTTGGGAAGCGGGGCGTGACACGAGGGCCCCAACTCAAGCCGCCCGACGCCAGCGAACTCTCCTCCACCAAGCCAACACCCAAGCCCTCCGACGAGGCCCGGCGTCTCGCCTCCTCGCTCTCCTCTCTCTCGCCGACTGCCACGACGTTGTCTACCGACGAGCCCGACGCCGTGCCGTTCCCCCTCCATCCTCAACCTCGTCTCGCCCTCCTTCACTTCAAAACAGCCATACGACGCCCCCTCTCAACTCTCCTTCTACTCGAACCCACCTGCCGACTGTCAACCCCGCCACCTCAGGCCTCCTTCCTCCGACCCCGAAGCAGCCAGCCCTATCCGACTCTTCACAACCGCCGCAGTCCCGAGCCTCCCTACCACCGGATCTCCGCCTACTACCGCCGACCGATTCTGCCGTGACCCCTCTCCTATCTCTCGCCACATCTCCCTTCGACGTTGACCGCCGACGTCCCCGCCATCAATCCCCTGTTTCAACTAAAAACAGAGGAACGCTGTACCACCACGTCAGCCTCCGACGCCTCTTTCTCCGGACACCTCCCTCCATCGAACTCGTCACAAGCCCACGGCTGCCTCTCTCCTCCACGACGATGTCGTGAACTCCCTGAGCTCTGATCCTCACCGAAGTTGTCGTCCAAAACCGCGTCACCCACCTGCGAGCTCAAATCAAACGGAAGCAAAGCGAAACACGTGAGTTATAATTATGGTGAACAATGTGCTATATATGAGCAGATTTTATAATGCATCCATATTATGATGTAAGTTTTCATGTATATATATTATGTCAGCAAGTTTAGGTATTAGGTTATTACTTTATGAACTGTTATAAGTTATAACGTGAATGGTTGTAAGTTAGACCAGAATATAAGTAAAGTTCATATATATGGTGTATATGTTACCTTATATATGTATAATATATATAAGCAGTAAATATATTATAAATATTGTATATAAATATGTTAGGTCTTAATACTTTGTAGCCTAATACCGTAAATCTAATGACGCGGAGATAATACGTCTTTCATGCGACCCGTTGCCGCTTCCAGACCCGACGTCAGATCTACGCATGACTGTCGAACTAGGTTGGTATCCCTCTACTTGTAGTAACCTACACGTTACGCCATTGAAAACCTAGCTAATTAAAACTGGCAACTTAAGCACTAAAGTTTACTTTACGCTCTTTAAAACGATGTTCAACCCTAGAAATCGACGAATGGACTTGATTATCTGTGCACACAGGACAGTCGTCGATTAGGCAGAACAATCAAATCAAAATTGTGACTTCTAACTACTAGGGTAGCCCCGTCAAATTTAGAAACGAACTATAATAGGATTGATGAAAAACGCGTTCTGACACTGACGTTGGCTCGTTTCAGATGAACCATCGCTGACGCACCGCTTCGACGAGACGATCCAGACCAACGACTCACTCGCCACCTCAGGCAAGTGTTTCCACTTGCGTACTTTCGGCCACTTTTAGGCCATCACCACTTAAACTGTAAAAGTACGACTAAAGAGAATCGGACGTGAAATGATAGCGTCTGGGACCCCCCTTGACCAAGGTTGTAAAAAACGCTAGGCGCTAGGCGTTCGGATTGCTAGCGCCTAGCGCCCAGAGCATTAATCGGGGATTAATCGGGGATTAATCGGCCTAGGCGGATTTGCAGTTTTTAATTATTTTATTTATTTTTATATAATATATTTATGTTTATATATAAATAAAAAAATATATATTATTTAAAATACATCAAATATTTAATACATACTAAATCAAATCCAGTTTACCTACTTTAGAGTATTTGTGTGCAACAAAATAAAATTTAAAAGATACTCTTGTGCAATTAAGCAATTTACCAAAAACGCCCAGAAACCGCCCAGAAACCGCCCAGAAACCGCCTAGGAACCGCCCAGAAACCGCCCAGAGCGCCCAGACACCGCCCAGAACGCTTAGGCGGCCGATTAATCCCAAAAACGCCCAGATTGACCGCCCAGACCATAATCGGGGCGTTTACTGGCCGCCTAGCGCCTAGGCGCCGCCTAGGCGGCCGCCCAGGCCGATTTTTAGAACACTGCCCTTGACAGCTTAGACTTGACGACGAAGTCTAAGCACAACAACAACAACAACTAACACTCTAGGTTCTATCTGTGTGTGCGTGCATGTTGACCCCTAGAAAGAACAACTCTTTACCACTTGTCATGTCATGATATGTTACAAAAAGCCTATGAGCGTTTCGGATGCTCTCCAAGCTAGAGAGAGTGATCCCTGTTACAGTTTCACCTGTGGGATGTTCGACGCTCACCAAGGGAGTAAGGGTCATGCTACGGACCGTGGGGATAGAGGCACTCGACAAGCTAGAGCGAGTGGTCCTATGTTACAAAAATCCGACGGGCATTTCGGATGATCTCCAAGCTAGAGAGTGATCCCTGTTACAGTTTCACCTACGGGATGTTTGGCGCTCACCAAGAGAGTGAGAGTCACGCTACAGACCGTGGGGATAGAGGCACTCGTCAAGCTAGAGCGATTGGTCCTATATTGTCTTGTCTTGAGCACTAGGGTTGGGGTAGGGTTGAGCGATCGCACGGGGAGAGGGTCTGGCCGCCCTCAAACCGTAAGGCGTGAACCCTTCGTGACACACACTGTACTTCTTGTCTTGTCTTATCCTATTCTGTCTAGTCTAGTCCTGTAGCCAGTAGCACACGCTACGGCTATTGCCTGTCACGTTTACTTTCCTGCTCAATTTTTAACTTCCTTTGTATAATTGTATAATTATCATGTCATCGCAACTGCATGTAATCAACCAGTAAAACATTTTTAGAAAATTGTTTCACACTTGCTGTAGAGTCTCACCTTCTCTCAGTAGACTTTACCTGACGTACAACTCCTTTTCTCTTGGGTGTTGCATGTCAGGCATAGAGCCAGAGTACGTAGACGAGCCAGAGCTACCTGAGGACTTGGAGCCGGAGGACGTTGACCTGGAGTACTTTCCTGACGAGGACCATTCCTAGAGCTACTTCCCTGTTGCTGATCCTTAGAGGTTTTACCGCTTTCTAGTTCGGGTGCATAGCATCATTTGCTTTTGTCTAGGTTAGGTGCGTCGCACCATTAGTTTCCTTTCTGCAGTTGTAGCCATACCGGGCATTATTTCCTTTTTAGACTCTAGTACTTCTGGATATATTTGTGGAATAAAATGAATGCATCTTTTCTTTCAGTACTTTTTGTTGTTCCGAATTTTATATATGCAAGGACCTGTTTCTACCTTGGTGTTCCTCACAGACGCTTATTGGGCCTGAGCCTCATAGCTCCGGTCCATGCGGACCTTAGTCACATCTCTCTTCCGTCGTTTTGGGAAACGGGGCATGGCAGGGTTTAGTGGTGGCCCATGCAGGTCATGCAAAAAATTCGGAACAATAAGAGTACCACATTCATTTAAATCCAGTTTCACATGTACAAGTCTAAATTAGGTTTTTCTTGTCTTAGATGGTAGGAAGACTTAGATAGACGTCCAGGTTTGATAGTCAGGCACCGTGGTTAAGATTTAGTCATACCCGTCTTAGGATACCCTAGTAGCCTCTCACCCGGCTCTGACCATGTTAGATTTCTAGAGTCCTTCTTTTAGTCGTTCGCTCGGGTCCATCAACTTCGGGCACAGTAGAACGTAATCTTGATTCTCTTAGGACCCTTCCCTGAGATCTCTATTACAGTCTAGTTCATTAGGAAGTCTTAGTGCTGAGTTCTCATGATCTTTAGACGGCCCGATAATTAGAACCCCTGATTTCTAGCATCTTTCTAATCATTACACTTTTGTGTTATCGGCCGTAGAATTCCATCGTAGCTTTTCATGAATCATATCCTAGTCGTATTCATCATGCGATCATATTCCTTGCCCTCGATTCACGTGATCGCTTCATGACGATTATTGTAAATTCTTCGAATCTTCCCCATTGCAAATCCTGATTCCTTTAAAAGTATTTTCGAAATTCCTTATTAAATTCTTCGCTCAGTTTAACTTCTTTGAAAACCCCTTATTATATATTTAAATTTCTTGCTTTCCGGTTGAGTTAAAATTCTTTCTTGGATTTTGAAACCTTCTTGGTCGTAATTTTTAGTTACTATCTCGTAACCATTTTCTAACCGGTATCTTTCGTATTTCAGTTTTAACACCTTGTTATCATTTTGATAATTCAATATATCATCTTTTTCTAAACTAAGAAATTTATTTTAACCACTTCCCGTACGTACTTTTAGAATATTTTTCTAAGCTAAATAGAACTTCAAATTTTTTATATATCAGTTCTATGTTCTCCGTGCTCATACTTCAAAAATCTTTGTATAAATCGATTTTCATTTGCAAAACAATCACTACCTCACACTACTCTTTATTTCTTCGTCTAACCCTTTTTTCGAGTTGTAAAATTTTACCATCTGCTCGCTATTTCTACATATTTTTATAAGAATATATATATATATATATATATATATATATATATATATATATATATATATATATATATATATCTATATTACATTTGACAGAGTTTTTTGAATCCTAGGGCTGACTAGGACAAGCTGACTAGGACAAGTGAGGGGGATAAAAAGTGGCTGAGATTTAATCTTGGATGATGAACGGTTGGGATTAAAAATTAAGATGAATGGTTTGTATTTTTGAGTTTGTGTGGGGCCCATTTCTTTTCGTAACTTGCCATTTGACTTGGGAAAGCGAGTCTGCTTTTGGGGGAGAGCAAGAGGCTTTTTTGGGGATAGCAACAACCATTTGATTCTAAGATCTTTTTCAAGACAGCAACAGACATTTAATTGCAGGAGACTAAAATTCTCTGAACTAAAGCTTGACTATCAATTTTTACTATCAATTTTGACTATCAATTTTTGTGTGAAACTAAATTCTCTGAAAAACTAAATTTTGGGATGAACTAAAATTTTTTGAACTCGAAAATTTCGCTGGGAGAACCCTACAATTTTGGAGATGAACTAAATTTGGATGGTACTAAATTTGTTGAGGAACTAAGATTTTTGTTATTAACTTAATTCCTTGGGATGAGCAAAATTCTTGGGGAACTAAGCTTTTGACATGGGAATATCTTAAATGAATCGTGCCCTACGGGCACGGGTTATGACTAGTATATATATATATGTCATACTCGTGCGGAGAGGCGGCTAAGGGCGATCTGGGCGATCTTGGGCGGCGCAAGATCAACAAGGAAGGGAGCGATCTTTCCCGGAGTTCTGTTAGCAAGGATGGAAGCGGTTCTTCCCAGAGTGCTGACGGGACGACAGGTTCTGTCGATGGCAAAGCGGTTTCAGGCGTTGACAACTCGGTATCTGGCGATGGCAAATCAGGATTGGTCAATGGCAAATCGGGATCGGGCGATGGCTGGGAACTGGTTGGACGTTGATTGAAAAAGAAGAGTGCAGTTGGCTCAAGGATGGGTGGCATCGGGACTGGCGGCTTCCACAGAGGTAGAAATGTACACCAAAGGAACATGGATCAACACAAGGGACATGCCCCTACTCGTGGCACCCAGTTGCTTGGTGCAGGTAAAGTGATTGACAGATTGCCTCAAAGGCCGCCTGTAGACATTTTGTTTAACAAATCGGGTGCAAAACAATCATGGGCTAAGGTTTGCTCCAACATCAGGCAGTATGATGTTGACATGGGAATGTCTTTTGTGGCACCTATTGCCCGAGAGGATGGAACGATGATGGCTTTAGTCCCAATGTCTGCCTTGGATAGAGGGGCTGAGCAATGGAAATTTACTCTTGTGGGCTATGTTTTGGGCGATGTCCCTTTCTACGGACAGATGTATGGTTGGGTTGAGAGGTTGTGGAACTTGAAGAAAGGGGTGAAGATCTACAGTCGCGAAAATGGGTTCTTCTGCTTTAAGTTTGAAGATGCGACTGAATGTAAGAAGATTCTTCATGGGGGCCCATGGATGTTTGATGGTCGACTTGTAGTTCTTCAGAGATGGAGTTATTCCCTAAAGCTTGAACGGGACATCCTCTCCTCTGTGCCAGTTTGGATACAACTTCATGGGGTGCCGTTAGGTATGTGGACTCTAGAAATCTTCAACTGTATTGCTTCGGTCGTTGGGAAGCCAATCTACTTAGACAAAATGACTGCTAAAAAGGAGTGCCTTTCTTACGCATGATGTCTTGTCGAGATTCATGCCAAGAATGCTGTTCCAAACTCGGTCCTAGTGGGAACTGAAGATGGGACGACAGTTTGCATTGCTGTGAAGGTGGAGGGTAAGCCACCGAGCTGCTCGAAATGTGTTTGTTACGGTCATTCGGATATCCAGTGTCTGTTTGAGCCCCCCTTCAATCCAACTCGATGGCTCTAATGAGAACACCGTGGAGGACAAGGAAAAGGAGATATCGATGAATACCCTAGATGCAGGAGAGGGGACTAGTACTGGGGGTATGGACCCTGTTGTTAATCAAGGCACTGATAGTGCAGCTGTTGGGGACATGGGCAATGAGCACTTGGAGGTCGTGGATGGGCAAGGCATGTCGACAGCACTCGAATTTACTCAATCTAATTCAGGTGGCAGCAATCAAACACTAAGTGGCAATAATGGGTCAGGAGGCCCTGAGACTATCCCACCCCGTGAGATCCTGCCTTCAGGGGTTGGCACTTTAAATATTGTTGATGGGAGGAGGCCTGACTTGGTGATTGGAGGAAAGGCAAACGTGGATTCTATACCACCAGGGGTGGTTCACAATATGCCAGGCAAGGGAATCGCTGACTCCCACAGGAGAATGGAAGCTCAGTTGGATAAGGGATGTAGCACAAGTGGTATCTCTGGACACAAATTGTCGAGACCATTACCAGCGCTGTTAGAGGAGGCTACGGATCCTGCTATTGACCAACTACCTGATGGAATTGCCATTGACAATCCAGAGTGGGAATATGAACTGGAGGATCAACTTCGAGAAGCTGAGGCAATCAAACCTACGAAAAAGAAATCAGATTCCACCCCCTTGGCCTCTTCCAGGAAAAGCATCCGTCTGCTGGAGAACAACTAGGGACGTAAACCTAACGCTGATCAATGACTGTTTTCTTTTGGAACACCAGAGGTCTTAACAATTCGGTGAGGAGAAGGGATTTGCGTGATAGATTGAAGAAATTAAAGTCATCAGCTATGATTTTAGTAGAGACTAAGCTCAAGTCTAATACCAAGGCGGAAAAGTTAGTTATCCCAAAAAATTGGATTTCTTTCAACAACTTTGATGTGGTTGCTGGCGGACGTATTCTTATGTGCTTTGACCCTTCAGTTTGGAATGTTACCCAATTTTCTATTTCAGCCCAGCACTATCTCTTCATTGCAAAAACATTGGAGGGTTCTCTTGTGTTATCACGGGTGTTTATGCTCGTAACACGATGTTGGAAAGAAAGGATTTATGGAAGAATCTTCAGGTTGACTTCTCCCTTGTTAGTAATATGCCATGGTTGGTAAGGGGGTGACTTCAATAGCATACTTTACACCCGTGATAAAATGGGAGGCAGGAAGCTGGAGGAGATTAATGTTCAGTATTTCTCTGACTGCATCAATAATTGCACTCTTCATGAGCTGAAAAGCACGGGGAATAGGCTGAGTTGGTGCAACAATTGGGTGGGTGAAGGCCGGATCAATGCTCAGCTCGACAGAATATTTGTTAATTCTACTTGGATAAATAAACTGTCTGAGTCCTATTTTGCTTATATGGATCCCTTAACTAGTGATCACGCCCCTATGGAAGTTCATCTTCACTATCAAGTACTTTCTTCGCCTAAGCCGTTCAAATTTTTTAATTTCTGGTCCAAATGCCCTGGTTACAAGGAACTCATCTGCACTTTTTGGGTCGGCAATGAGCGCGGGACCCCAATGTTTAGACTTGTTGAAAAACTAAAGAAATTGAAGCATGCGCTTAGATCCTGGTCCAATGAGTACCAAGCTGACAAATTGGTGGATAAATGCCGAAGCAAATTGGAGGAAATTAGGAGAAATCCCCTCATTCTTGATGATATTTCATTTCAAACTTCTGAAGCTGGCCTCTTAAAGGATCTGACTCATGCTCTAAAAATGGGTGAGGACATGTTCAGACAAAAGAGTAGACAGGGTTGGATTTCCCTTGGAGACAGGAATACTAAATTCTTTTACAATGCGATGAATTCCCGTATTTGCCGTAATAACTTGAATCATCTTGTGGACGCCAATGGGATGCGCAATACACACTATGCTGATTTGCAAGAGGCCGTACCCAATTTCTACAAGGATCTGTTTAATCAATCCCATTACGTTGCCTCATTTCCAAAGATTACTCCAAAGCGTATTTTAACTAATGAATCCGCAGCTTGGCAAGGCCGGAGGGTTTCGAGCGAGGAGATTAAGGTTGCTGTATTTCAAATAGGTCCTGATAAAGCTCCTGGACCAGATGGGTATAATGGATACTTTTTCCAGCAAAATTGGGAGATTATTGGTGAGGATGTCACTAATGCAATTAAATCGTTCTTCGCATCGGGGTCTCTTCTTCGACAGGTAAATCATACGTTTCTGACCCTTATCTCGAAGAATTCTAATGCAAGCGGCTTAAGTGACTATAGGCCTCTGCATGTTGTAATGTCCTTTATAAGTTCATCAGCAAAATCATTTGCAATAGGCTCAAGATGGTGGTCCATGAATTGATTTCTCCTAACCAAGCTGCTTTCCTCACAGGGAGGCTTCTATCAAACTGTACTCTTATTGCACACGAGTAGATTAGAGACTTCAGCAACCCTATGGGAGGGAGAGCTTGCTTGAAGTTGGACCTTAGAAAGGCGTTCGACAATGTGAACCGGGAATTCATTTTCTATTTCTTGCAGCAGCTTCAATTCCCTGTCTCCTTTATATCCTGGGTTAGAGTATGCATAACCACTCCTTCTTTTTCTGTTATGGTGAATGGTGCTCCTTGTGGATATTTTAGCAGCAACAGTGGGCTCCGACATGGTGATCCCCTTTCTCCATACCTATTTGTTATTGTTATGGAGACTCTCTCTCTTCTTGTGGATAAAGCTATCAATTTGCGCAAAATCCAACTTATGAGAAGGTCGGGGTGCATCTCTCACCTATTGTTCGCTGACGACCTTCTCGTTTTCTGCTATGCTAATATGGCTTCTTTCTTGGGCATCAAAAATCTACTGGAAGAATTTTCTAATTATACTGGCCTTCAAGTTAACTGGGAAAAGAGTGCAGGATTGTTCAGCAAGGGTATAAGGAATAAAGAGGGATTGGCAGATTTTCTGGGTATCAAGATTGCATCGACCATTACCACATACTTAGGGCTACCTCTCTCCCTTAAATACCCTACTACTCCAGATTACAAGAAGTTGGTGGACAAATGCAAGAAGAGAATGGGGGGCTGGTCAACTGCATTGCTCTCTATTGCTGGGCGAATTGAGCTCGTCAGGAGTGTTATATATGGCATGGTTGCCTTTTGGATGCAGGTGTATCACTTACCTGTTTCGGTATTGAGAACCATTACGGCCATCTGTAGGCGTTTCATATTGGGGAACTCTCGAGCTTGGGCCTGGGAGGACATGTGTAAGCCTAAGACGAAAGGAGGAGTGGGGATTAGATTACTGGAGGAACTAAATGCTGCTGCTGGAGTGCGGCTTACCTGGAGGTATCTCACTTCAGATTGTATTTGGGCGAAGCTGATGCAGCAGAAATATGGGTCTCCTAGAGGCTTCTTTGCTGAACACTGTAAGGTGAATCAATCAGGCAACTGGAAGAGAATTTTGAGAAGCCGAAATGTTTCACACTCCCTCATCAGAATAGCAGTTAGGGACGGCCGATCCACTTTGTTTTGGGAAGATAATTGGTTGGCTGGGGGACCGCTTCAGGAGCACTTCGACGTTCCACCTTATGGCGCTGGGCGATTTGTCTTGTCTTACTGGCATGAAGGCGAGAGCAGTACTACTCACGACGGCTGGAGTGCGGATCCTTCTATTGATTCTGTGTGCCATCTGTTAAGCAATGTTGCCTTGAGGCCGGGTGCAGACAGCTGGAAGTGGATGCCTGCCGATTTGTTCTCCTTCAAGCATGCTTGGGAAGGTGTTCGACGTAGAAACCCTCCATTCCCAATGCAACAATTAGTCTGGTATCCCAAACATATCCCTAAAATGTCCTTAACTCTATTAAGAGCTTTTAAGGACAAATTGTTAACAAGAGATAAGATTGGCAGATGGATGAACAATGCACCAATCAATTGTGTGTTATGCGAGGACAACAGGGAAGAAAAAAGTGAGCATTTATTCTTTGATTGCAACTATTCAACCTACTTATTGCGCAGGTCTTTACTGAAGCTTAGGGTTCAGGCCCAACTTCCTCCATCCATCTTAGAGGTTGGGAAGTATTTTCAGGCTAATTTTGGGGCCAAGGGATGCTTGAGTTTGCTTGCTAAATCCATACTGGCAGCCATGGTATGGCATATATGGCGTGAAAGGAACAGACGTATCTTTGACAACGAAAAGAAATGTATGACCATCCTGTTTGAAGATATCGCTGCGGACATTAGAGTGGCCATGATTGATGAAGATCCTACTACGGCAGAAGAGATTGAAATTTTTGCAAATTGGGAAATCCTTGATAATGGATGAGGCCAAACTGTCTGTACTTTTCCCTTTTTTTAGCGGTGTTGTTGATTGATATTGGTGTGGAGGATCTCTAAGTGGGGAGTGACGGCGCTTGTGCCCTCTCCTTCCTCTATGAAATCTTCCTAACCATAATATGTTGTATATTTGTGCATTAATAAAAATCTTGCTTACCTTTCATGTGTGTGTGTGTGTGGGTGGGTGGGTGGGTAAAGTGTTCCTAGGGTGACTCGCTAGATTAAATCTAAGGAGTCGCCCCCATTTTCCCCAATATCCCACAATTTTTTTGGATTTTATATTTCATGGGGTTGTTGTTCACCTCATGGATGATCAACATACCAAAAATCAAGGCATTCCAATACTTTTAGAGCCCCCATATACCCCTTGCAATTTCAACGGTCTGAAAATGTGCTGAAAAACCATGAAGTTGCAAGGGCTAGATGGGGGCTCTAAAAGTATTGGAATGAATTGATTTTTGGTATGTTGATCATCCATGAGGTGAACAACAACCCCATAAAAAAATTCCGAAAAAAATGTGGGACATGGGGAAAATGGGGGCGACTCCTTAGATTGAATCTAAGGAGTCACCCTATGAACACTTTACCCTATAGACACACACACACACACACACACACACACACACACACACATATTGAAAGGTAAGTGTGTATGTATATTGTTACGACCAGAAGATCGTGATAGTCCGACCTTCCGCCCTAAACCACCGAAGTACCCCGTTGGCTCGCCCCTCCCGAACGGTCGGCCAACCCAGTGACGGGGCGCCCCTCGCCCAAACTTCGGAGGCCTGCAGGGCGCCAGTCGATCCGAAAGTCTGACACAACGGGGGGATGGGCGCACCTCGCCTCGCCCACTGACAGAGGTGCTTCCCGCTCTCCCTCGGTCCGCCAGGAATAGCGCGCATAAGGCACGCACGGACAGTGCAGCCTCGGATGTTGACAGAGGCGCACTCGTTCCCCCCCGGTGATCCAGGATCCACACCCAAGAATGTGCGGCCGGGCCGCCCATCCTCTGCCCAGGCCGGCCCGGTGACTCGTCAAGGGCCCTGCCACTGGGAGGCCTTTCGCTGGACCCTTGGCACGTCAGACACGACAAACAACCTAGTACACCGGATGCTACTGACACTTACGCCGCCTGATCACCTGACAAATCACCCCCTGGCTGCTGCGTCCCCTGACACTTAATGCTTTCGGCCCTGACACCCTGACAAAAGCGCCCCTGGCCGTTGTGCCGTCTGACAAAAGCGTGGCTGACACTCCTATTCCTGACATCCTCGTCTGAAGCTTCTGCTAACAGCGGGGCCAGCTCAGCACGTCGAGTCAGCATGCCAGGTCAGCCTTATCTAACCGCCTCCCGTCAGGTATAAATACCCCTTCGCCTCCGATGGTGAAGGGGTTGGCAAATTTACTCTCAATTCTCATTACTCATACACAAGAGCAAAGGTCGTCCATATCTTTGTTCTTCCACTCATAGCTCGTCACGTGCGGTCGACTCACCTTTAGTCTGACCTGCGTGCCTAGCCCCCGCTTTAAGTCCTATTACTAACTTAGGCATCGGAGAGGCTAAGGATTGGAACCCAACCCGGCCTTTCTAACGAGTTGTTCCTTGCGCAGGATAGCTCGTTCCCCCGGTCGTGCTCGCCCCCAGCTCCAACAGCTCAGCCCCCCTCGCCCGAATCCTGTCAGATTCGACACCGTGGTCAGCCTTAACAGTAAGGTCAGCCTCTACACCCCACTAATCACCTGTCAAATAGCTCACCCTAACCCCATCATCAGCCTAACCATCGTGCCCTTGGTTCCCCATAATATAAATTCATTGTACGCGAGTTCTACCACGCAACAATTGGTGACGTCTGTGGGAACGAAGGTTCACACCCATGTCAGACCCCATACCAATCACCCGAAACCCTGACCACAGCAAGGACCCCATGGATCAAGAACCACTCTCTCAACCAATGACTCCTGCGACTGACCCACCCCCTGGGGTAGAGGTCGAGACAGTCCAGGCCTCGGCCTGCGTGGTACAACAGAGCTTCGAGGCCTTCACTAAGGTGATGGCGGGCTTCGCAACAATAGGGACGAAGCACCTCCCGGCCCCTCTGAGCCCTCGAATGTGAGATGGAATCTTCACCCTCAGTTCGAGGAGGAGGGGGAGACCAGGGGCTCGCCAAGGAGATTGCGGCCTAACGGAAGCTCTTGGAGGAAGAAATGGAGATCGCGTGGCTGCGGAGGCGTCGGGAGGAGGCGGCTGCCATGCAAAGGCATTTGGGTGAAGCGGCCGAGGCCGCCCGGCAGGCCCTCCTGACGATGAGACCACCCGACGTCAACTCCGCTTCATTATCACGGAACACGAAAGGATCCGGAGGAAGAACGAAGAGAACCAGGAGATCCCGGAGGTGTCGGCGACGGGACACATGGACGGGCGCAGCCCATCGCTTGCCAGGTCTCCACCTCGAGGGCGAAGTCTGCCCCGTCGACATCTCTCCCCCGATCGTTTGGACGAAGAAGCCGTTCGTCGACAACTCCGCTTCCTCGCTGCTGAATGCGAAAGGCTCCTGAGGGAGAATCAGGAGCAGAGAGAGGTCCCGAAGGAGATGACCGGGGGACGACGATAGTGGGATGACCGTAGCCCGCCGCCCGTCGAATCCTCTACCCACGGAAGGAGTCCCCCCAGGCGACCGCTTCGCTATTCCCTGGGGCACGACGACCGTCGACAGCCGAGGCACGACCGGAGCCAAACCCTGGAATGGCAGAGAGGGCACGCGCCAGAGCGCCCCGCCTACCCTGAGGAGGCCACGCCGTTGGCGTGGTTGATCACGCCCACCCTGAGACCCGTAAGATTCAAGGCCCCCCACCTGGCCACCTACAATGGAAGAGGCGACCCCCTCTCGCATGTGCAACAATACCGGGGGGCAATGGAGGCACAGGATGTGGATGACGCGTTCCTATGCCGGCTTTTCTCACAAAGTCTGAGGGACACGGCATTGGATTGGTACTTCGGCCTACCCGCGAGATCCATTGGGAGATTTGGTGAACTGTCCCACAAGTTTTGCCAGGAGTTCCGGGCCGGGCGTACGAAGAAGAAGCCCTTGGACTACCTCAGCACGATAGTCCAAGGGGAAGGAGATACGACTGGGAAATACCTGCGCCGCTTCCAGGATGAGAGACATGCGGTGGTGACCTGCGGCGATGAGGTGCTCATGCTGGCCTTCAAGACAGGGCTGCGGACTCGGAGCCTCCACAAATCCCTGCTCCGAGATCCGCCGGCCGACTACGAGGTGCTAGTCGCTATGGCAGAGAGGCATGCGCTGGCCGAGGAGACTCTCGGCACGAAGAAACTGTTCCCCCCGGCAAGGCCGCCCCAAGGCAAGCCTCGATCGCATCCACGACCAAGGCAAGAAGACGGGTCTCAGGGGCGCAACCAGCTGGCCCAACCGAGGCGCGACCCGATGGGGCATCGCCCGCAAGATCGCCCGGGCCCGGCCCGAGAGTTTGCCCCGGCCCGGGAGCCCACCCGAGCCGTCCCGAGGCTGGAGGGCCCCTGCGGGCTCATTACACATAGCTCAACGCCCCCATGATAGAGGTGTTGGCAGTTGCAGCAAGGACCGAACTGCTGCCAGAGCCGCCCAGAGAGATGAAATCGGACCCGGCACGGCGAGATTTCCAGAAGTATTGTCGATACCACCGGGACCACGACCATGACACCGACGACTGCTTCACCCTTAAGAGGGAGATCGAGAGGCTGATCCAAGTGGGCCACCTCGGGGGCTTCGTCGAGGGCAGAAGGCCGGACCGAGAAGATGGGAACCACCGGAGGGCACGGAGAGCAGACCCACCACCGCGCGGTGAGCGGGAGGAACCTTTCCCCCCGAAGCCGGTCATGCGCATAAATATGATATGCGGTGGACCGTCCTCTGGAGGAGCGTCGTCATCGAGCAAGAAGGCGTACGCGCGGCAAGTGATGACAGCAGGTCTCGTCGGGGACTCGAAGGGGAGAAGGGTAACCCGACCTCCCATTACCTTTAGCGAAGAAGATCTGGAGGGAATCGAGCTGCCACATGACGACGCCATCGTAATCGAGGCCCAGGTCGGGACGGCCATCGTCAGCCGCCTCCTGATCGACACTGGTAGCTCTTACGACATCATATTTATGTCGACGATTGAGAAGATGGGACTAAGGCAGGTAGACCTGAGACCTTGCACTGGGCCCATCGTCGTCTTCACTGGCCACTCGACCCCTATTGTGGGGGTGATCACCTTACCGGTGTCTCTCGGAGAGGAACCAAGGGTTGTCACCCGCATGACGCAGTTCGTGGTTGTCGACATCGCATCAGCATATAATGTGATCATAGGGCGTCCGTACATGACGGCCATCGAAGTGCTCCCCAGCCTGCTTCACCAGATGGTTAAGTTCCAAACCCCGCGAGGGGTGGGGTTAGTGTGGGGGAGCCAGAAGCTATCCAGGAGCTGCTACATGGGGTCGACCAAACACAAGGGTCCGGAGCAAACCATGTTGGTCGGCCTCCTCTATAAGAGGAAAGACTGTTGCAACCGAAGGCCGACTCCTGATGAAGAAACCGTTGGGGTACCCGTGGCCGCTAAGGAGGGCAAGACCGTTCCCACCGGCACTGCGATGCGTGGGTGGAGAAATTGAACTTCTGAATCGGCGACTTGGTCCTAAGGGGCACCACCTTCCAGCCCACAGAGACCGCTCGCTGAGGGAAGCGGGCAGCAAAAGGGAAGGGACCCTACGAGTTCAACGACGTCATCGGACCTGCCACCCCTGCCCTAGCCCCCCTCAAGGAGGGTAGCTAATCCACCCAGGGAACGCTGAGCACCGACTAAAGTGTAGCCGAAAATTGTAAGTCTTTAATGAAGTACTTCTTTTTCCTTTGCTTTTTCAAATCTCGTTGTCTCCACTTGAAAGTTTCAGTTTAAGATACAAGACCTCCGGGGCAAGCTTACGGAGCTTCGCCACCCAAACCGGAGCACCATATGCGGGGTAGGCGACGGCCCAATACCCGTCCAACTATAGGGGCTGCAGGGAGGCAACGGCCCAATACCTGCCATCTCAAAGACTCTGGGGCAGGACCAATCCTCGCCACCCAAACCAGAGAGGGGCACGGGCCGAGCTACGCGCTTGCTCCCCCCACCAGTGAAGACCTCCGGGGCAAGCTTACGGAGCTTCGCCACCCAAACCGGAGTGCCATATGCGGGGTAGGCGACGGCCCAATACCCGTCCGACTATAGAGGCTGCGGAGAGGCGACGGCCCAATACCCACCCACTCAAAGACTCCGGGGCAGGACCAATCCTCGCCACCCAAACCGGAGAGGGGCACGAGCCGAGCTACGCGCTCGCTCATCCCACCAGTGAACACCTCCGGGGCAAGCTTATGGAGCTTCGCCACCCAAACCAGAGCGCCATATGCGGGGTAGGCGACGGCCAAATACTCGTCCAACTATAGAGACTACATGGAGGCGACGGCCCAATACCCACCCTCTCAAAGACTCCGGGGCAGGACCAATCCTCGCCACCTAAACTGGAGAGGTGCACGGGCCGAGCTACGTGCTCGCTCCCCCCACCAGTGAAGACCTCCGGGGTAAGCTTACGAAGCTTCGCCACCCAAACCGGAGCGCCATAAGCTGGGTAGGCGACGGCCCAATACCCGTCCGACTATAGATGCTGCGGGGAGGCGACGGCCCAATACCCGCCCTCTCAAAGACTCAGGTGCAGGACCAATCCTCGCCACCCAACCCGAAGAGGGGCACGGGTCGAGCTACGTGCTCGCTCCCCCACCAGTGAAGACCTCCGAGGCAAGCTTACGGAGCTTCGTCACCCAAACCGGAGCGCCATAAGCAGGGTAGGCGACTGCCCAATACCCGTCCGACTATAGAGGCTGCGGGGAGGCGATGTCCCAATACCCACCCTCTCAAAGACTCTGGGACATGACCAATCCTCGCCACCCAAACGGAGAGGGGCACAGGCTGAGCTACACGCTCGCTCCCCCCACTAGTGAAGACCTCCGGGGCAAGCTTACGGAGCTTCGCCATCCAAACCGAAGCCCCATAAGCAGGATAGGCGACGGCCCAATACCCATCCGACTATAGAGGCTGCAGGGAGGCGACGTCCCAATACCCGCCCTCTCAAAGACTCCGGGGCAGGACCAATCCTCGCCACCCAAACCAGAGAGGGGCACAGGCCGAGCTACGCGCTCGCTCTCCCCCACCAGTGAAGACCTCCGGGGTAAGCTTACGGAGCTTCGCTACCCAAACCAGAGCACCATAAGCAGGGTAGGCGACATCCCAATACCCGTTCGACTATAGAGGCTGCGGGGAGACGACGGCCCAATACCCGTCCGACTATAGATGCTGCGGGGAGGCGACGGCCCAATACCCGCCCTCTCAAAGACTCAGGGGCAGGACCAATCCTCGCCACCCAGACCGAAGAGGGGCACGGGTCGAGCTACATGCTCGCTCCCCCACCAGTGAAGACATCCAGGGCAAGCTTACGGAGCTTCGTCACCCAAACCGGAGCGCCATAAGCGGGGTAGGCGACTGCCCAATACCCGTCCGACTATAGAGGCTGCGGGGAGGCGACGTCCCAATACCCACCCTTTCAAAGACTCTGGGACATGACCCATCCTCGCCACCCAAACGGAGAGGGGCACGGGATGAGCAACACGCTCGCTCCCCCCCACTAGTGAAGACCTCCGGGGTAAGCTTACGGAGCTTCGCCACCCAAACCGGAGCGCCATAAGCAGGATATATGACGGCCCAATACCCGTCCGACTATAGAGGCTGCAAGGAGGCGACAGCCCAATACCCGCCCTCTCAAAGACTCCGGGGCAAGACCAATCCTCGCCACCCAAACCAGAGAGGGGCACAGGCCGAGCTACGCGCTCGCTCTCCCCTACCAGTGAAGACCTCCGGGGCAAGCTTACGGAGCTTCGCTACCCAAACCAGAGCACCATAAGCAGGGTAGGCGACATCCCAATACCCGTTCGACTATAAAGGCTACGGGGAGACGACGGTCCTATACCCGCCCTCTCATAGACTCCGGGGCAGGACCAATCCTCGCCACCCAAACCGGAGAGGGTCACGAGCCGAGCTACGCGCTCGTCGCCCCACCAGTGAAGACCTCTGGGTCAAGCTTACGGAGCTTCGCCACCCAAACCGGAGCGCCATAAGCGGGGTAGGCGACGGCCCAATACCCGTTCGACTATAGAGGCTACGGGGAGGCGACAGCCCAATACCCACCCTCTCAAAGACTCCGAGGCAGGACCAATCCTCGCCACCCAAACCGGAGAGGGGCACGGGCCGAGCTACGCGTTCGCTCCCCCCACCAGTGAAGACCTCCGGGGCAAGCTTACGGAGCTTCGCCACCCAAACCGGAGCGCCATAAGCGGGGTAGGCGACGGCCCAATACCCGTCCGACTATAGAGGCTGCGGGGAGGCGACTGCCCAATACCCGCCCTCTCAAAGACTCCGGGACAGGACCAATCCTCGCCACCCAAACTGGAGAGGGGCACCGGCCGAGCTACGCGCTCGCTCCCCCCCACCAGTGAAGACCTCTAGGTCAAGCTTACGGAGCTTCGCCACCCAAACCGGAGCGCCATAAGCGGGGTAGGTGACGGCCCAGTACCCGTCCGACTATAGAGGCTGCGGGGAGGCGACGGCCCAATACCCGCCCTCTCAAAGACTCTGGGGCAGGACTGATCACTCCGTATTTTACACTGTATTTCTGCATGTTTGCAAGCCATTTAGATCGCTCAAATCGTGTTTTTCACGTTTATTTGATAATATTGCGATGCTTTTCACGATTTGTTGTTTTTGTCGTATTTCAGGAGATTTGGAGCGATTTGGAGTGATTCTGAGATGCACCCACTCCAGAGTGTCACCGACGACTCTCTTGAGGGGTATTCTGTGATTGGAGAGGAGTGGAAGAAGAAAGAACGTCGTAGGAGCGACGAGGAGGCAAAAATACGAAGAATGGGCATTTTCAGCATGCCACTCGGCCGAGTGAAGGAGTCACTCGGCTGAGCATAGACAGCCCGCTCGGCCGGCCAGATCGGACACGCAACAGAGCTGATATCAGTGTGCACTCGGCCGAGCATCACCAGACCACTCGGCCGAGCACCGAGTCATCCCTTGCCCGAGTGGAGCCAAGACGACGGCAACCAAAAATGTTGAACTCTCTGGAATCTGTCAGTCAGCCCCAAACACCGACTCGGCCGAGTGACGAACGTCGTCCGCCCGAGTGAAGATCGCCCATCGGCCGAGTGAATAAAAGTCACTCGGCCGAGTGACTCCCGAGGAGACGACCCCCAAGACCCCCAACTCACTGGAATCCGTCAGGTTCTCTCACTCGGCCGAGTGACATTTGTCACTCGGCCGAGTGAGCCGCGCTGCCTGTAGCGTAAGTTGAGATTTTGAGGCTGCGCAGGGACAGTTTCGTCACAGTTTTTTGGGCGATTTTGGGGGGTATTTAACCCCAGTTTTTAACCTTGTTTGGAGAGCTTTTTCCTGAAATTTTGGCAGACTTTTTGATTAACTTTTTAGGAATTAGATTTTTTTAGGGAGGAGAGAAAAGTGTTAATTGGTTGGATGCTATTTTGTTCTTCATTGATTTGTCTCTCTCCCTATCAAATACTCCATTTTTATTGATATATTAAATATTTCTATGAATTCTACTGATTTTATTTGTGAATTTCTATTGAATTTCATTATGAATTGTGAGTAGTTCTATCGTCTTAGGGCGTAGGGATGAACCCTACGAACCCTATTTCTAATTTGTGATGAATTGGTGAAATTATTGCTAGAATTGGTTAGGGTTAGTTTGGGATTGCTATAATACGAATAGCTAGGGATTCATACCGATTGGGATTTGCAAGAGATTGGATCCCAACTCGATAGGAAGCCCTAGAAATTCGAATTGGGTTGCAATTGAATTTCTCCGGAAT
The DNA here is from genome assembly GCA_030789695.1 of Scilla litardierei. Taxonomy (NCBI): domain Eukaryota; kingdom Viridiplantae; phylum Streptophyta; class Magnoliopsida; order Asparagales; family Asparagaceae; genus Scilla; species Scilla litardierei. The sequence continues at coordinate 100,355,432 of CM061139.1, read as the reverse complement.
CGGTTTGCAAGAGATTGGACTGAAACTAGGGTTTTCGATTGCAATTCTATACCAATACCCGTTTGTAAGAGATTGGACGGGTAGGAACTATCCCAACCTAGGTCGTAGCTCGAATTTGCACGAGAGTGGGCTCGAGATACGATTGAACGATGATGTTGTTCTTCACGCTAGTTTGCCTAGTTTAGGGTTTGCAAGAGATTGGACCCTACCCTAGGTTTGCTATAGACCGGAAATAGCGCGAGAGCGTGAGCTTGGTTCTACATTTAGTTGCAACTAGTTCACCCGAATTTCAAGTCTAGAAATTGTGAAACCTACGAATCACAATGATGAGATACGACAAGTAGCGGGGATTCCCTACCCCTAGGCGTCCTTATTAATTTGTTATTTCTTTTATACAATTGAACGACTGTGACCGCTTTATAGCGAATATTTCTCTAATGTTCCTATAGCCAGGTTGACTGAAGAAGACACTGTCATACGTCCTCCCTGTGTTCGATACCAGCTCGCCGCTACACCGTGCGCTTGCGGTAAGACTAGCGAGTCGCTTGTCCCGGTTGCGTGTGCATACCAGGGCACGATCAAGTTTTTGGCGCCGTTGCCGGGGATTTATCTCCGTGCATTTGCGCCATACTAGGTTGTACTCTTGGGTTACATTTTGGATTGACCAAGTTTTTGGCGCCGTTGCCGGGGATTTATCTCCGTGCATTTGCGCCATACTAGGTTGTGCTCTTGGGTTACATTTTGGATCGACCAAGTTTTTGGCGCCGTTGCCGGGGAGGCAATAGTGTTTGATTCTACCTATCTAGCTATTTTTCTTTTTTGTTCTATTATTTCTATTTTTATTTTTCCCTTCCGTTGTGCTAACTATTTCTTTGAAACTCTTTTCTACCTTGCATGTACACGAGATTATCGGCGAACCCCGGAGAAATACTATACGATCCGGAGATCGAGCGTACATTGAGGAGGATCCGAGCGGATAGGAGACCCGTTACGGAAGGAAATTTTATGACCCATCCTGAGACACCCGAAGAATTGGCGGAGCGAATGACGAGGATTATTTCCATAAGAGATAGACTTCGGCCTAAGACTTCCTCCACGACCTCATCCATAGCCATGCCGGAGTTGGCGGCCGATAAAAATTTCGAGTTGAAGACCGGATTGGTGGTTCTTATGCAACAAGATCCTTTTCATGGGAACTCCCATGAAAACCCTCATTACCACATCCAGCTCTTCCTATCAAAATGTGCCACCTTCCAAATGTCGGGCGTCTCCGTAGATGCTATCAGACTGCGCCTCTTCCCTTTCACACTCAAGGACAAGGCCTTATATTGGTTGAGGACACAAGCTGAAGGAATCTTCACCACTTGGGATGAATTGGCGAGTGCCTTCGTCGACAAATTTTACCCGCCATCCAAGACAGTGAAGATAAGAAGTGCTCTCATGTCCTTCAAGCAAGGACCACAGGAGACTCTCTATAAAGCATGGGAGCACTTCAAGGACTTGCAACATCAATGCCCCATCATAGAATTAAGGATTGGGAGCTTGTCCACAGTTTCTACAATGGACTCCAACCGGGCACGAAGCAGATTATTGATGCCACCGCAAATGGAGCCATTTTGTCAAAGACTCCCGATGAAGCTACGGCCTTGCTAGAGGAGATGGCCTCCAACAACCAACAATGGGGGGATGAGCGAGGACATTCTTCATCCTCCTTGAAGCCCACGAGCATTTATGAGGTCAAGGCAGTGGCGGAGCTTGCTAGAAAATTTGACTCTCTCCACAAGGTGGTGGAGAGGTTGGAAAAGTACATTACGGAGCCTCAAGGAGCCCCTTCTACATCCACGTCGACAAATCATATGAGCGATTGGCAAGACCAATCCCAAGCCATGTATGTAGGAGGAGAGCATGGAGAAGGAGCATTGGAGCAAATTCAATATATCGCGGGGAATTCTGGATATTGGGCCAACCCGGCCGCTAGAAACCATCCGGGTTTCTCATATGCCAATAATGATGGTGCATTGAACCCCCCCCCCCCCCCCCCGCAACAACAACCTCCTCAAGCTCAAGCTCCACCACCACAACCGAATTATCCACCAAGGGGGCCACCGCAACAAAACTTCCCACCGAGGCAACAAGTGGGACCTTATAGGCCACCCGGGTACAATCAAGGTTGGAGAAATCCCAACCCTCAATAAGCTCAACAACGTTCGGAATTTGAAGCTAAGGTGGAGGAGTTTATGGTGGAGCAGAGGAAAATCAATGCTTCGTTGAAGGCGGGACAAGATTCTCTTACCACCGTCGTCGCTCAAATTGGGGAGCAATTTGCGTTGCTCAATAGAAACAATCAACAGTTACCGGCTCAACCCGAGCAAAATCCACGGGGAAACACCGGCCATATCAACGTTGTGGTAGCGGTTACTACAAGAGGCGGGAAGGATACCACTCCCGTCATGACTCAAGTCAAGGAGCACGTGGTGGAGATTCTACAAGAGAGCGAGCCGACAATTGAAGTTGAAAAAGAGAAGGAGCCGCAAGGAGAAGTGAAATCTAGAATGGAGGAGCTTATTGATGAGCGCCGATTTATGCCACCGGTGCCCTTCCCTCAACGGCTAGCTAGAGCCAAGATGGAGAAACGGCTAGCCAAGTTTCTCGAGTATTTGAGAGGGGTGAGCCTCAATATCCCCTTCCTCGACGCTATAGTGGAAATCCCATCCTACGTCACGTTCTTAAAGGACTTGATTACGGGAAGGAAGAGGAGGGAGAAGATCATGCTCGCGGAGGAAGGGACTTGGTTCACAAAGAGGGAAAAGGAGCCCGCCAAATTTAAAGATCCAGGGAGTTTCCGGATTCCTTGCACTCTAGGCGGCGTCCCCCTACAAAAAGCATTGGTAGATTTGGGGGCTAGTGTTAGCCTCATGCCTCTCTCCATGTTCCGGAAGTTGAATACCGGCACGGATTTAGCCTACCGACATGCGGATTCAATTAGCAGACGGTCGAATTACAAGGCCGGTTGGGATTGCAGAGGACATCCCACTCCAAGTTCCGGGAGGCATATGTTTGCCATGCGATTTCGTGATAATGGATATCAAGGAGGAGGGCGATACATCGCTCATACTTGGACGCCCATTCCTCGCCACCGCCGGTGTCATCGTCGATGTGTGGGAGGGGACTCTTACCTTGAACATCGGCAACATCAAAGTGGAGCTCCATATACCGAAGGCAATGAAGCACATGCCGTATCATGAGGAGCTAGATTACATGGACCTCCTCGACGAGGTCATCGAAGAGGCGATCCCCCACTCCATCGGCGCACCCCATGAAGATAGCTTCGAAGAAGGCCTAGATTTGGCCGAGAAAGAGAAGATGGAGCACTCCCCCGATGTCTCCATGGCGATTGATGATGGCGACGCTGATGTCGCAAGAATACGGGAGCTCTGCAAGCTCTTGAAGTTGAGGACTCCGAAGAAAGCTCCACCGATACGACGATCGGTGTCACCGGTAAAGTCGAAGATCGGAACAAGCTCTAGCTTGGGGGAGCCACCCCCCAACATTGCCCGTGACGAAGGGGCGCTGAGGAAGACCACACACCACCATGATCCAAATCCGAACGGTCTTCCCGGAAAATTCGACGGGTGCATCTCATATGCACCCAACATCCCGCGCTAAATTGAAAATTTAAAGGGGTCGAGCTCAAGACCTTAAACGAGCGCTTGTCGGGAGGCAACCCGACGGTTATCGCATTATTTCCATTTTAGTTTTTATTTTTGTTTTAGACTTTATTAGTGTTTTTGAGTCGTTTGCCCGAAAAATTGTGACAACGGGTCCTATTTTCTTTGACAGGAGGAGGAGGAAAGGATATCTATCATATGGAGGATGACCGAGGTGAAGAAGAGCGCTCCAGGAATGCGCTCGAGGCTTAGGAGGAGGAAGAAACCACCTGGAGGAAGAAAAACAGAGAGTAGAGCCAAAACAGAGCCCCGAAGCAAGAAACAGAGCCTCACTCGGCCGAGTACCATAGTCACTCGGCCGAGCAAAGAAAGCCGTCCACCCGAGTGGCACACCAACGAGGGAAGTCTGCTGTACCCAACTCTTTGTCTTTTTTGTGATTTCAGTATAAACTGCCACTCGACCGAGTATATTTCTTCACTCGGCCGAGTGAAACTGATACCCTCCAGGACAAGTGCTGCCGAGTAGCTTGTGCCACTCGGTCGAATGGACTTTCTCCACTCGGCCGAGCGTGGCAAAGACACTCGGCTGAGTCGTAAGTGGCGGGGAGAAATTTAAATTTTTTTATCAATACGTCACTCGGTCAAGTAACATGGTCACTCGGCCGAGTCGTATCTGTGCCTATATAAGAAATTGCGGGCTCGGCGCTAAGTTCAACGCAATTATTCCCCAAATCTCGCCCGAGCCCGAGCCCTTTCGACTCCCCTCGCCCGCGACACACCCTCCCTCGCCCGATTCAAGCCGCCGCTGGCCCCGATCACCGACCTATCACCGACGACCGCTCGGCCGACCACCCCCGACCTCCGGCGACCACCCTCACCACCGACCGACCGCCGGTAACCCAAATTTCTCCCCTTTGCTCCTTTTTTCCCTATTTTTGACAATCTGTACATCCATTGAGCCCCTAACTCAAATCGACTTCTTTACTTATCTGTTATACCCCATCTCCCCCCTATGTATTTTGAATTTTATACGCTGATATCATTGTTTGATGTGCAGGCTATCTTGGGGGAGCTTAGGGGAGCTTTCGGACGTGCTATTGGCTTCGTGGAGGCGGCGTCTTCGCACTTATCTGCTGTTTTGCTCTCGCGGTGTGTTCAGGTACCTTCGTTCCATTTTTTAGCACGCCACATTTTTCATTAGTTGGGTGAGCACTCGGTGCACACATGCCGCCCCGTACACGGCCACACACTCGGGGAGCTTCTGCCAAGCGGAAGCGGCCGGATGAGCCCGGCCCCTCCCACGCTAGGGAGGACTCCCCTCCACCTTCACCACCTCACCCCACATAGCCATTTCCAGCCGACCCCATCCATCCGCAGCCACTTCTAGCCGATCCCATTCATGCACAGCCGCCACCGGCTCCAGCCGTCGGGTCGCTGGGCATCACGTTCAGAGACGACGCACAGCGCGTCCGATTTGAGCGTATCACCCAGCGCCCGATAATACCCTCCAGGTTCGCTCATTTAGCAGACCTAGACCGCCTGGGGGTACTTGAGGGGATGCTCACGTTGTACGACAACGTGGGTTGGCGAGATTTTTTGTCTGTGTCGGTGGACACCTACATCCGTCCGACACTCGAGGTACTTAGCTCGATCGCCCGGACCGATGAGGGATGCTCCTTTAGACTCATAGATCGAGAGTGTCAGATCACTCTCGATATGCTTAGAGCATTCTTTCAGTGGCCCGTAGTCCCCCGCCCGACCGAGCCTACGCCCCCACACACATCCCTCCGCCATCTTTCGATTCCCACGCCTTTTGGGCTAGGATCACGGGTTTACCACACGCCTTTGACCCTAGTAGGGCCAAGGCCTCAGCCATAGTCCACCCCTGCCTCCGCATAGCACAGCGCCTTATGGCGACCACCTTTCTAGAGAGGTACGAGCCTGGGACGATGTCTACGCCTGAGCTCTATATGCTCTACGCGATGACTCGCCCCAGAGTTCTGGATAGGGATGGTGTTGCGATGGTCCCCACCGTTGAGATTGACGTCGCTAGCTGGTTTTTGGACCGCATCATAGTATCTGTGGGTGCTCGCTCCTCGATATGTTGCGGCGGCCTTATCATCCTGCTAGCCCTGATGACCGGCGAGGACCTTTCGGCCAACCTGCGTCGACCTTCGGGCCCCACTTCACTTTCGATAGACGTCATGGCCCGGATGAAGATGCTTCGTCCCCACGGCCAGCGGCACTGGGTATGGTTGCACGGTCCCTTCGGTGCTGACTACATGATCCTCCCGAGCCCCGCTCGCACACACATAGGACCGGCACACGAGGACTGGCTTCCGGTAATGGATCTCCTGATCCCCGCCGCCTACGTGCTTGAGGCCGACGAGGCTGAGCAGGCACCCCCTGCACCTATAGACCCTGTGATCCCTCAGCCTGAGCCTGCACTTTCTGCCGCTCCCGACACCACTGTCCACACTTCTGCCGCTGTCGGGAGTACACTTGCTGAGTCGTCCTCCACTTCCACCACGTCTACCACCACCCCCACCACTGCTGTGCCCCTGTCGGTTGAGCCCCTCACCTCTTTGCTACCCGAGCGTCCACCTTCTATTGTTGAGAGCGGCGAGTCTTCCTTCGCTTCCGTCGTGGAGAAACTATCCACTTTGATCTCCGCTGGGGTCTCACCTTTTGTTCCCCACACTTCCTCCCTAGCGGTCGACCTTTCTGTCTCCACGGCAACCGTCCTATCCGAGAGTGTCGTGACGTCTGTTTCCACGTCTGTGTCACTGACCTCTCTTGCTGCCTCGTCACCGATTTTGTCTTCCACTTCCACTGCTGCTGCTTCCCCCTCACACCAGCCTGCGTCCCAGCCTTGCACTGAGGCTGTGCATCCACTAGTGAGCACAGCCCCCTTTCCACACATGCCTGCTGGCCCGATTGTTTACATCGCCCATATCAGACAGCCCCGACCTGCTCAGCCTAGACCTGTCCGTCCCTCCGCTCCACCACCCCCTGACGCCTTAGTTCAGAGCATTCGTGCTCTTGAGGGGGCGGTGAGTGGACTCAGGGGCGATTTTAGGGCTCTCTCTGTCGCGGTCACCGCCATACAGCACCGCGTTGAGCTACTTCCCGGCATTCACTTTTGCCTGACCCAGATTCTCGGGCGACTGCCACGACCACCACCACCCACCCAGCAGACTGTTACCCAGCCACCACCACCTCCACCTCCACCTCCGCCTCAGAACGAAGATGGCGCAGCACCACCAGCTTAGGCACACCCTTGATGCCATTGATATTTTTTGCCGTTATGCTGCCCATTCTCTGCTTGGTCCTGATGATTTTTGCCCACACCTCCTCCCCTCACTATTTTTGTCCCCGTTTTGATCATATCATTCTATATCCTTTTTTGGGAGAGAGGGAGAGTAATTTTGGTGACACACACATATCTGTATCACTCTTATCCTTGCATGCATCACATCCGCATCATATTTTCATTTTGTTATTTTTATTTCTTTTTATCATGCATGCACCCACCCCCCCACCCATTTCCCGTCTCTCGGTGTGCCACACTTCGCACATTGAGGACACTGTGCACTTTAGCTTGGGGGAGTGAGTTCTCACGCTTTCCGCTTTTATCACCTTTATTTTTAGTTTTTCCACGTTTTTTCCACTTTTGCACCCATTTTTCATCACTTTTTCATTTTTTTTACCATGCATCACGTTTTTCTTATTTTCTTTTTGGGCTGCATTGTAAATAGTTTTTATTTTCTTTTGTCTTTATTTCTTTCATCTTCTGCTAGAGATGACTTTTCTATGATGATGATGACGTGGTGTTAGCTTTTCTCTATATGCATGCTATATTTGTCGTGTCATAGCTTTTTATTTCTGATATCATATGCTATGTTCTGCTTTGCATTTAGAAATAATAACCCACTCTCTTTTGCTGTATGAAAATGGATGAAATTCTATTATTAGCTGATGTCTGATGATTCATATGTATGCTATCGTAGAAAACACACCAAGATTCACGCATTGATTGCTTATATCTGGAGTACTGCTTTCTTTTCTCATATCACTTCTTATTGCATGATTTGTACTCTTCACTTCAGGTTGATTGAATGTTTGCTAGCTTTGATAAATCTGGGTTAGTTTACTTTTTGAGATCAAACTGAGTAGATTAGATTACCCTGCTGAAGTTGTCATGCACGTCCTATATAGTGAACTGAGAGATACATTTATTTCTTTCTCCACATATCTTGAGCATTATTTCTCTATTTTTAATTCATTGGTGAATCTCCCCTTAGCAATTCTATTATTGGCATTCCCCCGTTATTAAATCACATGCTCCAAATTCCCCAAAATCCAAAGAAAAAATTACTTGTATATCCCTCTCTTTGATTTGGGATCATTTGTGTAAATATGCTATTATGAAAAAAAGGGAGAAAAATAAAAAGAAAAAGATTTGAGAATAAGTGAAGAAAAGAGAAAAGAAGTTTGAACACGATCCCATCCATATCCTTTCTCTCTTTCTTCCCTCTTTAGCTTTTATCTTTGTTTTTTCTTTTACTTTTGGAGCTACAAAAGGAAACGGGGATGTAAATATTGTTTTGTATATGCCACCACGCTTATAGATAAGCTTGGGGGAGAGAATCCAATGATGTGTGAGAGAGTGACTACCTGACGGTGCATGACAACCTAGGCTAAGTAATATTTTATACTCGGTGAGATTGCTAAAGTTTCACGAAATCCAGAAATCTACGCTTAGCATTCATTTCATTAAAACCACACTTTGTCTATTCTTACTACTCTATCGTGTGATATCTCTTATACTCCTCATAGAAAGCATTCAATTGAAAAGTGTGTGATCTACGATATTGTATACCGCTTTAGATGCTTCAGACGATGTTAATATTAGAATTATTCCATTTTTCATGCTATATTGATATTCTTGGGTTTCTATTTCAAATGCACCATTATACTATGATATCAAAATAAAAGTCTTTGACATGTGTTTTATATTCGATGCATGCTATATGAGTAAGCAAAACCCACGTCCTGAGAAAAATGATCTAGCAACTTCCCTCTTCGTTTTCTACTTTGTTTTTCATTTTTCATTTTCCATTTCTCCATCGTTTTCTTTATCTTTATCCATCGGGTTCGCTTTTTACTCATCTTCCTCGAGGACGAGTAAGAGGTAAGCTTGGGGGATTTTGATCACTCCGTATTTTACACCTTATTTCTGCATGTTTGCATACCATTTAGATCGCTCAAATCATGTTTTTCACGTTTATTCGACAATATTGCGATGCTTTTCACGATTTGTTGTTTTTGTCGTATTTCAGGAGATTTGGAGCGATTTGGAGTGATTCTGAGATGCACCCACTCCGGAGTGTCACCGACGACTCTCTTGAGGGGTATTCTGTGATTGGAGAGGAGTGGAAGAAGAAAGAACGTCGTAGGAGCGACGAGGAGGCAAAAATACGAAGAATGGGCATTTTCAGCATGCCACTTGGCCGAGTGAAGGAGTCACTCGGCTGAGCATAGACAGCCCGCTCGGCCGGCCAGATCGGACACGCAACAGAGCTGATATCAGCGTGCACTCGACCGAGCATCGCCAGACCACTCGGTCGAGCACCGAGTCATCCCTCGCCCGAGTGGAGCCAAGACGACGGCAACCAAAAATGTTGAACTCTCTGGAATCCGTCAGTCAGCCCCAAAGACCGACTCGGCCGAGTGACGAACGCCGTCCGCCCGAGTGAAGAACGCCCATCGACCGAGTGAATAAAAGTCACTCGGCCGAGTGACTCCCGAGGAGACGACCCCCAAGACCCCCAACTCTCTGGAATCTGTCAGGGTCTCTCACTCGGTCGAGTGACATTTGTCACTCGGCCGAGTGAGCCGCGCTGCCTGTAGTGTAAGTTGCGATTTTGAGGCTGCGCAGGGGCAGTTTCGTCACAATTTTTTGGGCAATTTTGGGGGGTATTTAACCCCAGTTTTTAACCTAGTTTGGAGAGCTTTTTCCTGAACTTTTGGCAGCCTTTTTGATTAACTTTTTAGGGATTAGATTTTTTTAGGGAGGAGAGAAAAGTGTTAATTGGTTGGATGCTATTTTGTTCTTCATTGGTTTGTCTCTCTCCCTATCAAATACTCCATTTTTATTGATATATTGAATATTCTATGAATTCTATTGATTTTATTTGTGAATTTCTATTGAATTTCATTATGAATTGTGAGTAGTTCTATCGTCTTAGGGCATAAGGATGAACCCTACGAACCCTATTTCTAATTTGTGATGAATTGGTGAAATTATTGCTAGAATTGGTTAGGGTTAGTTTGGGATTGCTATAATACGAATAGCTAGGGATTCATACCGATTGGGATTGCAAGAGATTGGATCCCAACTCGATAGGAAGCCCTAGAAGTTCGAATTGGGTTGCAATTGAATTTCTCCGGAATCGGTTTGCAAGAGATTGGACCGAAACTAGGGTTTTCGATTGCAATTCTATACCAATACCCGTTTGCAAGAGATTGGACAGGTAGGAACTATCCCAACCTAGGTCGTAGCTCGAGTTTGCACGAGAGTGGGCTCGAGATACGGTTGAACGATGATGTTGTTCTTCACGCTAGTTTGCCTAGGTTAGGGTTTGCAAGAGATTGGACCATACCCTAGGTTTGCTATAGACCGGAAATAGCACGAGAGCGTGAGCTTGGTTCTACATTTAGTTGCAACGAGTTCACCCGAGTTTCAAGTCTAGAAATTGTGAAACCTACGAATCACAATGATGAGATACGGCAAGTAGCGGGGATTCCCTACCCCTAGGCGTCCTTATTAATTTGTTATTTCTTTTATACAATTGAACGACTGTGACCGCTTTATAGCGAATATTTATCTACTGTTCCTATAGCCAGGTTCACTGAAGAATACACTGTCATACGTCCTCCCTGTGTTCGATACCCGCTCGCCGCTACACCGTGTGCTTGCGGTAAGACTAGCGAGTCGCTTGTCCCGGTTGCGTGTGCATACCGGGGCGCGATCAAGGACCAATCTTCGCCACCCAAATCAAAGAGGGGCATGGGCCGAGCTACGCGCTCGCTCCCCCCCACCAGTGAAGACCTCCAGGGCAAGCTTACGGAGCTTTGCCACCCAAACTGGAGCGCCATATGCGGGATAGGTGACGGCCCAGTACCCGTCCGACTATAGAGGCTGTGGGGAGGCGACGGCCCAATACCCGCCCTCTCAAAGACTCTGGGGCAGGACCAATCCTCGCCACCCAAACCGGAGAGGGTAACAGGCCGAGCTACGCGCTCGCTCCCCTCCACCAGTGAAGACCTCCGGGGCAAGCTTACGGAGCTTCGCCACCTAAACCGGAGCGCCATCAGCGGGGTAGGCGGCGGTCCAATACCCGCCCTCTCAAAGACTCCGGCGCAGTACCAATCCTCGCCGCCCAAACCGGAGAGGGGCACGGGTCGAGCTACGCACTCGCTCCCCCGCCCCCACCAGGGAAGACCTCCGGGGCGAGCTTACGAAGCTTCGCCACCCAGACCGGAGCGCCATCTGTGGGGTAGGCAGTGGCCCAATACCCGCTCTCTTAAAGACTCCAGGGCAGGACCAGTCCTCGCCACCCAAACCGTAGAGGGGCACGGGCCGAGCTACGCGCTCGCTCCCCCGCCTCCACCGGGGAAGACCTTCGGGGCGAGCTTACGGAGCTTCACCACCCAGACCGGAGCGCCATCTGTGGGGTAGGTGGAGGCCCAATACCCACTCTCTCAAAGACTCTGGGGCAGGACCAGTCCTTGCCACCCAAACTGGAGAGGGGCACGGGCCGAGCTACGCACTCGCTCCCCCGCGCCCATCGGTGAAGTCCTCTGGGGCAAGCTTACGGAGCTTCGCCACCCAAACCGGAGCTCCATATGCGACACCCGCTCGCCCACCGGCCTCCCAAGCAAACCCGTGATCCTCGAAAAACTCAAACCTCGAGAAAAGGACAAGGGCATGCGGCTCGAGGCGTCCTTCGCACAGGCCAAGGACTGATGAACAACTTGGGGTCCTGATAAAGCCTGCCGCCGATGCGACTCGTCGTAACTAAAGGACGCTCGGGGAAGGCGCCATTAATGATGACACACCCCCCGAGAGACAAGGACTGGCGAATTACGTCCAGCACCACCTGCCAAAAGCGATTTCCAAAAGACGTGATTCAAAGGAGCCCATTAATGATGCCAGCTCATCACATTAGAACAGTTAGCTAACTCCCTCTATAAATACTCTCCTCACCCCTTCGAAGGAGGGAAGGAAAAAGATAAGGTGAGGGCAAGTCAATCTCAATCCATTCCATGAAGGATGAGAAAGAGCAAGGGACCCCAACCGCTCCGATGGGTGGCCGCCCCCACACGATGGTCCCCAAGGGGCTATTCCCCTTACATATAGGACGTCTCATCTGCCGCTCCTCAACTTCCCTTAGACAACTTAAGACACGGGAACTGGAGCTCCAGTCGTGGACCACGCCCCTATACCGACGTCCTATGCGCTCTGGTGCAGCGGGCCGACAACCCGATGGACGTGGTAACCCTGCCAAATCATTCCATTGGGCACTCTGACCCCCGCGGACCCGCCTCCCAACGGCCAGCCATGCCGATAGGCTATTCCTCTTACACGGGGGGCGCCCTGCCTTCCACTCCTCGACTTCCCCTGGACAACTTACGACAGGGGAAGAAGAGGACTTGCGGCAGACCGCCCCTCCCTATCCGCACCCGCATCACCACGTCCCTAACTGACGGAAAGGCAAGAGCCCCGCTGGATAGAGCGGCCACCAAAGGCCCCCTCCGCCTCCCTTTCCTCTATCTTCCCATGGAGGCCAGACCTCGCCCTCCGCCTCCGACACGTCGTCCCCCACTTCTTTCGGGGTTCCCCTTCGGACGCAACAATATGGACGAGGACAACCGCCGGGGAAAGGAGTTCGCTCATCCTGATGCAGTTTACAACAGGATGAAGCGACTCCCAAGCAGAGACCTTGCAACCATTCAGCACAAGAAAGATGCGGAAAAACGTGACGGGCAATGGAAGAGAAGGAGGGCTGCCCTGCAGAGTAGGAACTCCCACCTCCCGAGGCAGTTTACAACAAGTAAAACGGCTCCACAGTTCGCCCGCAGACCGGCTTATGCACCAGATCCCATCAGAACTTCGCAGTTGAACAGTTGTCCAACCTCTGTCCTTTTGGTTAAATTTTTATCAAAGTTAATGAAAAGGCTATTTCGAGCGAATCCCTAATCATTATCTAGGCGCGCTCAAACTCGGGAATGATCCCCATCAAAATGCGGAGCGATCTCATGAAATTGGGCCGCCCAACGCGGCGGAGGGAAAAAGGGACGAGCTCCGTGCCACCCCTACCCCCAAAGGCAAAACCCAGGATGTCACCAAACATGGTATAACAAAATTAACGAAAACTCCAGTATATATATTTAGTCTAAAACCTTACAATAGTAGCAGGGCCGACCTAACAAAACGAGGTATCCCTCGGGCCGGCCCTACTGTTCCTTCTTAACAAAAAACGGGGGAAGGGGGAATGCGAGTCAACTACTCCTGCAGACCACTGCCGCCTAAGGCTCCTCTGCTCGACGCTACGCCCCTCTCACTGGCGTCCGAGGGGTCGGCCTTATTCTGGACGGCAGTATCCTCACCGACCGCGACTTCTCCACCAAGCGCGTCCTCGCCCTCCTCATCCTCGTCCTCACCCGCCTCTTCCTCGCCCTTCGAGGCCGCCAGCACGTCAAAATCAACCTCTATCAGGAGACAAAGGTTGGCCACCCTTTCCTTTACCCGTCCCAGACAGGCTTCCCAGCCCTTGGCCCGACCCTTCACCATGCCATCATTCATCGCATCGGATACGGCGTTGACGATCGTCGACTCCTGGTACGACCGAAACTCCTCGGTCCTCCGGACCAGCTCCTCATCTGCGCTCCGCCTGGGCCACCAGCTCGCTCGAACGTGCCACCAGTTCGACCGACTGTGCTTTCTCCAGCTCAAGCGTGCTCTCCAACTCCTTCACCCGATCGGCCCTCGCCTTGTGATCCGCAAGTAGCCTCTTCAGGTACTGGACCTCCGCCTCGAGCTGGCTACACCTGCCTCTCTCCTTCTCCAGCTGTTCGTCGGCATTTTTGCGGAGCTCACCAAGCTGGGCCGCCATTCCCGTAATGGCGCTCTCGGCCTTATTAATGGCTGGCGTCTGGCCCAAAGCGGCGAGCATTAGAACGATGGACTGCACGACAAGGGAAAGGTCGGTTAAAGTACTCAACAAAATCACCCAAGGGACTTCACCCAAACCGGATCGTCTACATGCACACCATGCCATATCGCGGTGCCGCACAACCCCTCATGCCCCACGGCTTCCAAGCCCACCTTATCGCAGGGTAGGAATAGGTTCTCTGACAACCTCGTCGCAACCCCACCGTCTTTGAAGACGGACTCATCGTCGCTCACTCTGAAGGGCATTCGATGGAGGGCCTCGTCCGAGTAGCCCTCGACCTCGGCCTTTTTGGCCTTGAATCGGATGAGTGAAGCCGTACAGCTAGGGTGGGCCTGCTGCTCCAGCCCGAACCACATGCAGTCGTAAGGCCAGCCCTCCCTAACCGACGGCCTGAAACTAGAGCCCGACCCGCCAAAACCCTCAGGTCTCCGAGGCTACGACCCCCTCCGTGACGGGGGATACCCTTGGGCTCGGTAGATGGACTTCGGGGCCAACCTCCCGAGGTTCGGAACGCCTCTCGTCCCCGCCCTCCAGATCGATAACCGAGGAGGCGGTCTCAAGGACAACCCCCTCCCCGCGTTGATGGGCACTCCCCTCCCGTCGGATATCACTGACGGACGACGTCGCAGACGGCCTCCTCCTCTTCGAGGGCGCCCTTCCTTTTCTCGAGCCCACCTCCCCGGCCTCGTCACGCGACCTCTTCGGATCCGCCTGTCTCGCCCTCTGCTCCGCCCGCTCCTCAGCTCGCTTCTTTATCTCCTCTAGCGAGATACTCATGGCGTGACCTGCAGAAGAGAGAAAGCTTAGAGTGAGCGTTTCAGATGAAGCAGCCACACAGTTCATCGTACCTTCGGGCCAAATATGCCGAGCTACCCTATCACACTCAGCAAGCATCCCGAATTCCCGGCCCTCCTCCGGGATCGCCATCAGTAGCTGGGCTGCATCTTCTTCCTCTTCACTCAGTTAAATCCCCTTCGACGCATCAGGGTTCAGCCCCCCCAGCTCGTCCTTATAACCACACCCGCGGGCAGCAAGACGAACACATATTACTTGCCCCACCCCTTGATCTTGCCCGACAGCCCCCTTATGAGCGGCTTGCTCCTCTTGGCGGACAGGTAATAGTAGGACCTCAGCCTCTTCACCACGAAAAAGTGCTGGAATAATGATAGGGACGGACAGACCCGGTTGCTCACGCACAACACCAGAAAGCCGGTGATCGCGCTGAAGAAATTCGGCATCAAGCGAAACAGTGGCAATTCTAGGAAATGTAGCACCTCTAACACGAGGGATAAGGGGGGAATCGCAACCCCTGCTGAAAGCAGGACACGTACACCCCGACCTCGTAGTCTCCAGCAAAACACACCCGCTCCACCGCGATGGGCTCTCGGATGGAATAAGTCGGCCTGATGTACAACTCGTTGATTTCTGAGATTGAGGTCTTTAACACCGACCTCGCGCCAGTAATCTAATTGGGAACCCCTCCGGCCTGCGCCACCGTAACAGCGGCCAGAGGGACGGGCCTCGAGATCCTCACTATGGGTTGTTCCCCTTCCTCCAGTCTTTTGAAGCATCCGAAGGCGAGCCTACCGACTGATCGTCGCCTGCACCACTGCCCCGACTCTCCGATAACCCTTCCCCCATGCTCGGCACCGTGTCCACGGTGGAGCTCACTTCCTCCACCACCCTTGACCCCGATAAATGGAAGGAAGATGTTGACGAAGACATCAAGAATGAAGAAGTTTCATACCTGAACGACGTCGACGGCTGCGACGGTGACTCTGCGACGACGGCTGGGTCTCGGACGAAAACTTCAGCAGGGACCAAACAATCACAGGCAACCACAAGCCATCCGAAATTGTTTCATGCAAGAAACCCACACTGGCTCCCCCCAGCACTCTTTATAAGATGCCTTGACGGATCGCAGCCATGGACTTCCGGCCACGTGTCGATGATCCGCGCCCATCGACGCTTCGATCCGCGGTATGACGCCTCGATCCACGAAACATGATGACTTTCCTGACAGCAGCTATCGCATCTGCCACGCGTCACCCAAAGAATGGTCGAGCTGCTTCGATTTCTGTCCGCCGTCGATTCGAAAATATTGCATCGGCCTACGAGGCGGTCATTGAGACCCTTCGACTCCTGCCTTCTTCCATGGCAAAATAATTATGCCAAACTGAAACGAATTCCTTCCCCTCCCCTTTCGCTCACTCGGGCCTACGGTGGGCCCCGACACCATCATAGCGGCCCGAGAGGTGAGGTATCTCATAATCGATGTCGAGCTGCGACACCAGCCCTCAGTAACTGGCCTGCACATGTCACATCTCCTCGCCCCGGCCCTTCGGACCCCGGCGTCGCATCAAGCTCCGCCTCACACCCTTGACAAACTTACTGTATCTCAACCTCCCTCCATCGACGACCCGGCGATCTTCGATAGAGGAAGGTTGGGGGCAATTATACCCAGTGAAAGCAAACAGTCTACGCGCACCGAATGGAGGAAAATACCCACAGACAAAATCAATCCATTATATTTATCTAAAGGTCCAAGCTATCCATAAAGCCCTCTAAGAATACAACATTACATCGGGCCCCGCCGTCGGGCCCATATACAAAAAGAAAAACAAAGCTCCCCCACTCTGATCCTCAGCGACGTCGTCTCTCCGCCGGCCGAGCCCCAATATCCCTCGCCACCTGGCGAACTCCCGCCTCCCGGCCTCTTGCAGCATCGGTACGATATGCTCGTCATGGTAACGGCGGATGGAGGTTTCGATGAAGTCGCGGTCGACCACCCGTCTCTCCTCCAGCTGCTGCCTCAAGACACCCTTCTCCCTCTTCTTCGCCTCGACGGTCTCCTTTAGGTCAGCTATCTGTCCCTTCTGCAACTCGATCACCCTTTCACGGCTAGCCATCTCCTCGGTGTGCTTCGACAGGATATCGTCCCTTTCCCGCTTTGCCTCTAGGAGTTGACGCTCGACGGTAGCCTTCGACGAGTCAAAGTACGCGGCCCGTCCCTTCTCAACCTTGCAGGCCGCCATAACCCCCTCCAGCTCCGCTTCCGTCTCCTTCAACTTCTCCCTGGCCTCGCTGAGGTCGGCCCTCGCTTTATCGAGAGCCGCCTTTGTGGCGGCCACCGAAGTACGGCGCTGCAGGGCCACCATAGCCGTGACCATCTACAAAAAGACCATGGTCAGTCGGACACGAATAGAGAAAACCAGGGGGACGAGACGAGGAAATCGACCTACTTGCATGACATGACACACAGTGGAGCCGCACAACCGCTCTGCCCCCACGCGAATCAAGGACTCACGATCCCGCGGCAGCATGCAATACTCCGCGAGGCGTGCCGCTACCCCGGCATCCTCGAATATCGACTCATCACAGCCTATCCGAAAGGGTGGCTTATGAAGACGGTCGCCTGAAAATGCCTCAAACTCAGCTAAGGTCCTCTTGAAATGGATGAGAGCGCTCTCGCAACTCGGGTTCATCGACCTTCCCATCTCACGCAGGGGGATTCTGTAAGGCCACTTCGGGACCGTGGGTGCCTTGCGGGGCCTATCCGCCTCCGACGTCCGCGCCGGGACCAGGAGGACCACCCCCCGAATGGGCGAATCCTCGGAGAGGCCCTTGCCAGCTCCCTCGACAGTTCGATCGGGAGAGGCAGCTGACATGGACACCCTCCGTCGCTGGCTCGACCCCTCTTCGCCTGTGACCTTGGCTCCCCGTTTTCGGGACACCTCCGTCATAGGTCCCTCCTCGCCTATCACTTTCTTACCCTTATCCCGAGGGTCGGCGTTCTCCGCGACAGGCACCCCGACGGCCCTCGGTTCCTCCCCCGGCGAATCCATCACGTCCCCTCCTATGAAGAAAAGAGAGATCAGGGTAAGCTTACCTAAAGGCTCGACAGAACTTAAAAGAACCTTGGGACCAAAAATCCTCGGCGAGCCGACTGTCCTGCATCAGGTTCGCCAACCAACGGTGCGCCTCGGGCAGCTCCGCCAAAATCTGTGCCTTCACCAGGTCCTCTCCGGTTAGCTTCACTTTCTCATTCACCAGGGGGTTCAACACCCCCTAGTTCATCATCAGTACCGCATCAACCGGCATCTCAACAAAAACAAAATCCTCCATCCACCTACCTGCATCGGCGGGCACCCCGACGATGAGCTCCCTCCCCCTCCTCGTACAGACGCAGTGGTACATTCCCCTCTTCCGAACTGCGAAGAAGTACTGGAACAATGCCAGAGACGGACTCAGTGAGCTGGCAAAGCACAGCACGGCGAACCCCACCAATAAGCCCAAGGAGCAGGGCGCCAAGGCAAAAATCGACAGCTCCAGGAAGTTCATCAGGTGTAAGAGGTAAGGGTGGATCGGAAAGTAAAGCCCTAACTCGAAGGATCCGGCGTAGACCCCAACTTCATTATCTCTGGGCGAACACACCCTCTCTGCCGGTCTCGAGACCCGTGCTTCGCAGGGCGGACGCACAAACCGCACCCTAATCTCCCTGATGTTGATCCTGTCCGTCCTGCACCTGATGGCTACAATCGCCCTCGGTACGTCAGTGCACTACATCCTCCTCCGCTGAGGCCCTCGTACCCCCCACCTTTCCTCGGCCATGGACTCTTACGTCTCCGCGATGCTACCTGCCCCAGAGTCAAAATGAAAAGCCATCGATTAAAGGATATGGTGATTACCTGGCAGGAGACTGAGCTTTGAAGACGAACGGAAAGGGACCACCGGCGGCTGCGACAACAACAGCGTCGGCGATCGACTGGCAGAAACCGGAAGGCGGGAAGAAGAGTTGAAGCCGGGAGAAGGCAACTGTCGATCCCCTTCTCCCCATAATTATAAAGGACAACAGGCCATCATGACCATCGATGCGCCCCCACGTGTCACCCATCGAAGCATCCCTGACGCCTCGATGGACGTGAAAGTCGCCTTCATCCATGTGTCGCGTGACCACTGGCGGAGGCGCTTCGATTTCCCCAGGCACTTTCAAATCGCAATAATGACCAACTTGGCGGGAATTCCCAGACCTGCGCCGCCACTTCCGAGCACGGAGCAAAATCCGAACCGCCATCTCAAAGTGAAGTAGCATTACGTCATCCGAGCCGAATCGGGCTCCCGCCTCGAACTCAAATGACGGGGGCAATTGTTACGACCATAAGATCGTGATAGTCTGACCTTCTGCCCTAAACCACCGAAGTGCCCCGTTGGCTCGTCCCTCCCGAACGGGCAGCCAACCCAGTGACGGTGCGTCCCTCGCCCGAACTTCGGAGGCCTGCAGGGTGCCAATCGATCCGAAAGTCCGACACAACAGGGGGATGGGCGCACCTCGCCTCGCCCACTAATAGAGGCGCTTACCCACTCTCCCTCGGTCCGCCAGGAACAGCGCGCACAAGGCACGCACAGACAGCGTAGCCTTGGATGTTGACAAAGGCGCACCCGTTCCCTCGGCGATCCAGGATCCACACCCAAGAATGTGAGACCGGGCCGCCCATCTTCTGCCCAGGCCGGGCCGGCGGCTCGTCAAGGGCTCTGCCACTGGGAGGCCTTTCGCTGGACCCTTGGCAAGTCGAACACGACAAACAACCTAGTACAAAGGATGCTACTTACACTTACACCGCCCGACCACCTGATAAAGCACCCACTGGCTGCTGCGCCCCCTGACACTTAATGATTTCGACCCCGACACCCCGACAAAAGTGCCCCTGGCCGTTGCGCCGTCTAACAAAAGCGTGGCTGACACTCCTGTTCCTGACATCCTCGTCCGAAGCTTCCGGTGACAGCGGGGCCAGCTCATCATGTCGAGTCAGCGTGTCAGGTCAGCCTTATCTAACCGCCTCCCGTCAGGTATAAATACCCCTTCGCCTCCGACGGTGAAGGGGTTGGCAAATTTACTCTTGATTCTCATTACTCACACACAAGAGCAAAGGTCGTTCATATCTTTGTTCTTCCACTCATAGCTCATCACGTGCGGTCGACTCACCTTTAGTCTGACCTGCGTGCCTAGCCCTCGCTTTAAGTCCTATTACTAACTTAGGCATTAGAGAGGCTAAGGGTTGGATCCCAACCCGGCCTTTCTGACGAGTTGTTCCTTGCGCAGGATAGCTCGTTCCCCCGGTCGTGCTCGCCCCCAGCTCCAGCAGCTCGGCCCCCCTCGCCCTAATCCTGCTGGATTCGACATTGTGGTCAGCCTTAACAGCAAGTTCAGCCTCTACACCCCACTAATTACCTGTCAAATAGCTCACCCTAACCCCATCATCAGCTTAACCATTGTGCCCTTGGTTCCCCATAATATAAATTCATTGTACGTGAGTTCTACCCTGCAACAATTAGCACCGTCTGTGGGAACGAAGGGTCACACCCATGTCAGACCCCATACCAATCACCCGAAACCCTGACCACAGCAAGGGCCCGGAGATTGAAGCCACCGCGAGAAGTGTCATGCCCCAATCACCCAACTACCAGGGATACTGAGGTAAATGTGGAAGGGGGGTTTAACAGGCCGTTGTATGGTACCAAGCGTAGAATCAAAAGAAATACTGCAAGCAGGCCACTGCGCATACTAGAACAACACAGATATCTAAATAAGGAAACTCAACAGTGCTCCAACACAAATTGCAATAAGTACTACTCATCACAGAAATATACACTAGCAAAAGTACAACTGAAGATAAGTACAAGTACAAATGTGAAGATGTTCCATATATAAGTACACCTGAAGTCCACAGCTCAAAAGTACAAACTATGTCTATAACCCTCAAGGCCCACAAAAGTACAACTCACACTCTATCCTAACCCTGGAAACCAGTGTGAAAAGCAGCATCTCATGTAAGGTCCACACCCAGCTCCTGCTTCGAGGTCACCTGCTTTGGTCCTAAAACCACGGGAGGGTGCACGTCACTGCGTGACCCATAGGAAACCCAAATTGTGTAGAAGTAAATGTTAATTAGGGATTGTTGTTACTATTACTTTATTAGATTTATTTTTATTAGCTTAATTTCTCTTGTCACAATTAAAGCAAGCACGGAAGGAAACATGGTCAGGCATAGAAAAGAGAAAGCACACATCGAAAATTTAAAGCACTTAAACATTTAATAAAATTTCATTTGGAAATCTGGGTGTGTCGTTGAATACGAGGAACTGGACTCCACCCCAAGGTGGGGCGGTAAGGAGCACCCGCCAGTGGACATGGGCACTATTTCCTTAACGGGGCCTCTCACTCCACACATACCCTTCCGCATTGGAGTGCAAGTGAGGAAAACTTCCACAACATAACAAAATCTCGTACCCGAAACTGAGCAAGGTACGACAAATACCACTAGTACATCACAACAGCATCACACATAGTCCAGTACCCCCTATTCTACTGGGACCCAGTTTTCCCCCAACCCCTTTCTAGGGCGCTCACCCGCCATGTGGCAGACCGAGACAACCCTATGCTTTATTAGTATTTGGGATAAGTAAATGACGTGCCCCCAGTTTGCGAGCCGCAAATGGCCGGGGGACCCGCGTGAGGGTTTAGATATTTGTAACCGCATGCGTACGGTGTTGTAGTGTGGCTTGGGGGTCGAACACAGGGAGGCTAGGATGTGCTTGTGTCAAAGAGGACCGAAATCACCCCGTGGGCGAGCTAGCCCAGATCGAATGATGGGTTGTCATGGTAAAGGAATGCAGGGTATAGACAATAAGAAAATAAAACCTGGGACTTTGGTTTCCACCCCAACGAGCGACTCTCGCCAATACGGCCTACGGGTAGGATGGCGATCGGAATTAGGGTCTAATGGTGAGACGTTGCCACTAAAAGTGGTACCGGCATCCCATGGGCCCGATATTCCGGTCGGTGCCCAGGATGATACGCCGGACTTCCCGGGTTCGATCAGTGGGTACTCCCGTGTCCATTAACACTGATCGACTCTGGGAGCACTAAGCTCGCAATGATAACTCCCAACGTCTCATCCTGCCGCTCCCGCGCGCTAGGATTCGGCATCTACGCTAAGGGCGTGAGCTATGGCTAGGGAGTCAACCGCCAAGTTTATTCCCCCTTGGCCCAACGGTCAAAGGCGGTCTTTTTCCCGCCGATGACAATAAAACACCCCGTGTAACCTTTAGATTCCTAATCCCTATCGATTTCCTAACCCTATGGATGCATCGGGAAGAGCCCCCGAAGGGGTTTCCGCCAAAATCCCAGATTTAGGAACTACTCACAAATATTCATTAAAAAGCGATCTAAACGAAAATGAACCGTTAAAATCATAATCAGACAATAGGAATGCGAAGGTAGTAAAGCAATTAAGATAATACTAAAGTTTTACAAAGATCCGAAAACTTACAAAAACTGGGAAATTACAGCCGTCACAAAATGAAGAAAACAGTAAAAAATAACCAACTCCCGAATCTGGGAAACCTAGGGTTCTATTTATAGAAAACGACATCACCCGATCGGTTGACAAGTCAACCGGCCGGGTGAGCCGCTTCACAAAATCACAGCGCAATGCGGGGGTTTCACCCGGTCAGTATGAACCAGTCGGTTGGAACTTGGTGCGGTCAGTTGGATCTTGGTGCCGACCGGTTGGATCTTAGAGCGGACCGGGTGAGGAGATCGGTTCGAGCTCCGAGTCTTGGCTGTTGAAATTCAGCTACAGGTGAACCGATCGGGTGAAGGTCACCCGATCGGTTGGAAATCAGCTTCGAATTTCCAGAGACTTTGAGCTTTTGACCCGGTCACTGAACCGACCGGGCGACTTCTCGTGAGCTCCAAGCTGCGTCCGGGTGGTGCACGCGTGCATCACCCGGTCGGTTGGTCATCCCCGATCGGTTGGAGATGACCAACCGACCGGGTGAGGGGCTGAAAGATGCAATCTTCGTCGTTTGATCTCCTGGATCACGCGTGACTCCTCCCATTGCTCCGGGGACACATGATATCATCGTTTTACGTCCCAAATGCCAGCAAACTCCTGCAAAACACGGAAAATACAGAAAAGTGAAAGAAAACAAGAAAATACAAGAAAACACGAGAAAACTAATAAAAGACGACGGTAAATACGGAAAAACATGAAAGAAAACGCGCGTAAATATATGAAATATAAACGCACGTCAAAATCCCCCAAGCTGAACTCTTCCTCGTCCTCGAGGAAGACGAGTGAGAGTAGGAGCTCGGAGGGAAAAATAGAGAGAAAGAGAGAAAAAGAAAACTCTATATCCTAGATCGCCCGTCAGGGCCAACAAAATCAAAAACGACACACCAAGCAAGCAAACGCCAAATCACATCACTAAACCTAGGAATACGAGTCCAAATAAGTGCCGTGGGCCCACGCGGTGAAGCGCGAGTGAGTGTGGCCGTGCGCTAGCAGTCGGTGTCACTATCTACGATGTGCAATAAAGCTCGATATACACAGACCCAGGAAACGACCCAAATACTGATTCGAATTTGAAATTGCGGTGAATATTAGTTCAAGCATGCATGAGAAGAGTATAAGAATAGAAGCGTATCATGCGTCGGGGACTCCACAACTAGGGTTAAGGAAATCACACCACTACGGCCAAGATACTAGCTAAAAAGTTCCTAAGCCAAGTGTTTTCGAAACCGATGGGGGATGAGATGATGTGGAGAAGAACACTCGGTGCAAATTCTCGCCTTCCCTTTATTCTCGGCAAGTAGGAAAATATTCACACGGGAATTTTTTTGGGTATTTTGGCATTTGTATTTTTTTTTTTGCTTTTTGGCTATACAAAATTTTTCTTTTCTTTTCTTTTTGGGTTTTTCTTTTCTTTTCTCTTTTTTTGGATTTTTGGGTTTTTGGCTATACACATGTGTACTCTCCCAAGTGGGAGAACAGTACACGACGAGGGGATTTGCACCAAGTAAAACAAAAAAGAAGTCGGAATCTAAACACTTGGGCAAAGGAAGCTATTCTCGCTAAATGGGTTATCCTAGTCCTTAATTGTGGAATCCCGACACATGCGAAATGAAGTACACGATATATATATAGCATGCAGAAGCAGACAGTAGAAATAAATACCGCATATTCAAATCGAAGCATGATAATCTAGGGGTCATTCCTGGACAGGTATATAAAGTAAAATCACAAAGTAGAAGCACACCACACGGTTAGGCACGACACACGACTCACAAAAAAGCTAAGTGGACCCACGATGCGTGAAATGCAAGAGGACTCGAAATCCTAGGGTTAGTGAATGTGATGCTAGGTGCTAGGTGTGTGTGATTTTTTTGGCGATTCATCATAGGGTTCATCTCTAGGAGAAGGTGACAAAAAGAAGAGAAGAAAAAATAAAAACACGATGAAAACGACACAAAAACGAAAAAGAAAAGACTCAAATGACGCACAAAGTGCGACTCCCCCAAGCTGAATCTTGCATTGCCCTCAATGCAATAAGAGTGAGTATGGGTGGGCAATGAAAATGGGGGGGTATGCACCGACACAAAAAGAAATGAAAAACGAGGAAAACACAGATACGAAACTGAAAAATAAAGAAAAATCAAAATCAAACCACACGACACGAAAAACAAAATAAAACCACACGACACGACAAAACAAAAAATAAAAAGTAAAGACAAGCACACACACACACAAGAAGAAAATAAAATACGACAACACAGCAAAACGGACTTCCCCCAAGCTAGACATGACAGTGCTAGCAAATAAAATGTGATCGTGAAATGCAGAAATATGCAAGGGGGGAGTCAAAAACAAACAAAGTGAAATCAAAAATCAGGAGAAAGCGAATCCTCGCCCTCCTCGGAAGAGGGTGTGGGTGGGTGGGTGGCGGAAACAGGGGGTGTGCGGAGAAGCGGGGAAAGAGGTGGAGGAATAGGTGCAGCGGTGGTGTGAACGATGGGAGGAGTGTCGGTGGGGGTGGGTGGTGGTGGGAGGACGGCGATCAAGGCGATGGTGAAAGGAATAGAAATGGGGGGAGAAGATGTGATGGTGACGGTAGTGGGTGTGGGTGGGAGAGACTTGGACCGCACCGGCAATTTCCTACGGCGCACATATGATGTGACGGTGGATGAGGTAGAAGGTGGTGTGGGTGCGATGGAAGTGGTCGGGAGGGGCGAAGTGGATACCTGGATGGGAATAGATGAGGGAGGGGGAGATGATCGCCTAGGTGGGGGTGGGGGAGGTAGGGATGGGTGGAATGGCAGAGGGGAAGAATGTGGTGGGGGATGTGATGGAGGTGGGGATGTGTGGGAGGGTGGAGGAGAAGATCGTCGAGGTGGTGAAGGTGGAGGTGGTCCGTGGATGTGAGTGAGAAGGCGAAACGACGGAGAAACGGCGAGATCAGGCGAGGGTTTGTGAGCGGGTGGGTCGGGGGTATTTATAGGTTTTAAGTCGAACCGATCGGGTGAGTTTTCACCCGATCGGTTGACCCTAAATCGAAAATTTGATGCTGAAGAAACGCTACAGGCGACCCGATCGGTTGAGAACTCAACCGATCGGTTCGCCGCTCCACAGATTTTCCTGAAAACTCAGAGTTTTTCACCCGGCCCATCAACCGGTCTCGCATCTTGCCACCCGGTCGGTTGATGAACTTTGAAATTTTTCCGAGAGTTCCCCCAGGTCACCCGGTCTGCTCACCCGGTCTCAGCATTCTCCACCCGGTCGGTTCATTTGGTGACAGACACGGCCGCATGCTGATACATCCCAACCGATCGGGTGAGAACTCACCCGATCGGTTGAGGCCTTGTTTTCTGCAAAACCCAAAAATCGTCTAAGTTCCTTCATGGAAGTTGTTTCGGCTGGATTTATTTATAAAAATAGAGAAAAATAAAGTAGAAAAAATCCTAAAAAGTAAAGCAAAAGTTTAGAACATGGGTTGCCTCCCATGAAGCGCTTTTGTTTAACGTCGTTTAGCTCGACGCCCGTTGATGATTTTCATGGTGGGCGGTACGGGTGATGCCCAAAATCCGGCATCTCTTCAGCTCCAGAGGTTGTGGCTATCGGTGTAGTCAGCGGCTGTAAAAAGATTTACTCGACTACCCTCCCTTTGTTGACAGGATCCGGGGGCTTCTCCCTCAAATTGGCGTCCACCGCCATCTTTTTCAGGATCCGGACCTCATCACCGGTGAGGTCCATGGGTTCTTTTCCTTTTCTCCTCGTAGGAGGAGACTTAGGAAACCCGGGAGGGATCACATGTCGTGCGACCGCCTCATTAGCCACTTCATTCTTAGGGGAGCCAACTTGCTCTCCAAGGTCCCCCAAGCTATCGGGGGGATTCCTCGAGAGCACTTCCCAGGCACTCATTTCAACAGCCCTATCTTCTTCATTCTCCAGCACATTGAAACTAAGATCGTCCGGGGGGTTTGGATGCTTCATTGACAAGCCTAAGTCAAATTCGACTTTTTCTTGGCCCACATTCAGGGAAAGCTTCCCATTCTTTACGTCGATCAACACTCCGGCGGTTGCCATAAAGGGTCGTCCAAGAATAATTTGTGTATTCTTGTCTTCCGGCATGTCCATCACCACAAAATCAACTGGTACATGCACCCCTTTCACATCGACGGGGAGGTCGTCCACTACTCCCACCGGATACTTGACCGAACGGTCAGCAAGTTGCAATGTCATGCTGGTGGGCTCTAAATCTCCCATCCCTATTCTCTTGTACAATGATAGGGGCATTAAGCTGACGCTCGCACCAAGATCGACGAGCGCCCTCTGGATTTGCACTTCCCCAATAGAGCAAGGGATGGAGAAACTTCCGGGGTCTTTGAGCTTGAGCGGATTTGCACGCTGAATGAGAGCACTGCACTCCGCCGTTAACACGACCTTTTCTTTTCTAGATCCCCGTGTCACCAAGTCTTTAAAGAATTTAGCATAGGAGGGGATCGTCTATATGGCCTCGAGGAAGGGGATTTGTAAACTCATATCTTTCACCATGGCAAAGAATTTGCCATACTTCTCATCGATTTTTGCCTTGGCAAGCCGTTGTGGGAAAGGCATAATGGGCTTGAATACCTTCAAATTCCCTTCTTCTTTCTTCTTCTCTTCTTCGGGGGTTCCCTCCGGAGCCACAAATTTTGGCGACGGGGCACCGTCGTCATTAACCTTTTCAATTGGCCGCTCAATGGCCAGTGGTGCTTCCGGTTCTTTGGGCGGCGCTCTAGTAGGAATTTGTGTACCGCTCATCAAGACGATGGTGGACACATTCTCATGCTCATGTGTGAGCGCCAAGGTCCGATTTACCCCCCTATGATTCACCTCAGGCTGTGGCGGTAATAAATTCTGTGGTCTCTGAAGGTTCGCCACTTGCAACCCCAGCTGGGTCACCTGATCAGTGAGCACTCTTTGTCCCATCTCCAGCTTCAGATTAATTTTCTCCTAGTTGGCTATGTATTGAGTCAAGAGGGACTCAACCGGAGAAATGGCCCTCTGTTGGCCGTATTGCTGCTGGGCGGGCTGCTGATTCCTAGGGGCGTATTGTTGATACTGTGGTGGTGGTTGTTGCTGCTGAAACTGCTGCTGCTGGAGCTGCTGCTGGGGCCTAGCCGGCTGATAAGTCTGCTGTTGTTGCTGAGCCGGCTGTTGGTAAGGTGCCCGATAGCTGAGGTTCGGATGATTCCGATTGTTGGGAGATTAGGCTGGGTTTGAGTTGGTTCGTGGTGGAAATGGTGCATTCCCCGTAGGATTGTAAAACAATGCGCTCGCCTAATCCAATGGTGGTGAGATGTCACCACCGTCAAACTCTCCAAAAACTTCGGATTCTACCGCAGTAATCTGTTATGAACTGGCGCCACCGGCGCCTACCATCAATGCGGAGATCTGGGTTGACAGCAAGTCAAACTTGCTTGACAATTTGTCGACGTCTTCCACTCTATGGATGCCCCCAGACCTTAGTGTGGCTCTCTCGTCACACCACCGTTCATTGTTGGATGCCATATTTTCTAAAATTTGCCCGGCATCTTCTTCGCTTCTTGACATGAAGGACCCTCCAGCCGCGGCGTCCATGGAAGACTTTAAATCGTCCCTCAGCCCATTATAAAACAGATTTATAATCTGCCACTTGGGGAGCTCATGGTGGGGACATCTTCTCTGCATCTCCTTGTATCTTGTCCAAGCCTCATGCAAGGACTCGTGGCTGGCCTGGGAGAAGGAGGAGATCTCACTCCTCAGCTTCATGGTCTTCCCCGGAGGAAAGAACTTCGTCAGAAGCGCATTGGAGAGCTTCTCCCAGGTGTTGAATGTGTTGGGGTCCTTCCCCCTAAGCCACAGCTTAGCCTTATCTCGCAAGGAGAAGGGGAACAGCTTCAGTCGGATCGCCTCAGTTGTGACACCGTTAATCCGGAAGGTGTCACATTTCTCCAAGAAGGAGTCTAGATGCTCGATCAGGCTCTCCATGGGTGCACCCGAAAACTGATCCTGCTGGATCCACGTCACCAAAGATGGCTTAAGCTCGAAGCTTTGGGCCGTAATAGCTGGAGGACGGATGGCGGACGTGGACTCGATGGAAGGCATCGAGTACTCCAGCAGGGACTTGTGAGGCGGGGTGTTCTCCCCCATGGCTTCAGGATCCTCTCTTCTTCGCTTCTCGGCGGCCAAACGCCTAAGGGTGGCGTTTATCTCTGGGTCAATGGGGATCAAGTCGTCGAGACTTCTTGAACTCCTGTGCATGAAAAACAACAAACACCCGTGAAGCGACAAGTGGGAAAGAAACAGATAAGATAAGAAATAAAAATTAAAATGAGAAAATAAAAAGAAAAAGGAAGAATGCGAAAATTATCGCGAGGTAGGGATAAGAGCTAGACACTAGGGTTCATGAGATCCTAAAATAACAAGCACGTTGCCTCCCCGGCAACGGCGCCATAAACTTGACGTGCCCCCGGTTTGCGAGCCGCAAATGGCCAGGGGACCTGCGTGAGGGTTTAGATATTTGTAACCGCAAACGCACGGTGTTGTAGTGTGGCTTGGGGGTCGAACACAGGGAGGCTAGGATGTGCTTGTGTCAAAGAGGACCGAAATCACCCCGTGGGCGAGCTAGCCCAGATCGAATGATGGGTTGTCACGGTAAAGGAATGCAGGGTATAGACAATAAGAAAATAAAACCCGGGACTTTGGTTTCCCACCCCAACGAGTGACTCTCGTCGATACGGCCTACGGGTAGGATGGCGATCGGAATTAGGGTCTAATGGTGAGACGTTGCCTCTAAAAGTGGTACCGGCATCCCATGGGCCCGATATTCCGGTTGGTGCCCAGGATGATACGCCGGACTTCCCGGGTTCGATCAGTGGGCACTCCAGTGTCCATTAACATTGATCGACTCCGGGAGCACTAAGCTCGCAACGATAACTCCCAACGTCTCATCCTGCCGCTCCCGCGCGCTAGGATTCGGCGTCTACACTAAGGGCGTGAGCTATGGCTAGGGAGTCAACCGCCAAGTTTATTCCCCCTTGGCCCAACGGTCAAAGGCGGTATTTTTCCCGCCGATGACAATAAAACACCCCGCGTAACCTTTAGATTCTTAATCCCTATCGATTTCCTAACCCTATGGATGCATCGGGAAGAGCCCTCGAAGGGGTTTCCGCCAAAATCCCAGATTTGGGAACTACTCACAAATATTCATTAAAAGCGATCTAAATGAAAATGAACCGTTAAAATCATAATCAGACAATAGGAATGAGAAGGTAGTAAAGCAATTAAGATAATACTAAAGTTTTACAAAGATCCGAAAACTTACAAAAACTGGGAAATTACAGCCGTCACAAAATGAAGAAAACAGTAAAAAATAACAAACTCCCGAATCTGGGAAACCTAGGAATCTATTTATAGAAAACGACATCACCCGATCGGTTGACAAGTCAACCGGTTGGGTGAGCCGCTTCACAAAATCACAGCGCAATGCGGGGGTTTCACCCGGTCAGTATGAACCGGTCGGTTGGAACTTGGTGCGGTCGGTTGGATCTTGGTGCCGACCGGTTGGATCTTGGAGCGGACCGGGTGAGGAGATCGGTTGGAGCTCCGAGTCTTGGCTGTTGAAATTCAGCTACAGGTGAACCGATCGGGTGAAGGTCACCCGATCGGTTGGAAATCAGCTTCGAATTTCCAGAAACTTTGAGCTTTTGACCCGGTCACTGAACCGACCGGGCGACTTCTCGTGAGCTCCAAGCTGCGTCCGGGTGGTGCACGCGTGCATCACTCGATCGGTTGGAGATGACCAACCGATCGGGTGAGGGGCTGAAAGATGCAATCTTCGTCGTTTGATCCCCTGGATCACGCGTGACTGCTCCCGTTGCTCCGGGGACACATGATATCATCGTTTTACGTCCCAAATGCCAGCAAACTCCTGCAAAACACGGAAAATACGGAAAAGTGAAAGAAAACAAGAAAACACGAGAAAACACGAGAAAACAAATAAAAGACGACGGTAAATACGGAAAAACACGGAAGAAAACGCGCGTAAATATATGAAATATAAACGCACGTCAGTAAACTCACGTACAATACCAATTATGTGATAAAAGACTAGTAAGGATAAGAATTACATGTGATCTATGAAGCTAGCATGCAATATGAAAGTGAACATAAAAGGGGAATAGCAAGAGTTAGCATGTTCTTAACAAGGGGCTAGCAATTTTAATATTGACATGCAACATGAACCATATTCATGAAACATTATTACTTGAGTTAATATTAGCATGCCACAATAACCACCTTCCATGGAACATCATTATAAAGATGAAATACTTGCATGCATGATGAACTCTTTCCATGAAGCATCATTATGGAAGTTGATATGAGTACGCAACCTAAACCATGAGCATGCATTCATAAACCATGCAAGCAACATAAGGCATGCTAGCAACATGCCCCACACAAATTAGCAAGCAAGCAAAAACTAAAAAGCAAGCAACCCATGGCAAGTGAGCAACTACATCTCTCTTTTCATTTATCACCACAAAATCTGTCATTACTTAGTGGAAGTCATGAAGAGCAACTTGCTTAGCAACCTACTTAGGCATTCCGATCAAAAGCAAACTTGTAAGGGAATGAATTAGAGATCATTTGCAATTTGCTATAAACCATGGTCCATAAATTGCTAGTCTCATAAAAATGCAAGGTTACATGCAACAGCAACCACTCATTGCAATTGTGATAAAAGTTATTAATGAATCTTGTTAAAAATGTCACCTTTAATACTAATACTTAAGGGTCTAACTTGAACATGCAAACTTTTAAGAGAAACACCTTAAGATTTAGCCTGAAGTAAGAACTTTAAGTGTCTTAATGACTTTTGCACCTCTCCAAGAAAATCGCATAAAGTTATTGTCCTTCTAATTGGCATATTAACCAACTAAGGGCTTTAGCTCCATTAACAATACTAGCCCTTACAAAAAACTCCAACTTGAGTAATTCTAGCTTAATAACAATGCTAGCTTTACAACAATTGCCAACTTGATTCAACTCACATCATGATTCATCCCCAAACATAAACTTTTAGCACAAATACACTAACTTTCCCAAAAAAGACAACTTTATCATGAAGCTTCATGGAGCTAGCATATCCTACAAATTTAATGCATCCTACAAATTTTAATTTTCTACACTAAGATGTGAATCCTACCTTGATGAAGTTAAATGAGAGCTCCTTCTTCCTTGTCTTCTCCTTCTTGATGCTTCCCTTTTCTTTCTTTCTTCCTTTCTTCTTCTCTTTTCTTTTTGTTTTATCTTCCCTTTTTTTGTACCCTATGAGAAGTTGGCAGTCAAGAGAGAAAAACAAGGAAAAAAAACAAAGAAAAAGAAAAGGGAAGGAAGAGTGGAGAAGCAAGGAGAATTGAGGAGGATTCCAGAAAGAGTATTTTCTTTTCCTTCTTTTCTTTTCTTTCCTTCTTTCTTTTCTTTTTTGTTTTTGTGTTGCCTGGGAGAGTTTCGGCCCAACAAGTCAAAAAGAAAAAGGAAATGAAAAATAAAAGGAAAAGAAAAGAAGAGGAGGAAAGTGTGTAGAGAAAGCTAAAATTTGTCATCTAGAGCCTCCTTATTTCCTAATTTGCCATGACACTAAGCCCATTTCATTAGCATTATTCTTTGTTATTATTATTTACTTACCCTCAACTTTAATCTATAATTACGATGATGCCATTTGTGTAAAAATGGGAATAAAGGTGCAGAGACACGTGTTTGGTTAATTATTACTCATGACATCCCAAATATAGATCACAAATGGCCATTCACACACACGCCATATTTCCTAATTTGCCATGACACTAAGCTCATTTCATTAGCATTATTATTTATTATTATTATTTACTTACCCTCAACTTTAATCTATAATTACGATGATGCCATTTGTGTAAAAACGGGAATAAAGGTGCATAGACACTTGTTTGGTTAATTATTACTCATGACATCCCAAATATAGATCACAAATGGCCATTCACACACACGCCACTTGGCATGAATTTCAAGTGTAGGGACTAATTTCAACATCCCCATACACGGTTCCAGGGAAGTGTACGCAAAAGAGTGCATTACAGTCGTATTACATTCTACGAGGGGTTACATCCTACCCTCCTTAAAATAAATTCCGTCCTCGGAATAACAAAAGTACTATAAGAGGGTAGCTGTACATTTTTATAGACTGGGAGTTAAAGGAGTTCAAAGCTACGAGAGATACATAAAGATGCCACGTAAACAAGTGAGGGTACTTCTCCCGCATCTCATCTTCTCGCTCTCATGTGGACTCTCCTAGGGACTCTTGGTGCCACATGACCCTCATAAGATTAATGACTTTCCTCCGCAGCATTTTCTATCTCCGATCTATGATGGCCACCGGCTGTTGTTCGTAGGTCATGTCTGGGTGCACTTTAATTTTTGAGTTATCCACGACGTGATTGGGATCCCCTACATATCTTCTGAGCTGGGATACAGGGAACACGTCATGAATACCCTCAAGGGACGGAGGTAACACCAGTCGATAAGCCACTTACCGACACGTGCTGAGATTTCGAAGGGGCCAATGAATCTGGGGCTCAGCTTTCCATGTCGGCCAAAATGTATGGTTCCCGCGTAGGTGAAATCTTTAGAAATACAAAATCAACTGGCTGAAATTCCAAAGGATGCCTCTTAGTATCCGCCCAGTGTTTGTAGCGATCTTGAGCAACACGAAGATTTTCACGAACCGTCCGTACCACATCAACCGCTTCTACCACCATGTCGGGTCCAAGAAGTTCATGATCCCCAACGTCATCCCAACTTACAGGTGATCGGCACTTCCTCCCATATAAATATGCAAATGGTGCCATACCAATACGTGCTTAGTAACTATTATTGTAGGCAAATTCCACCAGGTGCAAATGATCTTCCCAGGACCCCTTGAACTCTAACATGCAAGCCCTCAACATGTCTTCTAGAATTTGTATGGTGCACTCAGACTGCCCGTCTGTCTGGGGATGATATGTAGTATTGAAGCTGAGTTGAGTTCCTAGACTGGTTTGTAAACTTCGCCAAAAGTGACATAAATCTGGTGTCCCGATCAGAAACTATACATACATGGACACCATGAAGTCTCACGATCTCATGGGCACAAAGTTTGCATCAGAACATATTAAAAAGACAACTAGAGATAACATGAATGTAGTAAGAACCATACCTCCATGTATCTTCTGGTTCGTGCTTCTGTAGACTGACCCACCCGGAACGGTATGAAATGTGCTGATTTGGTCAATCGGTCAACGATCACCCAAATCGCATCATGACTTCTGGGAGTTCGGGGTAGACCAGTCACAAAATCCATCGTCACATGTTGCCATTTCCACTCAGTAATGGGGGAGGGGTTGTAACAGACCTACAACTCTTTGGTGTTCAGCTTTCACTTGCTGGCAAACGATACACGAGGCAACACTCTTGGTCACACTGCGTTTCATACCATGCCACTAGTAATGATGTCTCATGTCACGGTACATTTCTGTCCCTCCTGGGTGGATAGAATACGGAGAGCTGTGTGCTTCCTTCAACAGTTCTTCCCGTACATTATCGGACGACACACAAATTCTGTTCCCAAACCTTAATGAGCCATCCTCATGAATGCGAAAATCTGTCCGAAGCCCAGCTTCTACCTGTTCTCGTATCCTTCTCAACTTCGCATCTCCCAGTTGTGCAGCTTTAATATGGTCCACTAAATCAGACCAAACTTGCAACCCAAGCATAATTGTTTGCTCACCCGGAAGTGTGACTTCAATTTCCATCTGATGCAGCGCCCAACGGAGTTGTGGTTGGGAGGTCAATTGCAACACAGTGGGGAGTTGACTAAGAGCATCTGAAACTACATTCACTTTTTCGGGGTGATACTGAAGGTCAATGTCATACTCCGCCATCAACTCCAGCCACATATGTTGTCTCATATTGAGTTCCTTCTGTGTAAAGACATACTTTAAGCTCTTATGATCGATGTATATTTTCACACTCTCTCCAAGGAGATATTGTCTCCACAACTTCAAGGCAAAGACTACTGCCGCTAACTCTAAATCATGAGTATGATAATTCTGTTCATGCACCTTCAGCAACCGGGAGGCATAAGCCACGACACGACCATGTTGATGAAGAACACAGCCGAGGCCTCTACCAGACACATCACAAAAAACCTTAAAACCCCCTGACCGGTCGGGAATAGTCAGAACCGGAGCAGTCATCAATCTCAGCTTCAACTCCTCAAATGCATGTTGACACGCATCCGACCATACATAGGCAAGCTCCTTCTTGGTAAGATGTGTCAGTAGAGTGGCAATCTTGGAGAAGTCTCGAATGAACTTCCGATAATAACCCGCAAACCCCAAGAAGCTCCTAATCTTAGTAACCGTCCGGGGAACATGACACTTCTCCACTACAGCAACCTTTTCAGGATCAACCGATATTCCCTCTCCTGAGACTACATAACCAAGAAAGCAACCTTATATAACCAAAATTGGCACTTGTTATACTTGGCATATAAGCGGTGCTGTCTTAGAGTCCCCAACATAATTCTCAAGTGTCCAGCATGCTCTTCTTCATCCTTTGACTATACCAAGATGTCATCAATAAAGACCACTACAAACTTATCGAGGTAGTAAAAGGAGACTTGATTCATCAGTCTCATGAAGGTGGCTGGTGCATTGGTCACTTCAAAAGGCATTACCAAGAATTCATAATGACCATAACGCGTTCCGAAAGCAGTCTTTGGAACATCAGAGTCCCGAACCTTCACTTGGTGATATCCACTACGCAAATCCAACTTCGAATACACTCGGGTCCACCCAGCTGATTAAAGATATCATCGATACGAGGGAGAGGATTCTTATCTTTCATGATTACCTTGTTCAACTCCCTATAATCAATGCACATCCTTCGAGACACATCCTTCTTATTTACTAGAAGCACTGGTGCTCCCCACGGAGATACACTAGGGCGGATCAAGCCTCGTTCAATAGGTCTGTTAACTGATTGCGAAGCTCATCTAACTCAGGTGGGGCCATACGATATGGACCCTTCGTAATCGGCTTGGTGCATGGTACTAAGTCTATGGTGAACTCTGAGGATCTATCTGGGGGCAGTCCATAAATGTCATCAGGGAACACATCAAGAAAATCTTGGACGACCCTTGGTAGAACTAAGTCTGCCTCCATGAATATCATCTGAGCTTCTACTGGCATTGCCCTAAACTTCACAGGTTCAAGGGTGTTACTTCCACTGTGGAACTCAAACCCTGGGTGACCCTGAATCCGAAAGACTACCCTCCTTAGTCTACAGTCAATGATAGCATAAAACATTCCCAGCCAATCCATCCCAAATACGGCCTCGAAACTAGGCATCTTAAGTCTGCATATAACTCTCTCCCGCCAATCTCCACAGGGCAGTTTCGATAACCCGATGTGCTACATATCACACTGTTCCCAGTATGAACATTCCAACTAGCGACAATGGAATCTACCCTTATCGCATGCTTGATCACAAACTCTTCAGACAGGAAACAATGGGATGCCCCAGAATCAAAAAGTGAAATAGCAAGAATGGATGTTATTCTAACAGTGCCTAAGGCCAAAACAAACAAGGGCAACTAAACATACACACAAAACAAGAAGGGAATAAACATAACTGACATAAAAGAGTATAGACTCACCGGTAATAACCTGGCCGGTGCCCTCTGCCTCTACTGCAGTCATCATGAAGGTCTGGGGCCTCTGAGGAGTCTGTGTCGCCCTCCTAAAAGCCCGCTGCTGAGGAATAAGAGGAGGCCCTCTCGGTGCTATGAGATCATCTCTAGGCGGTACTGGAAGTGCAGGCCTCTGAGGTGCCGGTGGAAGGGTTCGCTGCTGTGGTGCTGGTGGAAGGGCCTACTGCTGAATCGGCCTGGCCGCTACAAGTGCTCCCAACCCCGAGGGACGACTCTAATGTAGGCAAAACCTACTGATGTGACCTTCTCCTCCACATGCGAAGCACCGTCCGGATGCCCAGAGCTGACAATTCTTCCCCTCATGTCCCCCTTACCACAGTAACGGCAGGACACCTGTCTCCGAATCGGTGGTGGAACTCCTGGCCTCTTGAATTGGGTAGTCTGCACTGGTCGAGAAGGAGTCCTCTGCTGTCCAGGTGGTCATCTGTCTCCTGCGGGCATCCTCCCTACACTCCGCAAATGGACCTTGTGTAACTTGGCCACCTTCAGGACGGCCTCATGGGTGGGCAGATCAATGGTAGACATCACGCCTTTGAACTCTGAGTCAATACCCAAACGAAAGCACCGAGCTCGGTTGGCATCTGTCTGTACTAGCTCCGGGGCATACTTGCTGAGTATCAAAAACTCAGCATCGTACTCATCCACGCTCCTCCCACCCTGAGTCAAATGCTCAAACCTCTACCTCAACTCATCTCTTGCTGTCTCCGGAAGATACTTGGCCTTAAAGCACTCCCGGAACATCTTCCAGGTGATAGTAGTCCCAGCCAAGTGCCGCTCCTGTGCCTCCCACTAATCACGGGCCTAGAATGTCAAACACCTCCTAGCTGCCTTCACCCAGCCCTCTCTGGGAAAATTAACCATAGTCAGGTCATCCTCCATACGCATCAGCCACTCGCCCACCTCCAATGCACTCTTCATCCCGAAGAAGGGCTTCGGATGCATCTCTTTGAACTGCTTGTAGCATGGCTTCTTCTGTGCCGATACACCAGCCAACTTCTCATCCACCTGGCCCATGTGGTCTAGGATCCCCATCCGTATCTTCGCCATCAAGGCAGACTCGGAGGACCCAGATGTCCCGTCCTCGGATCCCCCGAATCTGCCAGCCCCAGATATCTCGTTCCCGCCTTCCATCTATGAAGAAGAGCAAGATAATTCAGATTAGAATCATATGTCGAAGTATCAGAGCACTGTATGTGTCATCCTTACGCATGTCACAGTGTTAGTAGACCTGCATGGGGCACCACAAAACCTGTCATGCCCCAGTCACCCAACGACCGGGGATACTGAGGTAAATGTGGAAGGGGGGTTTAACAGGCCGCGGTATGGTACCAAGCGTAGAATCAAAAAAAATAATACAAGCAGGCCACTACAGATACTAGAACAACACAGATATCTAAGTAAGGAAACTCAACAGTGCTCCAACACAAATTGCAATAAGTACTACTCATCACAGAAATGTACACTAGCAAAAGTACAACTGAAGATAAGTACAAGTACAAAGGTGAAGATGTCCCATATATAAGTACACCTGAAGTCCACAGCTCAAAAGTACAAACTATGTCTACAACCCTCAATGCCCACAAAAGTACAACTCACACTCTATCCTAACCCTGGAAACCAGTGCGAAAAGCAGCATCTCATGTAGGGTCCACACCCAACTCCTGCTCCGAGGTCACCTGCTCTGGTCCTAAAACCACGGGAGGGAGCACGTCACCGCGTGACCCAGTAGGAAACCCAAATCGTGTAGAAGTAAATGTTAATTAGGGATTGTTGTTACTATTACTTTATTAGATTTATTTTTATTAGCTTAATTTCTCTTGTCACAATTAAAGCAAGCATGGAAAGAAACATGGTCAGACAAAGAAAAGAGAAATCACACATTGAAAATTTAAAGCACTTAAATATTTAATTAAATTTCATTTGGAAATCTGGGTGTGTCGTTGAATACGAGGAACTGGACTCCACCCCAAGGTGGGCGGTAAGAAGCACCCGCCAGTGGACACGAGCACTGTTTCCTTAACGGGGCCTCTCACTCCACCCATACCCTCCTGCATCGGAGTGCGAGTGAGGAAAACTTCCACAACATCACAAAATCTCGTACCTGAAACTGAGCAAGGTACGGCAAATACCACAAGTACATCACCACACATAGTCCAATTCCCCCTATTCTACTAGGACCCAGTTTTCCCCCAACCCCTTTCTAAGGCGCTCATCCACCATATGGCAGACCGAGACAACCCTAGGCTTTATTAGTATTTGGGATAAGTAAACTCACGTACAATACCAATTATGTGATAAAAGACTAGTAAGGATAAGAATTACATGTGATCTATGAAGCTAGCATGCAATATGAAAGTGAACATAAAAGGTGAATAGCAAGAGTTAGCATGTTCTTAACAAGAGGCTAGCAATTTTAATATTGACATGCAACATGAACCATATTCATGAAACATCATTACTTGAGTTAATATTAGCATGCCACAATAACCACCTTCCATGAAACATCATTATAAAGATGAAATACTTGCTTGCATGATGAACCCTTTCCATAAACATCATTATGGAAGTTGATATAAGTAAGCAACCTAAACCATGAGCAAGCATTCATAAAGCATGCAAGCAACATAAGGCATGCTAGCAACATGCCCCACAGAAACTATAAAGCAAGCAACCCATGGCAAGTGAGCAACTACATCTCTCTTTTCCTTTATCACCACAAAATCTATCATTACTTAGTAGAAGTCATAAAGAGCAACTTGCTTAGCAACCTACTTGACATTCCCATCAAAAGCAAACTCATAAGGGAATGAATTAGAGATCATGTGCAATTTTCTATAAACCATGGTCCATAAGTTGCTAGTCTCATAAAAATGCAAGGTTACATGTAACACCAACCACTCATTGCAATCGTGATAAAAGCTATTAATGAATCTTGTTAAAATGTCACCTTTAATACTAATACTTAAGGGTCTAACTTGAACATGCAAACTTTTAAGAGAAACTCCTTAAGATTTAGCCTAAAGTAAGAGCTTTAAGTGTCTTAATGACTTTTGCACCTCTCCAAGAAAATTGCATAAAGTTATTGTCCTTCTAATTGGCATATTAACCAACTAAGGGCATTAGCTCTTTTAACAATACTAGCCCTTACAAAAAATTCCAACTTAAGTAATTCTAGCTTAATAACAATGCTAGCTTTACAACAATTGCCAACTTGATTCAACTCACATCATGATTCATCCCTAAACATAAACTTTTAGCACAAATACACTAACTTTCCCAAAAAAGACAACCTTGTCATGAAGCTTCACGGAGCTAGCATATCCTACAAATTTAATGTATCCTACAAATTTTAATTTTCTACACTAAGATGGGAATCCTACCTTAATGAAGTTGAATGAGAGCTCCTTCTTCCTTGTCTTCTCCTTCTTGATGATTCCCTTTTCTTTCTTTCTTCCTTTCTTCTTCTCTTTTCTTTTTGTTTTCTCTTCCCTTTTTTGGTACCCTAGGAGAAGTCCGCAGCCAAGAGAGAAAAACAAGGGGAAAAACAAAGAAAAAGAAAAAGGAAGGAAGAGTGGAGAAGCAAGGAGAATTGAGGAGGATTCTAGAAAGAGTATTTTCTTTTCTCTCTTTTCTTTCTTTTCTTTTCTTTCCTTCTTTCTTTTCTTTTTTTTCCTCCTTTTTTCCCTTTTGTTTTTGTGTTGTCTGGGAGAGTTTCGGCCCAACAAGTCAAAAAGAAAAAGGAAATGAAAAACAAATGGGAAAGAAAAGAAGAGGAGAAGAGAAGTGTACAGAGAAAGCTAAAATTTGTCATCTAGAGCCTCCTTATGTCCTAATTTGCCATGACACTAAGCCCATTTCATTAGCATTATTATTTATTATTATTATTATTTTACCCTCAACTTTAATCTTTAATTACGACGATGCCATTTGTGTAAAAATGGGAATAAAGGTGCAGAGACACTTGTTTGGTTAATTATTACTCATGACATCCCAAATATAGATTACAAATGGCTATTCACACACACGCCACTTGGCATGAATTTCAAGTGTAGGGACTAATTTCAATATCCCCATACACGGTTCCAGAGAAGTGTACACAAAAGGGTGCATTACAGTCGTATTACATTCTACGAGGGGTTACAAGAAGGCTTAACGTCGAGAGAAGGAGGAGACAAACACTCGAGACGATGGATGAGATACTTAACCCCGAGAATGGTCCGTCGCCACTGCCGCCACCACAACCACCACCAGCTAGGTCTCTCCTCGACTATTCCATGCCCCCACAATAGATCGACATGTGGCGTTCAAAGGCCGACGGTGGAGCCAAATAACTTCGCACTCAAACCATCTTTGGTTGACTTCGTGCAAAGGACCAATTTTCAGGGGGCCCGATGGAGAACCCCGAATGACCATCTTAACACCTTCTTGGAAAAGATGGATACGTTGAAGATTAATGGTGTCACCAACGACGCCATCAGGCTAAGACTTTTCCCTTTCTCACTTAGGGATAAAACCAATGATTGGCTTAGGAGTCGCAGTCCCAACACTTTCACTACGTGGGATAGTTTATCTGTTGCTTTTCTGACAAAGTAATTTCATCCAGGGAAAACTGGTAAGCTACGCAACGAAATCACCAACTTCAAGTAGTCTAAGCGAGAGTCTCTATATGAAGCTTGGGAGAGGTTTAAGAACCTCCAAAGAATCTACCCCCACCACGGCGTGTCGAAGTGGCTGCTTATTCAGGCCTTCTACAAAGGGCTGACGCTGCCGATGAGGATGTCCATAAATACCGCCGCTAATGGTGATATAATGAGCAAGACCCCTGCTGAAGCAAAAAGATTGCTGGAAGCCATGTTAAAGAACAACGATTCCTGGAGCAATGAGAGGAGCGCCTCCACGAGGGGAGGTAAGTATGACGTCGTTGAGGTATCGTTATTGTCAGCTAAGTTTAATGCCTTAACAAAACAACTTTCGCTCATTGGACTCGGTGCTGGTAAACCGCCTACGGTAGCAGTTTACGAAGTTTGTGGTGTGCAGGGGCACCAAAGCACTGAATGTTCATCACCCATAATGGTGCCTTCGGACATGACTATCGAGCAAGCGAACGCCTTATATGGGAACAATCTGAGGTCGCCGAGCAACCCGTATTCTGGCACCTATAATCAGTGGTGGAAGAATCATCCCAATTTCTCTTACCAGACCTCGGGATTACAAGCTCCCCCACTATATCCTCAGCAGCCTCAAGAGTTTCAGCCTACATCTCCTCAAGGCCAATATCAGAACTTCAATCAGAGGCCTCCGGTGAACGCACCCCCCGTTCAAAAATCAAGCCTGGAGATAGTAATCGAGAGTCACATCCGGACTCAAGGCCAAAGAAATGACTACTTTCAGAACTCTATCTAGCAGCTAATAATGACAACGCAACAACTTACGTCTACCTTACAGCAGCTGGCAACGTGGCAGAAGTCCATGGAGACTATGATGGCACAGATGGCGCAGCAGCTCTCCCAGCTCTCCGTGGCACAAGGAAATTTGCCGGGGCAAACAGAAGAGAACCCCCTAGGGCATGTGAATGCGATCACACTAAGAAGTGGGAAGCAGTTTGAAGGTCCCACCATGCCCATCGTGGAAAAGGAAGCTAAGATAGAAGAAGAAGCTCATGTTGAGCTTGAATCTGGGGATGCCATAGAAGTTGAGCATGAGGTAGAGCCTCTACAATCGAGGCCCTCGATGGAGAAGCAAGTGGATAAGTAGCTAGGGAAGCCCGCTGACGAGCCTCCCAGGCCATACATGCTGAGGATTCCAATCCTGTCGAGATTGGCGAAGGCCAAGTTGGATGAAAAATATGGGAAGTTCTTCGATCTTTTGAAGCAACTGAACATCTCCATCCCCTTTCTCGATGCGATTTCTGAAATCCCTACCTACGACAAATTCCTTAGGGAAATAATTACCAAGGGCGGTAAGAGAGAGAAGGTGGTGCTTCTGCGGAGTGTAGCGCCATTATTAAGAGGAAAATGGTGGAAAAGCTGGAGGATCCTGGGAGCTTCTCCATCCCATGGGATATAGGAGACCTGGATATCAAGAGCGCACTATCCGACTTGGGGGTGAGTGTTAGCTTGATGCCCATTGGGATTTGTGAGAAGCTGAATCTTGGGGAGCTCCAACCCACAAATATGTCACTCCAGTTGGCGAATCGCTCAGTGAAATACCCCCTTGGAATAGTCAAGGATGTGTCGGTGAAGATCGGGAAGATATTTGTTCCATGCAACTTCATCGTCATGAACATGCCAGAAGATGCATCCATCCCAATTATCCTGGATCGACTCTTTCTAGCTACGGCGGGGGTCCTTATTAACGTAAAAGGGGGGAGACTCTACCTCAATATAGGAAGAGAAAAGGTCGAATTCGACCTTAAGAAGTCGATGAGGAACTTCACGAAAGTCAGCCGTCGAGACCAAGTGGATCTCCTCGAAGAAGCAATCGAGGAGACAAGTTGGGAGGAGCTATTTCTGGGCGATAACAATGAACCCCCCGGGGGGGAGATGCTGAGCTGAAGAAATTGATGACGGGGGAGGAGTACGATGAGGCCTCCAAGGGAAGTCTCGATGGGAAGCCATCACGATCACACCGTTTAGACCTCGGACAGATGAAAAACCAAGGGACGAAGCACCTAAAGCTGAACGAGAAGAAGAACCACGGAGACGACCAAGTCTGGGACCTCTCCACCCTAAAACCCCCATGATGACATCAAGATAGGGAGTCGAGCTCACGACTTAAAATGAGCGCTTCTTGTGAGGAAACCCAAGTATTTCAATTTAGATTTTTCATCCAAATTTTTTCATCTTCATTTTAGACGAGGTTAGTCAAGATTTTTGTTCTTCAATAAACCCCCAAACCCAAGAATTTAACCAAGTGTTTGATTGCAGGATGAAGAAGAAGAAGTATGGAGGAGAAGAATCCACACGGCCGCGTCATTTAGACTCACGCGACCGCACGGAAGACAAATGTAAAGACAATCGACACGCCCGCATCATTCAGATGCAAACAGCTGCGTCAGTCTGGGTAACCTTTAACCCTAAAATTTCCTATTTTACACGGTCGCGTAGTTTAATCGACGCAGCCGTGTAACATACTTTAAGGTCGAGCCAAAATCAATCTCTCAGAAGGTTTTCGTGACCGCGTCATGTCATTTGACGCGACCACGAAAATCCTCCTTCCTAACCAAATCTCACGCGGCCGTTTAACTCATTTTCAAACGGGCCGCGAAAGTTACTGAAAATTTGAGCCAAAATCCCAATTTCTCAGTGGATTTTCACGACCGCGTCGATTTATATGATGCGGCCATGTCGATATCCCTTCTTGGATAAATCAACGTGGTCGTGTTAATTTAAACGATGCGGCTATATCAACCCCCACTTTTAGAATTTTTCACGCAGTCGTTTCAATTTCTCACGCGACCTGTGTCAATTGCCTATATAAGCTTCAAACGGCATGATCTAACTCATTTTTCTTGAAACGGTTCAAATTCTCACTTTCTCCTCTGACTCAATCTCTTCCAAATCTCCTCCCAAACCCCCTCTAACTCTCCCAATCACTCTTTGAAGCATCTCTCTCCCCACCAGCTCACCTCTCCATCACCCTCTCCACCTCTCAATCACTTCGAGCAAAACCCTAGATGGGAATTTTTCGGGTTTTGGGCATCCAAACGATGCGGCCAGCGAAACTCCATGTGCTTGTCTTGGAATAGCTTAGGGAGCCATCTACAAGCTTTGTAGGCATCAATCTAAGCAAGAGCGTTAGCTTGGGTAACTTTGCTCCTCTACTCATTAAATTTCAAATTTTTATAGCTGAATTCATCGAGTTTTGTGTGAGTCTGCACACACCCCATTGCACACATCTTGCATCACTCACGCCTTTACACGATGCCTCCTAGAGAGCGCAAAAAGAAGGCCATCACCACTGGCACCTCCTAGGGCAAGGGCAAGCATCGAAAGACGAAGGCTCTTGACGCCAAAATTGTCCGGGTACAGGACATTAGAGAGAGTAGGGGTGAACCACTTCCAGCCCATCAGTTGGACACGCTCGGCATTAACTTCTTGAGTGAGGACGAGCACACGAAGTTTATTTCACTAAACTCTCGTGCGATCGTTCCCACCAAATTCCCGAGTGTCCTCGCTCTGTCATCCCTAAGCCTTCTTGTCACGCCCCGCTTCCCAAAAACGTGGAGGCGAAGCGTGAGAAGGTCCGCTCAGACTTGAAGCTACAAAGCTGCAAGTCCGATAAGCGTCAATCAAATTTAAACTGCAGGTCCTTGCAACGTGAAACGAAACAAAGATAATAATAACGAAAAGAGACAAAAGAAACATCTCAGAATATCCATAATAATAAATCTCAACATCGCAGAAAAAGCCACCAGGCTAAAATAAAAGAGTCTAAAAGAGGCCCAGCATGGCCAACAAAAGTACAAAGTGCGAAAACAAAGTAATGGTGCAAGCACCGATAACTAACAGCAACCTAAAGCAAAAGCAACTCAACAGTCTCTAAGACTGGTCTCCGGTGTCCTCGAACTCCTCGACGAACGTAGGCTCGGGCTCAGCGTCAGTAAACACCTCGTCCTCAACCACTGTCTCTGGCTCAGGGTCTAACATGTGACACTCAAAAGAGCAAGGGGCACATGTCAGCAAGTCTGGAAGACTTGTGCAAGGAAACTGAAAGTAGGTAAAAGTAAAGCAACCTAGCAATTCTAGCATGATGCAATGACATGGCAGTTAAAGTAATGAGTGCAACAGGTAAAGTAAAGTAAAGTAAAGTAAAGTACGAGCATGGCATGGCATGAATCATTCACAAGACAAGTACAAGACAAATAAAGTAAGCACCTCGTGCACAGAGATTCCGCCTTTTGGCTAGAGTGGCTGCGCCGGCCAACTCATAAGCTCAA
Organism: Scilla litardierei; assembly: GCA_030789695.1. Classification (NCBI taxonomy): domain Eukaryota; kingdom Viridiplantae; phylum Streptophyta; class Magnoliopsida; order Asparagales; family Asparagaceae; genus Scilla; species Scilla litardierei. Next base: position 100,310,433 of record CM061139.1, on the reverse strand, counting down.
GTGACCGTTTATCCCTACCCCTCCACGTGTATCGGGCATTGGTTTTTAACCAACACATGAGGCCCGCTTCTGGATCACGAGCCAGGAAGTGTTTTAACAAGTATGGCATAGGGGTGCACCTAGCCGGACAAGGGAGTACAAGTAGTGTAGCGTGTGCTACGAATGCGACATTCAATGCATGGATGACATGACATGGCAAGTAGTAAAGCGTACAGGTAAGGAAAGTAAACGTGACAGTTTAGTATGCATGAACAACAAGTTTAAAGGGGTGGATCTAGCTTCATTGTCAAGCTAGATCAATTAGGTGACGGATCTAGTTTCGTTGTCAAACTAGATCAAGTAGGCGTCTAGCCAGCTATCATTTCACTGACTAGTCTCTTTTACGCTAAAAGCAAGGAAGTGGCCTAAAAACATGGTCCTAAGCATGATTTGGCAAGTTTCACTTGCCTGCAAGTATCACGTCAGAGAGACACCGTCCAACGAGTCCAAAGTCACAATTCCTACGTGCACAAGTCCACCGGCCTACATCCGTTTTATTATTCTTGATTAGTGATTGCTAAAACATTTAAAATACTTTAAAAATACTGATTTTAGTCTTGGTTAGCATGCAATTGGGTTGGGGGTCCTAGGAGTGCAAAGCGTTACCTCAACACGATGCGAAAGCTACACCGGCGTCGGGTAGCGACGCCGGGGGTTGGAATAATAATATCGCGCTCCAAGTCCAGATTCCAATTAGATTCCTCGCTGGAAATTTCAGAGCAATCGACCGGAGCAACGATTCCAGATTCCAAAGCTAGCACGTGCGACGATGGGCTACGACGTGTCGCAACGTCGTACGCGGCAAATCATCGAAGAGTACGCACCTAGGTGGGGCCCACAGGAGTCCTAGTGACCTTTGGGGACCCACAATACCTCTGGAGAACTTGGGGGGCCCACGGAGGCAAATGGTGCGACGGATGCGGGGTTGCGACGAGTGGCTCTCGGTCGTACACAGCCAATGCGGGAGATCCTCTCGGTCGGGCGCTAGGAACGGGCGCTGCACAGCGCTTGGGTCGGTCGCAGCAGCGGTGCGGGGCTGTCTCTCGATCGGTGCGGAGGGAGCGGTCGGCCGGGCGCTTGGGCGGGTCGTTACAACGTTTGCAACGTTGCAACGGAGCAGCAAGCGGGCGATGCGGGCGGGCGCCTCGGTCAGGCACAGGGCGATGCGGGGGAACGAAGCGGGCGACGGCTGCGGTGCGGAGCGGAGCGTGAGCGGGGGAAGCTCTCGGTCAGACCGAGGGCTTCTCTCGGTCGAAGCGGGGAACGGAGCGGGGGACGGCTGTGCTGCGATGCGGACGGGGCTTGGTGCGGGGGCGGCTAGCGGTCGGAGCGGGGGTTTTGGCTTGGTTTTCTCGGTCGGTGCGGCAGCTGTTCGTCGCAACGTTGCGACGATTCGTCGCAACGTCAAATTTGAGTTTTGGAAGAGGCTAGGGTTAATTTCTTGCGAAAATAGGTCTTCCTAGGGGTTGTTTATATAGTGTAGATGGTTTGACTTGGTCTAGGGCTAAATCTAATAGGATTAGAAGTTCAAAAATATTTAAAATTTGAATCTCAACTTCTCCAACTCACACAAGGATTTGACTCGGTCCAAATGAGCTGGAAATTGGCTCAAAAATTCTTTAATACGTTTAAAACTCAAATAAATTTTATTTGGCCGAAAATAATTTAAAAATTAATTATTAAAAATATTATAAAACTTGTTAAAAATATAAAAGTGGTCAAATAAACTCCAAAAATTATAAAATAAATATCGGGGTGGTCGTGATGACGAAAGTGAGCTAACTAAGAAGACGGATCTCAATTTCGACGTCGGACGACAAAACTAAAAATAGAAACGTCTCCCGTCAAAAGTGGGAATCGCAACGTCTCATCGAATAAGATTAAATTGTGGGAAAACGACTCGAGAAACGTCGTTCCAATTTAGTGCCACTATTTAATACTCTCAGAGACGTTCACAACGGCATATCACACGAAAGTGTTCACAAACAAACAAAGTCTAAAATAAACACGTGCACGGTCACAAGCACGTGCACGAACAACGTACAACGAAAAGTGCTCGTTACATCCTCCCCACCTTAGAATAAAGTCCGTCCTCGGACTTTCTAACATATCTAGTCGCTCTAGTAACTACCCCAATCAAGTTAGTATAATTCAAACCAAGTATAGTCATTACAAGTGCTTATGTATGCACTAGGTAGTCAAACATTAACACTACCAACACATATATATATATATATATTCACGTACATTATATGCTTATAACTATTATTGTCAGTCAATTTCATACATGTATTTCAATCATATATATAAGCATACATCCCTTATATAACTACTACTTACCTAGTACAAAACAATAGTACAGATACTCACATAAGGATAGTCTCACACTTAGCAAATACAATCATTGCTCTACGTATAGATAGCTACCTATGCACAAAACCAACCTGGGTATATTACCCTCTAATACTTCCTAGTATACATCCAATACTAAACACATCAACATAGGTAGTCACACCATACCATAATTAAATCCAGTTTCACTATATATAATATATATTCACTACTACCATATTCTCACAATGTATAGTCATTCAAATACATGCAAATAGTTCACCACGTATTCACATCACATACGGTCCTATAACTGTATTTACGACACGCCACATATACCATAGTCATCAATACCTATAACTAAGCACATACTTACCCGTGCATGGTGCACACCCATACACGCTAACTTTTCATTCACGTATACCAATCATATCATTATATAACTAGCACACCTACACACCTAGTTTTAGCTAGTACACATACGTTCACACGAGCAAGTCCTTAGTAATTAACTATACCACAAGACCAACACCTATAACTATATACTGGTGTAGCGACCCACAATCATGTGTGTAACACAACCAGGCACAACCACTCCTATCACTATACATACATCAAACATTGATATATTCAACTACAAACATACATTCAATATACTTAGAGTATACCCACTCAAGCTTGAGTGAGACTCAGTACACATATCAGAATATTCTATATACGTAACACGACATTCATACCTATACCAATACCACTCCAATATTTATACGTCTACCAATACTACCATATACATACCATAGGTTAATCACACTTAATATTTAGTCAGATAACACCCACATAGTTAAATCAATTTATATACCATAATAATAACATTACAGACATCAGCACCCACATATTTATAATACCCTCTCTAGTACAAACATCCACCGTATAGTCACACATAAGTAATGTATATATTCACACCATAGCCTACTACCTATAATTAGTATACTAACACATCCACACATACATAATTAAGATGTGCAATAGTCGTGTATACCTCACGGTATGCACGCATGCAACATCCTGTAAAAGCAAGCAATACCAATCAAAATTATAATCCTTCTACCATATGTATATCACATATATACTCGGGCAACAAAACATAACTACTTACGTCTAAACTCTATATATATCTACCTACGAGCACATACTCGCACGTACTAGTATATAGGTCATATAATAGGCCTACCCTCTTAACCATACGTACACCTATTATTATCACTCCTAACATACACATAGCTTTACCAATCATTTATTTCAACCATTACATGTATCTCTAACTACATACACTCCATTAAATATTCTAACACTAACTCTTATATACACAGGCATCCCTAGTATGGTATAGCTAACCACTCACAAATCTATAAATTCTAACACACAACAACTTCATAATATTACGAATAACTCCGAGTATATATATATATATCACACAATAGGCAAGCATCAATATACTATGGGGGGTAAACTCATTCAAGCCCACGTACGCAACTTAGGTACGTGCACAACGACTACCTCACAAGGTCCAAGGGCCTACTAACAACTTAGAGTTGTCACAGACATCGACGGGCACTAAAGCCTAAGCAATAGAGGGAGGTCGAGGTCGAAAGCGTGACGAGGGAAGGATCGATAAGCACGAGTTCAGATAGGACGAATACAAGGAGACAGCTTGGTTAGGTGGAACAGTGATTCACTGGTGAATGTTTAGGTAGGGGAAAGGGAGATGTAGTGATACATATATAGGATATAGAAAAGAAAATAGGGTAAGTAGCACAAGCTAAAATACGCGAAATCTTAAAACTGTTGTACTTCAAAGTTAAAATCCTCGCCTGTAAAGAAATATTTGGGGATTGATAAAACGAGTTGTTCAAAATAAATTTGAGTCGAATATTCATAATAAGAGAAAATGGTCTATTGGTTAAAAATTTTTAAAAGGAAGTAAAATCATTTACACGAATATTAAGGACATGGTTTAGAAATTTTATACGTCAGTAATTTAATATAATGTTGGTAAAAGTTTTAAAGAATGAAATTAAATGAACTGAAGAATTTAAACTCGTGTTAAATACTTTCAAATCTTTAGGCAATGGAAAATCAATATTGAAACTTCTTTTAGAGAAATCAGGATTTGTCAAAAATAAAACTGGTTACACTAAGCTCTTAGCGTACGAGCACAGCGAGCCTGGTACGGGTATAAAAATAATTGAAATTCAATTTGGTTTAGAAATTTTTTTTCCTAAAAGTATGTATGGTGAGCGGAAAGAAAATAATAATGACTTAGTATAAGAATCATCAAGATCGAATAGCAAATCTTCAAAATCAAACCATGGAGGGTCTAAAGCAGGTAGTGGTTATGAAAATAGTAATTTTGCAAAAATCTGAAGTAGCGAAAACGACGAGCAAAAACCAATCTTGCTGAAAGCTGAAATTCCATGTGTCTTGAAAGTATATTAAGGTAAACACGACGTATCATTCGAATAACACAAATAAGAAGGAAAATTATGGATCGAATTAGGAAAAGAAAAAGTATGGTTCAGAATAAAATTAATATATGGAAGGTCAACGCATTTACATAAGTACGAAAAATATAGGCTGGAAAAATATTATAAACTAGTATTCAAAATCTCGTCAAAAGTTTTAAGAATTCCAGTCAACGAAGGAGTATGAAATATAAGATATATATATTAAAATTTGAACAAATTTAAACTTAAGGAAAGAGGAAATCGAAAAATACTTTCAGGAGATTTAAGTTTTGTAACGGAGCGTTTCGAAAAATTGATGACGATCGTCAAGAGGCGATCTCGTGAATCGAGGCAAGGAAAATGGTCGGATGATCAAAGCATACGTACGCCTAGGATATGAATCCGGAGAATCTACGGGGAAACTCCTACGGTCGACCAACTAAAGATTATGAACTAAGTGCTAAGACTTTCTAAGGGGCTAGACGGAAACGAAATGCGTTCAGCTTGGTCCGAAATCGATGAACCCAAGCGAACGACTGAAGGAAATTCTAGAAGTCTAATATGGTCAGAGGTAGACAACGACCACTAAGGTAACTCCTACGACGATTAAATCAATTACTGACAGGGAGTCTAACTAATAGTCAGAGGCCTCTAACTAGCAAACACAGACGTCTAGCTAAGTCGTCTTACCACCTGGTGTCCTAAGAAAACGACTAGACTCAGGGCTTATGACTCGGATGTTGCAATTTATTTAATGGACATTCCGTTATTATCGTTGTTCCGTTAATTCGCAATTGCAAGACTGGACCTGCATGGGCCACCAACAAAACCTGTCACGCCCCGCTTCCCAAAAACGTGGAGGCGAAGCGTGAGAAGGTCCGCTCAGACTTGAAGCTACAAAGCTGAAAGTCCGATAAGCGTCAATCAAATTTAAACTGCATGTCCTTGCAACGTGAAACGAAACAAAGATAATAATAACGAAAAGAGACAAAAGAAACATCTCAGAATATCCATAATAATAAATCTCAACATCGCAGAAAAAGCCACCAGGCTAAAATAAAAGAGTCTAAAAGAGGCCCAGCATGACCAACAAAAGTACAAAGTGCGAAAACAAAGTAATGGTGCAAGCACCAACAACTAACAGCAACCTAAAGCAAAAGCAACTCAACAGTCTCTAAGACTGGTCTCCGGTGTCCTCGAACTCCTCGACGAACGTAGGCTCGGGCTCAGCGTCAGCAAACACCTCGTCCTCAACCACTGTCTCTGGCTCAGGGTCTAACATGTGACACTCAAAAGAGCAAGGGGCACATGTCAGCAAGTCTGGAAGACTTGTGCAAGGAAACTGAAAGTAGGTAAAAGTAAAGCAACCTAGCAATTCTAGCATGATGCAATGACATGGCAGTTAAAGTAATGAGTGCAACAGGTAAAGTAAAGTAAAGTAAAGTAAAGTACGAGCATGGCATGGCATGAATCATTCACAAGACAAGTACAAGACAAATAAAGTAAGCACCTCGTGCACAGAGATTCCGTCTTTTGGCTAGAGTGGCTGCGCGGGCCAACTCATAAGCTCAAGTGACCGTTTATCCCTACCCCTCCACGTGTATCGGGCATTGGTTTACAACCAACACATGAGGCCCGCTTCTGGATCACGAGCCAGGAAGTGTTTTAACAAGTATGGCATAGGGGTGCACCTAGCCGGACAAGGGAGTACAAGTAGTGTAGCGTGTGCTACGAATGCGACATTCAATGCATGGATGACATGACATGGCAAGTAGTAAAGCGTACAGGTAAGGAAAGTAAACGTGACAGTTTAGTATGCATGAACAACAAGTTTAAAGGGGTGGATCTAGCTTCATTGTCAAGCTAGATCAATTAGGTGACGGATCTAGTTTCGTTGTCAAACTAGATCAAGTAGGCGTCTAGCCAGCTATCATTTCACTGACTAGTCTCTTTTACGCTAAAAGCAAGGAAGTGGCCTAAAACATGGCCCTAAGCATGATTTGGCAAGTTTCACTTGCCTGCAAGTATCACGTCAGAGAGACACCGTCCAACGAGTCCAAAGTCACAATTCCTACGTGCACAAGTCCACCGGCCTACATCCGTTTTATTATTCTTGATTAGTGATTGTTAAAACATTTAAAATACTTTAAAAATACTGATTTTAGTCTTGGTTAGCATGCAATTGGGTTGGGGGTCCTAGGAGTGCAAAGCGTTACCTCAACACGACGCGAAAGCTACACCGGCGTCGGGTAGCGACGCCGGGGGTTGGAATAATAATATCGCGCTCCAAGTCCAGATTCCAATTAGATTCCTCGCTGGAAATTTCAGAGCAATCGACCGAAGCAACAATTCCAGATTCCAAAGCTAGCACGTGCGACGACGGGCTACGACGTGTCGTAACGTTGTACGCGGCAAATCGTCGAAGAGTACGCACCTAGGTGGGGCCCACAGGAGTCCTAGTGACCTTTGGGGGACCCACAATACCTCTGGAGAACTTGGGGGGCCACGGAGGCAAGTGGTGCGACGGATGCGGGGTTGCGACGAGTGGCTCTCGGTCGTACACAGCCAATGCGGGAGATCCTCTCGGTCGGGCGCTAGGAACGGGCGCTGCACAGCGCTTGGGTCGGTCGCAGCAGCGGTGCGGGGCTGTCTCTCGGTCGGTGCGGAGGGAGCGGTCGGCCGGGCGCTTGGGCAGGTCGTTGCAACGTTTGCAACGTTGCAACGGAGCAGCGAGCGGGCGATGCGGGCGGGCGCCTCGGTCAGGCACGGGGCGATGCGGGGGAACGAAGCGGGCGACGGTTGTGGTGCGGAGCGGAGCGTGAGCGGGGGAAGCTCTCGGTCAGACCGAGGGCTTCTCTCGGTCGAAGCGGGGAACGGAGCGGGGGACGGCTGTGATGCGATGCGGACGGGGCTTGGTGCGGGGGTGGCTAGCGGTCGGAGCGGGGGTTTTGGCTTGGTTTTCTCGGTCGGTGCGGCAGCTATTCATCGCAACGTTGCGACGATTCGTCGCAACGTCAAATTTAAGTTTTGGAAGAGGCTAGGGTTAATTTCTTGCGAAAATAGGTCTTCCTAGGGGTTGTTTATATAGTGTAGATGGGTTGACTTGGTCTAGGGCTAAATCTAATAGGATTAGAAGTTCAAAAATATTTAAAATTTGAATCTCAACTTCTCCAACTCACACAAGGATTTGACTCGGTCCAAATGAGCTAGAAATTGGCTCAAAAATTCTTTAATGCGTTTAGAACTCAAATAAATTTTATTTGGCCGAAAATAATTTAAAAATTAATTATTAAAAATATTATAAAACTTGTTAAAAATATAAAAGTGGTCAAATAAACTCCAAAAATTATAAAATAAATATCGGGGTAGTCATGATGACGAAAGTGAGCTAACTAAGAAGACAGATCTCAATTTCAACGTCGGACGACGAAACTAAAAATAGAAACGTCTCCCGTCAAAAGTGGGAATCGCAACGTCTCATCGAATAAGATTAAATTGTGGGAAAACGACTCGAGAAACGTCGTTCCAATTTAGTGCCACTATTTATTACTCTCAGAGACGTTCACAACGGCATATCACACGAAAGTGTTCACAAACAAACAAAGTCTAAAATAAACACGTGCACGGTCAAAAGCACGTGCACGAACAACGTACAACGAAAAGTGGTCGTTACACTTCTGGACATTGTCAGCAGCCTCCTCCAAAATCTCGGATGGGAGGAATTCTTAAAATATAAGGCTAGGACATATAGGAGGCTCACTCTGGAGTTTCTCTCCACTTTTAGAGTTTACCCCACGATTTTTTCTTTTTGCATCATGAACAAGGAGTACGGTCTATCCAAAGACTCCTTGAACCCGCTCTTCAAGTGGCCCAGAGCTCTTGAGCTTATAGCCATCCACAACAACCATCCATACCCCCGAGAGTTTGATGCAAATCGTTTTTGGTTTCAGATCACCAAGCTCGATGTCTTCCCAAAGACATGAGCGAAGGCATCTAGCATCATTCACCCCGGCCTTCGCATCGTACTCCGCATTATCGCGAACACACTATTTTGTCGATACAAGACAGGCCAGGTCTCCCAGGATGAGCTATTCTTCTTGTGGTATGCTTCACAGAGCCGTGTCCTTCGTGAGGCCAGCACCATTGTCCCCCACTATATCCTTCACGCTGGGTCTAGGCGCATGCTGAGATTCCTTCACACCATAGCCGACCCCAGATCCTCTATCTGTTGTGGGGGACTTATCACCATCATTGCCTCCCTCGCTAATGTATCCCTCAAGATCCCTGTTTCCATGACCCCCGTCCCTAGCCCTACCTCTCTATACCTCTCGGTGCTCACTAACATGCGTATGATCTGAGCCATAGACCTAGATAGATATGTCTGGCTTTATGGTCCCGCCTCAACTCCCTACACCAGGCTGCCCAACCCCGGAATTTTTGGACCGGGTACAACTTTGAGGTGGTTTTTCTCACCTGACACCGATTTAACTTCAAGTGTCCATGCACCAGTACAGCAGCTTGATCTATGCCAGCCCCAGCCCCGGGACAATGTTGATACTGATGGGTTTTGAGGGACACTTAGGGCATTATTACTATGCCTGTCCTACGTTGGACAGACGATAGAGGCAAAAACAAGCAGCGAAAAAACTCGTTAAACCATTTAACTAACAAGCCCTAAGGTTATCAAGACCCTAGCCATGATCTCTACTATCTTGAGGTGGGTCTGACCACCACAAGATAGATCTAAGCTACTACAAAATTATAAATACTATGCTTAATTAAACTACATACCCGGATGTAACGGTCGCTTTCCGACCTTATGAATTTTCTACGTGCACGTGCTTTATCGTGCACGTATTTTTGGCTATTTCTGGATTCCGAGATATGCGATGTGATATGTCGTTGTGATTGTTTGGGAGTGTAGGATTTTATTGTAATTTTTGGGAACGTCGTTTCACGGCTCGTTTTCTCGCAAAACGACTTTGAATGATATGGGCGTTTTAGTCATTTGACTCAAAATGTTGTTTCCAATTTTACATTTATTTTTGATAGGCATGGCACACGATCAGGCTCCGTAGATCTGTGCGTCTCATCTCCACGATCGCCCCGGTATTTTCGGATTATTTTTCTGACGCTCGGTTTGAGAGATATCACTCGGATAAATCTCGACCGTCGATCTCCCCATTCAGATTCAAATTCGAATTTGACATCAGATCTGTTATAATCCCACATTATTTCCATGATATCTTTCCTAAACCGCTTCCTCTATGGTCCCCTAGACTTACCCCTATTTTTACACCCCCTAACCCAATATCCCCCCTTTTTAACCATAATACTATAGTTAATTATCACCACCTATTATTATAATAATAACCCTAAACCTAACCATAACCCTAAAAATCAAAATACCCTTTCACGTTTCAGCCCTAGGCTGCGTTTTGCAGCCGCCGCCAACAATCCCCCCCCCCCCCCCCCCGCGTGTCTCTCCCTCTCACACTTCTATCTCTCTCACTCACGGTCTCTCTCAGCCCGCCGTCGCAACTCCCCTCACTCCCGCCATACGCCGCACTGCCGGGCAGCGCCGTGACCCCCGCCGAGATCCACAGCCACCGCAACGCCCCTCTCCACCGCCGCAGCATCCCGAGCGCGCGCCGCGCTGTTCGTCGCCGCTGCTGGGCGCCTCCCGTCGCCCTCGCATCCGCACAGGCCACGCAGCCGCCGTGCAGAACAGCCGGCCGCCTGCTATGATCCACGCAGCGCCGCTCGCCCCGACATCCGTCGACTACCGCCGTGACCCTGTCTGCAGCGTCGCCTCTGCAACTCCCCGAGCGCGAACGCCGCCTGCAGCGCCACCTGACGCCGCGCCGCCGCTTCTGTGCGCTTCCCAACCATCTTTGCGGCCTTCCCGATCGCCACCCGCCCGCCTTCTGCAGCCGCCGTGCAACGTTTCCCCGCGCAGCTACTGTTGTGTTGGTCCGGCGCCGCGTCACCCGAGTCACAGCCCATTTGGACTAGCGTTCCAACGGTTTTCGCGTCGCCGTTACGCGCCGTAGCTCGCTGTTTTTGCAGTCGGACTGATCATGCTCGCTGTCGCACTTCGTCCGCTGCCCGGACGAGTCTCACTACGCTACCCGTAGTCGAGATGCCATAGACACTGCAGAGCTCCTGCAGTCCAGACACTACGTCCGCACTACCCCAGACACCGGAGAGGTTGGTCCACCTATACTCGTAGCAACCCAAACTTTATGCCATCAAAACCTAACTAAAATCGGCAACTTAACACATTAAATTTATTTTACGCTCCCTTAAAATGTTGTGAAACCGTAGATCGACGATCGGACCTTTTGACCGTGCACTTAGGATAGAATCGTCGGATAGGCTGAACGGACTCTTTGACTTGTGACTGTTAGGGTAGCCACGTCCAACCTAGAAACGAACCTAAATAGGATTTATTGAAATCACGACTTGACACCGTCGTCGTGATCCTTTTTCAGACGGACTACCGCGGATGCGACGACTGGACGAGACGCCCCGGACAGACGACACACTCGCCATCACAGGCAAGTGTACCCACTTGCATATTTGACCGCGTCTTGGTCTTAAATTGTTAGAACTGTTAGACTATGAGTGTATAGAACCGGACGTGAAATGATAGCGTCCGGGTCGCCCTGACGACTTAGACTTGACGACGAAGTCTAAGCTCGACAAACAACAACTTTTGACACCGTATGATTATCTTGTGTGTGCGTGCGTGTGGACACCCTAGAATAACTTTGCCTTACACTTGTCATGTCATGTTCCTGTTATACAAAAATCCTATGGGCGTTTCAGATGCTTCCCTAGCGGAAGTGATCTCCGTGATACAAAAAGCCTATGGGCATTCCAGATGCTTCCCTAGCGGAAGTGATCTCCGTGATACAAAAAGCCTACGGGCGTTTCGGATGCTCTCCATGCGAGAGTGATCCACGTGATACAAAAAGCCTGCGGGCGTTTCAGGTGCTTCCCTAGCGGAAGTGATCTCTGTACTTCTTGTCCTGAGTTCCTGGGTTTGGGGTAGGGTTAAGCGTGCGCACGGGGAGAGGGTCTGATCTCCCTCGAACCGTAAGGCGTGAACCCTTCGTGTCTCATGTGTCCTGTCCGTCTTGTGTTGTATAGTTTCGTCTTGTCATGTCACCTTTAGGATAGTCCCGTAGTCGGTAGCACACGCTACGACTACTGCTTGCTACGCTTCACTTTTCCTGCTGCGTTACTTCCTTCTTTTACTTCTCAGGTATAACCCCAGCATGCTAATCAACCAGTAAAATGATGTCTAATAGTTCAGTACACTTGCAGTAGAGTCTGACTTTCTTTTGTAGACTTTACCCGACTTACAGTTCCTTTCTTTGGTGATGTACGTCAGGTGTCGAGCCGGAGTACGACGACCAGGCAGAGCTACCCGAGGACGTAGAGTCGGAGGACGTCGATCCTGAGTACGTGCCCGAGGAGGACCAGAGTTAGAGATCTCCGTTGCTGATCCAAAGGTTCCATCTTAGTTGTTGGGTGCGTAGCACCGTTTACTTCTATTTAGGTTGGGTGCTTGCACCAGTAGTTTTCTTTCTGTCGTTGTCGCCGACTCAGGGTTTTGTTGGACTCAGTACTTTGGATAAATAATTTGGAATAAAATGATTGTCGTTCTCTTTCAGTACTTTTATTGTTCTGTACTAACATGCAGGGATCTGTACCTTCGACTTGGTGTACCACTCAGACGCTTATTGGGTCAGAGCTTCTCAGCTCTGGCCTAAGCGGGCCTTAGTCACGCTTTGCCTCCGTTGTTTTGGGAAGCGGGGCATGACAGGTTTTAGTGGTGGCCCATGCAGGTCTCATTCTTTCTGCAAGTACGGAACAATAGGAGTATTGGCGATCATTTTATTGTTATCCAGTAATTGTACGAGTCTAATCTCTGTATTTCTTGATAATAGGATGGCAGGACGACGCGTCACCCGATCCGGGAACTCAGGCGATGGAGTTCCGGAAGACCAGGGCGGAGAGTTTCGTCAGTTTCTGGGTGTGATGAAAGAGATGTTGGACGTGCAGCACCAGTTGGTTCAGCAGTCCCACCGTGATGCCCATGCTCCTCCAGTAGCACCACCACCGCCGCCGCCTGCCCCTAGAGCTGCTCCCGGAGTGAAGCAATTCAATGAGCTTCAGCCGAAGACATTTTCTGGGAAGGAAGGACCGTTGGCTGCTGATGAGTGGATTCTGAGTACTGAGGAGAAGCTGATTGCTGCGAAGATTCCCGATGATACCCAGGTTGAGATAGCGAAGATGCAGTTGTCAGAGAATGCTAGGAACTGGTGGCGAATTGAGAAGAGGCGCCTGCAGAAGCCAGTGGAGTGGCGGACCTTCTGCCTGATGTTCAAGGATAAGTATTTCACCAAGGCTGCCAGGAGGGAGCTGTTGAGCAGATTTGTAGATCTGAAGCAGGGAGATATGACCGTTGACGAGTATAAGGCGGAGTTCGAGATGCTGAGTCAGTTTGCCCCACATATGGTGAGGAAGGAGGAGAAACGAGCTGATCGTTTCCGTCAGGGATTGCGTCCGAAGATTCAGGCTTCGATGTCTTCGGCAGATTTCATGACCATGGGAGCGGTGCTGAATGCCGCGAGGAACCATGAGACCATATCGCGTCTACCTGACCCTCCAGCTGATAGGGGGAAGCATCCCATGGAGCAGTACCGGCCACCTGCTAGGCCGACGATGAGGCCAGTCCAGCCAGTACCTTTCAAGAGGCCAGGAGCACCTATGCAGACTCAGAGTAAGGGACCATGCCATTACTGCGGGAAGACAGGACACGTTCAGAAGGATTGTAGGAGGAAGCTGGGATTGTGCTTGGTTTGTAGAGATGCTTCGCATGCAGCTAAGGATTGTCCGAGAGCGCATCATGCCATGGTCAGAGCACCAGCCCCGCTACAGAGTAGAGCACCTGCCCCGGTTCAGAGAGGAGCTGATGTACGTGGACCACCCTTGGCGCCACATAGGCAGATGTTTCAGCGGGCAGTGCAACCCCAGAGGCCGGCTTACACCATGACCGCTGTTGAGACTGAGGAGCTGGATGGAGTTATTGCAGGTATACTCGAATCTAGTCTTACATTTCATAGTGTAGATCTTGTTGTTAGTTTTGATTGTTGGCCTTGTTTGCTAGAGTAGTGTTGTTGACCTTAGTCCCTTCTACATCTTAGGCACCATTCTAGTGTCCTCTCACCCTGCCTTGGCCTTGTTCGACTCCGGTGCATCCATGTGCATCTTATCCCAAAGATTTGTAACAAGGCACTCCATTCCCACCCATACACTTCCTAAGTGTTGGGACATCACCACAGGGAACAGAGTGGTGACTGTAAATTTGGGTTGTCGATCGATCCCCTTGGTGGTCAGTGGACACGAATTATTTGCAGATTTCATCGTCCACGATCTATCGCATTTCAATGTCGTTCTTGGCATCGATTGGCTGGGAGATTTCCATGCGTCGATCGAATGCCACAGCAAGAGGGTTGTATTCCGGATTCCAGGCCATCCGGAGTTCGAGTTCCGTAGCAGAGACGAGTCGCTTGGGCCCATCAGATTTCGGGCCAAGCCAGAGGTGCCGATTGTCACAGATATGCAGATGGAGAATGACCGACCAGCAGTCGTCAGAGACTTCGACGACGTCTTCCCGGAGGATATCTCGGGTTTGCCACCCGACAGGGCTCTAGAGTTCGGCATCGACCTGATGCCAGGTGCGCAACCGATATCGAAGGCGCCATATCGAATGGCTCCCGCCGAGCTTGAGAAACTGCGGAAGCAGTTAGATGAGTTGCTGCAAAAGGGTTTCATCCACCCTAGTGTGTCACCGTGGGGTGCACTCGTATTGCTCGTGAAAAAGAAGGATGGGTCCCGCCGGATGTGCGTGGACTATCGAGGGCTGAATGCTGTCACCATGAAGAATAAGTATCCGCTGCCGCACATCGACGATATTTTTGATCAGCTGGGAGGTTCGAGAATTTTCTCGAAGTTGGACTTGAGGAGCGGATACCACCAGCTGAAGGTGAAGAAGGAAGATATTCCGAAGACAGCTTTCCGGACGAAGTACGGACATTATGAGTTCGTGGTTATGTCCTTCGGCGTAACCAATGCTCCAGCTGTGTTCATGAATTTGATGAATTTGATATTCTATGACTTCCTGGATAAGTTTGTCGTTATATTCATAGATGACATTCTTATTTACTCGAAGTCTGAGGAGGAGCACAGCTGTCATCTGAGGACAGTGCTGGAGACACTGAAGTAACATAAGCTATATGCCAAGTATAGTAAGTGCGAGTTCTGGCTGGACAGAGTCGCGTTCCTAGGACACGTGGTGTCCGGTGATGGCATATCTGTAGATCCGGAGAAGGTCAGAGCAGTCAGAGATTGGTCGACTTCGCAGTCAGCGTTGGATATCAGGAGTTTTCTGGGCTTAGCAGGCTATTATCGGCGATTCATCAAGGATTTCTCGAAGATTGCAGAGTCGATGACGAAGCTGACAAGGAAGGATGTGGAGTTCCTTTGGTCAGATGCTTGTGAGGAGGCCTTCAGTATCTTGAAGGCGAGGTTGACCACATCACCGGTTTTGGCTGTACCGGATCGGAGCGGAGGCTTCGAAGTTTACTGTGATGCATCAGGGAAGGGCCTAGGGTGCATTTTGCATCAGCATGGCCACGTGGTCGCGTACACTTCTCGTCAGATGAGGACTCATGAGAAGAATTAACCAATGCATGATCTGGAGTTGGCAGCGGTGGTTTTTGCACTGAAGATCTGGAGGCACTTTTTGCTGAGTGATAGCGTGAAGATCTTCACCGATCACAAAAGCTTGAAGTACATCTTTACGCAGAAGGAGCTCAACATGCATCAGAGACGATGGTTAGAGCTCATGGCTGACTATGAGATAGACTTGCAGTATCACCCAGGGAAGGTGAACGTGGTGCCCGATGCTTTGAGTAGACTTCCTACTGCGATGATGCATACTGTCGACTGGAGGATTCAGCAGGAGCTGAGAGAGATGGATTTAGAGGTCGTCCTACATGGTGTGGTTCATTCATTCATGAATTTGCAGATTCAGTCCACGATCGTGGATCGGATCAAGGTAGCACAGGCGGAGATCCGAAGCTACAGAGGATCAGGAGACAGGTTGAAGCTGGACTACGAACGGAGTTCGTGATTCATGAGGATGGTTCGTTGCGGTACGGCAGCAGACTTTGCGTACCTGCAGGTGATGTTCGGGAGGAGCTTTTGAGCGAGGCTCATAGCTTGCCTTATTCTATACATCCTGGTGGCACTAAGATGTATAAGGACCTCCGTCTGAATTACTGGTGGATTGGCATGAAGAGAAGTGTGGCACGGAGCGTTGCCAAGTGTTTGATATGCCAACAGGTGAAGGCTGAGCACCATCGTACGACTGGATTGCTACAACCGCTTCCTATTCCGGAGTGGAAGTGGAAACATATCACGATGGATTTCGTGACTGGTTTACCTCGGACCCCGAAACAGAACGACGCAGTCTGGGTAATTGTTGACCGGTTAACTAAGTCTGCGCATTTCATCCCCTTCCGAGTGGGCCAGTCTACAGAAGTCTTGGCGAGGAAATATATAGAGGTAAAATTTCGTTTTTTTCTCTCCTCTTTTAAAAAAATTTTTCCTCTTGGAAATAGTTGTGACGTAGACCGTGTACGTGCAGGAGATCGTACGCTTACACGGAGTCCCAGTGAGCATCGTGTCTGACAGAGACTCGAGGTTCACATCTCAGTTCTGGAGAAGTCTACAGGAGAATTTGGGTACGAGTCTGAGTTTCAGCACGACGTACCACCCGCAAACCGATGGCCAGTCCGAGCGGACTATTCAGATACTGGAGGATATGCTTCGAGCTTGTACGCTTGATTTGAAGGGATCATGGGAGGACCATCTTCACTTGGTGGAGTTTTCATATAACAACAGCTACCAGGCGAGCATTGGCATGGCGCCGTTTGCTGCCTTATATGGAAGGAAATGTCGATCGCCACTGAGCTGGGATGACATTGGAGATCGGGAACTGTTGGGTCTGGAGATGATAGTGGAAGCTGTGGATGTTATGAGAGACATCAGGGAGAAGCTCAGAGTTGCACAGGATCGTTCAAGCATTGGGCTGATGCCAAGAGGAGAACTTTGGAGTTCTAGCCTGGAGATCACGTCTTCCTGAAGATTTCTCCGAACCGTGGAGTCATTCGTTTCGGGAAGAAGGGAAAGCTGAGCCCGAGGTATATTGGACCATTCGATGTGCTGGAGCGCGTGGGAGCAGTGGCCTACCGCCTTGCTCTGCCACCATCTTTGGAGGGAGTTCACGACGTATTCCACGTATCTCAGTTACGTCGGTACGTCAGTGATCCGTCGCACACTGTGGATTTCTCAGAGATTACGGTCCGCCCGGACCTGACGTATGACCAGCAGCCTGTGTAGATTTTGGACCGTCGACAGAAGCAATTGAGGAATAAGGTAGTCGACCTGGTGAGAGTGATGTGGCATCACGGATCACCTGGAGAGTCCACTTGGGAGCGTGAGGAGGAGATGAGGGAGCGTTTCCCATTTTTGTTTGCTGATTGGTGTTGTTGATTCCGAGGACGGAATCTTTATTTTAGTGGGGCAGAATGTAACGGTCGCTTTCCGACCTTATGAAGTAAATGTGTGCACGTG
Source organism: Scilla litardierei (assembly GCA_030789695.1). NCBI lineage: Eukaryota > Viridiplantae > Streptophyta > Magnoliopsida > Asparagales > Asparagaceae > Scilla > Scilla litardierei. The sequence continues at coordinate 100,292,848 of CM061139.1, read as the reverse complement.
CTTTATCGTGCACGTATTTTTGCTATTTCTGGATTCCGAGATATGCGATGTGATATGCCGTTGTGATAGTTTGGGAGTGTAGGATTTTATTGTAATTTTTGGGAACGTCGTTTCACGGCTCGTTTTCTCGCAAAACGACTTTGAATGATAGGGGCGTTTTAGTCATTTGACTCAAAACGCCGTTTCCAATTTTACATTTATTTTTGGTAGGCATGGCGCACAATCAGGCTCCGTAGATCTGTGCGTCTCGTCTCCACGATCGCCCCGGTATTTTCGGATTATTTTTCTGACGCCCGGTTTGAGAGATATCACTCGGATAAATCTCGACCGTCGATCTCCCCATTCAGATTCAAATTCGAATTTGACATCAGATCTGTTATAATCCCACATTATTTCCATGATATCGTTCCTAAACCGCTTCCTCTATGGTCCCCTAGACTTACCCCTATTTGTACACCCCCCTAACCCAATATCCCCCCCCTTTAACCATAATCCTATAGTTAATTATCACCACCTCTTATTATAATAATAACCCTAAACCAAACCCTAACCCTAAAAATCAAAATACTCTTTCACGTTTCAGCCCTAGGCTGCGTTTTGCAGTCGTCGCCAACAATTCCCCCCCCCCCCCCTGCGCGTCTCTCCCTCTCACACTTCTATCTCTCTCACTCACGGTCTCTCTCAGCCCGCCGCCGCAACTCCCCTCACTCCCGCCGTACGCCGCGCCGCCGTGCAGCGCCATGACCCCCGCTGCGATCCATAGCCGCCGCGACGCCCCTCTCCACCGCCGCAGCATCCCTAGCGCGCGCCGCGCCGTCCGTCGCCGCTGCTGGGCGCCTCCCGCCGCCCTCGCATCCGCACATGCCACGCAGCCGCCGTTCAGCACAGCCGGCCGCCTGCTGCGCTCCACGCAGCGTCGCTCGCCCCGACATCCACCGACTACCGCTGTGACCCCGCCTGCAACGCCGCCTCTGTAACTCCCCGAGCGCGAACGTCGCCTACGGCGCCACCTGACGCCGCGTCGCCGCTTCTGTGCGCTTCCCGACCATCTTTGCGGCCTTCCCGAGCGCCGCCGCCCGCCTTCTGCAGCCACCGCGCAATGTTTCCCCGCGCAGCTACTGCTGTGTTGGTCCGACGCTACGTCACCCGAGTCACAGCCCCTTTGGACTAGCGTTCCAACGGTTTTCGCGTTGCCATTACGCGCTGTAGCTCGCTGTTTTTACAGTCGGACTGATCGTGCTCGCTGCCGCACTTCGTCCACTGCCCGGACGAGTCTCACTATGCTACTCGTAGTCGAGACGCCGTAGACACTGCAGAGCTCCTGCCGTCCAGACGCTACGTCTGCACTACCCCAGACACCGGAGAGGTTGGTCCCCCTATACTCGTAGCAACCCAAACTTGACACCATCAAAACCTAACTAAAATCGGCAACTTAACACATTAAATTTATTTTACGCTCCCTTAAAACGTTGTGAAACCGTAGATCGACGATCGGACCTTTTGACTGTGCACATAGGATAGAATCATCGGATAGGCTGAACGGACTCTTTGACTTGTGACTGTTAGGGTAGCCACGTCCAACCTAGAAACGAACCTAAATAGGATTTATTGAAATCGTGACTTGACACCGTCGCCGTGATCCTTTTTCAGACGGACTACCGCAGACGCAACGACTGGACGAGACGCCCCGGACAGACGACACACTCGCCATCACAGGCAAGTGTACCCACTTGCATATTTTCCCGCGTCTTGGTCTTAAATTGTTAGAACTGTTAGACTTTGAGTGTATAGAACCGGACGTGAAATGATAGCGTCCGGGTCGCCCTGACGACTTAGACTTGACGACGAAGTCTAAGCTCGACAAACAACAACTTTTGACACCGTAGGATTATCTTGTGCGTGCGTGCGTGTGGACACCCTAGAATAACTTTTCCTTACACTTGTCATGTCATGTTCCTGTTATAGAAAAAGCCTATGGGCGTTTCAGATGCTTCCCTAGCGGAAGTGATCTCCGTGATACAAAAAGCCTATGAGCGTTTCAGATGCTTCCCTAGCGAAAGTGATCTCCGTGATACAAAAAGCCTACGGGCGTTTCGGATGCTCTCCATGCGAGAGTGATCCCCATGATACAAAAAGCCTACGGGCGTTTCAGGTGCTTCCCTAGCGGAAGTGATCTCTGTACTTCTTGTCCTGAGTTCCTGGGTTTGGGGTAGGGTTGAGCGTGCGCACGGGGAGAGGGTCTGATCCCCCTCGAACCATAAGGCGTGAACCCTTCGTGTCTCACGTGTCCTGTCCATCTTGTCTTGTCTAGTTCCACCTTGTCCTGTCACCTTTAGGATAGTCCCGTAGTCGGTAGCACACGCTACGACTACTGCTTGCTACAATTCACTTTTCCTGCTGCGTTACTTCCTTCTTTTACTTCTCAGTTATAACCCCAGCATGCTAATCAACCAGTAAAATGATGTCTAATAGTTCAGTACACTTGCAGTAGAGTCTGACTTTCTTTTGTAGACTTTACCTGACGTACAGTTCCTTTCTTTGGTGCTGTACGTCAGGTGTCGAGCCGGAGTACGACGACCAGGCAGAGCTACCCGAGGACGTAGAGCCGGAGGACGTCGATCCTGAGTTCGTGCCCGAGGAGGACCAGAGTTAGAGATCTCCATTGCTGATCGAGAGGTTCCATCTTAGTTGTTGGGTGCGTAGCACCGTTTACTTCTGTTTAGGTTGGGTGCTTGCACCAGTAGTTTTCTTTCTGTCGTTGTCGTCGACTCAAGATTTTGTTGGACTCAGTACTTTGGATAAATAATTTGGAATAAAATGATTGTCTTTCTCTTTCAGTACTTTTATTGTTCTGAACTAACATGCAGGGATCTGTGCCTTCGACTTGGTGTACCACTCAGACGCTTATTGGGTCAGAGCTTCTCAGCTCTGGCCTAAGCGAGCCTTAGCCACGCTTCGCCTCCGTTGTTTTGGGAAACGGGGCGTGACACCGGAACCTTGCTTACACCGACAAGGTGTACCAAACCGCGTACTGAGCCACTCCTCGTCCCGAGCCGCTCCTTGTCCTGAGCTGAACCGCTTCCCGAACCGCACCGCATCCCGAGGCGAGCAACCCCCTTGTCTCCGAGCCAACCACGTGCCAAAGAAAGTTTCACTTGAGTGGATCCTTCGCCAAGACTCTGGATCAAATCCAGGCCCCTTTGTGACTTTGCTAGAGCCCTTCAGGAGCAAGGCAGAAATATAAGGAGAATAAAATATTCATTTTAAGCTTAGATCCAAGCGTGCTCCAAACTTTTAGGAGCCACTCAGATTTAGAGCTTGGGACGAGTTATGAGAAAGGGGGCAGGCCCCTATTTATATAGGCGGCTGACCCCTCCCCTTTACTCCACTTCCGATGTGAGACTAAAGTTTTGGAGTTAAATAATTCAAGTTGGTTTGCCTTAACGAAAGGCCAAACTTCCATGAATTTTAACTCACTCACCATTGAGCTTTACATTTGATACAACCTATCAAATCGAAGAGCGCTGAACGGTGAACGCGTAGGAAAAAAACGGCACGTCAATCTGAGTCCATTTGACCCTTCAAACAAGGGTCCAAAGATCAGCCCAAACATGATTTTCGTGCAAAAACCAGCCGTAGGCACAAAACTGTCCTAGGGTTCAGAACCGTAAGTGTGGGGCCCACAAGGTGGGCCCCATAGTTGACCCAGCCCTCAGGCTAGTGCTGGCTGGCTGGCGCCAGCCTGGCGCCAGCTTGGGGAGCCCCATTTGAGGCGGGCGCCAGGCGCCTACTCAAATGGGGCGCCAGGCGCCCCCTTTTGAATTGGCACAGGATGGCGCCCGCACCCGCTGCTAGCGGGTGCGGGCACCCGCGCCCGCCTTTTGGCTGGGTTCAGCTTGTACCCGCCCAATGGGCTGGGTCTGCCCATAAAACTCTTTTATATGCCTTTTGGGTTATATCTTGTGCATTTAACGTCTGTTTTGGATGCCGTTCGAACCTGGATTTTGACTGGGACGATCCCATCATCAAGGTAACCTTTCAACGCGTTTATTATATTAAATATGGTCTTAAACATTTTAAGACACATTTAACTCTCTTTGCATCATATGCAAAATTGTCCACATCTATTATTAAAAACTTCCACTTGCACTCAGGATTATTCATCCCGAATGCAGAGGCTAACTGCAAACTCTTTGCAGTTTTCTATCCCTTGCATGGAATGCATATTCTCCCAAATTTCTACATATTACTAGACGAATGTCTCACTCTGTGTGAGACCCTACAGCCTGACCCTACTACAAGTGGGGCTCGAAGCCCCAGACAGCAGTAACCGCGAGCAGTAGGTGATGTCTCTGTTTCAGTATCATACTTATGTGGTTAACTCATTGACCTGAGTATTATCGGGACCACCTTGACTGTGTCCATGATGAATACCGCAGTTTTAGTCTCTTCATCAAAACTATGCCGTTTTATTCAAGCCTAGGGTGCGGTCAAACTGTCAACCCCAATAGCTCGAAACCGGTTAGTCTCCATCGATCCTTAGTCAAATAATGTTGGACATCTTTCAACATACTCTGGCCAGAGTTTTCACTAAAGATCGAACTAACACTACGACACTAATTCCCATTGATCGGAAGAGACGAATCCTATCTTGGTCATTACTCTCCTCGCATGCTTCAAATGTCACCCAATCAAAGACATTTCTATAGGCCTTGCCTCGAAGCTAGGTCAGGAATCTAAGTGATACCGTTCACGTACATGTTCGTACAATGACCTCAAGTCAAAAGACTAACTAGCCTATCATTACTAAGAGTTATCATTGACAGATGGGTCAATCATAACCATATGATAACTCTTGATGGGTCGTTCAGTGAACTCATTCTCCAATGAACACATGTGTCTCGTCTTCGACTTTGCCAAGTCGAACGACCATGAGATCATCGTCACCGCCACACGGTGAAGACTAAGACACAATGGTCTATCCGATGTTTCGATATCATTTTCTCGAAACATCTACGACCACGAACGTTTCTAGACTTATGCTACCAACGGTCAAGCATTTCTCCATGATCGAGATCCTCATCTCGATATATGTTTGACCTTGCATTAAGTCTCATGACTTTACCTAAGTTTCTAATAATAACTACATTATGATTTAACTTAAATAAATTGTTACCATACATCTTACTGTAATTTTGAACAAGATGTTTGTACAATTACACATAGATAAATTGCCTCGAGGGCATACATCTCCCAACATCTCTCACTTACACTCAGGCCCATTTATCTTAGTATCTCATACCGTATTTTACATTTAAGTCTTTCCAGACTTCCTGTGGTAGAGCCTTTGTGAGTGGATCTGCTAAAACATCTACTGTATAAACTTAAAGGGTTTTCTATGTTTATCTTAGACCACATATTTGAATCTCATCCAAATAATTTACTTGGTCCCTTGGAATCCATAATATTTAATTTTCCTGGATCTCATCCAGCTCATTGTATCTTACGACAATAATTTTAAAATAGTTACTGGTCATTTAGACGGTTCATAATCATTTTTGATAAAGTGTCAAACTCTTTGACCACGTTGTCAAAACATATGTCCACCCTCTTGATGCTTCGCATGTGTTTTATTCACTTTCACTGACCTTGAAAACTCTCTGGCCAATTCATATAAGTTCGTTCTTCTAAATCATATTTAGAAAACGAACTATAAATGAATGCTCTAGTTTTCATGGTCATCATGAGCATTTACATCGAGTTCGGTCCGAGTATATCTGTACAAATCTGTTGGCGAGACAGTTTCATCATAATCCGTTTATAGGAGTTAGGATGAAAATCGTTCTCAGCCAACACAAGTTCTACTTCAGTACTTTCTTTCTGCACTTATCTTCTAACTTGAAGATTTTCTTGCAGTCAATAAGAAACACTTTCTATGGGCACATAAACTAAAGTCCATACTTTATTTACGTGCACGGACCTTTTCTAATTGCATCAAGTTATTAATCAGAGTCCCTACTCCGAATGGCATCTTGGAAGTTGTCAAGGTCATCATCGACTATGATGTCTAACTCGACTCTTCGCCTCACGAGACTCGAGTAATCCGTTAACTTCCGAACGATTGATTTAATGAATATCGTATTGATAAGGTCCTCATAGAACCTTATTAAAACCTAGGCATTGCTATCTGGGACTTAACCCAGAGGGAGGATTATTGCTCAGAGTTACTTGTCATGCATCGCACAATGTCTAACAAAGTGCGATTCATGCTCTCTAACACACCGATGTGTTAAGAGCCTTGACTTGAGAGAAAATCACATTTTCTTTTTAATTTACGCAAGATTTATACAGTTAAGTATTCGACTCTTCGATCTAATCGAAGCAGTTCAAATACTTCTGTCATTTTGTTCTCTATTTTATCAGACTTGTGTTTCAGCAAGAACACGTGTCATAATAAAATAAGAACAACTTGTCTAGGCTAATATAGACTTGTGTCTGAATACATCCGTATGTACAAGACCATGAGTTCTCCAACTCATTCTCCCACTGTCTCACAGAAGGTGTTGGGCCAACATACCTTTGAGTCAAGATTCCCAAGTGTCATTTAGATATTATACGACCCAACATAAATAAATAGCTATGCAAGCATCTCATGTATCCAAACGCTTGACCTTTGCAACCTTGAGTGTGCTCAACAAGTTGCTCGTCTCAAGATCCAGTTGGGATACATAGTCTTGCACCGCTCATGCACTCATATTCGATTCAAACAGTTTGATCGAATTTTCAAACTTTACGGATCGAAACCGTTTTCCATACAATCTTGAGTGTGCTCAACAAATCGTATGGAGAAACTTGCTTTGAACATCAGTATGTTCAAGCTGCCCCTTATAGAGGCGAGTGACAGGTAGCGTGCATTTATTTATTGGACACAGAACTTAAGGAAATCATTGTCTTTAAGCATGTGCTGTAAGAAGGTCATTTAATGTCAATGAGAAACTAGTTTAGTCTATCAATTAGAATTTGAGTTGATATTCCATTAATCAACTATTTTGACCATTTAACTTATTCTCTTAGAATATTATGTTTTTGATTCTATCGGTAAATATATAACTACCCTAGTTTAACATATGTTCAATATTAAATATAGATAGAATGGATTTTATCTAACTATATCCTCCCACTATTTTTACGATCATTTTAAGCCATAATAATGAACGATTTAATTAAATTAAATTGATGGGTAAAATATCCAACCAACATGAGTCTCACAACCTTGAGTGTGCTCAACAAATTGCTTGACTCTGTGATTGGTAGATGACTCTTCATCAATCATATCATATATGACTCTCTTATTGGTTTTTACCCCTAGCCACTTATGATCATGAGTGTGCTCATCCAAATCATAATGACTACTCTAGTCAGACCCTTGTTTTCGTGTCTAGCTTAACATACGCCGACGCTCGATGTATTCACGACGTGACGGTTTGGGTCAAGTCTAGACTACATCTCATGTATTGAGAAGTTGGTTTCCATAAAGTGTCTATGTCATAGTTTGAGTGTGCTCAACAGCTATAACAAAGAACATATAGTTGCCAACCTCTAAAACAAGGAGGGCTATGGCTAATCTTGAAAAAGATTTTTAACGTAATTGACTTAGATATAATCCAGGGTGTCATATAATAATGATTTGCGTCATTGCGGCCCAGCGGAACACGGCCAGGGAATTGACTAAGCCAGGATCACTTATCCCCAGTCTAGCTAGGGTGATCCAACAAACTTATCCAAGCACATTGACCTGATCATGGTCCATTAAATGAAGCTTATCATTTTTATATGTGTGCCATAGACTAAAAGGCTTTTATTAGAACTAGTTAATCATTTCAACTAGTGGATCCTTAAAATTCAAAATTTTATGGATTTGTTAATAACTTTTATTAAGTCCTTATCAACTATAAGGTTCATATGTATTAACGTGCTATCCTAATCGTTATTAGGATTTTAATAAATACAGATTACAACACTTTAAAGTGTATTTTTTTAATGAAAATTATTATTCTAACGATTAAAATAATAATCGTCGTTAAAAGGACTACCCTAATCGGAAATTAGGTATGAAAAAGTTGTAACGATTTATTAAAACATGGCATGTTATTTAAAATTCATCTTATAAATTTTAAAGAGGTTTTTAATGGCTAACATAAAGGGTTTCTTGAATTATCAAATAATAAGCAAGAATTTAGAATGGCCATTAAACATAAACTACATTAACTTTATCACATAAAATTAGGTATCCAACTATTTAACAATTAAATATGAACAACATATTAAAAATTTATCTGATAAACAATTAATATGCATCTTAAAATTTAACACTTAAATAATAAGCAAGATTTTAAAACATAAAATTTTATCTAATAAAATTAAATAGTTTCATAAAAATTATCACATAATTTTATTTCAAAACTTTGTTTTAAAAACATCATAAAATATTAGCATGCTTCAAAAAGGATTTTATCACATAAAATAGTTATTAAAAGCATCTAATAAAATGTTTGTTCCATTTTTAACCAATATCACATAAAGTTAAAAACAGATCTAATGTGTATTTAACAAAGCATACTAGCATTTATAAATTGCAGTCCTTAGATCAAAAGTAGACCTAATGCTCTGATACCACTGATGGGTTTTGAGGGACCCTTAGGGCACTATTACTATGCTCGTCCTACGTCGGACGGACGATAGAGGCAAAAACAAGCAGCGGAAAAACCCGTTAAACCATTTAACTAACAAGACCTAAGGTTATCAAGTCCCTAACCAATATCTCTACTACCTTGAGTTGGGTCTGACCACCACAAGATAGATCTAAGCTACTGCAAAATTATAAATACTATGCTTAATTAAACTACATTCCCGGAACTTTGCTTGCACCGGCAAGGTGTACCAAACCGCGTACCGAGCCGCTCCTCGTACCGAGCTGAACCGCTTCTCGAACCGCACCACGTCCCGAGGCGAGCAACCCCCTTGTCGCCGAGCCAACCACGTGCCGAAGAAAGTTTCACTTGAGTGGATCCTTTGACAAGACTCCGGATCAAATTCGAGCCCCTTCGTGGCTTTGCTAGAGCCCTTTAGGAGCAAGGCAGAAATATAGGGAGAAGAAAATATTCATTTTAAGCTTAGATCTGAGCGTGCTCCAAACTTTTGGGAGCCGCTCAAATCTAGAGCTTGGGACGAGTTATGAGGAAGGGGGCAGGCCCCTATTTATATAGGCGGCTGACCCCTCCCCTTTACTCCACTTCCGATGTGGGACTAAAGTTTTAGAGTTAAATAATTCAAGTTAGTTTGCCTTAACAAAAGGCCAAACTTCCATGAATTTTAACTCACTCACAGTTGAGCTTCACATTTGATACAACCTATCAAATCGAAGAGCGCTAAACGGTGAACGCGTAGGAAAAAACGGCGCGTCAATCCGAGTCCGTTTGATCCTTCAAACAAGGGTCCAAAGATCAGCCCAAACATGATTTTCGTGCAAAAAAACCAGCCGTAGGCACAAAACTGTCCAGGGTTCAGAATCCTAAGTGTGGGGCCGACAGGGTGGGCCCCACAATTGACCCAGCCCTCAGGCTGGCGCTGGCTGGCTGGCGCCAGCCTGGGGCGCCCCATTTAAGGCAGGCGCCAGGCGCCCCCTTTTGAATTGAGGCGGGCTGCCCCCCCCCCCCCCCCCCAACGGGCACCTACACCCACCTTCTGGCTGCGTTCAGCTTTTACCCAGCCCAATGGGCTGGGTCTGCCCATAAAACTCTTTTATATGCCTTTAGGCTATATGTTATGCATTTGACATCCGTTTTGGACGACGTTCGAACCTGGATTTAGATTGGGACTATACCGTCATCCAGGTAACCTTTTCAACGTGTATGGCCTTAAACATTTTAAGACACATTTAACTCTCTTTGCATCATATGCAAAATTGTCCACATCTATTATTAAAAACTTCCACTTGAACTCAGGATTTCATCCCGAATGCAGAGGCTAACTGCAAACTCTTTGCAGTTTTCTATCCCTGGCATGGAATGCATAATCTCCCTAATTTCTACCTATTACTAGACGAAGGTCGCACTCTGTGTGAGACCCTACAGCCTGACCCTACTACAGGTGAGGCTCGAAGCCCCAGACGGCAGTAACCGCGAGCAGCGGGTGCTGTCTCTGTTTCAGTATCATACTTATGTAGTTAGCTCATTGACATAAGTATTGTCGGGACCACCATGACTATGTCCGTGATGAATACCGCATTTTTAGTCTCTTCGTCAAAACTATGCCGTTTAGTTCAAGCCTAGGGTACGGTCAAACTGTCAACCCCAATAGCTTGAAACCGGTTAGTCTCCATCGATCCTTAGTCAAATAATATTGGACATCTTCCAACATACTCTGGCCAGAGTTTTCACTAAAGATCGAACTAACACTACGACACTAACTCCCATTGACCGGGAGAGACGAATCCTATATTGGTCATTACTCTCCTCGCACGCTTCAAATGTCACCCAATCAAAGACCTTTCAACAGGCCTTGCCTCGAAGCTAGGTCAGAGATCTAAGTGACACCATTCACGTACAGGTTTGTACAATGACCTCAAGTCAAAAGACCAACTAGCCTATTATCACTAAGAGTTATCATTGATAGATGGGTCAATTATAACCATATGATAACTCTTGATGGGTCGTTCAGTGAACTCATTCTCCAATGAGCACCTGTGTCTCGTCTCCAACTTCGCCAAGTCAAACGACCATGAGATCATCGTCACTGCTACACGGTGAAGACTAAGACACAATGGTCTATCCGATGTTTAGATATCCTTTTCTCGAAACATCTACGACCAAGAACGTTTGTAGACTTATGCTACGAACAGTCAAGCATTTCTCCATGATCGAGATCCTCATCTCGATACATGTTTGACATTGTATTAAGTCTCAGGACTTTACCTAAGTTTCTAATGATAACTACATTATGATTTAACTTAGATAAATTCTTACTATACAGCTTACTGTAATTTTGAACAAGATGTTTGTACAATTACACAGAGATAAATTTCCTCGGGGACAGACATCTCCCAACAGATATTTCTGGTGCTTCCACATCTATCCCTGGTCCTGTAGTCATCCCAGCCCTCAGTCATTTTAGGAGATCTCGGCCCCACGTCGAGGGTACCAGCAGCAGTCCTCCCCCACCATGTTCCCATACTGAGCACCTAGCTCGCTTGGAGGAGGAGTTTCAGACTTTTAGAGATTCCACTGTCAGCATCCTGACTGAGGTCAGAGATACCCTCTCTGATTTCAGGACTTCTTTTGATGGCCTGGCTCTTACTGTTGTGACTCTCCAGTCCCAGTTCGACCAGGTCTATCAATATCACTATAGTCAGTGTCATTTTCCAGCTGCTGCACTGCATCTCCTACCTCTCTGCATCACACCCCACCCATCTCACCCCCCCCCCCCCCCCCTCAGACTGCTCAGACCCCAGCTTCCACTTCCATTTCCACCCCTCTTGTAAATATACCCTCCACCTCATTACACGTTGCCATCCCACACCATCCATCTTTGGTGCTCGAGGATACCTCCGCCGTCACACCATGCATTACCACATCACCACCCTCCCCACAGCCTGATCCAGCGATTGGGCACACTTCTACCCCGCCACCATCACCTCTCCCCGACCCCGTGATTCCACACACTTCTCCACCATGTTGGATACAATGTGTGGTTGGATACAACGTGTGGTTGGTTATAACGATCGATGACTTCATTTTTGATGATAACAAACGTGTGTGAACCGTGTGACGTGTGTGCTAAGTGTTTTTAGGTAAAAGCATGAACAATAATAGGGGCAAACCATCGAGGGTCAAGCAAGAAGACCAAGTCAATAGTCATGCAAAAATATGTGAAGGTCGTGATGCTACACAATAATATTTTAGGGGAGAAAAGTTCATATGTTTTTATGTGCAAACTTTATACATTTCGTTAAGAAGCCAATTTCATATATAGTTGCATGCAACATTGATTCCTTTTCTTAAGGATCAAACTTCATATATATTATTTTAGAGGTAACCTTAACTTAACATGCAACTTAACTTAATATGCATACAATGTTTTGAAGCAAACAAATTAAATTGCTTGCTTTTTGTTTGTAGGAAACAAAACGTGTGCCCAAGTCAAGTGGAAGGGCAATTTGGTAAATAGCACAACAAGAACTAGGTTTCCACCCCTATTTAATCCCAAAGAGATACGGCTGAAAAAACGGCAGGGACCACATTTTTTAGAGCAGAAAAATTGACGGCGAAAAATCAAAACACGAGGTACGACCATCTTCTCCAAGCCAATAAGCACCTCCATCCTGCTGCCGAGAACCTTGCTGCCACCGCGAGGTCTTCACTACTGCCGTCTTCTTCATCTTGTTGTCGTATCCCGCTATCGTGACCCATTGCCGTCGTGAGATCTTCCTCGCTGCCATGGGGTATAGCCGTCTGCTGTCATTACTTGCCCTGCCGTGAAGACTGACGTTGCCGTGAAGAACCTTTAACTTCCGATCTGCACCCTGCTGTGGAAACATCGTGTTGCCGTGCTTCATCAAGCTCCTACTTGCTGCCAATCAAGTTGTTGACTACTTTGTTGTTGCTTGCTGTGGAGATCAAAGACAACTCGATGCCGTCGACAAGCTTTCTTCGTGCTGTCGGGACTCGCGTTTGTATGCAAGGAGAAATTAATTGTAGAGGATGTGCAAAAATTCAAAGTTGCTGCCTCCACTCACAACCTTTCGCATGCAAGTATAATTATTGTGAAAAAGGGGGTCTGTAGCTTCAACTTGTCCTATTTAAAAAGAAGCCAACTTGATACAGAGAGGCCAGCCACCATCAGGATAAAAAGAAGAATTAAGAGGTTAGTTGCTTTTGTAATTAGAAGGTTGTGTCCTTACTTGTTAACATTTATCTGCAGGTTTTTTTTTGAAGCTTCAAGCCGTTAACTTATCATCATGTTTGCCGTCGCGATCCTCGTTGTTGATGTGAAGAGATCAGAGCCTCTTGTTGCTGTTTGTTGAAGCCTACGCATATACTTAACGTTGGGAAGAATTGCTTTACTCACAACCTTTCGCAAAACTCAAGGACCCTAAGATTTCTATACACAGAGACCACTTCAAAGCACATCTGCGCAACGATCTTTGGTGGATTTCATCTTCTTGCCATGATTTAGAATCAGAGACTACTTCCTATCAGACTTGATCTGACTTGAGCAAATTGACAGAGACGACTACACCATCACTGAGCTATTCTAAACTCTATTTATTTATCTTTGTATTGGTGTATAGATCTCTGTAGGTGAAATACTTTACCATTATTGTGACGTTTTGGGGTCTTGTCTAGTTGGGGCTACACAAGAGGGTCTTGACGAGTTGGGTCTTGTTAAAAGAGAGATTTCACTAGGTTGATAGTGTTGAGCACTTTGGGGAGTGCGTACGAACTAGGTGAGAGTTGATTTGGGGCTCTAGCTCATTGTAGTTGTACCTGGTAACATATTAATCTAATCTAGTATTTGCTTTCGGGGCTGGATGTAGGTCATTGGGGCGACCGAACCAAGGTAAATCTGATGTGCACTCTGTGATTGCTTTATATTTACTCTGTGCTTGATTATAACTGCCTGTGATTATTCGTGGATTGCACGAATATTTATATTAGCCTATTCACCTCCCCTCTGGGCTTAGATCCAGATTCAACAAGTGGTATCAGAGCAGGATAGAGGATATAGTCTAGATGACCATGAATATATCTGATTCTGCATTTGTTGAAGGTCAGTCTATAGCCCGTCCTCCTAAGTTTAATGGAGTAAACTTTGCATACTGGAAGGCTAGGATGAAAATATTTTTAGTGTCTGTAGATTATGATGTATGGGACATTGTTGAAAATGGTTATAGTCCACCCACTATTAAAATTGAAGACACTGAAATCATTAAGCCTAAAGATAAGTGGGATGTCTCTGATAAGAAACTTTATTCTCTTAATGGTATAGCTATGAATACGCTTATTTGCTCTCTTGATAAATCTGAATTTAATTGTATCTCACATTATTTAACTGCGCAGGAAATTTGGCATACACTGGAGGCGACGCAGGAAGGAACATCGCAAGTGAAGGAATCCAGACTTGCGCTGCTGAGTACAGAATATGAGAGTTTCTGCATGCTGCCATCTGAGTCCATCAAGGAGATGTTCGCGAGATTCACGGACATCGTATACAAATCCAGCTCACTCGGTAAGCCATACTCTAGTCTTGAGCAGGTGAGAAAGATCTTAAGGGCGCTGCCAAGCTCGTTCTGGCCTAAAAGTCACCGCTATTCAAGAAGCCAAAGATCTATCAACGATGAGAGTGGAGGACCTAATAGGCAACTTGATGTCACACGAGCTTGAGCTGTAGAGCATCGAAGCTAGAGAGAAACCAGAGGCCAAAGCTCCCACACCATTAGCTCTTCAAGCTAACGACGAAGACGATCTTGATGAGGAGTAAGCATTTTTGGTCAGAAACTTCAGAAGATATATTCAGACTGACCAAGGAAGAGCTGAGATGATGAAAAGGTTCAATCGCTCTAATAATTTTAATTATGATAGAACTTCCTCTGAACAGAAAGCTATTAATAAAAATGAATGTTTTAAATGCAGGAGGAAGGGACACTTCATGAGAAATTGCCCCAAGAAACAGCAAATGTCGTGGAGAAGAAAGGAAAAGCTGTGGTGCGAACGTGTGACATGGATAGTGAAGATGAGGAGAATGAAGCCCACACTTCCCTCTGCTTGATAGGAAGACACAATGAGGTGAAATCTTGCTCTAAAACTGAACTTTTGAATATTTGTAAAGGAATGCAAGATAAAATAGATGAGCTAGAATCATCCGTAGATGACTATAGGAATGATAGCTTTGAATTGCAACAAGAAAATTATGACATGTCTAAAAAAAATTGATAATCTTAAAGAAGAACTTGTTGCATGCAAATCTACCATCTCAATGTTGAAAAAAGAAAAATCTAGCTCACCTAAAAAAGTTGATTGTCTTTCTTGTCCCTCTTTGTTAAATGAGATTAGCATGCATAAACAAAATTTGTTAAGCAAGAAACTGAAAGTGAATATGTGATTAGAGAGCTTAATGATAAATTGTGCATGCTAAACAATGAACTTAAAAGAAAAACAATTGATTTTGAAAAGAAAGAAGAGGAAAACAAAAGAGCTTTCATAAGTAAATGCACTTTGCTTGTAAATGAAAATGCTTTGTTGAAATCCTAAGTCACTAGTCTAGAATTGGAATTAAAGAAATTTTCTATTGGAAAACATTCTTTGGATATTATTCTAGGAAATCAATTCTATAGCAATAATAGACGTGGACTTGGATTTGGTTCTAAAAATATTGAAAAGCCTAACGTTAAGAAAACGCACAATGTTCCTACCATAGTGAAAAATATTTATGCAAAGTGCTTTACTTGTGCTAGTGTTATTCACACTTCCTATTATTGTAAGTTTAGGAACACAAATATGAAATTCAAGCAAATATGGGTTCCTAAATCTATGATGACTAACATGAGTGGACCTTGTTGGATTCCAAGGTCACACATAACATCTACCGTGTAGGTAATATGGATATTTGGCGAGGAGATATGGATTGAACGTTTCATTTATTTAGTTCCTTAACCAAATGACGACGCGAAGGTATATCTTTCTCTTTGAAATTAATGCATACCTTCATAGATTTTGTGTGCTTGATTTATTTTTCGTTTGTGTGCTAGTTTGCCTGTTTTTTAGTTTGGTTTAGTTCTCTTTATAAATCAAAAATAAAAAAAAAGAAAAACACAAAAATACAAAAAGCTGAAATGTGGTGCTTAATTATGTATCTTCTCTATTGAATCATTTAAGTGATATTAATGAATGAAATTCATATCCTTGTAGAAATCATTGTATTATTGTTATAGCTACATGCACATGTTAGATTTTTCTAAATAGTCGTGACATGTTTAATGAATTGAATAATATGATTTCTACACCTACACTTTCACTTCCACAAGTATTGAATAATTGTTGCACAATTGGAGATTCTTTTATGAAATGTTGGAAAGTGAATGTAGAATAAAAATTAAGTGAAAATCTAAGGGATATGATGTGTTTTTGCCTTGGATAAAAATTGAGCACAAAAGAATTGAAATTGAAACAAAAAATATATATAATAGCTCCGTATGTAAAATGGATACAATCCTTGGCAATAACACTACCCACGAGTATCCAACATATGCTTTAAGAATAAAAAATTTAGCATTGGTGTTATACTCGTCAAGCAATGCCACCCCCACATCTAAGAGTCCTTATATGCTATATTTTTAGGGTGTGGTATCTTGAACTCATTTTTAATGAGATGGGGAAAAGCAATCCTAGATGATTTAATGTTTAATGGAAAAGTGGATTGGTTTTGGTTGTATTTCTTAAGAGTTTCTCCCTTTGTGCTTCATTTATTTAATCATCACACTTACACGATGGTGTAGAAGTCTATGTTATAATATTCATTGAATTTGCATTGGTTATTCTAAGAAAAACGACATGCAAATGCTAGTTGCAATGTATAATAATCTCTCTTTTTTTGCATGTGGTATGGAAATTGACTTCGTTATACACTTTTGATGATAACAAAAGGGGGAGAATATTTGAAGAAGATTTGGTGCATGTGATATTTGTTTAAGGGGGAGCATAAGTGAGTATTGTGTGCTTATTGAATAATATGCTTAATGAATGGGTGAATACATGTTCAAGGGGGAGCATGAATATAAGGGGAGCATGACATGCTTATGTGTATCACATCATTATTATATTGTTACATACTTGAATGTATACATGGCATCACACTTCACACACACATGTCAAGAAGATATTATTTGAAATCATTATAGCTCAAATCTTATATTAGTTTGTCATCATCAAAAGGGGGAGATTGTTGGATACAACGTGTGGTTGGATACAACGATCGATGACTTCGTGTTTGATGATAACAAACGTGTGTGAACGGTGTGACGTGTGTGCTAAGTGTTTTTCAGGTACAAGCATGGACAACAATAGGGACAAACCATCGAGGGTCAAGCAAGAATACCAAGTCAATGGTCACACAAAAATATGTGAAGGACATGATGCTACACAATAATATTTTAGGGGAGCAAACTTCATATGTTTTTGTGTGCAAACTTTATACATTTCTTTAAGAAGCAAATTTCATATATAGTTGCATGCAACCTTGATTCCTTTTCTTAAGGATCAAACTTCATATATATTATTTTAGAGGTAACCTTAACTTAACATGCAACTTAACTTAATATGCATACAATGTTTTGAAGCAAACAAATTAAATTGCTTGCTTTTTGTTTGTAGGAAACAAAACGTGTGCCCAAGTCAAGTGGAAGGGCAATTTGGTAAATAGCACAACAAGAACTAGGTTTCCACCCCTATTTAATCCCAAAGAGATACGGCTGAAAAAACGGCAGGGACCACATTTTTTAGAGCAGAAAAATTGACGGCGAAAAATCAAAACACGAGGTACGACCATCTTCTCCAAGCCAATAAGCACCTCCATCCTGCTGCCGAGAACCTTGCTGCCACCGCGAGGTCTTCACTACTGCCGTCTTCTTCATCTTGTTGTCGTATCCCGCTGCCGCAACCCATTGCCGGCGTGAGATCCTCCTCGCTGCCATGGGGTACAGCAGCCTGCTGTTATTACTTGCCCTGCAGTGAAGACTGACGTTACCGTGAAGAACCTTTAACTTCCGATCTGCACCCTGCCGTGGAATCATCGTGTTGTCGTGCTTCATCAAGCTCCTACTTTCTGCCAATCAAGCTGTCGACTACTTCGATGGTGCTTGTCATGGAGATCAAAAACAACTCGCTGCCGTCGACAAGCTTTATTCGTGCTGTCGGGACTCACGTTTGTATGTAAAGAGAAATTAATTGAAGTGGATGTGCAAAAAGTCAAAGTTGTTGCCTGCACTTACAACCTTTCGCATGCAAGTATAATTATTGTAAAAAGGGGGTCTGTAGCTTCAACGTGTCATATTTAAAAAGAAGCCAACTTGATACAGAGAGGCTAGCCACCATCAGGATAAAAAGAAGAATAAAGAGGTTAGTTTCTTTTGTAATTAAAAGGTAGTGTCCTTACTTGTTAACATTTATGTGCATGTTTTTTTGAAGCTTCAAGCCGTAACCTTATCATCATGTTTGCCGCTGTGATCCTCGTTGTTGACGTGAAGAGATCAGAGCCTCTTGCTGCTGTTTGTTGAAGCCTATGCATATACTTAACGTTGGGAAGAATTGATTTACTCACAACCTTCTGCAAAACTCAAGGACCCCAAGATTGCTATACACACAAACCACTTCAAAGCACATCTGTGCAACGATCTTTGGCGGATTTCATCTTCTTGCCGTGATTGAGAATCAGAGACTATTTCCTGTCAGACTTGATCTGACCTGAGCAGATTGACAGAGATGACTACACCATCACTGAGCTATTCTAAACTCTATTTATTTATCTTTGTATTGGTGTATAAATCTCTGTAAGTGAAACACTTTACCATTATTGTGACGTTTTGGGGTATTGTCTAGTTGGGTCTAGACAAGAGGGTCTTGACGAGTTGGGTCTAGTCAAGAGAGAGATTTTACTAGGTTGATAGTATTGAGCACTTTGGAGAGTGCGTACGAACTAGGTGAGAGTTGAGTTGGGGCTCTAGCTCATTGTAGTTGTATCTGGTAACATATTAATCTAGTATTTGCTTTTGAGACTGGACCTAGGCTATTGGGGCGACCGAACAAGGGTAAATCTGCTGTGCATTCTATGATTGCTTTATATTTACTCTGCACTTGATTATAACTGCGTGTGATTGTTCGTGGGTTGCACGAATATTTTTATTAGCCTATTCACCCCCCTCTAGGCTTAAATCCAGATCCAATACACCACCCATCACGGAGTCCATTCCCATTCCATCCCCTTCACATCCCTCCTCACCTCCTCCCACTTCCCCACCACTTGGTGGTACCATCATCCTTCTTTCCTCGTCCTCTGACGATGATTGGACTACCCCATCTCCACATCCACCTCCACCAATAAAATATGAGCTTGTCCACACCACTCCATCCCCACCACACGTTGACACGGCAGCTGAGCATTCAGCTGATTCCGTCGTCCCATCTACTCCACCCACCACACCCACATAGCCACCACCTGACGGTGGCTCAGCCTGATTGGAGCACCACACATTTTTGGCACCCCTTCATCATCTAGCCCATGCATCACACACTTGCATCATTTTTCGAGCACTGTTTTATTTAGCTTTGGTGAGATGCACCTGGGTCTCCTTCTCCTTATTTTATTTGTCCTCACATCATTTTCTGTGTTTTACCCGCGATGAGGACAATGCTTGGTTTAGCTTGGGGGAGGAGCTCTTTCGCGCTAATTTTCTTTTTTCCCTCTTATTTTCCTATTTTTATCGTTATTTTCGTTTTCGTTTCACTTCTTCTTTCTTATTTTTCCACCTTTCTTTCTTTTACATATGCATCATGTTTAAATTCAATATATGCATTCAAAAAGACAAAAAAATGAAAAAACAAAAACAAAAACTCCAAAAATATTCGCATTCGCATCATGCATCTTGCACCTTCATGCATACATTTGTATATATTTGCATTCGCCTCGAGAATTTTTCGAAAACGAGTTCCTTATGTACGTTGAATCCTGATTTAAAATTCGTTTTCCAAACTTTAATACTCGATTTTCATGATGTCGACTTAAATATGTGAATAGATCGTAACCTTAGCTCAAATCCCTCGTAATACCCTAGCTTCGATCGTCCTCACAATCCCTAAGATAGGAGTACTTGAAACCAACCTAGATTGACACTTAGGAACCCATTCTATGCATGGACCGTAGAGCCGATAGTTGTGTATAATGGTTTATAGTCCCTCGAGACTTGGATAGCCACACTTCACCTAGTACTGCGGATTGAATCTGCCTAGTCTACCACATGTTTTTCAAAAAAAAAGAAGGAGAAAACCAAAAAGAAAAAAATTGTGAATGAAAATAATAATAATAATAATAACAACAACAACAACAATATGCATAGTTCCCCCAGTGAAACGGAGTAACCAGATCCCCACGATAGTAACCGTGGTGGCCTTGCGTAAAAAGCCCTAGCTTGGAGGACTGCGTATGAATTAGGATTTCACTTGGGTTGAGTTATAGGTCCGAGGTGTCCTTCTTGGCCAGGTGCCCTAAGGTCGTCTGATCTGGGAGTCACCTACCCTACGCTCCTTACACAACCCAATTCAAATCCCAAAAAAATGTGTATATATGAAATCATGGATAAACTTGGCAATTTCTTGAATCAAGGAACCATGTCATGTCGTGAGCGCCACTTCCTCGATCGACCAACATCCCATTATCCCATACTTATCCCCTCTTCGACCATGGTATAGCTTAGGTTCCTACACGCCCAATCTAAGGTCGGGTTAGAGTTAGAATGTGAGTATAGCAATCATCTAATGTATTGCTTGGTGATTTGAGTGGGGATGATGTTCTAGGAACATATTCTCATCGACAGAAAGATTTTCGAGCATTTTGGTTTCCCGAATTCGAGTTTTCATCACACTCACGTATATATTCTCCATTTTTGAAAATTCTCAAAGTTTCATCGCATCATTTGCATGTTGACTGCATTCCTCTAATCTACGCTCTCTCTTGTCTTCCTTGAGGACAATGAAGAGTTTAGCTTGAGGGATTTTGATGAGTGTTTATTATATATAGTTTTCACTCTTTTTCATGCATGTTTAACATCGTTTCATTCTCCATTCCTCCTCGTTTTCGCTCTTTGTGTCTCTTCTTTTGCTTTTGTGGTCCCTCACGTGCTTTGCAGGAAATATGTGCCGATTAGGGATCATATGGCAAGATCTTAGTGCAAAGAGGCGAAAGGAGCGAAGCTGGGGAGCCAATTGGTGCAAGAGAGAAGATTTAGTGAACAACTGCCATCCACACGGCCGCGTCACCATATCTCACGTGGCCGCGTCAAACTAACCAAAAAGCAACATCTACATGGCCACGTCAATTACCACTAAACGGCCACGTCAAAAGACGTAAAGATTGAAGAAAACGATTGAAGATCAAAGACTTTCGCGGCCTGCGCGGACGAAGATGACGCGGCTGCGAATTTACAGCGACATGAGCAGAACGACACAGCCGCGTTACCGTTTTCGATGTGGCCGACCGCGTCGCTATTGACGCGGCCGCGTCGCTAAAGCCCCAATCCCCTATTCACACTAGGGAACGACGCGACTGCGTCGTTTCTTGACACGGTCGCGTCAAACTGTTTCTCTGTGACAGCTAGGGCAAAACTGGGGGCTATTTTGGTCTTTTGGGCGCGCATATATAAGCGCCTCTTCATCCTCCTACAAAAGGAATCCTTCTTTTAGCCATTTTCTGTTATTTCCTAGGGGTTTGGGCAAGTTTGAAAGGATTCTAAACTCTTTTACTTTGTTATTTTCATTGTTCTAATTACTTATTAGTGTAATAGTCTATCTTTACTTAATATAAATTTTCTCCTCTTGTTACTATTGCTTTGTTTTATCATATATTGCTGTTCTAATCTGAATCTATGGGTTTAGATGCCTACCCATTGCTAGAAACCCCTTCTATTGCAATGGGTAGTGCGTATTTTCATCTAGACAATGAGATGAATCCCATTGGATTAGGGCTATGGGTTGAACTAACTAATTAATTTAATTGCTGGGCTAATTGAGATTAGGGGTACTTTGGGACGATTATTATCATTGTAGATTCGACCCCCTCCCTTCGGGGTGATCGAATTAGCCGTCGACCAAAAGTCGGGACCAATCTGGGGATCTGATCCCTACAAAAATCCATACTATCAGCGTGATTGACCACCAACGGGCATCGATTAAGAGCTCTCTCAATGTATGTCTGTAGGATCTAGAATAGGCCAATGACCAATTTTCGCTTGATAAAATTTCGTCTACACAACCAGATTAGCACAGAGCAAATATAATGCAAATAAAAATAACGCAGAAGCAATCACAGAATGCACAAGATATTTACCCTGGTTCGGTCACCCACGACCTACATCCAGCCCCAAAAGAATCACTAGAATAATGATGTCAATGGTACAACCACCCAGAACTTTGCGCACCAACGCTCTGTTCACAAAGTCTATACCTAGCTCACCAAAGCTCAAACAAAAACTATTCTAGCAAAAACTTTTATCCTTAACTTGTCCCAACAAGTCAAGTCCCCAAAGATAAACCTACTGAGAATAATGTTTGGTACAGAGATAAAAAACAAATCATCCACAAATACATAAAAGAGTAAAGTTTAGAGTGCTCAGTTGTGGAGTTAATCTGTCTCTGCCAATCAGCGTGTTGTCAGTTCCACAATGGCATAAACTACGGCTTAATCTGACTTCTGGATCTTAAGATATGCAGCTTCAAAGATCTGGTGTCTTTCTCCAATGTCTGAATTGATCCGGACCTTCACTGCAAGAAATAAGCTCTGAAAATTTATTCTCTGGTTTCAGTGCACTGTTTGGGCGTTGTCTTTCTTCTTAATTTTTTCTTGCCCTTTAAAGCTTTTCAACCTTCTAGCCACACCTCCTTTTTCTCATCTTTATTTGAAAGGCAGCACCTCTTGTTTGATTAGTATTATTATTCTTTTTTGCTTTGAATGCATTGCCTTTGTGACGGCCAGCTCTGGGGAAAAAATGTAGCAATTTGGACAATTGAATGCATGCCCACATCGAGCCAATTGAATGCATGCCCTTTGTTTTTCTCACATGCATACGTTGAAGCTCTGAATTATTTGTTGCCTTGGGTCCTTTCTCAATTGTAGTGGTTGCATCTCCCTTTTTTTATTGCACCAATTAAATGACTTGTTATCACCCATCTCTTTTCTCAGTCGTCTCACAATTTGCAACTTTGCCTCTGATGTTATCCATGCTTATTTGTACCTGAAAGCACTTAACAAACACATCAAAAATATTCATGAAGGTTTGTTATCATCAAACAAGAAATCCTGGATCGTTGTGTCCAACAATCTCCCCCTTTTGATGATGACAAACCACAATTAAGATTTGATCAATTCAAGTTCAGAATCATGTGTTTGTGAAGTGTGGTGATGATGCATGTCAACGATTCAAGCTCATATGCAAAGAGCTCCCCCTATGGAAATTCTCCCCCTATCTCTGATCATCATGTAACATTGTGTTCATGTCCCATTCCCAATCTTAATATATATCTCCCCCTTTGTTTTCATCAAAAGAGAGCAAATAGCATATGATGAATGGAAAATTAAATATTATAAAGCATAACAAAAGGCAATACATCGATGACCACAATGAATAAATAAGCACTAAGCACTAAATCATAACTAGCAGAATTCATCTCTGTGCTCAAGTGTGATGATCAAAAGTTTAGTACATATGGAGATGTAATAAGGAATACAGCCTGTCATATCCAACTTTTCAACTGAATATATGAACGTCAAAGATTGACTTTTCCCTTCTCATGTAATATGAGTTCAAGTTACCAATTCCAAACATGACCGATAAGGATTTTTAAATGTGAAATGGCAGTGCTTGACGGACTTAACACCAACGCTAAGAAAATGACATTTATAGCATAAGTTGGATGTCCGAGGGTAGTATCAAGGATATGGATCGTATCCATTTTCCATACGAAGCTCTGTGTATAAGACACTTGTCTTGTTATTTTTTATACACGTATATATATATTTTGATGAGAGCTTTTCTTTTTACACATGCCTTGAAACATCATATCTCATTAGTTAAACATAAATTATTCCACCAACAACCACTTTTCCTATTCAATATTTCAAATCCATATCAAAAACATTTTGATCTGTGTAAGTGTGATTTGAAGATGAAAAACTTTAGTTACTCATTAATGAATATGACCTTAATGAAGCATGTAGTCTTTGAATGCAAGCATTGTTAAGAATATAATATTCAAAATCCATAAAGCATATGTTTTGCATCAAAGATGTTTCTGATGAAAAGTGCAAAAAGAGGAGATAGACATTCCATTTTCCCTTTCTTTTTATATTTTTCTTTTTCATCATTTTTTATTTTTCCTTTTTATAGCACACCACACAAAAAATATGAAAGCACACCAAATAAAATAAAATATTTTCACTCTAAACATGATCAATAATGCCCAGTTCTAGACGTAGACGATAAAAGCGATCTTCTGGCAAAGGTTTTGTAAAGATATCTGCCAACTGAGAATCAGTAGAAATATATTCAATAGATACATCCTCTTTTGCCAAATGATCTCTAAGAAAATGATGTCTTACGTCTATGTGTTTTGTCCGAGAGTGATGAACAGGATTATTAGACAGATCTATAGCACTCTTACTATCACAGCGTAATGGAACTTTTCTAAGATCCAAACCGTAGTCAGACAGGGTTTGCATCATCCAAAGTACTTGGGCACAGCAACTGCCAAGGGCAATATACTCAGCTTCAGTAGTGGACAAAGCAACACTGTTCTGCTTACGACTAGACCAAGAAACCAATGAATGTCCTAGCATAAAACATGTTCCACTAGTGCTCTTTCTATCAATCATACTACCAGCATAATCAACGTCAGCAAATCCAACTAAATCAAATAAACCACATGAAGGATACCAAAGACCTAAAGATGGTGTGTGAATCAAATATCTAAAGATCCTTTTTATGGCAATTAAGTGTGACTCTTTTGGACAAGCTTGAAAACGTGCACACAAACATACAGCAAACATTATATCAGGCCTAGACGCTGTTAAATAAAGGAGAGAGCCAATCATACCTCGATAAAGCTTTTGATCCACATCAATTCCTTTTTCATCCTTTTCCAGCTTAGTTGCTGGACTGATGGGAGTTCCAATTCCTTTTGCCTTCTCCATCCTAAACTTTTTCAATAGTTCTCTGATTTACTTGGTTTGCGATAGGAATATGCCTTCTTCAGTTTGCTTAACTTGGAATCCCAAAAAGTACTTCAGTCCTCCAACAAGGCTCATCTCAAATTGATCCTGCATGACCTTCTCAAACTTTTGACATAAAAGATCATCAGTAGCACCATAAATAATATCATCAACATATATTTGTACAATGAGAAACTGATTAAGATCATGCAAAATAAAAAGTGTGTTGCCTGCACTAGCCTTTTTAAAATCATTTTCCAAAAGATAAGCACTAAGGCGATCATACCAAGCTCTAGGAGCTTGCTTAAGACCATATAATGCTTTTTGAAGTTTAAAAACATGGTGTGGAAAATCATGACTTTCAAAACCAGGAGGTTGTTCAACAAACACATCTTCTTTCAGGTACCCATTCAAGAATGCACTTTTAACATCCATCTGTTTAAGCTTGAGTTTCTTATAACTTGCAAAGGCTAGCAAAATTCTTATAGCTTCCAATCTAGCAACTGGTGCAAAAGTTTCATCAACATATATGCCTTCAATTTGATTATAACCTTTAGCAACCAATCTAGCCTTATTCCTGATTACTCTTCCTGATTCATCAAGCTTGTTTTTATAAATCCATTTGGTACCTACAATAGGATAATCTTTGGGTCGTGGCACTAAAGTCCAAACATTATTTCTATCAAATTCATTCAATTCATCATGCATAGCCATTACCCAACTTTCCTCAATCAAAGCAGATTCAATAGTTTTTGGCTCAATTTCAGATATAAAATCCCCATGAATGCATAAAGCACAAAGATTACTAAAAGAGGAACGAGTTCTTATACCTGCCGTGGGTGCTCCAATGATCAGTTCTGGTGGATGATTTGGATTGTATCTCAGCACTCCTCTGTTCAGTGGTTCTTCCTCTTGGTTCTCTTCTTTTTCAGTAGGTTCTTGTGCTTGACTTGGTTCAGCAGTGTCCCTTGCACCACTATCATTCTCTGCAATTGCATCACCTTCAGTTTCCCTGCAATTCAAAGAATTCTTTTCAGTTTCATCAAATTTAACATTAATTGATTCGATAACAGTCAAAGTGCGTTTATTATAAATCCTGTAAGCTTTGCTCCTTGACGAATATCATATAAGCACTCCTTCATCTGATTTGGATTCAAATGTACCAAGTTGATCTCCAGTGTTTAATATGAAACATCTGCATCCAAATACTCTAAAATATGAAATATTAGGAGTCTTTCCATTCCAAAGTTCATAAGCAGTTTTCTTTATTATTGGTCTTAGCATGACTCTATTACAAACATAACAAGCAGTATTTATTGCCTCAGCCCAAACAGACATAGGCAATTCATACTCATTCAGCATAGTTCTAGCCATTTCTTTTAGAGTCCTATTCTTTCTTTCAACTACTCCATTTTGTTGCAGTGTTCTAGGAGAAGAAAATTCATGCAAAATTCCTTTTTCTAAACAAAAATTTTCAAAGATTATATTTTCAAATTCTCCTCCATGATCACTTCTGATTTTTATAATTGAAAGATTTTTCTCATTTGAAACTTGATTGCAAAAGTTTTGAAAGTTTTCAAAAGAGTTTGACTTTTTGGCTAAGAAATAAACCCATGTAAACCTTGAAAAATCATCGACCAAAACTAAGCAAAACCTCTTTCCATTTAAACTAGCAACATCTGTTGGTCCAAATAAATCCATGTGAATTAATTCTAAGATGCGTGTAGTTGCTATTTCTCTCATTCCAGTAAAGGTAGATCGAGTTTGCTTACCTTTCGTGCATGCTACGCACAACTTACTGTTCTCGTATTTCTGATGTGGCAGTCCTCTTACTAGATTTCTATTCTCCAGTTTCTGCAACAATTTTATTCCAGCATGTGCTAATCTCCTGTGCCACAGTGTTGCCTCGTCTTCCCTGCCAATCAAACATTTAGCTATTGTTAGTTCTTCAATAAAAAGTGTATAAACATTATTTTTCCTATTAGCTGTAATCAAAACATTACCTGTGATAGTATCAATGATTTTACAAAATTTTGCATCAAATACTACGTTCATACCTTTGTCACAGAGCTGGCTAATATAGATGAGGTTGTGTTTAAGATTTTCAACACATAGGACATCATTCAGTTGAAAAGTGTCGTTACCTACAACACCCTTCCCAATTACCTTGCATTTTCCGTTGTCCCCAAGTGTAACACTTCCTCCTTCTTGCTTTATGAGGCTAAGGAACTTGTCGTAACTGCCTGTCATGTGTCTTGAGTAGCCAGAATCCAAATACCACTCACACTTTTGTTCATTAGCCAAGATGTGCACCTATACATAAGAAAAACAGGACATGTGTGACCTAGGCAACCAAATAGGTCCACGATGGTTAGTGATAGTACCTTTAGGAACCCATACTTGTTTGAATCTGATTTTCTTGTTTCCATACAAACAGTTCCTATATGAATGATCAATAGAACCACATGTATAACATTTAGCATAAGTAGGTTTCCTTTTAACAGTTTTATTGTGAATGATCTTCTTTTCATCGTAATGATTTCCATATCCTAGACCTCGTCTATTGTTTCCATGTGATTGATAACCAAGAATGATGTCTAGAGATTTCTTCCCTACACCAAATTTCTTAATACTCAATTCTAAATCAGAGATCTTGGATTTCAAATAGAAGTTCTCATTCACAAGCATGGTGCTTTTACTTATAAAGGCCTTTTTATTTCCATCTTCATTTTTCTTAAAGTTTTCAACTTTCTTTTCAAGGCTCACAATCTTTTCTTTGGACTTGTTTTCTTCTAGTTTTAGCATGGCACAAGATTCACATTTAAGAGTTTCATGTAAACTAGTTTTTCCTTTTAGTTTTGAAATAGTAGCTTTAAGATCCTCAATCTCAGATTTCATCTTTTCTTCATTTTGTGAAATATGATAATTATCCTGATGTAATTCAAAGTTGGTTTCTTTTAAAGATTCTACAGAGGATTCTAGATTAGTGATCTCTATGTTCATATTTTCACAAATGTTCATTAATTCTGATAGAGAGAATTCATGTACCTCTGATTTCGTCGAGTCGATGTCTCCAACCAGACATAAAGATGAGTGAGCAACTTCCTCTTCTGGTTCATCCTCGTCATCGTCATCCCACGTCACAGCAAGTGATCTTCCTTTTGATTCTGTCGAGGCATCCTTCAAAGTTGGACAATTCTTCATGAAGTGTCCTTGTTTCCTGCATTTGAAACACTGAACTGACTTAGTAGTATTCTGTTCAGAAGAAAATTTTGAAGGATTAAATTTATTGAAGCGATTGAACCTTTTTGCCATTTCAGATTTGCCCTGCGGTGTCTTGATGTATCTCCTGAAGCCTCTGACCATTAAGGCTTGCTCATCATCAAGATCATCGTCGTTATCTTCAGCTTTGAAAGCTATGGACTTTGCAGCTTTGGCTTCTCCTTTTTCCCTTGACTCGATGGTTTTCAGTTCAAGCTCATGGGACATCAGGTTCCCAATCAAATCATCCAAGCTCAATTTGGAGAGATCTCGAGCTTCTTGGATTGCCGTAACCTTGGGACGAAAAGTACTTGGCAAGGCTCGAAGAATTTTCCTTACCAGTTCCACGCTTGGGTACGTTTTTCCATGTGCCCTTGAGTTGTAGACGATGTCCGTAAATCTTGCATACATGTCTTTGATCGTCTCTGCAGGTTTCATGTGGAAGCCATCGTATTCCGTACTAAGAAGCGCTAATCTGGATTCCTTGACTTGAGAAGTTCCCTCGTGTGTTACTTCCAAAGTATGCCAAATTTCTTGTGCAGTTAAAAAATGAGAAACACGGTTAAATTCAGTTTTATCAAGTGCACAAATTATTGCATTCATTGCTTTTCCATTTAATGAAAATAATTTTTTATCATTATCATCCCATTTATCTTCAGGTTTTGGGATTTCAATATTTTCAATTATTAAAACAGGTGATGTATATCCATTAGCAACAATTTTCCAGACATCATAATCAGCAGACACTAAATATATTTTCATTCTAGCTTTCCAATACGCAAAATCACTTCCATTAAATTTTGGGGGTTTGACAGTGGATTGACCTTCAGCAAATGCTGAATCATAAAGACTCATTGTAAACTAGACTTAAATGGTCAAGCCTGGCGCTCTGATACCAATTGTAGGATCTAAAATAGGCCTAGAGGGGGGGTGAATAGGCCAATGACCAATTTTCGCTTGATAAAATTTCGTCTACACAACCAGATTAGCACAGAGCAAATATAATGCAAATAAAAATAACGCAGAAGCAATCACAGAATGCACAAGATATTTACCCTGGTTCGGTCACCCACGACCTACATCCAGCCCCAAAAGAATCACTAGAATAATGATGTCAATGGTACAACCACCCAGAACTTTGCGCACCAACGCTCTGTTCACAAAGTCTATACCTAGCTCACCAAAGCTCAAACAAAAACTATTCTAGCAAAAACTTTTATCCTTAACTTGTCCCAACAAGTCAAGTCCCCAAAGATAAACCCACTGAGAATAATGTTTGGTACAGAGATAAAAAACAAATCATCCACAAATACATAAAAGAGTAAAGTTTAGAGTGCTCAGTTGTGGAGTTAATCTGTCTCTGTCAATCAGCGTGTTGTCAGTTCCGCAATGGCATAAACTACGGCTTAATTTGACTTCTGGATCTTAAGATATGCAGCTTCAAAGATCTGGTGTCTTTCTCCAATGTCTGAATTGATCCGGACCTTCACTGCAAGAAATAAGCTCTGAAAATTTATTCTCTGGTTTCAGTGCACTGTTTGGGCGTTGTCTTTCTTCTTAATTTTTTCTTGCCCTTTAAAGCTTTTCAACCTTCTAGCCACACCTCCTTTTTCTCATCTTTATTTGAAAGGCAGCACCTCTTGTTTGATTATTATTATTATTCTTTTTTGCTTTGAATGCATTGCCTTTGTGACGGCCAGCTCTGGGAAAAAAATGTAGCAATTTGGACAATTGAATGCATGCCCACATCGAGCCAATTGAATGCATGCCCTTTGTTTTTCTCACATGCATACGTTGAAGCTCTGAATTATTTGTTGCCTTGGGTCCTTTCTCAATTGTAGTGGTTGCATCTCCCTTTTTTTATTGCACCAATTAAATGACTTGTTATCACCCATCTCTTTTCTCAGTCGTCTCACAATTTGCAACTTTGCCTCTGATGTTATCCATGCTTATTTGTACCTGAAAGCACTTAACAAACACATCAAAAATATTCATGAAGGTTTGTTATCATCAAACAAGAAATCCTGGATCGTTGTGTCCAACAATGTCTAATCCCCAAAGGCCATTGTGGGCAGGAGGAAGGTTGGGGATATTCGTCGAGCGCAATGCGCCCAACATACACCGATGCATCGGAGACCACCGACATCGGTGTAGGTTGGGTTGACCTATCATTGCATCGCGACAGCTGGGAGTAGGACATGTCATAAGGGAATAACCTATCATGCATCACGACAGTTGGGGATAGGCGAATGCCCTTAGGTCACACGACCTCTCCCGAGTCCCAATGAACCCGGTAATCAGATGATTACTAGTTTAACCCTAACCCTAGTCAAATGGCGGTGATTCTCCACGCCCTAGAGCTTTTACCCTTTGATCCACACTCCTTCTGCTATTCACCAACCCATCATCGATACTATCACATAGCTTTCATTGAAGGACCCATAAAACCGATACTCATTGACCGCATCCTCGTGTTCGACCTGTAAGCGACTACACACGACCCGTGCGCTGCGGTTTTATTAGCATCGACCTTCGGGGCCCAATCAATACTCAATTAATTTTAACATAGATGAATATATGATCATTGATAATGAAAATAAGCCAATTGTGGCCCAAATAAAAATTGCACCAAACACTATTTTCCTACTAAATTGTCAATATCAGGGTGTGGATTTTTACTCATTTAACAATTTTTGTTACCAAACAACTGAACAATGCCAAATGGATGTGTTTGTTACTAACAAATTAGTTGTTAATTGTCTTTCAGAAGTAGCAGCGTCACTTTGGATCGAAGCCATGACACACTCAAATTTTTCTTCAAAGTTCCTCTTGTTTCCAGTTAGATCTTAATCTATCTTAAACTCGAAGGTTTTCATGTAATCATTTGACTACTAGCAGAGATTCATGTAATCATTTAATTTGTTTGGGACTTGAGAGAAATAAAATGAAAAAGTAAGCGTAATGTTTGATCTTTGCAAATACTCTTCGGATTTGGACTCCGACTCTGGAGACGAACGAGCGAAGTTCGAATCGTTGGTTATTTGAGTAAGAAATCAAATTTCCTAATTCTTTTGTCATTCTGACACCTATTTTAAATTTTTGAAAGGGGAAATCATCATCAAATAAAAGGGAAACCCCCTAAAAGTTCGAGTGACACAGCTAATATGTATGATTTCCCCTAAAACGCTGCGAAATCCTAATTCTTAGTTCGGCTATTTTCTATTATTTCCTCTAAAACTGGGGTTTTAGGGTTTCCAACTTCGGCAACATCGACTTTTGAGTTGTGATCATCGATCATAGAAATTAAAGCAGCAGAGAAAATAGCAAGAGTAAAACATATATATATTCCGATGTCTACCAAAAAAAGGAAGAAGAAGAAACATATCTATTAAGAAATTACTCACAATATAACGTGGTAGCGGTGGATGGCAGGCGCCTGATGATCGCTGGGTCCTGGGATACTGGAGGTGGCCGTGGGCGGTGCCGCGGTGGCCGATGGGCTCGTCTAAGTCGTCTCGTGTCGTAGTCCGTGGAGCAAGGGTGCTGCGGGGAGCAGATAACTCTGGAGACTGGGGGGAATCAATGGGAATAATTGGAATTGTTGTCGTGGGTTAATTATGTTTTTAAAAATATTTTGTGTTGTTTTTTCCAACCAAAAGCCTGCAAATGGAGATGGAGGCTACTCAGGCAAGCGCATATGGCCATAGGCTACTTAGGCTAGCCGAAGACTTTAAGGTCCTTGCTCCTTCACGTGGGGATGGAGAGAAATGACCCAAATCAATGTGTATAATTTTTTTTTAATTTTTGCTACCTAGAGCAGCTGCCCAGGGCAGCTATATGCTAGTTCCGCCCCCGGCTTGCCCTTATAAAATAAAGAGTAGTAATATGTGTATCAGTTAGAAAGTGATGAAATCTTTTTCTTGGCAAGCTCACACAAATACTTTTCTTTTTTTTTCGATGATCGGATCCGTTCAATTTGTTCTCAATGTTCTAAAACCTCAAACTAATTTTTAGGTGATCCTTACGGGGTTTCACGTTCATCTGTTGCAAAAACCGTAAAACTTGCAACGAGTGCAAAAACAAGCAAAACTTTTTTTATTCACTTGAAAATGAGAGATTTTAGGTTTTAGAACATGAAGATCAAAATGAATTATCCGGATCAAATGAAAAAAATAAAAGATGTCGGGATTGACGCTAACCAAGAAGAAAATTTCGTGACTAAAGGATGCCCATTTTTTTTGAAATAAAAGCTAAATTATTTTATGTTTCTTTGATGTTGCCTTCGTCTTTTTCCTTCTGTTTATTATTATCATTACTACTACTATTATTATGTTATGAATGAGGGAGGCCTTTGGCCTCCCCTCCTTCATTACCCATTCATTAGGCCCCCATTACTTAGAGTAATGGGGACCCTTGGTCTCCTAGAGGCTTTTGGCCTACCCACTTTGAGATATATAAATAGAGCACCATGGCTCTTAGCTATGGTGACTTATTCTTAGCAATAAAATTCTCTCTCTCTCTCTTGAGTCCAATTACCTTCTAACACGTTATCAGCACGTGAGCTCTCGTTCGCTTCGCTTTTTATCCCCTAAAATCACCCTTACCGCGTTTAGGAATCTTGGTTGCTGTGATCCGTTGCGTTGATTTCTGCGCGTAGAAGCTCGATCCTTTGGAATTTTTGGTTGCAGCGATCCGTTGAGGCAATTTTCACGGGGCATCGAAATTGGGGATTCATTCTACGGATCTTTATTTTTATCGATCATTCCTATATCTTTGATTTAGAGGTAAATTCTTATAAATCCCTAGATCAATATTATTACATGCGCATGTAGTTAAATCTGTGATAATTATTTTCTACAATATCTATAGCATAATCTATAGAAAGAACACAAGTGATTATGTGCCCTAAACTTAGTATTTTTGGTGTACACAAGGACCCTACATATCGATCTAATGTTATTTCTCAAAAGCTATAGCTATTTGGATGCATGTATAGAAAAGAATATAAACAAACAGAAAATCCTATGCAATTAATGTATTGGAAGCCCCAGGGTTAAGCTTGGGTCATGGCATTTAGGATCGTTCCAGCTCTGAAACTGCTGGCACAAACTGTTCAAGAATGCAATACTTGTGATAATGCATGTACACTTACATCACAGAGGTGATTATGTAGGGTTGATGGCAGTACTAAGAAACATGGAAAACCGGTAATAATTTTGTGCTTTCCATCATTCCAACTTTTGGTACATGATGGGAATACATCAGGGTGTCCCTTTCCTGTGTGAGCGCCGCCCTCCTCCTGTTCGAGGGAGGCGTGTTTCAAAATGGACCAACTGAAACAGTGAAAAAGACTTAACATAGAAATTTTTAAATATTTTTTACCATACTTGTCTGTAACAAAAGCCCAAGTTGGATATTAGTCACATATACAAGCAAATTTTGATATGGGTCCCCATAATATATGGTCCATCTGTTAAAATTTTGATATGGGGGCTGTGAATCTCCCTACCCCGTTCGGGCGACCCACCGGACCGGGGGCTTCGGATGGGCGCCCCCTCCCTGTCGAAGATATGGGGCTCGATCTGATGATGGCGGCTGCACTTTCCACCCTCTCTCCTTAATCCCCTCACCCTTAGATAAGGGGGAGAAGAGACAAGGGCCTCCTCTGATGGGCCAGAAGTCCATTTATTAACACAATTGACAATAAACAAAAAGGGTATCTTTTTGTTGTTGGGCCTGCAGCCCATTTGTGCCTACCAATAACTTAATAAATTAATTGGGCCTGCAGCCCCAATTACTTAACGTTTATTATTATTGCCCACTAAATAATGGCCTGAAGCCAATTAGTTAAAGGGACTCTCCTCTATGTCAAATCACAATTAATTCATATAATCCATGTTGACATATTTAATTTAACATCGCTTTTGCAAATTATTATCTATGGTTTACTAGGATTCTATTTTTCAAAATATAACTATCTTAAAGATCCTGAGACCGCTCTGCCGTTAGTCAACTAACCTAACGGTGTATGACGTTTCCACGTGGTCTACGAGATAATTATATTTTCTAGTTTCCTTTACCATATGTTTTGCTTTAGATATATGTGTGGTTGTTTATTTTTATGCCCGTAGCATATTTAGAACTGCGTTGATGTTTAAATCAGTAAAAATGTGTTTTTCGGGATCGGCCATTGTATACCTATTTACTTTCATTGCACTTTTATTTTCTTTTGAGAGAATTTGTAAGTGAGGAAATTTGTATTTAAATGCCAATGCTCGATGCAACAGCACATAGAATTGATGAAAACTCCTTCAATGGATCATGATGTCGGTCAATGTGCTTGGCTAAGTTTGCTGGACCAACATAGCTTGACTGGGTAACAAGTGGTCCTGGCTTAGTCAATTCCCTGGCCACGTCCGCTGGACCGCAAGGAGTCGATTCATGACTGTGTAAGCCAAAGCTCGGTGCAACAGCATATGAAGACGAAGATAATGGGACCCACTTTGGGTTTCCGAAGTTGTATTTTTTTCCTTTTATGGACTGTAAACGAACTTTGGACTGTTTATTTTTGGGTATCTGGCCGATCCCCGCATTTTTACTTGTTTATTTCTTTATGCATGAATTTTGAATTTTAATTAATTCATGCCCATTTTAAAATACGTAGATAAATGGCAAAATTGGCAAGCGTCGATTTCGAGGTCCTCGATTCTGCAGGGACAAATTACCTGAGTTGGCGAGTGGACCTGAAGTTCCACTTGCGTTTAATGGCCCTCCTTGAGTCCATTTTGGCTCCTTCCTCGGCCCCAGCAGCGGCCGAAGCTTCTGCTACAGCTAGCAGCAGCCCCACAACCATTGTATCCGATGTAGATAAGGCGAAAGCCATAATCTACATTAGGAAGCATATAGATCGGACCTTAAAGGCCGAATACTTAACGGTTGAGGACCCGAAGGACCTGTGGACAGCACTGGAAGCACGGTATAAACATCAAATTGATGTTATATTACCCCGTGCCAGTTATGAGTGGGAAAACCTCAGACTTCAGGACTATAAGTCCGTCGCTGAGTATAATTCTGCACTTCATAACATCACCTCACGCCTAAAGTTGTGCGGTGAAGAAGTGACAGAACAGCGCATGTTGGAAAAAACATTTACCTCGTTTCACGAGAAAGATGCAATCCTCATGCAGCAGTATCGTGAACGCAACTTCACGAAATTCTCTGATCTGATCTCATGCCTACTTAGGGCAGAGCAGAATCGAGACTTACTGCTTGCAACTCATAACTTGCGTCCAGCTGGCACTGCCCCTATCCCTGAAGCCCACCACGTTTCTCCCCAGAAGTGGAAAAACAAGAGGAAGGCTAAAAACACTAAAGGGAAAGCTATAATGAAGCAACCAAGAGGTGCATCTCCACAGACAAACAAAAACAACAAGGGAAAAAGAAACTTCACTTGGAAGCGAAAGAACACCGAGCAAGTGTCACTTCCAAAGAAGAACTGGGAGGACAAATGCCATAGATGCGGCATGACTGGCCATTGGTCCAGAAACTGCCGCACTCCTCGCCACCTCCAGGATCTATACCAGGCGAGCCAGAAGTCTCTACCTGAAACAAACTTGGCGGCTGTTCAGCCACCAACAATGTTTACTGCAAAAGACTTCGAGAACGACGACCTTCTCGATTGAGCACCATCATTTATCTATGCTTTTTAGAATTCAATGTATCTTCATCTTTATTTGCTTAAGTACGAACTTTTATTTTCGAATGAATGTTTACATTTTCGCTCAAATAAATTTTCGTTTTTTTCTTATATAGATGATGTCTGAGTGCCTAGTGGACAGTGCCTCAACGCACACAATCCTTTGCGATCATTGCTATTTTAATAGCTTAAATAAATATGACGGTCCTGTTATCACAATTTCAGGACTGTCCCAAATAATCGAAGGATCTGGTGAAGCAATTATATTGCTCCCATATAACACAAGACTTCAAATAAAAAATGCATTATTCTCTCCTAAATCAAATAGGAATCTCGTAAGTTTCAAGGATTTCCGTTTAAACGGATATCACTTAGAAACCAGAGATGAAAATACGGTAGAATATATGTATGTAACTCATCAGAAAGATGACCGGAAGATCATCTGCGAACGATTCAAGGGACTCCCGTCGGGTCTCTACCAAACATACGTTCAACCAATAGAAGCCAATATGACTGAGCGCCAGACGTGCCAATCACTGCCAGAGTTCCAACTCTGGCACAATAGACTTGGTCACCCTGGAACAGCAATGATGCGCCGCATCATCACTGAATCCCGTGGACACAAATTGAAGAACCTGAAGATTCTTCAAAAGGGTGAATTTCCATGTCTCCCTTGTTTTAAGGGAAAACTAATAACGAGACCATCCCTCCTGAAAGTGGGATTAGAGTCTCCTAGCTTCCTTGAGAGAATTCATGGTGACATTTACGGGCCTATTCACCCCGCAAGTGGCCCATTTCGGTACTTCATGGTACTGATTGATGCATCAACCAAATGGTCTTATGTGTGCCTCTTGTCCACCCGCAACCTAGCTTTTCCAAAGCTATTGGCACAAATAATAAGGTTGCGTGCTCATTTCCCCGATAACCAAATCAAGAAACTACGTCTTGATAATGCGGGAGAATTTACTTCACAAGTCTTCGAATACTATTGCCGGGCAACGGGTATTGAAGTTGAACATCCTGTAGCACATGTTCACACCCAAAACGGATTAGCTGAGTCCCTTATAAAGAGACTCCAATGGATTGCACGTCCATTGATTATGCAATCCTAGTTGCATGTGGATGCTTGGGGGCATGCTATTTTACATGCCGCATCACTTATTAGGATAAGACCTGTTACGACCTAAAGATCGTAGGAGCCCGACTCCCGCCCGGATCCGTTAACATACCTCATTAACTCACCTTTACACAAAAGGGCCGCCGCCCCGAAAATCCGGGGCATCATGGAGACAGGCGCGCCTTGCAGCGCTCCCCGAACCGGCCGGGGCGGACCCCCGCAGCCGGCCGAGGCGTACCACCGCAGCCGGCCGACTCTTAGTCCGACGCTAACGACAAACAACCTAAGGATAAGGACACCTGACACATACGTCACCCGACCATCCGACAAAGCACCCCCTAACGGAAGAGCCACCTGACAGATAACGCTTTCACTTTCGGCTCTGACATCTCGACAAAAGCACCCCTGGGCCGTTGCGCCGCCTGACAAAGGCAGGTCAGCGACTCCTGTTCCCGGCGTCCTTGTCCGAAGCCTCCGCCGACACCC
The DNA here is from genome assembly GCA_030789695.1 of Scilla litardierei. NCBI lineage: Eukaryota > Viridiplantae > Streptophyta > Magnoliopsida > Asparagales > Asparagaceae > Scilla > Scilla litardierei. The sequence continues at coordinate 100,255,262 of CM061139.1, read as the reverse complement.
GAGCCAGCTCAGCACGCCTAGTCATCACCCGTCAGGTATAAATACCCCTTCTCCTCTTACGGAGAAGGGGTTGCTGCAGAATTCTCTCTCATTCAGCTATTCACACACGAGTGCAAAGGTCTTCCATATCTTTGTGCTCCCACCTATAGCTCGCCACGCGCGGTCGACACACCGTTAGTCCGACCGGCGTGACCAGCCCCCCATTTTAAGCCCTATCACTGACTTAGGCATCGGAGGGGCTAAGGGTTGAACCCCCAACCCGGCCCTTCTGACGAGTTGTTCGTGTTGCAGGAGAGCTCGCCTATCAACACCAGTCGGCGTCACCCCCCTGCCGTTCAACCTTGTCCAGCCGCATCCGGCGAGATTCAGCCCCGCGACCGTCACTGGCGTCGAGATCGACTTCTTCACCCCACTAATCGCTTGTCAAATAGCCTACCTAAACCCCCTTTACCACATAACCACCGTGCCCTTGGTTCCCATTAATACAAATTCATTGTACGCGAGTTCCACCTCGTAACAATTGGCGCCGTCTGTGGGAACGAAGGGTCACACCCATGTTAGATTCCATACCGATCTTGCGGAACCCGGACCACGGTAAAGATCCCGTGGGACAGGAACCGCTCTCCCTACAAATCACCCCGGCGTCCGACCCCCTTCTGGGGATGGGCTCCGAGATCGAACACACTTCAGTCCCCGCCGTCCTGAAGAGCTTCGAGGCCGTCGCTCAGGCCAGGGGAGGCTGTCAGACGGCTGGAACAGAACCTCCGCCCGGCCCCTCAGAGCCCCTGAACGTGAGGCGAAACCTCCACCCTCAGTTCGAGGAGGAGGGGGAGCATAGGGGGCTCGCTGAGGAGATCGCGGCCCAACAAAGGCTCCTGGAAGAGGAGGTAGAAGTCGCGCAGCGGTGGAGGCGCCTGGGGGAGGCGGCCGCCGCGCAGAGGCGTCTGGACGAGGCGGCCGAGACCACCCGGAAGGCTTACCAGGAAGAGGAGGCCGCCCACCGCCAGCTTCGCTTCATCATCGCGGAGCGCGAGAGGCTGAGGATGGAGAACAGGAGCAACCGAGAACTCCTGGACGAGGCGACGATGGCCCGGCGGCCTGGGAACGGGCGGGACCCGTTGCTGAACAGGTCCCCGCCTGGAGGGGGCGGCCCCCATCACCAACACCCCCCCTCCGATACCCTGCGCGAGGAAGCCGTTTGTCGGCAACTACGCTTCCTCACCACCGAGCGTGAAAGACTCCTTCGGGAGAATCAAGAACGGATGGAGGCCCGAGGAGAGCTGGCCAGGAGGCGTGGGCGCTGGGAGGACCGTAGCCCGCAACCCGTCGAATCCTCGGCCCAAGGAAGGAGCCCCGCTTGGAGACCGTCGGGCTACTCCCCGGGGACGGAGGACCGTCGGCGGCCGAGGCGCGACCGAAGCCCGACTCCCGAGTGGCGGAGGGGGAATGCGCCGGATCGCCCGACCTACCCGGAGGAGGCCACGCCACTCGCCCGGTGGATCACTTCCGCCCCCAGGCCCGTAAGGTTCAAACCCCCTCACTTGGCCACATACAATGGGAGGGGCGACCCCCTCACGCACGTGCAACAATACCGGGGGCGATGGAAGCCCAGGACGTGGATGAGGCGTTCCTTTGCCGACATTTCTCCCAAAGCCTGAGGGACACCGCGCTGGACTGGTACTTTGCCTTGCCCGCGAGGTCCGTAGGGAGCTTTGGCGAACTATCCCATAAGTTCTGCCAAGAGTTCCGGGCCGGGCGAACAAAAAAGAAGCCCTTAGACTATCTCAGCACGATAGTCCAAAGGTAGGGGGAGGGAACGGGAAGATACCTCCGCCGCTTTCAGGAGGAGAGACGGGCGGTGGTGACATGCGGCGACAAGGTGCTTATGCTGGCCTTCAAGACGGGGCTGCGGACTCGGAGCCTCCACAAATCCCTGCTCCGGGATCCACCGACCGACTATGAAGCGTTGGTAGCAATGGCAGAGAGGCACGCGTTGGCGGAGGAGACTTTGGGTGCGAAGGTTGTATTCCCCCAGGCGAAACCACCCGCAGATGGGCCCCGGCCGCACCCTCGGCCGAGGCAGGAGGAAAGGGGGCGAGGCCGCGATCAGATGGCCCTACCGCGGCGGGAGCCACCCGAGCCCCGCCCGCTAGATCGCCTCGGCCCGGCTCGCGAGTTCGCTCCGGCACGGAGGCCCCCCGGAGTCATCCCAAGACCAGAAGACCCCCCGCCGGTGCATTACACGCGACTCAATGCCCCCATGATGGAGGTGCTGGCCGCGGCGACGAGGGCCGGGTTACTGCCGGAGCCTCCCCGGGAGATGAGGACGGACCCGGCGAGGCGCGACCCCCGGAGATACTACCGATATCACCGGGACCACGGTCACGACACCGACCGTTGTTACTCCCTTAAGAGAGAAATCGAGCGGCTGATCCAAGCGGGTCACCTGTGGAACTTTGTCGCGGGGAGGCGGGTGGCGGCAGAAGAGAGAGCCCCCCGGAGGAAGGGGGACGGGAACCCCCGGCGAACCGCGATAAGGAGGAGCCACGCCCCCCAAGGGCGGTCATGCGTATTGAGATGATCACTGGAGGCCCTTCCTCGGCGGGGCGGGCGCCCGCCATCCTGGAGGCCGGGGCCCGACAGGTGATGACGGCAGCCGCCGGCCACCGACCGAAGCGAAGAAGGACACACCGACCCCCCATCACCTTTACCGAGGAAGATTGGCAGGGGACGCGGAGCCAGAACAATGACGCTCTCGTCATCGAGGCTCGGGTCGGGGCGGTTGACGTCGGCCGGCTCCTGATTGACACCGGAAGCTCCTGCGACATCCTGTTCCTGTCAACGGTCGAAAGGATGGGGTGGGGGCGCGCAGACCTAGAGCCCTGCGTGGGCCCTGTGGCCAGCTTCACCGGCCATGAGATCCCTACCGAAGGAACGATCACCTTGCCCATGACACTGGGGGAGGAGCCGATGATCGTCACCAAGGAAACGCTTTTTGTCATCGTCGACATCGCGTCGGTGTATAACGGAATCATTGGACGCCCATATATGACGGCCATCGAGGCGCTCCCCAGCCTGCAACATCAGACGATGAAGTTCTGGACCCCGCGGGGGGTGGGACAGGTGCGGGGAGGTCGAGGGATGCCCCAAGACCACAACCGTGGGCCGTCCCCGCCTGGGGGCCCCAGGCGGATACTGACGCCACTCGTCCCCGACGAAAGGGAGGACTTCTGCGACTAGCGGCCGACCCCGGCCGAGGAAGTAGAGGAGGTCCCAATAACCTCAGACGAGGGGAGAGCCGTCTCCATCGGGACGAAACTCCCCTCCGCCTTGAGGGCGGCCCTCGTCACCCTGCTCCGGGAGAACGCGGACATATTCGCATGGTCACCAGCCGACATGCCCGGGGTGGACCCGGCGGTAATCTCCCACAGGTTGAATGCGGACCCAGAGGCCCGACCTGTTCGACAGAAGAAGAGGAGTGCGGGGGGCGAAAAGAAGAGGGCAGCCGAGGAAGAAGTAGAGCGGCTCCTCGAAGCCAAGTTTGTTCGGCCGGTGGACTACCCCGACTGGCTCGCCAACGTCGTTCTAGTGAAGAAGCCCAGCGGGAAGTGGCGCATGTGCGTTGACTTCACTGACCTCAACAAGGCTTGCCCGAAGGACAGCTTCCCTCTGCCCAGGATCGACCACTTGGTGGACCAGGCGTCCGGTTATGAGTTGTTGAGCTTTATGGACGCCTTCTCGGGGTACAACCAAATACCGATGGCGGAGGAGGATGAGGAGAAGACGTCCTTCGTCACCGATAAAGGCACCTTCTGTTACACCAAGATGCCCTTTGGGCTGAAGAACGCCGGGGCGACTTATCAACGGATGGTTGACCGGATTTGAGGCCCTCAGGTAGGGCGAAATTTGGAGGTCTACATCGACGACATGCTGGTGAAGAGTGGAAGGGCCCTCGACCACCTCAACGACTTGCAGGAGACCTTCCAGAGGGTCCGCCGATACAACCTGAGACTAAACCCCGCGAAATGCATCTTTGGCGTGCAATCGGGAAAATTCCTGGGCTTCATGATAACGAAGCGGGGGATCGAGGCGAACCCCGACAAGGTGACGGCCCTCACCGGTATGACGGAGCCCCGGACGATCCGGGACTTGCAGCGACTGAACGGCCGGATTGCTGCTCTGGGACGATTCCTATCGAAATCGGCGGAGAAGTCACTCCCCTTCTTCAGGGTCTTACGCACGGCCTTTGGCGAAGCTAAAGACAAGAGGAAGGTGATCCCGTGGGACGACGACTGCACGCGGGCGTTCGCGGAGCTGAAAGCATACCTACAAGGCCCACCGCTCCTCGCACGACCGGAGGAAGGTGAACCCCTGGGGTTGTACCTGGCGACCACCGAGGAGGCTGTTAGCTCCGTCCTAATCAAGGAGGAAGGAGGGGTGCAACGCCCTGTTTACTATGCCAGTCGGATCCTCCGGGATGCGGAGACTCATTACAGCCCCATCGAAAAAGCCGCCTACTGCCTAATCACCACCGCTCAAAAGCTCCGACCCTATTTCCAGGCCCACCCCATAACCGTCCACACCAGCATGCCCCTCGAAAAGAACCTGAAAAGACTGGAACGGTCAGGGAGGATGCTCAACTGGAGCATCGAGCTCAGCGAGTTCGACATAACGTACAAAGCCCGGACGGCGATCAAGGGTCAGGCACTGGCCGACTTCGTGGTGGAATGCACCACGGAAATCCCGCCGGGAGACCAGATAGAGCAACCGTCGGCGCCCACGTCCCCCCAGAGGATCGAGGCGGGCGAACCCTCAGCGCCCTCCCCGACGACGGCAGGCGAATTATGGACCATCCACGTCGACGGCTCCGCGACGGGCTCCGGAACAGGAGCGGGAATCGTCATTCAGACTCCAGACGGATGTTCGTTGGAATACGCCCTACGCTTCGACTTCCCGGCCACCAACAATGTCGCGGAGTATGAAGCCGCGGTCAACGGGTTAAAGCTCGCCAGGGCGGTCGGGGCGACGAACGTGTTGCTCCTGAGTGACTCCCGGCTCGTCATCCAACAGATCCTGGGGGACTTCGAGGCCCGAGAGGAAACCATGAAGCGGTACCTGAATCGCATCCAGATCGAACTCCGCAAGTTCAAGAAAGCGGACGTGCAACACCTGCCTCGCTCCAACAACCTCCGGGCAGATGCCCTGTCTAAGCTGGCTTCCTCCTCAGCGGCCAAGATCGGGAAGGCAATCTATGTCGAAAGCCTGTCGACACCCTCCATCAATGAAGGGGAACCGATGTGCACGGGCACGATGACGTCCTGGATGACCCCCATTGTGAAGTATTTAGAGACATGTGAGCTACCCGAGGAGCGGTTGCTGGCTAAGCAGGTGGAGAGACGGGCTCTGACGTTCGTGCTCCTCGACGGAGTGCTGTACCGCCGCCGCCGCGCCAATTTTGACGTCCTGCCCTACCTGAAATGCTTGGGACCGGAACAGGCCGAGCAGGTCATCCGCGAGGTGCACGAAGGCTTCTGTGGAAACCACCACGGCGGGCGCACCATCGCCCACAAGATAATGCGCCAAGGGTACTACTGGCCGACGATGATCCGGGATGCGGTACTATACGTCAAAAGGTGCGAGGCGTGCCAGAAATTCTGCCGACAGACGACTGCACCTCCGGCCAACCTGATGCCCATCTTGAGCCCGGTCCCCTTCGCCAAGTGGGGACTCGACATCCTGGGGCCCTTCCCAAAGGCCTCCGGGGGAAGGAAGTATCTAGTCGTCGCCGTGGACTATTTCACAAAATGGGTCGAAGCAGAGCCGCTGGCGCGGATCACGTGGACGGACATGAAGGGCTTCATCTGGCAATCCGTCATATGCCGCTTCGGGATTCCCCGTTCCATAGTCACGGATAACGGAAAGCAGTTCGACTGCGAGGGCTTCCGCGACTTCTGCTCGGGCTGGGGGATTAAACTCCAATTCGCATCAGTCGCCCACCCACAGTGCAACGGAATGGCGGAGGCCGCGAATAAATGTATCTTGAACCCGATGAAGAAGAAGGTGGACGCCTCCCTGGGAGCATGGGTCGATGAGCTACCAGGGATCCTATGGTCCTATCGCACCACCCACAAGGCCTCGACCGGAGAAAGTCCCTTCATGCTAGCGTACGGATCGGAGGCGGTTGTACCTGTGGAAATCGGCGAAGAGACGCTCCGGCTAAAACTCTTCGACGAGGAAATCAACGGAGAAGGGCTCGGCCTCAGCCTTGAGCTGATAGATGAGGTCCGGGACAAGGCCCTAACCAGCCTCGTCAAACACAGCCAGAGGATGGCCCGATACTACGACTCCCGGGTGAAACCGCGGACCTTCAGGATCGGCGATTTGGTCCTCCGCGACGCCACCTTCCGCCCCGAGACTGCGCAGAGGGGAAAGCTGGCCGCCAAATGGGAGGGGCCCTACACGGTCATTGACATTGTCGGACCGGCCACCTACATCCTTGCCACCCCCGAAGGGAGCGAGCTGGCCCACCCTTGGAACGCGAAACATCTGCTGAAATTCTACCAATAGTTGTGAGTTTCTCTTTTTTCGCGCAATATACACATCTACACGTTTTTCCCAACCTGGTTGTTCCTACACAAATTTTGCAGTTCGCTAAAACTACGAACCTCTGGGGCAGGGCCAACCCTAGCCACCCAAACCAGAGAAGGGCACGGGCCGGGCTACGCGCCCGCTCCCCCCCTCCAGACATCTGGGGCAGGGCCAACCCTAGCCACCCAAATCAGAGAAGGGCACGGGCCGGGCTACGCGCCCGCTCCCCCCCTCCAGACCTCTGGGGAAGGGCCAACCCTAGCCACCCAAACCAGAGCAGGGCACGGGCCGGGCTACGCGCCCGCTCCCCCCCTCAAGACCTCTGGGGCAGGGCCAACCCTAGCCACCCAAACCAGAGGTGGGCACGGGCCGGGCCACTCGCCCGCTCCCCCCCTCCAAACCTCTGGGGCAGGGCCAACCCTAGCCACCCAAACCAGAGAAGGGCACGGGCCGGGCTACGCGCCCGCTCCCCCTCTCCAGACCTCTGGGGCAGGGACAACCCTAGCCACCCAAACCAGAGAAGGGCACGGGCCGGGCTACGCGCCCGCTCCCCCCCTCCAGACCTCTGGGGCAGGGCCAACCCTAGCCACCCAAACCAGAGGTGGGCACGGGCCGGGCTACGCGCCCGCTCCCCCCCTCCAGACCTCTGGGGCAGGGCCAACCCTAGCCACCCAAACCAGAGAAGGGCACGGGCCGGGCTACGCGCCCGCTCCCCCCCTCCAGACCTCTGGGGCAGGGCCAACCCTAGCCACCCAAACCAGAGAAGGGCACGGGCCGGGCTACGCGCCCGCTCCCCCCTCCAGACCTCTGGGGCAGGGCCAACCCTAGCCACCCAAACCAGAGCAGGGCACGGGCCGGGCTACGCGCCCGCTCCCCCCCTCAAGACCTCTGGGGCAGGGCCAACCCTAGCCACCCAAACCAGAGGTGGGCACGGGCCGGGCCACGCGCCCGCTCCCCCCCTCCAGACCTCTGGGGCAGGGCCAACCCTAGCCACCCAAACCAGAGAAGGGCACGGGCCGGGCTACGCGCCCGCTCCCCCCCTCCAGACCTCTGGGGCAGGGCCAACCCTAGCCACCCAAACCAGAGAAGGGCACGGGCCGGGCTACGCGCCCGCTCCCCCCCTCCAGACCTCTGGGGCAGGGCCAACCCTAGCCACCGAAACCAGAGAAGGGCACGGGCCGGGCTACGCGCCCGCTCCCCCCCTCCAGACCTCTGGGGCAGGGCCAACCCTAGCCACCCAAACCAGAGCAGGGCACGAGCCGGGCTACGCGCCCGCTCCCCCCCCTCCAGACCTCTGGGGCAGGGCCAACCCTAGCCACCCAAACCAGAGGTGGGCACGGGCCGGGCCACGCGCTCGCTCCCCCCCCTCCAGACCTCTGGGGCCGGGCCAACCCTAGCCACCCAAACCAGAGAAGGGCACGGGCCGGGCTACGCGCCCGCTCCCCCCCTCCAGACCTCTGGGGCAGGGCCAACCCTAGCCACCCAAACCAGAGAAGGGCATGGGCCGGGCTACGCGCCCGCTCCCCCCCTCCAGACCTCTGGGGCAGGGCCAACCCTAGCCACCCAAACCAGAGAAGGGCACGGGCCGGGCTACGCGCCCGCTCCCCCCCTCCAGACCTCTGGGGCAGGGCCAACCCTAGCCACCCAAACCAGAGCAGGGCACGGGCCGGGCTACGCGCCCGCTCCCCCCCTCAAGACCTCTGGGGCAGGGCCAACCCTAGCCACCCACACCAGAGGTGGGCACGGGCCGGGCCACGCGCCCGCTCCCCCCCTCCAGACCTCTGGGGCAGGGCCAACCCTAGCCACCCAAACCAGAGAAGGGCACGGGCCGGGCTACGCGCCCGCTCCCCCCCTCCAGACCTCTGGGGCAGGGCCAACCCTAGCCACCCAAACCAGAGAAGGGCACGGGCCGGGCTACGCGCCCGCTCCCCCCCTCCAGACCTTTGGGGCAGGGCCAACCCTAGCCACCCAAACCAGAGGTGGGCACGGGCCGGGCTACGCGCCCGCTCCCCCCCTCCAGACCTCTGGGGCAGGGCCAACCCTAGCCACCCAAACCAAAGCAGGGCACGGGCCGGGCTACGCGCCCGCTCCCCCCCTCAAGACCTCTGGGGCAGGGCCAACCCTAGCCACCCAAACCAGAGGTGGGCACGGGCCGGGCTACGCGCCCGCTCCCCCCCTCCAGACCTCTGGGGCAGGGCCAACCCTAGCCACCCAAACCAGAGCAGGGCACGGGCCGGGCTACGCGCCCGCTCCCCCCCTCCAGACCTCTGGGGCAGGGCCAACCCTAGCCACCCAAACCAGAGAAGGGCACGGGCCGGGCTACGCGCCCGCTCCCCCCCTCCAGACCTCTGGGGCAGGGCCAACCCTAGCCACCCAAACCAGAGCAGGGCACGGGCCGGGCTACGCGCCCGCTCCCCCCCTCAAGACCTCTGGGGCAGGGCCAACCCTAGCCACCCAAACCAGAGGTGGGCACGGGCCGGGCCACTGATCACTCCTTATTTTACACCCTTTTCCCGCATGTTTGCATGCCATTTTGATCGCCCAAATCATGTTTTTCACGATATATCGACGATATTGCGATGCTTTTCACGATTTGTTGTTTTTGTCGCATTTCAGGTGATTTGGCGCGATTAGGAGTGATCTCGAGATGCGTGTAATCTAGACGGCCACCGACGACCTCCCCGAGGGGTATTTTGCTGTTGGAGAGGAGCGGAAGAAGAATGGACGTCGCCGGAGCGACGAGGAGGCCAAAACGACCAGTTTGGGCATTTTTTGTGTCCCACTCGGCCGAGTGGAGGAGCCACTCGGCCGACCAGCGAGACACTGCTCGGCCGACCAATTCAGACACGAGTTACCTGTGCACTCGGCCGAGCACAGAAGACCCACTCGGCCGAGTGACGAAACCACGTCCGCCCGAGTGGCGCCCAGACGAAGGCTCTCAAAAAGACCGAAGTTACTGTTTTTTCGGCCTCTGAGCTTCAGAAGACCCACTCGGCCGAGTGGCAAATCCCGTCCGCCCGAGTGAAGTGAAGCCATCGGCCGAGTGACGACAACTCACTCGGCCGAGCCGCCCCCGAACTGAAGACCCCTGAAGCCCACGACTTACTGGAAATTGACAGGGTTTTCACTCGGCCGAGCGACTTTCGTCACTCGGCCGAGTGCGATGCGCTGCCTGTAGCGAAATTTGCGGAAAACAGGCTGTGCAGGGGCGTTTTGGTCAGGATTTTTAGACGATTTTTGGGGCTATTTAAGCTCTGTTTTTACCCTAGTTTTGAGAGCCTCCTCTCAGATTTTTTGCAGCTTTTTGAGTCTACTTTTTAGCTTTATTAATTGTGATTGGTGAAGGGAAAGACTTGGATTTTTATTGGGTTGATTGAAGATCTACATTGGTTTGCACTTCTCTTCCACAAAAACTCTATTTTTTATTGTTTATATCATTGTTGTGATGAATTCCATTGTCTATTTCTTTGCCAATTATTGTGCTATTGCTATGATTAGTGAGTAGTCTCCACGTCTTGGGGCGTGGGGATGAACCCTACAAGCCCAATTTCGTATTTGTGTTGAACCGGTAGAAATTGAGCTAGGATTGTTATTAGGGATTAGATTGGGATCGAACTACTACGGATAGCTAGGTATTCACATCAATTGGGATTTGCAAGAGATTGGATCCCAATTCGATAGGAAGCCCTAGAAATCCGAATTGGGTTGGAGTCGGATTTTCGAAGTATCGGTTTGCAAGAAATTGGACCGATGCTAGGATCTCCGGTTGCAATTCCGCGCCGATACCCGTTTGCAAGAGATTGGACGGGTAGGAACTATCCTAATTTAGATTGTGGACCGAGTTTGCAAGAGATTGGACTCGGTGCGCAATTGGACGATGATGTTGATCCCAATGCTAGCTTCCCTAGGCTAGGGTTTGCAAGAGATTGGACCCAAACCTAGGATAGCTATAGACCGGCAACAGCGCGAGAGCGTGAGCTTGGTTTCACATTTAGTTGCAACTAGTTCATCCAAATTCTCATCCTAGCGATTTCGATACCGGCGAACCACAATTGTGAAATACGGTGAGTAGTGGGGATTCCCCATTCCCTAGGCGTTCTCTATTTGATTTGATATTTCGCACTTTTGTCTGACGATTGTGACAGGATCGCCCAAGGCAATTATCCCTCTAAATAGCCAGGTTGATTAGGAGCAAGCACGGTCATTCGTCCTCCCTGTGTTCGATACCCGCTCGCCGTTATACCGTGCGCTTGCGGTAAAACTACAACCGTCGCCCCGGGACGTGTACGCCGGGGCGCGAACAAGTTTTTGGCGCCGCTGCCGGGGAGGCGATTGCGTTTGATTCTTTTTTCACCTAGCTATTTCTTTCTTTTATTTTCTTTTTATTTTATTTCTTTTACCATTATTATTTCCTTTGCTATTTCTACCTAACCCTTCCACGGTACTAATCATCTCTTTGAAACTCTGCTTTCACTGTGCATGTACACGAGATCTACGGCGGATCCCGAAGCCCTATTATTCGATCCCGAGATCGAACGTACCGCGCGGAGACTCAGAGCGGAAAGGAGACAATATCCGGAAGGGGGGTTTATGACCAACCGGGAAACTCCTGAAGAATTGGCGGCGAGAATGGCGAGAATAATATCTATTCGCGATAGGCTTCGGCCTAAAACCTCTTCTACTACGTCATCCATCGCCGTGCCGGAGTTGGCGGCCGACAAGAACTTCGAGCTAAAGGCGGGGTTGGTGGTTTTGATGCAACAAGACCCCTTTCATGGGAACGCTCACGAGAACCCCCACTACCACATCCAATCTTTCTTGTCGAAGTGCGCCACTTTCCAAATGCCGGGGGTCCCGATTGATGCCATCAGACTGCGCCTCTTCCCCTTCACGCTAAAGGACAAAGCACTCTATTGGCTGAGGACGCAAGCTGACGGAGTTTTCACCTCTTGGGACGGGTTGGCGGATGCATTCATTGATAAATTCTATCCACCATCCAAGACGGTGAAGATCCGGAGCGCTCTCATGTCCTTCAAGCAAGGACCACACGAGACGCTCTATGAAGCTTGGGAGCGATTTAAGGATTTGCAGCACCAGTGCCCGCACCACAGTATAGAAGATTGGGAGTTAGTGCACAGCTTCTACAACGGTCTCCAACCGGGGACCAAACAAATTATTGATGCCGCGGCGAATGGTGCAATCTTGTCAAAGACTCCCGAGGAAGCTACGGCCCTAATTGAGGAGATGGCCTCTAATAACCAACAATGGGGCGATGAGCGAGGACACTCTACGTCCTCCTTAAAGCCGACTAGCATCTACGAGGCAAAGGCCGTAGCGGAGCTTACGAGCAAATTCGATTCTCTCCACAAGGTGGTGGAGAGATTGGAGAAATTCATAACGGAGCCTCAAGGAAGCCCTTCCACCTCCACGCCGGCAAGCCAAATGAGTGATTGGCAAGACCAATCTCAAGCCATGTATTCGGGAGGAGAGCAAGGAGAAGGATCCTTGGAGCAAGTGCAATATGTTGCGGGGAACCAAGGGTATTGGTCTAATCCGGCCGCAAGAAATCACCCGGGATTCTCCTACGCCAACAATGAAGGAGCTTTGAACCCGCCACAACAACCGCCTAATCAAGCTCGACCACCACCACCCCAACAACAATACTATCCGCCGAGGGGGCCTCCACAACAAAACTTCCAACCAAAGCAACAAGTCCCACCTTATAGGCCTCCCGGATACAACCAAGGGTGGAGGAATCAAAACCAAAACCCTCCACAAGCTCCACAAAGATCCGATTTCGAAACTAGAGTGGAGGCGTTCATGGTCGAGCAAAACAAGGTGAATGCTACTTTGAAGGCGGGACAAGATTCTCTCAATACCGTAGTGGCTCAAATTTCGGAACAATTAGCGGTGCTCAACCGGAACACTCAAAGATTGCCGGCGCAACCGGAGCAAAACCCACGGGGCAATACGGGCCACATCAACGCCGTAGTTGCCGTCACAACTAGAGGCGGGAAGGACACCACCCCCGCCATGATTCCTATTGAGGAGGCCGTGGAGGAAAGCTTGGAGCCGGTTGAGCCGGTAGTTGAGGTCGATAAGGAGAAGGAGCCACAAGACAAGGAGAAATCTAGGGCGGAGCTATTAACTGAGGAGAGGCGCTTCATGCCACCGGTCCCATTCCCCCAAAGACTAGCGAAAGCGAAAATGGAGAAAAGGCTAGCGAAATTCCTCGAGTATCTAAGAGGAGTTAGCCTAAATATTCCCTTCCTTGACGCCATCATCGAGATCCCCACATATGCCAAATTCTTGAAGGACTTGATTTCGGGGAGAAAGAGGAAGGAGAAGATCATGCTAGCCGAGGAGGGCTCTTGGTTCACCAAGAGAGAAAAGGAGCCGGCAAAATTCAAAGATCCGGGGAGTTTTCGGATTCCTTGCACTTTGGGCGGTGTGCCTCTTCAAAAGGCGTTGGTAGATCTTGGGGCTAGTGTGAGTCTCATGCCCCTCTCCATGTTCTTAAAGCTTAACACCGGGACAACGTTGAAACCCACCGACATGCGCATTCAATTAGCCGATGGACGGATAACAAGGCCGGTGGGGATCGCCGAAGACATCCCACTTCAAGTCCCGGGAGGAATATGCTTGCCATGTGACTTCGTCATCATGGACATTAAGGAGGAGGGAGACACCTCATTGATACTTGGGCGCCCATTCCTCGCCACCGCCGGAGTCATCGTCGACGTGCGTGAAGGTACCTTAACCTTAAACGTCGGAAACATCGAGGTGGAACTCCACATTCCCAAGGCAATGAAGCACATGCCTTACCATGAGGAGCTCGATTATATGGACCTCCTTGATGAGGTGATAGAGGAGGCGATTCCTCACTCAATTGGTGCCCTTTTTGATGACGAATTGGATGAAAGCCCGGATTTAGGCCATGAGGACAATAATGATGATTCCCCAGACTTCTCCACTGATGAAGATGAAGGCGACGCTGATGTCGCAAGGATTCGAGAGCTCTGCAAGCTCTCGAAATCAAAGTCTCCAAAGAAAGCTCCGCCGGTACGGAAATCGGCATCGCCGGCTAAGCCGTTGACCGGGGCAAATGCTAGCTTGGGGGAGCCTCCCCCCAACACTATTCGAGATAGGAGACCTCCGAGGGAGACCGCTACGCCGCCACGTCCGAATCCAAGCGCGCTCCCCGGAAAGTTTGACGGGTGCATCTCATGTGCACCAAACATCCCGCATTGATTGAAAATTATAGGGGGTCGAGCTCACGACCTAAAACGAGCGCTTGTCGGGAGGCAACCCGACGGTTTTTGCTTTATTTTCATTCGTTTTTCTTTATTTTCGTTTTAGAAATTTTTAGTATTTTGAGTCACCCGACCAAAAATTTTGTGATAACGGGTCCTATTTTTCTTGACAGGAGAGAAGATAGGTAGATCATCATGAGGAGGATGAACGAGACGATGAGGAGCGCCCCAAGAAGGCGTTCGACGCTTAGGAGGAGCATGAAATCGACTGGAGGAAGAAAGACGGAGTTTAGAGTCCAAACGAAGATAAACAGCAGAAATTAAGGCTCACTCGGCCGAGTATACTAGTCACTCGGCCGAGTCAAGAAGTTCGTCCGGCCGAGCCGCTCACGAACGAGGGAAGTCTGCTGTACCCAACTCTCTGTCTATTTTCCTCATTTCATAAGAACTGCTACTCGGCCGAGTACATATATTCACTCGGCCGAGTAAAACGGATACCCTCCTAGGGCGAGTCATGCCGAGTAGCTTGAGTCACTCTGCCGAATGGACTTACTCCACTCGGCCGAGGCTGGCAAAGCCACTCGGCCGAAGCGACACCGGGGAGAAATTTTTAATTGCCTCGCTCGGCCGAGTGAGTAAAGTCACTCGGCCGAGTCGTAACTTTTTTATATAAAACCGAGGGGGGGGGCACGGTTTTCGAAAACAAAAAAAAACCCCTTCGCCCGCGCCCCCTCAGCTCCCTCGCCCGATCTCGCCTCGCCGCTCGCCCACTCGCCCGCGCGCGCCGCCGCTCGGCCTGCCGTCGCCGGCCGCCCGTCGCCGGACTCCGCCCGAGTCGCCGCCGGCCGCCCCGCCTCCGATCACCTCCGGTTCGCTTATTTTCACCGTTTTCTCCTCTCCTCGTGTATATTTTGAGGATCCATGTGCTAAACGCCCCCCTAACCCAAATCAATTCCTATATCTATCTGTTATACCTCTATTGCTCCATACATTTTGATTATTACTCGCTGATATCGCTTTTCCATGCGCATGTTGCTTTTTGGAGCTTAGGGGAGCTCAGGGGAGTTTCTACGGGCTGCTCAGGACTTCGTGGAGGCGCGGACTTCGCACGCTTCCACTACTTAGCACTCGCGGCGTGTTTGGGTAAACTCTTTCCACTCTTGTGCACACGCCGCACTTTTCACTTTTTCGGCGCGCGCTCGGGGCAGATATGCCGCCCCGGACACGGCCGCGGTCGAAGAGAGCTTCCGCCAAGCGGAAGCGGTCGGATGATGCCGGCCCCTCCCACGAGTTGGAGGACTCTCCTCCACCGTCCCCCCGCACACCCCGCACCGCCTGCAGGCCCCGCACACCCCGCACAGCCTGCAGCGCACCCACAGCCCGCACAGCCTCTCCCCGCCGATCCACAGCCACCACCACCGGCTCCACTGGTCGGGCCGCTCGGGATTACGTTCCGAGACGACGCACACCGCGCCGTCTTCGAGCGTATCTCCCAGCGCTCGATCGTACCCTCCAGGTTCGCACACCTCGCTGACCTAGGACGCCTGGGGGTACTTGAGGGGATGCTCACGTTGTACGACAACGTGGGCTGGCGAGATTTTTTCCAGGTGTCGGCGGATACTTTTACCCGTCCGACACTTGAGGTTTTGAGTTCTATCGCCCGGACCGATGAGGGATGCTCATTCCGGTTCATGGATCGAGAGTGCCAGGTCACTCTCGATATGATGAGAGCATTTTTCTCTTGGCCCGCAGTCCCCGGAGGCGATCGCGGTTATGGCCCCACACATATCCCTCCACCCTCTTTCGACGCCGGTGCCTTCTGGGCACGTATCACGGGTCTCCACGCCGCCTTTGACCCTAGTAGGGCCAAGGCCTCAGCCATCGTACATCCCTGCCTACGCATTGCCCAGCGCCTCATGGCGACTACCTTTTTGGCCAGATATGAGCCGGGCACGATGTCTACGCCAGAGCTTTACATGCTCTATGCGATGACACGTCCCAGAGCTCTATCTAGGGATGGAGACGAGCTTGTCCCCGCCGTCGTGATCGATATCGCGGCATGGTACTTAGACCGCATCATTGTATCGGTGGGCGCTCGCTCACCGATATGCTGCGGCGGCCTGATTACCCTGCTGGCTCTTATGACCGGCGAGGATTTCCCCGACGACCTGCGACGCGTTCCGGGCCCCACTTCCTTGTCGATAGACGTTATGGCCCGGATGAAGATGCTGCGTCCGCACGGCGAGCGTCACTGGGTCTGGTTGCACGGCCCCTATGGGGCCGATTACATGATTCTCCCGAGCCCTGCTCGGACTCTGATTGCACCAGCCCACGTTGACTGGCTTCCGGCGATGGATGTCCTCATCCCCGCCGCCTACGTGCTCGAGGCCGAGGAGGCCGAGCAGGGCCCCGCTGCCCACGCTGCCCAGGCTGCTCCCGCAGACCCTGCTGCGCACCCTGCCGAGCCTGCTGCCCACCCCGTCGACCCTGTGGCCTCTCAGCCTGTTCCTGACGTTTCCACTGCTCTTCACACTTCTGTCCCTACCTCTGCCTGTGTCGAGAGTACTTTTGATGAGCCCACTTCCACCACTGTCACCACTTCCGAGGCTGTCCCCACCACTCCCTCTGCCACCTCAGGCCCTCTGTCCGTGGAGCCCCTTTGCTCCGCACTCCCCGAGCGCCCGCCGACCATAGTCGAGTGCGGAGAGCCCTCGTTCACTTCGGTCGTGGAGACCATGGTTAGCATGATCTCCGCTGGGGTTACACCTTTTGGACCGCACACTTCTGCCCCAGCGGGAGATTCCTCTGTCTCCACCGTCGCCTTATTCTCCGAGAGCGTCGTGGCGTCTGTCCACACGTCTGTGCCACGGACCTCTCTGGCCACCTCGTTACCTCTTTTGCACGCCTCCTTTGCTGCCGCTGCCTCCACTCCTCGCCAGCCGGCGTCCCGGCCTCACACCGAGGCCAGGCCCACTTTTCCAGGCGCGGCCCCTTTTGTCCCATTCCCTGCTGAGCCCGTTACATACTCCACACGCGTACGCCAGCCTCGCCCTGCACAGCCTAGACCGGTGCGTCCCTCTGCACCACCCCCGCCCGACACTGTACTGCAGAGCATACGTGCTCTTGAGGTGGCGGTGAGTGGTCTTAGAGGAGACCTTCGGAGCCTGTCCTCCACCGTCTCTACGCTGTCTGGACGCTTTGACCTGATCCCTCAGATCCACTACTGCCTGACGCAGATCTTAGAGCGTCTCCCGCGCGTACCCCCACCCACCCCGCAGGTTCCCACACACACACCCACACACGCTCGACCTGCTTCCACTCCCACGCCCACCCCAGCTCAGCAGCCTACACCACCACCACCACCACCTCCGCCTCAGGACGGAGACGGCGCGGCACCGCCTTCTTAGGCACTCTTGATGCCTTGATCCATTCCTGTCGTTGTGCTGCCCGTCTCTGCTGGGTCCTGATGCACTTTTGTCCACCCCCCTCCCCTCACTTATTTTGGGATTATATTTCTGATCATATCTATTTGTGCATATCATATCATATCTACTTGGGATTCTCATTTTTGATCACATCTATATATATCTTTTTTGGGAGAGAGGGAGAGTTCTGGGTGCCGTATTTATTTTCGTATCACTCCTAGCTGTGCATGCATCATTTCCGCATCATATTTTCATTTCTTACTTTTCCTTTTTTATATTTTTTCTTCCCATCATGCATCCATCCTCACTTGCCCCTCACATTGCTTGTCTCTCTATGTGCCACACTTTGCACATTGAGGACACTGTGCCGTTTAGCTTGGGGGAGTGAGCTTTCACGTTCTTTTTTCGATTTGCCACCTTTATTTTCAGTTTTTCACACCGCTTTTCACTTTTGCACTCATTTTTCGTTATTTTCCTTTTGTTTCGCCATGCATCACGTTTTCCTTACTTACCTGTGTGCCGCATTGCATGGTTCTATTTTCCTTTTATCTTTACTTCTTCCTTATTTTTCATCTCATGCTAGAGATGAATTTTCTGTGATGATGTCTACGTGGAGTTAGCTTATTCTATATGCATGCTATATTTGTCGTGTCTTAGATTTCATTTCTGATATCATATGCTATGACTCGCTTGCATTTAGAAATAGGAGCCCACACTTTTTCCTCATGAAAATGGATAAAATTTTATTATTAGCTGAGCCTGAATATTCATATGTATGCTATCACAGAAAACACACCAAGATTCACGCATTGAATGCCTATATCTGGAGTACTGACTTCTTTTCCTTTATCACTTCTATATGCATGAATTGTACACTTCACTTCCGGATGATTGAATGATTGTTAGCTATGATATATCTGGATTAGTTAGCTTTTTTGCGATCGAAACTGAGTAGATTAGATCACCCTGCTGAAGTTGTCGTGCATGTCTTATAGAGTGAGCCGAGAGTTATATTTATTTCTTTCTCCACAAATCTTGAACAACATTTCTCTACTTTTAAAATCATTGGTGAATCTCCCCTTAGTGATTCTATTTTATGGCATTTCCCCCGTTATTAATTCCTAGCTCCAAATCTCTTATTCCAAAAAAAAAAGGAAAAAAATATATATAATAAAAGAGAGAAGAACATTCTCGTATATCATTATCTCTCTTTGAATTGGGATCATTGTATATATGATAGAAAAAAAAAAAATCCTCAATAAAAGATCCCATCTCGCTTATTTTCGTTCTTTCTTCTTTCTCTTCTTTGCCTTTGGAGCTTTATAAAAATGGGGATGTAAATATTTTTGTGCCACCACGCTTATAGATAAGCTTGGGGGAGGAGACCCATTGATGTGTGAGAGAGCGACTACTTGACATAGCACGACAACCTAGGCTAAGTGATATTCTATACTCGGTGAGATTGTTTCTAGCTTTACGAAATCCAGAAATCTAAGCCTAGCATTCATTTCATGAAACCCATACTTTTCTATTCTCTCTATTCTATGATGTGATACTCTTATACTCCAGATAGAAAGCGTTCAATTGAAAAGTGTGTGATCTGAGACTTGTATACCGCTTTAGATGATTCAGGCGATGTTAATTTTAAAATCATTCCGTTTCTCATGATTATACCGTTGTTCGTGGGTTTTCTATTTTCTACTTGCACTATTCTACTATGATATCAAAATGAGATTCTTTGACATGTATTTCTCACTCGGTGCATGCCATAAGAGTAAGTGAAACCCACGTCCTGAGAAAATGATCTAGCATCCTACCTCTTCTTTCTTTCTTCCTTTATTTTCGTTTGGTTTTCATTCTTCTTCGTTTTTCATTTTTTTTCGTTTTTCGCCGTTTTCGTTTTCCGAATCCACCGGGTTCGCTTTTTACTTATCTTCCTCGAGGACGAGTAAGAGGCAAGCTTGGGGGATTTTAATCACTCCTTATTTTACACCCTTTTCCCGCATGTTTGCATGCCATTTTGATCGCCCAAATCATGTTTTTCACGATATATCGACGATATTGCGATGCTTTTCACGATTTGTTGTTTTTGTCGCATTTCAGGTGATTTGGCGCGATTAGGAGTGATCTCGAGATGCGTGTAATCTAGACGGCCACCGACGACCTCCCCGAGGGGTATTTTGCTGTTGGAGAGGAGCGGAAGAAGAATGGACGTCGCCGGAGCGACGAGGAGGCCAAAACGACCAGTTTGGGCATTTTTTGTGTCCCACTCGGCCGAGTGGAGGAGCCACTCGGCCGACCAGCGAGACACTGCTCGGCCGACCAATTCAGACACGAGTTACCTGTGCACTCGGCCGAGCACAGAAGACCCACTCGGCCGAGTGACGAAACCACGTCCGCCCGAGTGGCGCCCAGACGAAGGCTCTCAAAAAGACCGAAGTTACTGTTTTTTCGGCCTCTGAGCTTCAGAAGACCCACTCGGCCGAGTGGCAAATCCCGTCCGCCTGAGTGAAGTGAAGCCATCGGCCGAGTGACGACAACTCACTCGGCCGAGCCGCCCCCGAACTGAAGACCCCTGAAGCCCACGACTTACTGGAAATTGACAGGGTTTTCACTCGGCCGAGCGACTTTCGTCACTCGGCCGAGTGCGATGCGCTGCCTGTAGCGAAATTTGCGGAAAACAGGCTGTGCAGGGGCGTTTTGGTCAGGATTTTTAGACGATTTTTGGGGCTATTTAAGCTCTGTTTTTACCCTAGTTTTGAGAGCCTCCTCTCAGATTTTTTGCAGCTTTTTGAGTCTACTTTTTAGCTTTATTAATTGTGATTGGTGAAGGGAAAGACTTGGATTTTTATTGGGTTGATTGAAGATCTACATTGGTTTGCACTTCTCTTCCACAAAAACTCTATTTTTTATTGTTTATATCATTGTTGTGATGAATTCCATTGTCTATTTCTTTGCCAATTATTGTGCTATTGCTATGATTAGTGAGTAGTCTCCACGTCTTGGGGCGTGGGGATGAACCCTACAAGCCCAATTTCGTATTTGTGTTGAACCGGTAGAAATTGAGCTAGGATTGTTATTAGGGATTAGATTGGGATCGAACTACTACGGATAGCTAGGTATTCACATCAATTGGGATTTGCAAGAGATTGGATCCCAATTCGATAGGAAGCCCTAGAAATCCGAATTGGGTTGGAGTCGGATTTTCGAAGTATCGGTTTGCAAGAAATTGGACCGATGCTAGGATCTCCGGTTGCAATTCCGCGCCGATACCCGTTTGCAAGAGATTGGACGGGTAGGAACTATCCTAATTTAGATTGTGGACCGAGTTTGCAAGAGATTGGACTCGGTGCGCAATTGGACGATGATGTTGATCCCAATGCTAGCTTCCCTAGGCTAGGGTTTGCAAGAGATTGGACCCAAACCTAGGATAGCTATAGACCGGCAACAGCGCGAGAGCGTGAGCTTGGTTTCACATTTAGTTGCAACTAGTTCATCCAAATTCTCATCCTAGCGATTTCGATACCGGCGAACCACAATTGTGAAATACGGTGAGTAGTGGGGATTCCCCATTCCCTAGGCGTTCTCTATTTGATTTGATATTTCGCACTTTTGTCTGACGATTGTGACAGGATCGCCCAAGGCAATTATCCCTCTAAATAGCCAGGTTGATTAGGAGCAAGCACGGTCATTCGTCCTCCCTGTGTTCGATACCCGCTCGCCGCTATACCGTGCGCTTGCGGTAAAACTACAACCGTCGCCCCGGGACGTGTACGCCGGGGCGCGATCAGCCACGCGCCCGCTCCCCCCCCTCCAGACCTCTGGGGCAGGGCCAACCCTAGCCACCCAAACCAGAGAAGGGCACGGGCCGGGCTACGCGCCCGCTCCCCCCCTCCAGACCTCTGGGGCAGGGCCAACCCTAGCCACCCAAACCAGAGAAGGGCACGGGCCGGGCTACGCGCCCGCTCCCCCCCCTCCAGACCTCTGGGGCAGGGCCAACCCTAGCCACCCAAACCAGAGAAGGGCACGGGCCGGGCTACACGCCCGCTCCCCCCCTCCAGACCTCTGGGGCAGGGCCAACCCTAGCCACCCAAACCAGAGAAGGGCACGGGCCGGGCTACGCGCCCGCTCCCCCCCTCCAGACCTCTGGGGCAGGGCCAACCCTAGCCACCCAAACCAGAGCAGGGCACGGGCCGGGCTACGCGCCCGCTCCCCCCCCTCCAGACCTCTGGGGCAGGGCCAACCCTAGCCACCCAAACCAGAGGTGGGCACGGGCCGGGCTACGCGCCCGCTCCCCCCCCTCCAGACCTCTGGGGCAGGGCCAACCCTAGCCACCCAAACCAGAACAGGGCACGGGCCGGGCTACGCGCCCGCTGCCCCCCTCAAGACCTCTGGGGCAGGGCCAACCCTAGCCACCCAAACCAGAGGTGGGCACGGGCCGGGCTACGCGCCCGCTCCCCCCCCTCCAGACCTCTGGGGCAGGGCCAACCCTAGCCACCCAAACCAGAGCAGGGCACGGGCCGGGCTACGCGCCCGCTCCCCCCCTCAAGACCTCTGGGGCAGGGCCAACCCTAGCCACCCAAACCAGAGGTGGGCACGGGCCGGGCTACGCGCCCGCTCCCCCCCCTCCAGACCTCTGGGGCAGGGCCAACCCTAGCCACCCAAACCAGAGAAGGGCACGGGCCGGGCTACGCGCTCGCTCCCCCCCTCTAGACCTCTGGGGCAGGGCCAACCCTAGCCACCCAAACCAGAGAAGGGCACGGGCCGGGCTACGCGCCCGCTCCCCCCCTCCAGACCTCTGGGGCAGGGCCAACCCTAGCCACCTAAACCAGAGCAGGGCACGGGCCGGGCGACGCGCCCGCTCCCCCCCTCAAGACCTCTGGGGCAGGGCCAACCCTAGCCACCCAAACCAGAGGTGGGCACGGGCCGGGCCACGCGCCCGCTCCCCCCCTCCAGACCTCTGGGGCAGGGCCAACCCTAGCCACCCAAACCAGAGAAGGGCACGGGCCGGGCTACGCGCCCGCTCCCCCCCTCCAGACCTCTGGGGCAGGGCCAACCCTAGCCACCCAAACCAGAGAAGGGCACGGGCCGGGCTACGCGCCCGCTCCCCCCCCTCCAGACCTCTGGGGCAGGGCCAACCCTAGCCACCCACACCAGAGCAGGGCACGGGCCGGGCTACGCGCCCGCTCCCCCCCTCAAGACCTCTGGGGCAGGGCCAACCCTAGCCACCCAAACCAGAGGTGGGCACGGGCCGGGCCACGCGCCCGCTCCCCCCTCCAGACCTCTGGGGCAGGGCCAACCCTAGCCACCCAAACCAGAGAAGGGCACGGGCCGGGCTACGCGCCCGCTCCCCCCCTCCAGACCTCTGGGGCAGGGCCAACCCTAGCCACCCAAACCAGAGAAGGGCACGGGCCGGGCTACGCGCCCGCTCCCCCCCTCCAGACCTCTGGGGCAGGGCCAACCCTAGCCACCCAAACCAGAGGTGGGCACGGGCCGGGCTACGCGCCCGCTCCCCCCCTCCAGACCTCTGGGGCAGGGCCAACCCTAGCCACCCAAACCAGAGCAGGGCACGGGCCGGGCTACGCGCCCGCTCCCCCCCTCAAGACCTCTGGGGCAGGGCCAACCCTAGCCACCCAAACCAGAGGTGGGCACGGGCCGGGCTACGCGCCCGCTCCCCCCCTCCAGACCTCTGGGGCAGGGCCAACCCTAGCCACCCAAACCAGAGCAGGGCACGGGCCGGGCTACGCGCCTGCTCCCCCCCCCCCCCTCCAGACCTCTGGGGCAGGGCCAACCCTAGCCACCCAAACCAGAGAAGGGCACGGGCCGGGCTACGCGCCCGCTCCCCCCCTCCAGACCTCTGGGGCAGGGCCAACCCTAGCCACCCAAACCAGAGAAGGGCACGGGCCGGGCGACGCGCCCGCTCCCCCCCTCAAGACCTCTGGGGCAGGGCCAACCCTAGCCACCCAAACCAGAGGTGGGCACGGGCCGGGCCACGCGCCCGCTCCCCCCCCTCCAGACCTCTGGGGCAGGGCCAACCCTAGCCACCCAAACCAGAGAAGGGCACGGGCTGGGCTACGCGCCCGCTCCCCCCCTCCAGACCTCTGGGGCAGGGCCAACCCTAGCCACCCAAACCAGAGAAGGGCACGGGCCGGGCTACGCGCCCGCTCCCCCCCTCCAGACCTCTGGGGCAGGGCCAACCCTAGCCACCCAAACCAGAGAAGGGCACGGGCCGGGCTACACGCCCGCTCCCCCCCTCCAGACCTCTGGGGCAGGGCCAACCCTAGCCACCCAAACCAGAGAAGGGCACGGGCCGGGCTACGCGCCCGCTCCCCCCCTCCAGACCTCTGGGGCAGGGCCAACCCTAGCCACCCAAACCAGAGCAGGGCACGGGCCGGGCTACGCGCCCGCTCCCCCCCTCCAGACCTCTGGGGCAGGGCCAACCCTAGCCACCCAAACCAGAGGTGGGCACGGGCCGGGCTACGCGCCCGCTCCCCCCCTCCAGACCTCTGGGGCAGGGCCAACCCTAGCCACCCAAACCAGAACAGGGCACGGGCCGGGCTACGCGCCCGCTCCCCCCCTCAAGACCTCTGGGGCAGGGCCAACCCTAGCCACCCAAACCAGAGGTGGGCACGGGCCGGGCTACGCGCCCGCTCCCCCCCTCCAGACCTCTGGGGCAGGGCCAACCCTAGCCACCCAAACCAGAGCAGGGCACGGGCCGGGCTACGCGCCCGCTCCCCCCCTCAAGACCTCTGGGGCAGGGCCAACCCTAGCCACCCAAACCAGAGGTGGGCACGGGCCGGGCTACGCGCCCGCTCCCCCCCTCCAGACCTCTGGGGCAGGGCCAACCCTAGCCACCCAAACCAGAGAAGGGCACGGGCCGGGCTACGCGCTCGCTCCCCCCCTCTAGACCTCTGGGGCAGGGCCAACCCTAGCCACCCAAACCAGAGAAGGGCACGGGCCGGGCTACGCGCCCGCTCCCCCCCTCCAGACCTCTGGGGCAGGGCCAACCCTAGCCACCTAAACCAGAGCAGGGCACGGGCCGGGCGACGCGCCCGCTCCCCCCCTCAAGACCTCTGGGGCAGGGCCAACCCTAGCCACCCAAACCAGAGGTGGGCACGGGCCGGGCCACGCGCCCGCTCCCCCCCTCCAGACCTCTGGGGCAGGGCCAACCCTAGCCACCCAAACCAGAGAAGGGCACGGGCCGGGCTACGCGCCCGCTCCCCCCCTCCAGACCTCTGGGGCAGGGCCAACCCTAGCCACCCAAACCAGAGAAGGGCACGGGCCGGGCTACGCGCCCGGTCCCCCCCTCCAGACCTCTGGGGCACGGCCAACCCTAGCCACCCAAACCAGAGAAGGGCACGGGCCGGGCTACGCGCCCGCTCCCCCCTCCAGACCTCTGGGGCAGGGCCAACCCTAGCCACCCAAACCAGAGCAGGGCACGGGCCGGGCGACGCGCCCGCTCCCCCCCCTCAAGACCTCTGGGGCAGGGCCAACCCTAGCCACCCAAACCAGAGGTGGGCACGGGCCGGGCCACGCGCCCGCTCCCCCCCTCCAGACCTCTGGGGCAGGGCCAACCCTAGCCACCCAAACCAGAGAAGGGCACGGGCCGGGCTACGCGCCCGCTCCCCCCCTCCAGACCTCTGGGGCAGGGCCAACCCTAGCCACCCAAACCAGAGCAGGGCACGGGCCGGGCTACGCGCCCGCTCCCCCCCTCCAGACCTCTGGGGCAGGGCCAACCCTAGCCACCCAAACCAGAGGTGGGCACGGGCCGGGCTACGCGCCCGCTCCCCCCCTCCAGACCTCTGGGGCAGGGCCAACCCTAGCCACCCAAACCAGAACAGGGCACGGGCCGGGCTACGCGCCCGCTGCCCCCCTCAAGACCTCTGGGGCAGGGCCAACCCTAGCCACCCAAACCAGAGGTGGGCACGGGCCGGGCTACGCGCCCGCTCCCCCCCTCCAGACCTCTGGGGCAGGGCCAACCCTAGCCACCCAAACCAGAGCAGGGCACGGGCCGGGCTACGCGCCCGCTCCCCCCCTCAAGACCTCTGGGGCAGGGCCAACCCTAGCCACCCAAACCAGAGGTGGGCACGGGCCGGGCTACGCGCCCGCTCCCCCCCTCCAGACCTCTGGGGCAGGGCCAACCCTAGCCACCCAAACCAGAGAAGGGCACGGGCCGGGCTACGCGCTCGCTCCCCCCCTCTAGACCTCTGGGGCAGGGCCAACCCTAGCCACCCAAACCAGAGAAGGGCACGGGCCGGGCTACGCGCCCGCTCCCCCCCTCCAGACCTCTGGGGCAGGGCCAACCCTAGCCACCTAAACCAGAGCAGGGCACGGGCCGGGCGACGCGCCCGCTCCCCCCCTCAAGACCTCTGGGGCAGGGCCAACCCTAGCCACCCAAACCAGAGGTGGGCACGGGCCGGGCCACGCGCCCGCTCCCCCCCTCCAGACCTCTGGGGCAGGGCCAACCCTAGCCACCCAAACCAGAGAAGGGCACGGGCCGGGCTACGCGCCCGCTCCCCCCCTCCAGACCTCTGGGGCAGGGCCAACCCTAGCCACCCAAACCAGAGAAGGGCACGGGCCGGGCTACGCGCCCGCTCCCCACCTCCAGACCTCTGGGGCAGGGCCAACCCTAGCCACCCACACCAGAGCAGGGCACGGGCCGGGCTACGCGCCCGCTCCCCCCCTCAAGACCTCTGGGGCAGGGCCAACCCTAGCCACCCAAACCAGAGGTGGGCACGGGCCGGGCCACGCGCCCGCTCCCCCCCCTCCAGACCTCTGGGGCAGGGCCAACCCTAGCCACCCAAACCAGAGAAGGGCACGGGCCGGGCTACGCGCCCGCTCCCCCCCTCCAGACCTCTGGGGCAGGGCCAACCCTAGCCACCCAAACCAGAGAAGGGCACGGGCCGGGCTACGCGCCCGCTCCCCCCCTCCAGACCTCTGGGGCAGGGCCAACCCTAGCCACCCAAACCAGAGGTGGGCACGGGCCGGGCTACGCGCCCGCTCCCCCCCTCCAGACCTCTGGGGCAGGGCCAACCCTAGCCACCCAAACCAGAGCAGGGCACGGGCCGGGCTACGCGCCCGCTCCCCCCCCTCAAGACCTCTGGGGCAGGGCCAACCCTAGCCACCCAAACCAGAGGTGGGCACGGGCCGGGCTACGCGCCCGCTCCCCCCTCCAGACCTCTGGGGCAGGGCCAACCCTAGCCACCCAAACCAGAGCAGGGCACGGGTCGGGCTACGCGCCCGCTCCCCCCCCCCTCCAGACCTCTGGGGCAGGGCCAACCCTAGCCACCCAAACCAGAGAAGGGCACGGGCCGGGCTACGCGCCCGCTCCCCCCCTCCAGACCTCTGGGGCAGGGCCAACCCTAGCCACCCAAACCAGAGAAGGGCACGGGCCGGGCGACGCGCCCGCTCCCCCCCTCAAGACCTCTGGGGCAGGGCCAACCCTAGCCACCCAAACCAGAGGTGGGCACGGGCCGGGCCACGCGCCCGCTCCCCCCCTCCAGACCTCTGGGGCAGGGCCAACCCTAGCCACCCAAACCAGAGAAGGGCACGGGCTGGGCTACGCGCCCGCTCCCCCCCTCCAGACCTCTGGGGCAGGGCCAACCCTAGCCACCCAAACCAGAGAAGGGCACGGGCCGGGCTACGCGCCCGCTCCCCCCCTCCAGACCTCTGGGGCAGGGCCAACCCTAGCCACCCAAACCAGAGAAGGGCACGGGCCGGGCTACGCGCCCGCTCCCCCCCTCCAGACCTCTGGGGCAGGGCCAACCCTAGCCACCCAAACCAGAGAAGGGCACGGGCCGGGCTACGCGCCCGCTCCCCCCCTCCAGACCTCTGGGGCAGGGCCAACCCTAGCCACCCAAACCAGAGCAGGGCACGGGCCGGGCTACGCGCCCGCTCCCCCCCTCCAGACCTCTGGGGCAGGGCCAACCCTAGCCACCCAAACCAGAGGTGGGCACGGGCCGGGCTACGCGCCCGCTCCCCCCCTCCAGACCTCTGGGGCAGGGCCAACCCTAGCCACCCAAACCAGAACAGGGCACGGGCCGGGCTACGCGCCCGCTCCCCCCCTCAAGACCTCTGGGGCAGGGCCAACCCTAGCCACCCAAACCAGAGGTGGGCACGGGCCGGGCTACGCGCCCGCTCCCCCCCTCCAGACCTCTGGGGCAGGGCCAACCCTAGCCACCCAAACCAGAGCAGGGCACGGGCCGGGCTACGCGCCCGCTCCCCCCCTCAAGACCTCTGGGGCAGGGCCAACCCTAGCCACCCAAACCAGAGGTGGGCACGGGCCGGGCTACGCGCCCGCTCCCCCCCTCCAGACCTCTGGGGCAGGGCCAACCCTAGCCACCCAAACCAGAGAAGGGCACGGGCCGGGCTACGCGCTCGCTCCCCCCCTCTAGACCTCTGGGGCAGGGCCAACCCTAGCCACCCAAACCAGAGAAGGGCACGGGCCGGGCTACGCGCCCGCTCCCCCCCTCCAGACCTCTGGGGCAGGGCCAACCCTAGCCACCTAAACCAGAGCAGGGCACGGGCCGGGCGACGCGCCCGCTCCCCCCCTCAAGACCTCTGGGGCAGGGCCAACCCTAGCCACCCAAACCAGAGGTGGGCACGGGCCGGGCCACGCGCCCGCTCCCCCCCTCCAGACCTCTGGGGCAGGGCCAACCCTAGCCACCCAAACCAGAGAAGGGCACGGGCCGGGCTACGCGCCCGCTCCCCCCCCTCCAGACCTCTGGGGCAGGGCCAACCCTAGCCACCCAAACCAGAGAAGGGCACGGGCCGGGCTACGCGCCCGGTCCCCCCCTCCAGACCTCTGGGGCACGGCCAACCCTAGCCACCCAAACCAGAGAAGGGCACGGGCCGGGCTACGCGCCCGCTCCCCCCTCCAGACCTCTGGGGCAGGGCCAACCCTAGCCACCCAAACCAGAGCAGGGCACGGGCCGGGCGACGCGCCCGCTCCCCCCCTCAAGACCTCTGGGGCAGGGCCAACCCTAGCCACCCAAACCAGAGGTGGGCACGGGCCGGGCCACGCGCCCGCTCCCCCCCTCCAGACCTCTGGGGCAGGGCCAACCCTAGCCACCCAAACCAGAGAAGGGCACGGGCCGGGCTACGCGCCCGCTCCCCCCCTCCAGACCTCTGGGGCAGGGCCAACCCTAGCCACCCAAACCAGAGAAGGGCACGGGCCGGGCTACGCGCCCGCTCCCCCCCTTTAGACCTCTGGGGCAGGGCCAACCCTAGCCACCCAAACCAGAGAAGGGCACGGGTCGGGCTACACGCCCGCTCCCCCCCTCCAGACCTCTGGGGCAGGGCCAACCCTAGCCACCCAAACCAGAGAAGGGCACGTGCCGGGCTACGCGCCCGCTCCCCCCCTCCAGACCTCTGGGGCAGGGCCAACCCTAGCCACCCAAACCAGAGGAGGGCACGGGCCGGGCTACGCGCCCGCTCCCCCCCTCCAGACCTCTGGGGCAGGGCCAACCCTAGCCACCCAAACCAGAGGTGGGCACGGGCCGGGCTACGCGCCCGCTCCCCCCCTCCAGACCTCTGGGGCAGGGCCAACCCTAGCCACCTAAACCAGAGCAGGGCACGGGCCGGGTTACGCGCCCGCTCCCCCCCTCAAGACCTCTGGGGCAGGGCCAACCCTAGCCACCCAAACCAGAGAAGGGCACGGGCCGGGCTACGCGCCCGCTCCCCCCCTCAAGACCTCTGGGACAGGGCCAACCCTAGCCACCCAAACCAGAGAAGGGCACGGGCCGGGCTACACGCCCGCTCCCCCCCTCCAGACCTCTGGGGCAGGGCCAACCCTAGCCACCCAAACCAGAGCAGGGCACGGGCCGGGCTACGCGCCCGCTCCCCCCCTCAAGACCTCTGGGGCAGGGCCAACCCTAGCCACCCAAACCAGAGGTGGGCACGGGCCGGGCTACGCGCCCGCTCCCCCCCTCCAGACCTCTGGGGCAGGGCCAACCCTAGCCACCCAAACCAGAGGTGGGCACGGGCCGGGCTACGCGCTCGCTCCCCCCCTCCAGACCTCTGGGGTAGGGCCAACCCTAGCCACCCAAACCAGAGAAGGGCACGGGCCGGGCTACGCGCCCGCTCCCCCATCCAGACCTCTGGGGCAGGGCCAACCCGAGGGGGGCCACGTACCCCTGACTCGGAAAAGCAAAAGAAAACGGGGGCACGCGAACCGGGACAAAATGACATCAGTTCCCGAGTCGACGGCCCCGATGGGACTCGGCGAAACGAAAGGACGCTCGCGAAACACGCCACCATTAATGATGCGCTCCAAAAGAGGACACGCAAGAGCCACCTGGCCAAGGCGGTTTCCCACAGGCGCGAATTCAAGGAGCCCATTAATAGTGCCAGCTCAGCGCAATAAATAAGGGAGAAACCGTCAACAAGATCTACCTATAAAGAGGCCATCCCCCCCCGAAGAGAAAAAATCAACAGACATGAAAACCCGCCACTTGATCCCCCCACCCTCCGGGAAAAGGGCTGAGATACACCGCCCTAACAAAAGAGAGGTCACCGGCCATCAATGGTTCCCGCCGCCCAGAACGGCGGTGCCTAGATCCCCAGCACCACTAACTGGATATTCCGCTTACAAACAGATCGCTATCCGGATATTCCGCTTACACACGGGAAATCCACCTTTCACGCCTCCGTCCCATAAACGGGGACGAGGCGGAGAAAGAATGGCATCCGTTCAAAGTAATCTGGGCAGGCGAGAGCCCCCAGCGCTGGCCAGCCAGTACCTCCTCGCCCTCGACCTCCATCCGAGGACCTCGGCAAGGCTGCATCACCGACAAGCCCAAACGGCGAATCCTGGCATGTCAGCTCGCCGAGGCGCCATCGGGCTCGGGACCCCACCCTCAAACCGAAACAGCGGGGCGTGGGGCAGCGGGGAACGGCCCTATGCTCAAGAACCTCCCCAGGGGGCAGGGCGGGGCAAGCCGGCTTCCCTTCTCAGCGCCTATACCGGACCGAGGAAACCCCTGTCCGCGAAAAAAGACAAGGCAGCGGAGGGAAGGCGGCCCGGTCGGCAAGGTACCCCCCACCTATCCCGAGCCAAAGAGACCTCGCAACACTTCAGCCCAGACGGCGGCCCCTCGCCTCCGCGCCAAGATCGGCTCAAGACAACTTGCCCACACGGCCTGCGGAAGCCCCAGGACCCAACGGTCATTAGGCCCGTGCGACCGGGCAAGGACAGCTCTAAAGCCCCTCCCCGACTCGGTTCTGACCCTACAACGGGCGACGAACTAAAAACTAATGTACAAGCTGTGGCCCAGCACTCATAAATTTAAACGAAAACATTGTTCTTTAAATATCATAGCATGTGTCTATCCCCCCACGCCAAGCACTGGGCGAGCAACGCGCCGCCCCGCCTAACTGACCTAAGGACACCTACGAAATCTGGGACGCACAGTCCCGCTCCCCCTGTTCCCTGAAACCCACCAACAACTTTCCCCATGGCGAAAGGGGTGCATTGGGGCTCGCCTCGCGTAACCGATTCGGCCAGACACCAAATCAGGATAGACCAGTGCGTCCCATCCCGAACCCGTTCGAGGCCGCCCCAAACGCAACACGGGAAGACAACATCCCCCTCCCCCAGACAGGACACGGGGATGTTGGGGGCATAATGGGATAATGGGTAAATTGCGTAGCTCCCGCAAGAAGCCAAGACACGTGACCCGGATTGGACCGGTCGCAAGACAGAAACCCCGAAATATACGCCCTGTCCTGAAATGACAGCGGCCTTGTCCCGTCATAACAGCGCCCCGATGCGACTCAACATAACGAAAGGACGCTGGTTCGACACGCCATCAACAGCAACACGCCCCCCAAGGGGCCAGAGTGCCGGATACCGCCAGGAAAAAGTGATTCCCGAAGCGCGTGATTCCGCAGAGCCCATGAGCGACGCTAATCCACGGCGTTACCTAAGAGAAACCCGTCCGCAACACCTCGCTATAAATACCCCCCCTCCAGAGGTCAGGGTAAAGGAGGAAGAAAGACGGGATTCCCCTCCCCTCACTCCGGGCATAAAGCGGCCCTAAACGCCCCACCGAGCTACGAAAAAAGCCGATAGCCACCGACGAACTTCACTTCCCCCGACGATGGGCGCCACGGCCCCGCCACCTCCGTCCGGATATTCCCCTTACACGCGGAAGGCCCCGCCCGCCAGCTTGCCTCCTGCTTGTTACTGTATCAAAAGGCAGGTTCAGACGGCCGCCCGCGTGCCGCAACACCCCAATTAACGCCGTCCCCCTAGGCGCCGCCACCGCCACCTCGTCCTCAACCTCCCTGGGGTTCCCCCTCGGTGCGCAGGATTCCTAGCGAGGAACTCTCCAGCGCGGCGGCGACAAGGCAGATCGCGAGGAAGCGAGGAAAGGAAAAGGAAGAAGCTCCACCCGACAAACGAGGGTCAGCCCCCCGAAGGGGGAACCACCACGGGACTTCATCCCTGATTAAACCAAATGGTGGTTCACGGCGCGTCGGCCCCTCCCCGGACAACGAAGCAGAAGGAACTAGGCGGTCAGTAAAAGGGAAGACCGCCCGGCAACAGGGATCTACCCACCCCGATATAGCGGGCGACGAGTATAAACCACCGCCCATCCCGACCATAGGCTGGGTCACACCTGCGCTATCACTGTAAATATCATCTAAATCTCCGATAAAGGTTGATGAATAATATTCCTCCTTATGGACGCCTTCCCTGAGCCCAAGAGCACAACAGCTGGGAGGTCCACCGGGCACAGTGCGGTGGAAGTCCCGCGAAAATCACAAACATGTCCGGTAAACACATCTCAGCAAAAACCACAACCTTCTCAAAAAGTCGGGCTCCCCCAAAATCCGACCCAGCCGCCACATAAAGCGGCGCGCCGTTATGAGGCAACGCCCCACTTAGTTCCCACGCGGGATGAGACCTCGCGATCCCGCAACAGCGGGCAATACCCCGCGGAAACAGCGTATCCAACCCTGAGCTTGGACCCAAGCCCGAGTCCGGTTAAAGGATAATGTTACGCCATCCGAGACGAACCGGGCTTCCGCCTCGCACTCGAATGCCGAGGGCAATTGTTACGACCTAAAGATCGTAGGAGCCCGACTCCCGCCCGGATCCGTTAACATACCCCATTAACTCACCTTTACACAAAAGGGCCGCCGCCCCGAAAATCCGGGGCATCATGGAGACAGGCGCGCCTTGCAGCGCTCCCCGAACCGGCCGGGGCGGACCCCCGCAGCCGGCCGAGGCGTACCACCGCAGCCGGCCGACTCTTAGTCCGACGCTAACGACAAACAACCTAAGGATAAGGACACCTGACACATACGTCACCCGACCATCCGACAAAGCACCCCCTGACGGAAGAGCCACCTGACAGATAACGCTTTCACTTTCGGCTCTGACATCCCGACAAAAGCACCCCTGGGCTGTTGCGCCGCCTGACAAAGGCAGGTCAGAGACTCCTGTTCCCGGCGTCCTTGTCCGAAGCCTCCGCCGACACCCGAGCCAGCTCAGCACGCCTAGTCATCACCCGTCAGGTATAAATACCCCTTCTCCTCTTACGGAGAAGGGGTTGCTGCAGAATTCTCTCTCATTCAGCTATTCACACACGAGTGCAAAGGTCTTCCATATCTTTGTGCTCCCACCTATAGCTCGCCACGCGCGGTCGACACACCGTTAGTCCGACCGGCGTGACCAGCCCCCCATTTTAAGCCCTATCACTGACTTAGGCATCGGAGGGGCTAAGGGTTGAACCCCCAACCCGGCCCTTCTGACGAGTTGTTCGTGTTGCAGGAGAGCTCGCCTATCAACACCAGTCGGCGTCACCCCCTGCCGTTCAACCTTGTCCAGCCGCATCCGGCGAGATTCAGCCCCGCGACCGTCACTGGCGTCGAGATCGACTTCTTCACCCCACTAATCGCTTGTCAAATAGCCTACCTAAACCCCCTTTACCACATAACCACCGTGCCCTTGGTTCCCATTAATACAAATTCATTGTACGCGAGTTCCACCTCGTAACAAGACCCTCTGGAGGTCATACTTTATCCCCGATGCAACTAGCATATGGCGCACCTCCGGATATCTCTCATTTGAGAGTGTTTGGTTGTGCGGTATATGTCCCAATAGCACCACCGCAGAGGACAAAAATGGGTCCTCAGCGTCGTCTAGGTATATATATTGGGTTTGATTCGCCCTCTATTATCAGATACCTTGAACCCCTGACGGGTGACGCATTCAAGGCACGTTTTGCAGACTGTGAATTTAATGAGAATTTTTTTTCCAAAACTTGGCACACAGTCTAAGAAGCCAGAAGCTTCTGAGACCATTAGTTGGGACCAGAAGTCTTTGTCCCTATATGATCCGCGTACTAATCTGTGTGAAGATGAGATCCTGAAGATCCTTCACATCCAGAATACAGTACATCTTTTACCGGATAAATTCACGGACAACCAGAAGATTGTCCGTTCACACGTCCCTGCTGCCAATACGCCAGCTAGGATTGACATCCCCATAGATGGATGCAGCCCACCGGCAGCAGAATTGGTTGTACCTCAAATGAAAAGAGGACGCCCACCAGGTTCAAAAGATAAAGTTCCTCGAAAGAGGAAGACTCCTGGCGATACTAAGATTATCCCTCCACAAGATGCTGAGCTCAGACCAGCTACTTCTCCCCTCCTGATTTCCCCAGCAGAGGAAACAATACGAGAAACATCATTAAATTTTGTACGTACTGGAGAAGTACTGGACAGAAATAGCATAGTCGTCGACGACGATTTGCGTTCGATATTGCCGTTCACGTCACTGAATATGACGATGACGTCGAACCACGATCTCTAGCGGAATGTAAACGCAGAGATGATTGGCCAAAGTGGGACGAGGCAATAAGAGTAGAGCTGGACTCACTCTTGAAACGCAAAGTCTTTGGACCAGTAGTCCAAACACCAGTAGGTGTAAAACCTGTGGGATATAAGTGGGTTTTCATAAGAAAAAAAGATGAAAATAATGTGATCGTTCGCTATAAGGCACGCCTTGTAGCCCAGGGATTTTCCCAAAGACCGGGGATTGATTACGAAGATACGTATTCCCCGGTCATGGATTCGATCACCTTCCGATTTTTAATCAGCCTAACTTCTCTGGAAAGCCTAGAAATGCAGCTCATGGACGTTGTGACTGCATATCTATATGGCGATATAGATAAAAATATCTATATGAGACTTCCTGATGGGTTTAATCTACCCCCAGAGATGAAAGAGATACCTCGGGACGTATTCTCTGTAAGGCTACATAGATCATTATATGGTCTAAAACAATCGGGCAAGATGTGGTATAACAGACTAAGTGATTTTCTTGCACAGCAAGGATTCACGAATAACGAAGTCTGCCCGTGTATCTTTATCAAAAGAACGGGAACAGGATTTGTCATCATAGCTGTATATGTAGATGACTTAAATCTCATAGGATCTCCTGCACAGATCAAAGAGATATCTGAAAGCCTTAAACATACTTTTGAAATGAAAGACCTAGGCAAAACAAAGTATTGTCTTGGCTTACAGATAGAACACCTAAGAGGTGGAATCCTATTACACCAATCTAATTATACAAAGAAACTTCTACGCAAGTTTCATATGGATAAATGTCATCCTTTAGGTACTCCTATGGTCGTAAGATCACTAGATGTACATAAGGACCCCTTCCGGCCACTGGAAGAGGGGGAGGAGATACTGGGTCCTGAAGTACCATACCTCAGTGCCATTGGAGCACTTCTATATCTGGCTAACTGTACGCGTCCCGATATAGCGTTTACAGTTAATCTACTAGCCAGACACAGTGCTGCGCCCACAAAGCGCCACTGGAACGGAGTAAAGCATCTTCTGCGATACCTTCAGGGTTCCATTGATCTTGGACTTTACTACCAGAGAGGTGCCTCCCCCAAATTGTTTGGTTATGCTGATGCAGGTTATCTCTCTGATCCGCACACGGCAAAATCTCAAACAGGTTTTGTATTTACCTACGGAGGTACTGCTATCTCTTGGAGATCGGTAAAACAAACCACTACTGCTACATCTTCCAACCATGCAGAACTCATCGCGATCCATGAGGCGAGCAGAGAATGTTTTTGGCTACGCTCCGTCGTCCAACACATCCTCCAATCCACTGGCCTGAAGACCAGTGATCTTGAGCCTACTGCCCTATTCGAAGACAACGCCGCATGCATTGCTCAGCTTCAGAAGGGCTACATCAAAGGCGACAGGACAAAACACATTTCTCCCAAGTTTTTCTGGACGCACGAGCAGAAGAACGACAAGCAGATTGAAGTTCGACAGATCCAGTCATGCAACAACTTAGCTGATCTTTTTACTAAGGCATTGCCTAAATGTACTTTTGTAAAGCTTGTAAAGAACATTGGTATGCGACAGTTGAAAGACCTGCAAGCCTGAAGCTTGTACGGATCAGGGGGAGAAACATGTGAGTTGCACTCTTTTTCCTTAAGCTGTTGGGTTTTCCCACTGGGTTTTCCACAGCTAAGGTTTTAACGAGGCAAACACACTTACTCTGGATCCAGAAGTATCCACCCCTTGCCTCAGTAGCTGAGACCGAAGTGATGAATGTGTAAGGGGGAGTGTTATGAATGAGGGAGGCCTTTGGCCTCCCCTCCTTCATTACCCATTCATTAGGCCCCCATTACTTAGAGTAATGGGGACCCTTGGTCTCCTAGAGGCTTTTGGCCTACCCACTTTGAGATATATAAATAGAGCACCATGGCTCTTAGATATGGTGACTTATTCTTAGCAATAAAATTCTCTCTCTCTCTCTCTTGAGTCCAATTACCTTCTAACATATTATTATTATTTGGGTAAAAGAGAAAACCCATAAAGCGCGGCCTGATGGGCCAGCATGAAGCCCACTTCCCCCAAGATTGCTACACCTGGGCTTGAGCGGATTGAATAGGACCAAATTCGGGCTTCGGCCCTTTTGACTCGGCTTCTGGTTGCGAACTAGGGTTTCCAACGTCGTATAGATCCATTATAAAATCGACCTCATCGGCTCTGTCGATCAATCGTTACCATCCTAGGGTTGAAGGGTCTTCCATCTGATTTTGGTTTTTTAATCATTTTTTCGTTTTTAATCTGGTAGATATATGAGTTTTTTTTAATAAAAAGATCTCATGGTCGTAGTTTTTTTATTCCATAGCTCAATCCATCTATTGGGAGTATGATTTCGATTTGCTTGCCGATCAATTCAATGACTGGCAGTAAACCCTTGGATCCACTCCCCATAATTTTGAGGTGTTTCAAAGCTATAATCTTCATCCAATTGGAGTAGATCTAGGGTTACGCCCGCCTCCATTTTTATCATCTTGACCACAATATTTTGAAATTATTTCCCCCCCTTTTTGATCAATCTATAATTGTCGAAGAGGCCGTGCTATGATTATAAAAAATTACTCGTACTGATTTGCTATCATGTAGCATGACAGACTCCTTTACACCCATAGAATATGAGCGCGTGCATCGTTTATTTGTTTATGAATCCAGTTGGGTTTCATTTGAATTTGTGTGTTATTTAAATTTTTATCGTACAATGAAATTAATAGTTAAGAAATGTTTTTGCTTGATGCCCTTTGTTTTTTGTTATCTTTTTATTCAATTATTCATGATATTACCATCTTTTTTTTTCTGTTTTGCATTGCAGCAGTTCTATAAGGTACCAATCCTCACTACTTTTTTTTGTTTAAACTATCAAACATCATACTCATTTGATATGAATATTGCCTTGACTCAATATATGTCGTAATATTTGGCATTCTGCAAATATTTTTTTGCTTCTTTTAGGTATAAAATATGCATAATTGCATATGTTAAGCTCCCCATTTGTTTCGTCAATATTGTGTTGCAATGTATCCATAGTAATATCCATTTTTTGTTATTAATATGATACATGGTCAACAACTGTTAGCTTTTTTGGTACTATTGCTATAAAGAATAAAAAATTGATGTTGGTCATGTATTGATGAATTTTCAGTGCAATCCCATGTGTTTGAAACGTTAAAAATGTTATTGATGTTTGTTTGTAAATTAGATTATTGTTTGAAGGAAAATTACTATGTTATTAGATATTTACAGATTGCAGTGATCACATTTTGCTTCATTTGACTGAGACAATCCTAGGTGGATATCTCTCTTTTGTAATATAGATATATGTATCAGTTAGTAAAAGATGAAATTTTTCTTCTTGCAAGCTCACACAAATACTTATCTCTTTTTTCGCTGATCGGATCTGTTCAATTTGTTCTTAGTGTTCTAAAACATCAAACTATTAATTTTCGGATAACCTTATGGGGGTTTACGTTCATCTGTTGCAAAGTTATGATAAAACTGTTAAACTTGCGACGAGCAATTTTTTTTTATTCACTTGAAAATGAGGGATTTTAGGTTTTTGAACATGAAGATCATAACGAATTATCTGGATCGAATGAAAAAATAATAGATGTAAGGGTTACCGCTAACCAAGAAGAAAATTTGGGGACTAAATGATGCCCTTTTTTGTCAGAAATAAAAGCTAAATGTTGTGTGTTTTTGATGTTGTCTTCATCTTTTCCCTTATCTTTATTATTATTACTACTACCATTATTATTTGGGTAAAAAGGAAAATCATATAGAGCGCGGCCTGATGGGCCAGCATGAAGACCAATAGTCTTCCCCCAAGACTGCTACACTAGGGCTTGAGCTGATGGGCTTAGGCGCTTTTGACTCGGCTTCTTGGTGCGAACTAGGGTTTCCAATATCATGGATCCATTATAAAAGTGACCTCATCGGCCGCTTCTATCCTAGGGTTGAAGGGTCTTCCATCTAATTTTGGTTTTTTTTTAATTTTTTGTTTTTAATCTAGCAGATATATGAATTTTTTAAAAAATACATATAGTAGTAGTTTTTTTATTCCAAATCTCAATCCAACTATTGGGAGTATATTTTCGATTTGCTTCCCGATCAATTCGATCAATTCAATGACGGGCAGTAAGCCATTGGATCACACTCCCCATAATTTTTGAGGCATTTCAAAGACCTAATCTTTAATTTTTATCATCTTGACCACAGTATTTTGAAATTATTTCCCCCATTTTTTGATCAATCTTTAATTGTCGAAGAGGCCGTGCTATGATTATAAAAATTCCTCGTACTGATTTGCTATCATGTAGCATGACAGACTCCTTTACACCCATAGAATATGAGCGCGTGCATCGTTTATTTGTTTATGAATCCAGTTGGGTTTCATTTGAATTTCTGTGTTATTTAAATTTTTATCGTACAATGAAATTAATAGTTAAGAAATGTTTTTGCTTGATGCCCTTTGTTTTTTGTTATCTTTTTGTTCAAATATTCATGATATTACCATCTTTTTTTTTTCTGTTTTGCATTGCAGCAGTTCTATAAGGTACCAATCCTCACTACTTTTTTTGTTTAAACTATCAAACATCATACTCATTTGATATGAATATTGCCTTGACTCAATATATGTCGTAATATTTGGCATCCTGCAAATATTTTCTTGCTTCTTTTAGGTATAAAATATGCATAATTGCATATGTTAAGCTCCCCATTTGTTTCGTCAATATTGTGTTGCAATGTATCCATAGTAATATCCATTTTTTGTTATTAATATGATACATGGTCAACAACTGTTAGCTTTTTTGGTACTATTGCTATAAAGAATAAAAAATTGATGCTGGTCATGTATTGATGAATTTTCAGTGCAATCCCATGTGTTTGAAGCGTTAAAAATGTTATTGATGTTTGTTTGTAAATTAGATTATTGTTTGAAGGAAAATTACTAAGTTATTAGATATTTACAGATTGCAGTGATCACATTTTGCTTCATTTGACTGAGACAATCCTAGGTGGATATCTCTCTTTTGTAATATAGATATATGTATCAGTTAGTAAAGGATGAAATTTTTCTTCTTGCAAGCTCACACAAATACTTATCTCTTTTTTCGCTGATCGGATCTGTTCAATTTGTTCTTAGTGTTCTAAAACATCAAACTATTAATTTTCGGATAACCTTATGGGGGTTTACGTTCATCTGTTGCAAAGTTATGATAAAACTGTTAAACTTGCGACGAGCAATTTTTTTTATTCACTTGAAAATGAGGGATTTTACGTTTTTGAACATGAAGATCATAACGAATTATCTGGATCGAATGAAAAAATAATAGATGTAAGGGTTACCGCTAACCAAGAAGAAAATTTGGGGACTAAATGATGCCCTTATTTGTCAGAAATAAAAGCTAAATGTTGTGTTTTTTTGATGTTGTCTTCATCGTTTCCCTTATCTTTATTATTATTACTACTACCATTATTATTTGGGTAAAAAGGAAAATCATATAGAGCGCGGCCTGATGGGCCAGCATGAAGACCAATAGTCTTCCCCCAAGACTGCTACACTAGGGCTTGAGCTGATGGGCTTAGGCGCTTTTGACTCGGCTTCTTGGTGCGAACTAGGGTTTCCAATATCATGGATCCATTATAAAAGTGACCTCATCTGCCGCTTCTATCCTAGGGTTGAAGGGTCTTCCATCTAATTTTGTTTTTTTTTAATTTTTTGTTTTTAATCTAGCAGATATATGAATTTTTTAAAAAATACATATAGTAGTAGTTTTTTTATTCCAAATCTCAATCCAACTATTGGGAGTATATTTTCGATTTGCTTCCCGATCAATTCAATGACGGGCAGTAAGCCATTGGATCACACTCCCCATAATTTTTGAGGCATTTCAAAGACCTAATCTTCCTCCAATTGGAGTAGATCCAGGGTTACGCCTGCCTCCATATGAATCATTTTGACCACAATATTTTGAAATTATTTCCCCCAATTTTTTGATCAATCTATAATTGTCGAAGAGGCCGTGCTATGATTATAAAAAATTCCTCGTACTGATTTGCTATCATGTAGCATGACAGACTCCTTTACACCCATATAATATGAGCGCGTGCATCGTTTATTTGTTTATGAATCCAGTTAGGTTTCATTTGAATTTGTGTGTTATTTAAATTTTTATCGTACAATGAAATTAATAGTTAAGAAATGTTTTTGCTTGATGCCCTTTGTTTTTTGTTATCTTTTTGTTCAAATATTCATGATATTACCATCTTTTTTTTTTCTGTTTTGCATTGCAGCAGTTCTATAAGGTACCAATCCTCACTATTTTTTTGTTTAAACTATCAAACATCATACTCATTTGATATGAATATTGCCTTGACTCAATACATGTCGTAATATTTGGCATCCTGCAAATATTTTCTTGCTTCTTTTAGGTATAAAATATGCATAATTGCATATGTTAAGCTCCCCATTTGTTTCGTCAATATTGTGTTGCAATGTATCCATAGTAATATCCATTTTTTGTTATTAATATGATACATGGTCAACAACTGTTAGCTTTTTTGGTACTATTGCTATAAAGAATAAAAAATTGATGTTGGTCATGTATTGATGAATTTTCAGTGCAATCCCATGTGTTTGAAGCGTTAAAAATGTTATTGATGTTTGTTTGTAAATTAGATTATTGTTTGAAGGAAAATTACTATGTTATTAGATATTTACAGATTGCAGTGATCACATTTTGCTTCATTTGACTGAGACAATCCTAGGTGGATATCTCTCTTTTGTAATATAGATATATGTATCAGTTAGTAAAGGATGAAATTTTTCTTCTTGCAAGCTCACACAAATACTTATCTCTTTTTTCGCTGATCGGATCTGTTCAATTTGTTCTTAGTGTTCTAAAACATCAAACTATTAATTTTCGGATAACCTTATGGGGGTTTACGTTCATCTGTTGCAAAGTTATGATAAAACTGTTAAACTTGCGACAAGCAATTTTTTTTATTCACTTGAAAATGAGGGATTTTACGTTTTTGAACATGAAGATCATAACGAATTATCTGGATCGAATGAAAAAATAATAGATGAAAGGGTTACCGCTAACCAAGAAGAAAATTTGGGGACTAAATGATGCCCTTATTTGTCAGAAATAAAAGCTAAATGTTGTGTTTTTTTGATGTTGTCTTCATCTTTTCCCTTATCTTTATTATTATTACTACTACCATTATTATTTGGGTAAAAAGGAAAATCATATAGAGCGCGGCCTGATGGGCCAGCATGAAGACCAATAGTCTTCCCCCAAGACTGCTACACTAGGGCTTGAGCTGATGGGCTTAGGCGCTTTTGACTCGGCTTCTTGGTGCAAACTAGGGTTTCCAATATCATGGATCCATTATAAAAGTGACCTCATCGGCCGCTTCTATCCTAGGGTTGAAGGGTCTTCCATCTAATTTTGTTTTTTTTAATTTTTTGTTTTTAATCCAGCAGATATATGAATTTTTTTAAAAAATACATATAGTAGTTTTTTTATTCCAAATCTCAATCCAACTATTGGGAGTATATTTTTGATTTGCTTGCGGATCAATTCAATGACGGGCAGTAAGCCATTGGATCACACTGCCCATAATTTTTGAGGCATTTCAAAGACCTAATCTTCCTCCAATTGGAGTAGATCCAGGGTTACGCCTGCCTCCATATGAATCATTTTGACCACAATATTTTGAAATTATTTCCCCCAATTTTTTGATCAATCTATAATTGTCGAAGAGGCCGTGCTATGATTATAAAAAATTCCTCGTACTGATTTGCTATCATGTAGCATGACAGACTCCTTTACACCCATAGAATATGAGTGCGTGCATCGTTTATTTGTTTATGAATCCAGTTAGGTTTCATTTGAATTTGTGTGTTATTTAAATTTTTATCGTACAATGAAATTAATAGTTAAGAAATGTTTTTACTTGAAGCCCTTTGTTTTTTGTTACCTTTTTATTCAAATATTCATGATTTTACCACCTTTTTTTTTCTGTTTTGCATTCCTGCAGTTGTATAAGGTACCAATCCTCACTGCTTTTTTGTTGGAACTATCAAACATCATACATCTTTGCTATGAATATTGACTTGACTCAATATTGTGTTTAGCTTTGATTTAGGTAATATAAATCATAGGAACAGGATAATATTTGTTATCCTGCAAAAATTTTCTTGCTTCTTTTAGGTATAAATATGGTTAATTGCATATGCTAAGTTCCCCATTTTTTCATCAATATTGTGTTGCAATATATCTATAGTAATATCTGTTTTTGTGATTAATATGATACGTGGTCAACGACAACTGTTAGGTTTTTTGGTACTATTGCTATGAAGAATTAAAAAATGATGTTTGTCATGTATTGATGAATTGTCTGTGCAATCCCATATGTTTGAGGCGTTGAAATTGTTATTGATGTTTGTTTGTAAATTAGATTATTGTTTAAAGTAAAGTTACTATGTTATAAGATGGTTACGGATTAAAGTGATCACATTTTGCATCATTTAGCGCTTTAAATTGAGCATTGCTTTATTTCTCATTTCAGTATCCCTACAACTCCGAACAGTAAAACAAACTTGGAAAGTTTTATGGGTGTGTGGTTTGCTATTTTATATAAGAGATTAATAGTTATCAGATGTTTACTAAGGATTTTCTTTACTTGCATCTCTTATCATTAGGTATAGTAAAAAGTAAATGTGTGGAGAAGAAGAAAATTAAGTACTTATTTTTTGCCAGTTGCGACTAAAGAAAACCCTTTAGTTGCCAACTTATACCCATTAATCTCTTTATAATGCAATGCATTTTTATAACTTATATTTTTACCAATATAATGAGTTTACAAATTAACTTATATAGCAAGTCACAAAGCATATAAAAAAATTTCAATGTTGTCATGCATGAAAAAATTTCAAACAGGTTGGTTGGAGAATCTTCCTTGAGTTTTACAGAACTTATGGTATTTCTTGTTGGAGTACAGGTTCCCTAACTTTTGGAAATTTTTACTTTCTAAGTTTGTCTTTTTGTTGAGAGAGAAATGGAAATATAAAGAGAAAAAATGTTACTCTCTAATGCAATTTTTTTTTCAATGTTTCTTATTTATTTTTACAACCAAGCAATTTATGATCCAAACATTGAAGAATTATATATAGAAACTAGGTTCTTTTAAGATTTTTCCCCGCGAAATGTTTTTTCCCAAAAAATTATTTTCATAGTCAAAATTTAAAACAACAACCAATTAATGTAAAAATATTTAGCGCCACAGGTACCTTTGACGTGGGTCCTTTTGGCGTGGAACAATAAATAC
Source organism: Scilla litardierei (assembly GCA_030789695.1). NCBI lineage: Eukaryota > Viridiplantae > Streptophyta > Magnoliopsida > Asparagales > Asparagaceae > Scilla > Scilla litardierei. The sequence goes on along the minus strand of CM061139.1, from coordinate 100,211,794 downwards.
GGGGATGCCTTCGGTGCGAAACAACAAATTTAGCGTGGAACAATAAATTAGCTTAAAAATTTAGCGAAACAAATTCGGTCAGGAACAACGCGCGAGTGCATTCGACGTGGAACAACAAATTCGACGAGGGTGTCTTTGGCGCGGAACAACAAATTAGCGTAAAAAAATTGCGCGGGCTCCTTCGTTAGTTACAAATTATCCGTTTTTGGCACGTAACAACAAATTAGCGTAAAAAAATTAAATGGACATTTTTGGCACGGACTAACATAACTCAGGTTATTTTTTCGGTGACGGTATTAAATTAAATTTTTATACTAGCTTGTTGTTTTGCTGAATTTTTTATGCTAATTTTTTAACTTTGTTTAATTTAATTGATCATGTTTCTCTATAATCTTTTTTAAGATACTTTTAATTTCAAAGTTTTGGTTTCCAAGACACTTCCTGCCTCCAAATTTAAGTTTTTCCACTAATCATTGATTTACCAAGATCAAATCTCAGTTAGTTTTTATCTTTTTCTAGTCAGTCCTAGAATTCATAAAAGGTTGTTAAATATTTGTATAATTGATATTCCTAGGTATGAATAAAGAAGGAACATGTTCTTTGTTTGATCAGTAAGCAAATGAAGTAAAGAAGTGGAGACAATATTAGTTGGTCTGAATCAAAAGGAAAATGGGACGCAATGAGATTTTAAGTTAATCTGACTCAACATTATAATATGGCTCCAATCAACAATTGGAAACCGTTCAAGATTGTAATACTGCTAGTTATAAGATAACATATTGGTAGAATTAGCATGTTCTCTTGCCAGCTTGTTCAGCATCCTACAAATATTGAAGGCATACTTTTGTCAATCTCTTGAGTGTCAAAGTACTGCTAAATGGTGTGATGGTTGCATCATAAATGAAAACTTATTGTGATGCATGTTATATGATAATCGGTAATGTCTTCCGAAGGTTGCATGATTTTACCTTATACGGGAACTAATGAAGACAGGGTTCCATTCTTGCGGTTTAGTTCACATGTCCATTATTGTATTTTGCAATTAACATTGTGACATCTCCTATTATTGCAATTGGTAAACCATATAATCGAAAGTGTATATTTGAGGCAATGACATCACATCATTGTAATTTTGCCAATCAAATGTGGTGCTACAAAATCTATGGCTGGAGCTGTAATCTAATCATAAATGTAGTGCAGCCCCAACTACTATAGTTGTAGTTTGAGCTCGAGATGTATGTTGGTGTGCACTCTTCGTTAATGGTTGATCTAAATACTATTCTTGCATTTTGAACTGATGTAGTTAGAGTTACACTTCATTGTTTGGTTCGATTCCAACTTCGTTTTGATTTTGTTATACTATTATGTAATAGAGTTGTAAAATTGTCATGGTCATCCTAGCCTTCCAAAAAAGTTGGTTATAAGGGTGGTAAAATAAAGCAAAAAAACATTGCATTTTTGTTCACTATAAGTTTCTGACAGATTCTCTTAAATCTACATTTCTTAAATAACTACCACGTGTTTGGTTTTGTGTAGTTAGAGCTGCATCACTACACTTTTTTTTCTTAATAACTAGAATAAATCAAATGCATGTGTCGGTCCCAAAGAAAATTATTTCTATAGGGTTATGCTTTGATTATTGTTTGTTACTTTGAGTAGGAAGCAAGCATTGTGTATGCTACCATTTGCAATGTTTTGTTTTTGCAGCATTTTTAATGTAGCATTCGTACTAAGATCACTATCATACTCTAATTTGATGAGGGTCCAAATTTGGAAGCCTTGTAGTAGAAACATTGTTTGGTTGTTTGCTTTGAGATTCATGTTTGGTGTCATTATGTTCTCATATGAGATTTGTTCACTTTGTAGTACTAACAAAGACTAGTCATGAATTTGGTTTGATAATTCCAATGTGACTATTTCTCATATAACAACAATTTAATCTTTGGGATGGTAATAGTCAGGTGGTGCTAGATTTGTCATTATATTTGTTTGCTAATATTTGTTTGTTATATCCTTAGTTTTTTCTGAAATGTATTAAGAGATTGACGGTTATTTGGTGGCAATTGGGGAGTTTCCTCAGTTGCAATTAATGTGGTGTCTTTTCATTGTGCTGGTAAAAAAAGCAGTGGTTGAACTCTCTTTTCTTTTTACCTATAGAATAAAAATGCGTGTTGCTTCAGTTGCAACTAGGGAAACTCCCTAGTTGCCACCTGACGCTCATTATTCTCATGCGTGTTAATGTGTATATCCAATTGTTTACTAATTAGATAACCACTGTTTTATGTTTGAAAAAATAATTAGCCCTCGTGCTCTTTAATCACATTCATGTGCAGTTATCTATTTTATGTTAATTATCTCAAGTTCTGTTCTTATCTTAAATTTTGTGTATACTTTGGTGTTTTATCATATGTTACAAAAGATATTGTTATTGTTTTATCATATGATTAATGTTCTGCTCTTGTACTGATTTTGATCTTTCATGTATCCCTGGGATGATGCATTTAGTAATCTGATCTATTATTAATATGAGGATGATTCGTGCATGCACAAAAAACATTTTCCCCATTTTTTGAATTTTTTTAAATAGTATGGATGTATGCATTCTAAAACCCCAAAACCCCAAATTTGGGTGAACCCTAGGGGCATTTGACACTCGATCCACTTGTTGTAAAAGTTCTATTTTTCAGCAACTTTTGAGGCCAGTTGCAACTTTTGAGGCTGTTGAATTTGCAATAGCATTGGATTTACTTGATTTTTGGTGTGTTGATCATCCATGAGATGTACAACAATCTTATAAAAAAATTTCAAAAAAAAAATTGGGAAAAATGGGAAACTGTGCATGCCCAGCTAACATTTTTCTCTATTAATATTGTGAAGGATCGGTGCTCCTCTATCAAATTATTTTGATAGGGTTGAGGAACCAAGATTTCATGCATATGTTGAAATTAGGCAATCTGAGGGATGTGTTTTGTGTGTAACATATCTTTATCTTTCTGCCAAGGAAAAAGGAACAAAGAAATGAATCATGTAGTATTTTCTTTGTTGATTGACTTTCTTCTGTTTTGTTCTCTCTTTTATAAGTTTTTTTTTTGAATTTACTCTCTCTTTTTTTGTTTGTTTTGTCATTGCTAAAATTGTCTATATAGTTTTCAAAGTTTGTGAGTGTAAGATTTTCTTTGTTGTGACATCAAAGGTTCTGTTTATCAGTGATCTGTGTCCATTTGCACGATCATATGTATAGATGGATATCTTTATTCAATGCTTGTAATGTTTGCAGAAAATAGTTCCCCCTGCCTCTTATCTTGTGAATGCAGCATGCTATCTTTGAGACAGCTTCTGCCATAAAGAATTATCCTGTTCGTTACTTTCCTCCATCCAATGAGAGGCGGCTAAATCAGCTGCAAATAAAATTGCATCCCTGATATCCATGGGAATGCATGCAATCAATTCTCTATTTACCTGGGTTGGAGTTAAATTGCTTTCATTTCCCAAATTTATGTCACATTACGTTTTATTTATTTACTAGTAAAAACCCGTGCCTGCGGGCACAATACATTTAAGATTTTCCTCCGTGCCTGATATCCATCGGTGCAGAACAACAAATTTGGCGCGGGCGCCTTCGACGCGGAACAATAAATTCGGCTTGAGCGCCTTCGGTGCGAAACAACAAATTAGCGTAAAAAATTTAGCGGAACAACAAATTCGGCGCGGAACAACGCGCGGGCGCATCAGACGCGGGCGCCTTTGGCGCGGAACAACAAATTAGCATAAAAAAATCGCGCAGGCGCCGTTTGTTGGCGCGGAACAACGCGCGATCGCATTCGACGCGAAACAACAAATTCGGCGCGGGTGCCTTTGGCACGGAACAACAAATTAGCGTAAAAAATTTAGCAGGCGCCTTCGGTGACGGTATTAACTTAATTTTTTTACGCTAGTTTATTGTTTCGCTAAATTTGTTACGCTAATTTTTTTTTACTTTTTTAACTTAATGGATCATGTTTCTCCACAATCTTTCCCAAGACACTTTTAATTTCAAAGTTTTGGTTAACAAGACACTTTTCCCCCCGAAATTTATTCTTCTCAACCAATGATTTACCAAGATCAAATCTCAGACACTCTTTATCTTGTCCTAGTCAGCCTTAGAATTCAAAAAAGGTTGTCAAATGTATAATCGATTTTTAATTTAGACATTTTATCACTTGGCTGATTGGCAATCTCTTTCTCTTTTGGGTGTTGTAAAATCATGGGAGGTTATGCTTTTCATGGAGAGCCTGAATAGGACAAGATAAAGAGTGTCTGAGATTGAGTAGAATCCATTCTTTGTGTTTTGGCATAGTGTCACCCCAAATGACAAACATAGCATTGCTCTTCTGATCCCTCAAACCTTCTAGCTATTCATCATACCCACTCTTTTGCTTTTCATTGGCATTCTCTATCTTGCTCTCTTGATTCTTTGATACGATCTCTTCTTTGACATCAATGCAGGCATTGGTTCATCTCATCAACTAGGAGACCAAGCAAGATGATGGTTAACCAAGATAATGCTTTTTATGGGATGTGTCATGGCTGACACGATCTGATCTGGTAAACATCTTGACAAAGCCTCCAAGGATTTAACAATCTCAATGCTTTAGGGATAAAGGTAGGCATGGTTTTTGAAGTGACTTCTCCTTTAAATGAAGTGATGCAAGAAGCAATTTGTGAGCTGGTTGAACGAGGATTTTGATCGTAAGGAAGCTGGTTGTATTAGTTAGTAGATTCTTTGAGGAAGGTATGACAAACCTTATAGAGGACATCATTACAGTCATCAAAAGGTTGTATGGTCATTTGATAGGACTTAATATGTTGCTCTAGGTGGCTAGTCCCAACATACTCGACGAAGGTGAGCATCTTGAATTTTTAAGAAAGAAGTTACCATAGAAGATCAAGGAAAATTGGGTTTCTATATTCACACATTTGGTGTTGTTGGCAGGATCTTCTTCGAAGCTCATATTGAGAAGAGTGATCGTGTCTTCTCTTGGAGTCTTACATGGTAGACCTGCTGGACACCTTAAAAGTTCATGACGTATGTGTCTTTGAGGGAGCAATTTTAGTCTTATGAGGTCACTCTTGACCCCTTTGATGAGGGATGTTCTAGCGATCTTGACATTGTTCTTTCTTGCTATGACTGGGATTATGGTGGAAGTCATGAGATTGATCTTGCTTACTCTAACAAGGGCTGAGGTGATGGTCTTCGGACTGATCTTGCCTGTTTTAATGAGGACTATGCTGGTGAGCCTGCTTGTGTCTTGAAGCAGTTCACTCTTTGCCCTTCGTGCAAGATTGGTGATAACTTTGTTCACATTTGTGTGCTTCATGGTATTGGGACTCCTACCAACATCCCTTGTGGGTCGAAGGGCTCTCCCCAACTTCATCTTCTCTCAGTAATTTGGGATTGTTGATACTACCACCTGCCTCTCATAATGGCATTGATGGTGTGATGTCTGGTGAGTGTCTTCTTAGTGTTTACTATGATCTTTTTGACCATCATACGTAGTCTTGATTTTTTATTGTGGCAAGAAGGATCTTATTTTGTTTTTGGCGCCTTTGAGGAGTCTCCAATTCAGTTGGACATATATTTCACTCCAACAATCCCTTGCATGTTCTATAATATGTATCAAAGTAGAAACTCCCAACTTCTTGTCTATTGCAGCTACCATCTCCATAAACACCTTCATTTGATTGGTAAATTCTGCTATGATGACAATATGGTTTTGATGTTTTAAAAACAATACTTAAGGAGGAGGTCGGAATAACGCCGACCTAAAACACTCCAACACTCAAGTTAGATCCAATGTATATTATGTAGGCTATGGTAATTTTAGGTAGCATGAAATCATGTACCTAAATACACTGAAGGTCTCTGTATTTATGGAAGTTCTGCTGGTTAGATTGCTGGTTAGATTGACCATCCTTTTAACATAATCCTAACTTGATAAACAAATTATGATTAATTGTCATTGGTGAAGTATAATTCCTATATAAGTAGGATTCTACTATGCGAAACATCTCGTATTTCTAAAAGTATTAATTCCGTGGTAGTATTAGATCGTTAGTCTTATTGTTATGGTCTTTAGCTAAGTGAGCAATTGAATTAGCCAAAATCAGTCGGCTTGCTATGACTATCAAGACGTAAAACAAGTAATTATGCTCAAAATTATTATCTTTCAGCTAAAGCCAAAATTTGTCGGCATGCAATTGAAATATTCTTGTTCCATTTGTTCTAGTGCTGGAATCTTGCAAGATGTTTGCAATTCTACTCATTTGTTTAATAATACAAAGAATCTTACCCCCTCTTATGAGTTTACCTTTTTGCGTACGGGCTTAAGGAACAACTGAGCTTCAAATTATCTTTAAATTCTACTTGAATTATTTATAATATGAAAAAAAATTGAGCATGTTCTGCTCATTTTTGTGCTACCTCTGAGTATCAAGGGAAGTAGTCTCACTCCTTAAGTCCGGCCAGCCCACAACATACATATCATGCCTTATAAAAAAAGTGTGATATTGGTAGCAGCTAGTATATGAAATTTTCTTTTTGGCTAGCTCACACAAACATCTCTCATTTTTCGAAGATGGGATCTGTTCAATTTGTTCTTAATGTTTTAAAACTCCAAGCTACCAATTTTGAGGTGAACCTTGGGGGTTTGGATCGTTCATCTAATTTTTGAAAAAAGTTTTGTACTGAGAAACCATTAAACTGGCAACAAGTGTATAAACAAGCAAAATTCTTTGTATTCACTTCAATATTGTGGATTTGGTGTTTTGGAATATGTAGATCAAAATGAATTGTTTGGATTGAAGGAAAAAATGTCAGATGGGGAGTTTTGACGTTTTGATGCTAACCATGAAGAAAATTTCCTTGGCTAATTATGCACATTTTTGTCTGATAAAAGCTAAATATTGTGTTTTGTTGTTGTCCATGTCTTTTCCCTTCTATTTACTAGTAGTAGTATTATTTTTATTTGGTTGAAATGAGAAACCATAAAGCGGCCTGATGGGCCTGCATGAAGCCCAACAGGCTTCTCCGAAGGTTACTACCCATGGCTTTAGCTGAATTAAGTGGGCCAAATTTGGGCTTCGTTCCTTTTGACTCAGCTTCTTGTTGCTAGCTAGGGTTTTCCAATATCATGGATCCATTATAAAATCGACCTAATTGTCTCTTCAATCATCTGCTACAGTTATAGTGTGGACAGGTCTTCCATTTAATATTTGGTTTTTTTTCATTTTTTTGTTTTTCATCTAGCCGATGTATTAAAAAATTCATAATAGTGGTTTTTATTCCTAAGCTCAATCCATCAATTGGGAGTATGACTTCAATTTGCTTGCCGATCTATTGAATGACTGGCCGTAAGCCCTTGGATCACACTCCCCATAATTTTTGAGATGTTTGAAAGCCCTAATCTTCATCCAATTTGAGTAGGTCTAGGGCTACCCTTGCATCCATATTTATAATTTTGCCCACCATATTTTTAGATTATTTCACCCTTTTGATCAATCTATATTTATCGAAAAGGTCGTGCTATGATTATAAATATTACTTGTTCTGACTTGCTATCATGTGGCATGACAGACTCCTTTACACCCATAGAATATGAGCACGTCCATCGTTTATTTGTTTATGAATTCTTTTGGGTTAATTTGAATTTGTGTTATTTAATTTTATTTCCGAACCATACAATTACAGTTACTGAATGTATTTTGCTTGACGTTCATTGTTTATGTTACCATGTTATTCAAATATTCATGCTTTTATCATATTTTTTTTCTTTTTTGCGTTTCAGCAGTTCTACAAGGTTGCAGCAGTTCTATAAGGTAACACAATCCTCACTACTTTCTTGTTGGAACTATGTAACATTGTACTGTTTTGTTATGAATATTGCCTTTCCTCAAAATATGTAATAATAATATTTGGGATCCTTCAAAAATTTTCTTGCTTCTTTTAGGTATAAAATATGGTTGATTGTATATGTTAAGTTCCCCGTTTGTTCCATTAATATTGTGCTGCAATATATCCATAGAAATATATGTTTTTGTTATTATTATAGCTTTTTTGGTAGTATTGCTATAAAGAATAAAAAAACATGATGTTTGTCTTGTATTGGTGAATTTTCAGTGCAATCACACATGGTTAAAGAGTTGAAAATGTTATTGATGTTTGTTTGTATCAAGGTTTTAGGTCTCGGTTTCGGTCTCGGTATCGCTCTTCCCAAAATTTAGGTTTCGGTATCGGTATCGGTATCGTCCGTTTCGGTGGTTTCGGACGGTAGTTTCGTTTCATCGGTATCGGTAGTTTCAGATACTTAAAACTCTATTAAATACTATCAAATATTATCAAATATTAGCACAAATACCTTTTTACTAGTTACACATTTTGTTAAAAGTATTATGCTAAATATATTACATTTTTTGAGCAACAGGATTGAAAATAAATGAGAATGGCAAGCTTTTGATTAAATGGAAGGGTTTGGTGGCTGAAAATGATAACTTTGTAAATAAATGGAAAATCTTTAGTGGCTGAATGTCAAGCTTGTAATTAAATGGAAAGCCTTTAGTGGCCAGCTCACTCAAAAGGTCAAACTTCTTAATAAATGCTAGCATGTGTTGGACAATTGCACTTGCACCGTGCAAACAAAATTTAAATTAAATGCTAGAATATGCTACCATGTAAGACCTCAAATTGCAGGAGGCGGGCTTCTTCGGGAAGCGACCGGAGGCGGGTGACCATGAAGTACGTCCATCTCTTCGTTTCTTCTTCTTTTTCTGGATTTTGGCGATGTTTCCTCCTCCCACTCCTTGTTTTCATTTTTTTAAGTTTCAGTCGGTATCGGACAAGTTTTGGCCGGTATCGGCCAATACGGCCGAAACCCCGGCCGATACGGCCGAAACCGAGAACTAATGTGTGGTTTCGGACAGGTCCCTTCGAAACCGATCCGAAACGGCCGATACCGGTCGGTTTCGGCCGAAACCTAAAACTATGGTTTGTATAATACATTTTGTTATAAGATAGCTACATATTGTAGTGATCACATTTTGCGTTTCTAGTGCTTCTAATTGGGCATTGCTTTAGTTCCCATTTGGGTATCCCTACAACTCTGACGAGTAATAGGAAAGTTTTATGGGTATGCGGTTTGGTATTTTATGTAAGAGATTAATAGTTGTCAGTTGTTTACTAGGGATTTTCTTTAGTTGCATCCTATGTGGCCACTTCTCATTTGATGCAGGAAAAGTAAAATAAATGTGTGGAGAAAAAGATTAATGTACAACACATGTACTTCTTTTGCTTCACACAATGAGAGGGTTTTAATGTCAAATGCAACTAAAGAAAAACTATTAGTTGCCAACTTATACCCATTAATCTCTTTTGAACTTATATATTTACCAATTTAATTTGTTTACAAATAAACTTATATATGAATTGACAAAGCGTCTAAAAAAATTTCCAATGTTGTCATGCATGAAAAATTTACAAACATGTTAGTTGTAGAATCTTCCATGAGTTGTACAGAACTTATTATGGTCCTTGTTGGAATACAGATTTCCCCAGTTTTGCAAAATTTTGCTTTCTAATCTTGTGCTTTTGTTAAAGGGGAAGATTTGGTCATACAAGAAATTTTTTTGATCTCTTTAATGCAAGTTTTTGTTCAATGTTCATTGCTATCAATATTTTTAACAATATCTTGCATTAAAGAGATCAAAGAGATCAAAAAAATTCTACATCACTAAATGACTAAATGACAAGCATGCAAATCAATATTGATATCATTAATCAATAAGATAGCAATGACAGTTTGATAATTAATACATGATTAAAGTTAAAGAAATGTTTCACTAACAAACAATGATTATTTGAACATAACAACAAGAAATCTATAGTAATGGTTTTAGCATAAGATAAACTATTTTGCAAGCATTATCTAGTGTACTAAACTGTGATGTCTTATATTTGTGATGTGACTCATATTGGAGAGTGTAACGTAAAATTTCTTTTGTACCATAGAGTGCGACATCAGGCTGAGTCCAAGAACAAAGAGACATGAGAGATTCAGTATCCTTGAGACTGGAAGATAGGAAAAGAGGATCCTCTAGATATACGGGTCGAAAACATGATTTTAATCGCTCCCGCACTCTCTCTAATATTAGCTATACCAAAATCTGTGAGTCAAGTATATTGTTAAGGTACTGTGATTGTTGTAATGTTTTCATATCATGAGTTTGTGTTATGACTATTATTGTTTCTGATATTGTAATGATTTTCAAGTATTGTTATGAGGAGTGAGATTCTAAAGGTTGTTCAAATGGGTTCAAGAGGTGACCCCTGGTGTAACGTGTCATTTTATCTCATATTGCATTTAGTTTTCAACATGATTGTTCACAACATCAAGAGCTTGCAATCAATTTATAGTATTTAACATAATGTTCAGGCATTGTACATTAAGAGCGATATTAATGACATTTCAGTATACAATAGTTCATACTTGTTGACAAGCTATGATTATGTAATAGTTTAATGTTTCCGTATGGTTATTAACCATTGTAACATGATATGTGTCAAAGTATTAGTGTTAAGGCATAAAGTAGTTATATCAGTATTATGTTGCATGATACTTAAATTTGAAAACTGATATTAAATATTTTATAATTATCGAAATTTCAGGAGGAATTAAAGGAAAAATAATAGAAATTGTTTGAAAAATTCTTTTAAAAATACAAAATATCCATATCAAGCATATTAAAATTTCAGACCATTATATTCTACACACCTTACAAAACTTCCGTCCTTAGAATTTTCAAAAGATAATATAAAGTAACAAAAGGCACTCGAAGAATATGATGGAATGACTTAAAATGGCTCAAGTGAAGGAAAGCCGAATCCTAGAACTCTGAATTACATCTCTAGGCTGGTAGATCGTGATTATTTTAGAGTGCCGATGATTGTGAAATATTTTAATATTAGTTTTCAGATTTAAGTGACATGCTACATATGTTGATAACCATATTGGAACACTAAACTATTATATGCCTGTTGCATGTCAACAAATATATAATATTGTATACCAAAATACATGCTCTTAATGTTATACATGCCATTAATATTGCTCTTAATGTACAGGCCTGAATTCTGTGCCTGATCATTTTGATTGTAAGCCCTTGATGTTGTGAATAACTAGTTTGGAAACTAAATGCTACATGAGACAAAGTGACACGGTACACCAGGGGTCACCTCTTGAACCTATGAGAGAATTATCTAGAATAAACTCTTCATGACAATAACTGAAAATCATTACAATATCAGACGCAATATTAGTCGTAACACAAATACATGACATGAAAACAGTACAACAGTTACAGTATCTTGACATTACACTTGACTCACAAATTTGGAATAACTCATTAGAGAGTGCGAGAGCGATTGAATCTATGCTTTTGGCCCGTATCTGGAGGATCCTATTTTCATGTCTTCTCGTCTTAAGGATCCTGAGTCCATCTTCTGTCATTTTGTTCTTGGACTCGGCCCGGGGTTGCACCATGTGATACAAGATGAACTTTACGTTGCACTTCGTACTATCCAATATGAGTCACATCATTAGTATATGGCATCACAGTTTAACTAGATAGTGCTTGTAAGATAGTATATTTATGCTATTACTATAGGTTTCTTGTTGTCATGTTCAAATAATCATTGTTTGTTGTTAGTAAGCCATTTTTTGACTTTGAACATGTATTAATTATTAAACTGTAATTGTTGCCTTATTGATTAATAATAGCAATATTGTCTTGCATGCTTGTCATTTAGTGATGTATTTTAGTTTATATTATGTTTCACTTGTTTAGTAGTCAACTTTACTTGTTGTCTGATACGATCCGGTGGATCGAATCAATAAAGTTCAGATTTTTAAAGAGGAAAAATTAAAAAAGTGGAATTTTTATTTGGAATTTTATGAAGAACAAAGATAAATTGAGTTCCTTCGAGACAAACTCGATCTCCTAGCTTTTATTGAACGGATAAAAAGCCTAAAGATCCTTCACAAGATGCCTACAATTGTTCTTCACAAAATAAGCATAAGGAAATAAAATGACGGCTAGCCCTGATAAATAGAAAAAGAGTGGATTTACTAATCTAGTCTGAAAAGACTAGAATACTCCTAGATAACTAAATTACCAAAGCCTAAGCATCAAGTGGGACCCGGGTGCGGTGTGCGACAAGCGGGGTGGCGGCTAGGGGGCATCCGCATCAATACCTCCCCCCTAAAAGAGCCACCTTGTCCTCAAGGTGGAGATCTGGCTTTGAAGGCCCCCAAGGGAAAACAAAGGCTAGGGCCACCTGTCAGAACCACCGTGCGACACCCCTCCTGGAATTCCATCCTAAGCTGCTTCCAATTCTTCACCTCGCCCAACCCCCTCAGCCATTGCATGCCCAAAATCACATTGATATTGTCCAGGGGCAAGAAGTCCTCCATGATCTGCACCCCTTGTAAGGTCAGACTCAGCCCCTTGCACATCCCACTGCTCTCCTCTCTCCTCCCTGTCCCTGAGAGGACCGTAAACGTCTCCAAGGTGCTCACCTGCAACCTATGACGATCCACCAAATGTCGAGCGATGAAGTTGTGGGTGACCCCACTGTCTATGAGTACCGTCACCGGTGCGTCGTCCAATCGTCCTGACAACTTCATGGTATGGTTCGTGGTTACTCCTACCAAGGAGTTTAGGGACCTCGCTACATCCAGATGTGCGTGCTCAACCTCGCTCTCTTCCGTCATCACTGGCTCCCCCTCATCTGCATACTCCCCCTCGTCCGGTACTACCACAATCTGCATCAGCCTGCTCGCACATCGATGACCTGGACTGAACTTCTCATCGCATCTGAAACAGAGGCCTGCAGCACGCCTCGCCCTTATATCAGCCTCAGTCATCCGTTTACCGGGGATCACTGGTCGGATTTCCTTTCTCTTCATTTCCGCGTCCTCTGGTGCTACTGTAACCGTCCTGACAACTTCATGGTATGGTTCGTGGTTACTCCTACCAAGGAGTTTAGGGACCTCGCTACATCCAGATGTGCGTGCTCAACCTCGCTCTCTTCCGTCATCACTGGCTCCCCCTCATCTGCATACTCCCCCTCGTCCGGTACTACCACAATCTGCATCAGCCTGCTCGCACATCGATGACCTGGACTGAACTTCTCATCGCATCTGAAACAGAGGCCTGCAGCACGCCTCGCCCTTATATCAGCCTCAGTCATCCATTTACCGGGGATCACTGGTCGGATTTCCTCTCTCTTCATTTCCGCGTCCTCTGGTGCTACTGTAACCCCCGGAGGTGGGGTCGGTGCTGTCTGACTGCGCTGGCCCTGGGCTCCCCAAGTCCCCCGAATGCGTTTCTCCTCTGCATGCTTCTCCTCCGCCTTGTGGGCCAGGCGAAGGACATCCTCCAATGTTCCCGGGCTCTGCAATTCCGCTTGTATAGAGGGCTTCAACCCCCTCATGAAGTTCCCGATCATCACCTCATCTGTCACCCCCTTCACCCTACTGTTCATCTTGAACCTCTCCACATAATCTTCCACCGTCCCCTCCTGCCTCAAAGCAGATAACTGCTCATAGAAATCTCCCTCTGGGGTCTCCTGGAATCGGTCTAGTATCATTGCTGACAACTCTTCCCAAGTGCGAAAAGGGGTCCGCGCCACCTTCCATCTGTACCAAGCCAACGCCTTGCCCTCGAAATAGATTCCGATGGCCCTCAGAACCACCTCCGTCAACCTCATCACCTGGAAGTAGCGCTCCGCCCAATAGATCCACCCATTCGGATCCGTGCCGTCAAAAATCGGCATCTTCAGCTTCATAAGACGGTGATCTGCGTTGATGTCCCCCCTGTGGTTCCCCATCTGTATTGCGGTCACCCCCACAGCCGAATCCTCCGCCGACTGCCTCAACTTGTCCTCCTCCGTCAACCCTGTACAACTCCTCGGGCCAAACGGGTCTCTCCCACGCCTCAGGCTGGTAATGGTACCCCGGGAACTCCTGCTGTCGTGCCAACACGGACCCTCCTGCCCCTCTGTGTGGCTGTACTGGTGCTGTCCGGCCCCCAAAATAGCCTCCCGGGCCTTGTCCCCATCCCGGAAAGCCATCAAAAGTCCGTCTGGGATCAACCTGCGGCCTCGATACCTGTGGATGAGCCTCTGGTCTCCAAAATTGGGCTAATGGAGCCCCAATCGTCGTGTCTCGGGTCCATCCGCCCTCGTCTTGCCCCCAGGGGGCTGTCTGTGCTGCTGTGGGCCCCCAGGGGGTTGTTTGCGTCATCGCGGGCCCCCAGGGGGTTGCCTGCACTGCGGCAGGCCTCCAATGTTCAACCCCAGGCCTGTTTGGGCCTGTTGGGACTGCTGCAGGCCCGCACAGGCCTGCAGAAGTCGCAGCAGGCCCGGCGGGGCTTGCGGCTGCCGCGGCAGGCCCAGTTGGGCCTGTCGCAGGTTCTGTAGGCCCGGCGTGGTCTGCAGAATCTGTCGCAGGCCCTGATGGGCCTGCCGAGCTCGCTGCAGGCCCAGATGGGCCTGCGACACTTTTCCAGGGTCCACCGGCCCCTCTGTGCACCTGTCCGGCCCTGTTACGGTTTGCCGCGGTTGCGGCTTGCTCCAGAATTGTTGCCGTAGCCGTCGCCCTCTCCGGGTGCTCCTGATTCGCCGATTCAAGCGTCGATTCTCCCTGGTTTTCTTCCCATTGAATCTTCTTGCCCCGATCTCCTCCTCTTTCCATCGTTAGGGCTTGAAGCATTGCTTTTATCTTCGGAATCGACGACGTGGCTTCCCTCAAAAATTTCAGATCCGAAGTCGCCTCTTTCAGATCTGAAGTCGCCTCCTTTAGCCCTTGGATATCACGTCCCGATTGCGCGGCGTCCCTTCTCATAGCCCGGAGCTCGATTTGGATGTCCTCCTGCGAATGGGCGTGATCTTTGATGGACTCCCCTAGGGTTTTCTTCAATCCTCGATCTCCCGGTTGAACTCCTCTCGAAGCCCTTGCACCTTCTCATCCACGCCATCCGCCTTTGATCTCGTGCTTGTCGCCATCGGATCGCAATGCTCTGATACCAATTTGATACGATCCGGTGGATCGAATCAATAAAGTTCAAATTTTTAAAGAGGAAAAATTAAAAACGTGGAATTTTTATTTGGAATTTCTATGAAGAACAAAGATAAATTGAGTTCTTTCGAGACGAACTCGATCTCCTAGCTTTTATTTGAACGGATAAAAAGCCTAAAGATCACTCACAAGATGCCTACAATTGTTCTTCACAAAATAAGCATAAGGAAATAAAATGACGGCTAGCCCTAATAAATAGAAAAGGAGGGGATTTACTAATCTATTCTGAAAAGACTAGAATACCCCTAGATAACTAAATCACCAAAGCCTAAGCATCAAGTGGAACCCGGGTGCGGCGTGCGGCAAGCGGGGCGGCGGCTAGGGGGCGTCCGCATCATTGTACTTCATCATAAATATTTCTTCTATTCAGTAGTAACTATTGCACTGTTATTTTGTTGTATGTATAAGCTAAATGTCTGAAATTAGATATAATCTCTCAGGGTGAACATGTGTTAATTTCTATTTTGCTTATTCTGTTTCCACTGGTAACTAGGAGGACTTGTAGATTCTTAAAAAGGTAATGATCTCTTGATACCAGGGTGTTACATTTCAACCACACATTTCATGGTTGAAATATTGAGGAATTATACCTAGAAATATTCCTAGGTCTGAATTAAGAAGGAACCAGTTCTTGGTCTGATCGGCAAGCAAATGAAACGGAACCAATATTAGCAGGTCTGTTTTGTGGGTCTGAATCAAAAGGGAAATGGTGGAGTCTGATATAAGAAGGAATCAGTTCTCAATTTAATTCTGATGGAACAATGATGTACATATGATCTGGAATATGGCTCCAAGCAACATTTGGTAACCGTTTGTTATTGGATTCCTGCTAGTCATATGATAGCCTATTGGTAGAATTAGAATGATCTTTTGCCAGCTCGTTTAGCATCCTACAAACATTTAGGCATACTTTTGTCAATCTTTTGATTGTCAAAATAATGCTAAATGGTGTTATGGTTGTATCATAAATGATTTCTCTTTGTGATGCATGTTTTATGATAATCTGTAATGTCATCCAAAGGTAGCGTGATTTTTCTTCATAGTGGAACTAATGAAGACAGGTTTCCTATCTAATTTGCTTGTTACTTGCAAATTGTAGGCTTGTTTCATTGGTTGCAGTGTAACAAACTGGTAGTTCAAAATTCAATTACTATATTTTGCAGTTAACAATGTCACATCTCCAATTATTGCACTTGGTTAACCAAATAATTGAAAGTGTATATTTGAGGCAGTGGCATGAGCCTCCCATCCTTGTAATTTAGCCAAACAAAAATGTAGTGCTACAGAATCTAGGGCTGGAGCTGAAATCTAATAATCATAAATGTAGTGCAGCTCCAACTACTATTGTTGTAGTTCGAGCTTGAGCAGTATGTTGGTGTACACTCTGTCGCTCTAAATCCAAATCTTGCATTTCGAACTGCTGTAGTTAAGGCACACCTCATTGTTTGGTTGGATTGCAGCTTCAGTCATTGATTTTACTGACCTAATGTGTATTAGAGTTGTAAAATCATCATGATCATCCTAGCCTTCCAAAAATATTGGGTATTAGATGGGTAAAATAAAGCGGAAAAAAAAACAACCTTGCATGTTTATTCACTCTAAGTATGTTGCATACTCTCTCTTAAATCTACATTTCTTAAATAACTACATTGCATTTTGTTTTGTGTAGTTAGAGCTTGCATCACCACAATTTTGTTTTGTTAATAATAAGTAGAATAAACCAAATGCATGTGTGATTACCAAAGAAAGATATTTCCGTAGGGGTACACATTGATTATTGATTGTTACTTTGTGCAGGAAGCAAGGCATTGTGTAGCTACCATTTGCAATGTTTTATTTTTGCAGCATTTTTTACTGTTGCATTCTTACTAACATCATTATCATACTCTAATTTGATGGGAGTCCTATTCAGAAGCCTTGTAGTAGAACCATTGGTTGGTTGTATGCTCTGAGATTCATCTTTGGTGTAATTATGATCTCATATAAGATTTGATCACTTTGTAGTACTAACAAAGACTAGTCGTGAATTTGGTTTGATAATTCCAATGTGACTATTTCTCATATAACATTTTAATCTTTGTGATAGTAATAGTCAGGTGGTGCCAATTGTGTCATTATATTTGTTTGCTAATATTTCTTTGTTATATCCTCAGTTCTTTTTGAATTGTATTAAAATATTGATGGGTATTAATTGGCTAGTCAGATAACCACTGTTTTATGTTTGAAAAATAACTAGCCTTCATGCTCCGTTCAGCCACATTCATATCCAGTTATCTATTTTTATGTTAATTATCTCATGTTCTGCTCATGTCTTTAATTTTGTGTATACACTTTGGTGTTTGATTAATACATGACACGTGATATGGTTATCATTTTATTATATGATCAGTGTTCTGATTTTGATTGTTCATGTATCCCTGGGATGATGTATTTAGTAATCTGAACTATTGTTAACATTGTGAATGATTGGCGCTCCTCTATCAAATTATTTTGATGGGGTTGAGGAACCGAGATTTCATGCATATGTTGAAATCAGGCAATCTGAGGGATGTGTTTTGGCTTTAACATAGCTTTATCTTTCTGCCCAAGGAAAACAGAACGAAGGAATGAATTCATTAGTATCTATTTATTTGGTTAATTGACTTTAGTCTGTTTTGTTCTCTCCTTCATAAGTTTTCCTTTTGAATTTACCTTCTATATTTTTTTTGATGGATTTGTCATTTGCTAAAATGGTCTATATAGTTTTCAAAGTTTGTGAGCTTAAGATTTTCAATGTTGTGGCAGCAAAGGTTCTGTTTATTATTGATCGGTGTCCATTTGCCTGATCATATGTATAGTCGGATATCTTTATTCAATGCCGGTAATGTTGGCAGAAAATAGTTCACTCTGCCACTGGTCCTGTAAATGCAGAATGCAATCTTTGAGACAGCTTCAGCCATAGAGAGTTATCCCGTGCCTTGCTTCCCCTCCAATGAGAGTCGGGCGACAAATAAATTTGCGTCCATGTTGTCTACGGGATTGCAATCAATTCTTGGTTAACCTGTGTTTGAGTTGATTGCATTAGAATGCAGGAGTTTTTGTTTTCTTTTCTTCACAATTTATGGCACGTTATGTTCTATTTAGTTTTTTAATTTAGACATTGAACAATGAGACGTGTAATTCTATGATACACTGATTTGTGGGATATTTTTCTCATTATTACATTAACGATACACTGACGATGCTAACTGAGGCTGGCACAATCATGGATGAGGAGTTAGGCGCCGGCCCTAAATCAAGACCATGAAACATGCGAATGGACCCGAAAGTATGATCTATATAGTTAGCTAAAACGAAAAAATTTCAGTTAGGATGCTTTAAACTAAACAAATCCTTATCATAACGACGAACCCCAAAATATTCATGGGGACGACTGCAAGGATCATATCAAATACCCTGAGGAGACTAACCAATGATCACTACCATGAAGCTAATGTGAAAGCCATGTAACAAACCATATCATCAACTTGAAGTAAGAGATAGATATTGAACCAAGGAGATACCCCTCACATGCTAATAGTCTCAGCGTCGCACCGATTGAACGAGAAACAACCAATGATCATGCTATGCGTACCTTGTATTTACTTCATTGTGGGGAGAATCTACTATCCACAACAGCCTTTAGAGTAGTTAGTGAGAATGGTCCAATAAAGACATGGATTACCTCTTGAAGAAGATGAGGCACCAACAGCAGCAAAGGTAGAGGGAGTCCAACAGATCCACTAAACAAGATTCCAAGAGGATGCATGATGGCCCTCCCTTACAAGAACAATACAGAAGGTGCCACGTGCATCTTCGAAGGCATGACTACAGAAACCCTCTCTTTTCCAACATCATACACCAACTTCAAAGTTCAAGATGCCCTCTTTTATCTAGTACGATGGGACTAGCAACTCAAAGCATCATTTTAAATCTTAATGTATCTTCGATGCATCAAATGCGCTTTTCTACCCTTGTTGACTCACTGAAAAAATCTGGTATAACAAACTTCCTTTAAATCCAGTAGCCTTATTTAATCAGCTTGCCTGCACATTTGCTCGCCACTCCACCTTGAGTATGAAGATATGAAAGAACCATATATACCTACTTTATGTCCTTAAGTAGTAGGATAAGAAGAGCATTAGAAACTTCGTCAAATGTTAATTACCATAATCTGTTGCATGTCATGAAAGTAGTAGGATAAGAAAGGCATGCCCACTTCGTAGCGAGTAGGATAGCTCTCTGTTTTAACATTGCTAATTAATATACTCTCTTGCATGCTTATAAGGGGTTCTGGAGATAAAGAACCCATGCGTTGTGGCTGAAGGATGGGGATAACAAAACTCAAGTATTCCATCGCACTAGAGAATCACAAGGCGGACTAGGAATCGCATTTCTACGATTATTGGTCTTAATAGAACTAAGCTTGAAGAGGTTGCTAATTATTTTCTAAAATGGTCTAAAGAGCGGCGGCATGTGGATAATGATGCTTCAAGCGAGATGGACTTGTTAAGAAGTTACGTGGCGAAAAAGCACAGAGGCCAACAGATTCTCGAGAGCCGTTTACAAGAAGTATTGGACTACCATTTAGGAGGAGTACATGACATGCAGGTGATCAATCAATTTGAAAAGGGGGTGCCTTGTCTAAACAGTGGAGTTCGATATTTATTACAGTTTTACCTAAGGTGGGGCCGTCCAAGATGGTTGCCAACTTAAATTATTAGAGAAGATCATCTCCCCCGACTAGGTGATGAATTCAAGGAAACATAATGACTGCACAAGAAATCCTTCACTCAATGATAAATAAGAGTAGCAGGAAAAATTTCGTTGCTCTCAATTAGGATTCCAGTGAAGATGTCTTATTAAAGTTTTATTTTGCTCCATTGTTCATTAAGTTGATTATGAATTACCTTTGATCTTCTCCTTTCAGTGTTCTTATCAATGGAGGATTTAAGTCAACGAGCTTGCTTGCTCCATATATCTTAATCATCGGCACCAAAGTCCTCATTAATAGAATCAGGAAATCATCATGCACCTCCTTGATCACTAGATATTGGGTGCTCCATTGCATTGAGCCCATTTTGTAACCCCACTTTACAGATGACATCATTTTAATATTCAAAGTGGGTCTTGGGGAGACTTGAAAACATCAAGAAGCAACAACTCAATGGAAAATAAATCCATTTCTTGACCTTCGATCCCACTCTTTAGAAGGTGATGAAGAAGGTATCGAGATGGAAGGCTAACACATCGTCTATTGTTGGGCGAGTCATGTTTGATCAAGTCAGTGTGTTAGCGCACCATTTTTGCCATCTAGAAAGAATGTAATTATTGTAGGATATCTAAACACCAAGCAACATACTATAGGTTGGATGAATAGTGTAATGGCAATTAAAAATGCTAATTGAAATAATTAAGCAAGTGCGGAATAATAATTGTAATGCAATCACAAAAGAGAGAATGCCAAACGCAAACACAGAATATATCTTGGTTCGGCAATGCCTACTCCAGTCCCTCTCTCGTAAACCTGAGATGTGGACTTCCACTAATGCTTCCTAACCGGGACATCAAAACTCAAACCCAAGTACATTCTCTAACCGGGATACAAAGGAGTAAACCCTCCTAAGATGGAATTAACCTCCAGTATGCTCTCACAACCCGAGAGCTAGGTTAAAACAAAATGTAAATAAATACACACGTCCTTTTGTTAGCCTTTTGGTTGTCGTCTCCACATGCCGGTGTAAGCAAATCCGCAAAGACATCCAAATCATATACGATGGATGTGAACGTGCACACCATTTTCTTTACTTTCACTCTCCTCATCGGAAGAAGAATCATCTCAAGTTCCAACTAGAGCGGGATTCTTCTTATGCTTTCATTTCCAATGCTTTTTTTTCCCTTTTCCTTTGAATTTCACTTTTTCCTTCTTTAGGCATTTATCAGGTAATGACCTATCTTACCACAATTCAAACAAGTAACAAATTCTTTGTTAGTGTTTGAAAATAATTTCAATGCTTTCTTACATTGAGAGTGGTTCATTATCTTCATGAGTTTGTTCACAAATTCCATGGCAACTCCGTCATCATCACTTTCATCATCATCTCCTTCATCTTCACTTGAGATGCGTTTGTACTTCTTTTTTCACTCAATCTTGTCATTGACGGCGTTTAAAGCGATCTCCTTTTTCTTCTTTACGGGCTTTGATGATTGGCACTCCTTCTTGTGTTGTAGCCGCACCTCATAAGCCATCAAATTTTCAATGCCCTCCACGGTGTACTTACCTATGTCAGTGGTTTCTTCGATACAGTTGACTTTTGATTCCCATTGAGGTGTGAGTGATCCAAGAATCTTCGTCACCCTATCTTCTTGAGATACAATCTTACCAAGGGCTTTCGACGCATTCACAATCTCGGTGAACCTAGTAAACATCTCAGAAATGCTCTCTCCATCCTGCATCTTAAACATTTCATATTTAGATACAAAAATGCTTAATTTGGATTTCTTTATCTTTTTCCCTCATGAGTAATTTCCAAAAGATGTCAAATCTCATTCGTCGATTTGCACATCGAAATGTGTTGAACTCATTCGTATCAAGAGCACAATGAAGCGACGTCATCGCCTTTTGCGATGTACTTGATCATGCCCTTCTACGTCTTTGACCTTTCCACCGGGTACTTCTCGAGCTTCTCATATGGGAGCTCAGTTATGTACCAAAGCTCTTATCCCTCTAACCAAATCATTATCTTCACCTTCCAAGATGGATAATCTGTGTCATTGAAGGGCGGTGATCGAACAGTTGATAACCCTTCCTCGTGGGATAGAGATGAAGCTCTAAATGTCATAAGGCTGCATGCATGCTTTCAACTCGCTATGATACTAATTGTAGGATCCCTGAACACTAAGCAACACACTAGATTAGGGTAAATAGTGTAATGGAAATTAAAATGTTAATTAAAATAATTAAGCAAATACGGAATAATAATTGCAACACAATCACAAAAGAGAGAATGCCAAACTCAAATACTGAATATATCCTGGTTCGGCAAGGCCTACTCAAGTCACATCCTCGTAAAACCGAGATGTGGATTTCCACTAATGCTTCCTAAACGGGACATCAAAACTCAAACCCAAGTACAATCACTAACCTGGATACAAAGGAGTAAACCCTACTAAGATGGAGTAACCCTCCAATATGCTCTCACAACCTGAGAGCTAGGTTAAAACGAACTGTAATTAAATACACAATTACATATGCATTGAATAGATTTACCTATGTGAAGATAAAGGCATGGAAGTGTGAAAAGCCAAAGTACTGAAGATGAGCTTGAATGCACTTGGAAGCTTTCTCTCTTGATCAAGGATCAAAGCATAACACTTATCTTAAGTGAAAGAAAGAATGAGAGAAAGAGAGATGTTTGGATCTCTGAAAATGAGTTCAATATCAATGTAATTGGTGCCAAAATCACAGCTCAATTGGGTCTTAAATAAGCCCTCAAAATAGCACAAAACCTAAGAATACTGACCCAACAAAAAGCAGTCTAACCGCTATAAACGAGCAGAAATCCTGAGTCATCAAACGTCTGGAGTAATATTCTCAGACAACTGATAAACTGTTAAGCCGTTTAGGAACATAACATCAGACAGCTGACACATGGTTGCTCAAGAACAAAATAGTAGACCAATTCCAAGAAATCAGACGTCTGGAGTTCACCACTCAGATGGTTGGGACATTGTTTAGACGTCTGATAAACATACATCAGACTGCTAAACCAAAGGAGTGAGGAGAGAGATAGCTTTCAGAAAATTGTCCTAGCTAAAATCAAATGTCTGGAGTTCATCAGTCAGGTGTCTGAGAAACTATTTAGATGTCTGACCGATGCTCTTCAGATGGTTGAAATAAGGTTGTGTCTAATAACATAAAACAGACACACCAGACATCTGATGACCCTTGTCCAGACATATGGTCATGGTCTAAAAACACAATGAAGAGTGTTTTGGCCAAAGAACTTATTGGGATGTGTTCTAAACATATCTTATGATTCCCTAAGATGGAAAATGATGCATGTGTGTGTGTGTGTGTGTGTGTGTGTGTGTGTGTGTGTGTGCATCCATTCAAGGCTACAAATATTATATGAAAGAAAAGTGAAATATATGAAGAACATAAAAATACACTTGAAGTCTTCAATCTTCATGCAATGCTTTTGCAACAAAGCCTTGAATCCATCATCCCATCACTTAATGCTTTGTATCCATCAAGATAATCATTAATTAATCTAAGACTAAAACATATTGAGTCATTCGTAATAACATAATGTGGTGATCATCATCAAAATCGTATTGGGCTTTGTTACGCCCTAAAGGTCGGCCCATGAATTTAAGGCCCGTATGCACCGGGGCCTAAGCAGACACCTCACTGACTCTCCTGATGAGACACTAGCCGAGCTGAAGATCGCCTCGACTCAGAGAAGCTCGCCTCGCCCTGCCGCAAGCTTGCATCCAAGGTCAACTAAGAAGCCCGCCAGAGCGACCTACAAGCTCGACATGCCAAGGACAAGCTCGCCTACCCACCAATAAGGAGCATCGTCTAGAGGAGCCAAGCTCAATCGCCGATCTATGGCTCACCTTTGAGGGCGACCAAGCATAAATATCTCTGACAGGGTGACGTAGGCTCACCTACTCTCCATTAATGCCAGGGGTTAAGGGCGAGAACTGATGGTCGCCACTTACGTCTCATTAATGCTCCTGACACCTTCTGACACCATTAATACGGTAAATATCCCTGACACAGCCTCACCACTCGAGTGTCAACAGGGTTGATTCGACAGCTGACAAGACGTCACGCAACCGCCTCTCAGCCCTATAAATACCCCCATATGCCTCCATAAAAGGGGTTGAACAAGTAAAATCTTCTAACTCATTACAGTACACAAGGTCAGATATCTTCCACGTATCTGCGCCTTCCTCATAAGCCCGCCGCACTTCGCCGATCTGTCTTAAGGTCGTCAAGTGTGCTAGGCGCATACATTTTATGTCACCAGCTGACTTAGGCATCGTAGAGTCTACGTGCTGACAGCCAGCCTCGCCTTCTGACTAGTTGTTAATCCTTGTAGGAAGCTCGCCTCAGCTACCGGGAGAAGGCGACCTTCAGGCGATCCCCGGGCGACCTTGGACCCTTCACCTCTGAATCGAGCTCCGAGTCGTGCTAGCCTCTCCATCACCTAAAAACTTGTAAATCATTATACCCATGATTCCCACTCCAAACAAATTTTATTGTGTGCAGATCTGACCTGCAACAGTTGGCGCCGTCTGTGGGAACGATGGTTACACCCATGTCAGGATCCACACATCCTCAGTGCAATCCTCTCTACGGCAAGTCGCCCGACATCACGCCCCCTCCGTCTCTGCGGAGGCCGGGTCGACTTGAGACCATGATCGACGACGCCCTGAGGCCACCTCTGGCCGATGGGCCTCGTTCTCTAAGAAGAACTTCCCCGGTGAATCAGCCCCTTGAGGGGTCAGCTGCTGCCATTCAGGATGCAGCCCTTGGCATCTACAGGATCTTCCCGGGCTTCACCAGAATGATGGAGGAGTGGACCGCTGCGTGGTAAGTGGGACCATCTCGGACAGAAGGCCCCTTTGAGCTCTGCAATGTGAGGAGAGACCTCCTTTCCCCGTTCGACGAGGAAGCAGCAGCACAACAGAGGCAATTTGAGGAAGCATAGTTAGCCGCTTTGCAGAGGAAGATCAACAGATAGGAGGAGGCCGCCCAGCATAGGCGATTACAGGAGGAAGCGTCCCTTCGACGGCTTTGCCTCCTCGATGCAGGGAGAGAGAGGCTTCAAGAGGGGACCCGAGGAATCCCCTTGGGATCGGCCTCGATGGTACAGAGGGACGCCCTACTGGACCCTCCCGATGAAAGCTACTGTCGCGGGAGATCACTTAGCCCGAGGCGAGGGGGCATGAATTTCGTGACAAGAGCCCCCTGGCGGGATCACCTCTCTTCTAGACATGGAGACGGGTGACGGAGGGGCCATGACCGTAGACTTATCCCTCGGGAGAGAGGGAGGAACGCCTCTGATCGCCGAGGTGGCTCATCTGGCGATTCCAACTGGTGGGATGGAGAGCCAGCACCTTCCCCCAGCCCCGAAGAGGCCAATCCGCTGACTCACAGAGTGATCTCAACCCCGGTACCCCATAGGTTCAAGCTACCTCATGTTGAACTTTACGACAGTTCAGACGATCCCCTAGAGCACGTACAGCTATACTGGAGAGTTATGGAGATCCATGGGGCAGGCGATGCCCTCCTTTGTTGAGCTTTCCGAACAACCTTGAAGGAGGCGATGGTGGAGTGGTATAACGGCTTGTCCGGTGGCTCTGTTGATTCGTTTGGCGAGCTCTCGCGGAAGTTTTGCCACCATTTTCCTGGCGGGGCGGAGGAAGAAGAAGGCGTCGGACTATCTATTCATCCGTAACTTCCTGAAGCGCTTCAACAAAGAGTGACTCGGCGTGATGAGCTACGGTGATGAGCTCCTCATGCAGCTTTCAAGAAGGAGCTGGTTAACATCAGTCTGTTGGATCTGGATCCTAGCCTAGAGGGGGGGGGTGAATAGGCTTATAAAAATAATTCGTGCAACCCACGAATAAGCACACGCAGTTATAGGAGCAACATGGTAAATAAAAAGCAGACACAGAGTACACAGCAGATTTACCCTGGTTCGGTCGACCCTTCGACCTACTCCAGCCCCCAAAGCAGATACTAGTATTGAATAGCACAATAGGTACAAAACCACAAGTTAGAGCATGCTCAGAGCACCCTCTACGTCTCTACACTCGCCAGGCTCTCAGTACCCCACTCACTGTGTTTTGTCTCACTATCAATCCTAGTAACACTTTCTACCAGCTAGTCCCAAACTAGCTGGGTCCCACTTGTCTAGCCCCAACCAGACAAGTCCCAAAATAGTCCCCAAAATATAGGTAAAGTTTTCCCTACAGAGAACGTTATACTAAGACACGAATAAAAACAGTTAAGGGTTTAGAAATGCTCAGTTCGCGTCCGTGTAGGCGTCTTTGTCAATCAGCACGTCGTCAGCTCCAATCTGACGCAAACGGTGTCTCAATCCGACTCCTGGATGTCAAGTTGTAGCCCTTTAAATTCTAGTACGCAAATAGGTCTGTGCGTAAAGCAGCTGCAGTTCAAACTTAATTGAGCTCAGTCGATGCGCTCGGCAACTCCTTTAAAATTTCAATGCCACGTCAGCATGCGGATGCTTTCTCTTCCGTTCGATTTCTTTCGCAGGCGTAAATCTCAGTCGTTGATTTTGCTTTTTGATTCACGCGATTTCGCTTCTCTCTGCCTTTGATCTCACAGGGCTCCGGTTGCCACGTCACCCTCGGTTTGTTTTCGATTAGGGCATGCAGGCGTCGAGCGGCGACTTCAGCGTTAGCAGCTTCGAACAGCGGACGAGGTGAGCGTTCGACTGCGGTGTGCGAGCTTCTGCACACGACGACAGCGACGAGCGACGGTCTTCGACGGCGGTGACAGGCTCTGGGCCGACGGCGAGCTCTTCTATGGGGCAGCAGCAACGACGACGGCGGTGCTCCGTCTCACGGCGATCTCCGCCGCAGCAGTCGAAGACGGCGGTGCTCCATCTCACGGCGATCTCCACAGCAGCAAGCGAAGACGGCGGCGACGGCTTCAAGTTGCAGCGGCTGCGATGATGTCTTGGAGGTCGATGACGGCGATAGCTGCTCACGGTGGAGGCTTCTTTGAGGAACGGCGACGGCGGCGATGCCTCTCCTATGAACTGTGGCTTCAGCAATTACAGCAGATGGGACGAGCGGCGTTCAACAGCTTCAGCGGTGAGATCTCTGGTAGCACCGGTCTTCGACAGCAGCGATGTGGAGAGCTCAACTTCTCCGGCAGCTCGACGGTGAGCTCTCCGTCTCGACAGTCCTCCAATGTGATCTCCCACTTCGGCAAGACTCGACCCCGACGGCAAGTGCACGGCACTTGCGTGGATGTTCGACTGTGGCAGCGCTTGGTCGAAGTTGAGGGTGAACATCGCTTGGTCATTGATGGCACAGTGGCTTGGCAAGGCTATATATGGAGAACTTCTTTCTATGCTAGAGGACGATGATGATGGGCTTCTTAGATCTCTCCTCTCTCGTTCTAGATTTTTCTTTGGCCGTCTTTTATTCAATATTTGGCCACAAGCCTTCTTTGATATTTTTGTAATGCCGTGCACTTTGTTCAACCCTAGAAGGAGTGTATATAAAGGGCTAGGGTTATTTGTGCGGCCAAGGAAGTTGTTGGCAAGGGATGGGATCAAGAAATTAGAAGTTTTGGAATTGATTGGAAATTTGTATTTTACTAGGAATTGTTATTGGCTAGAGAGTTTGAATCCCAATAGGATTTGATCCAATATCTCCATATTGGACCTAGTCCTCATTGCTTTGCGCACAATACTTCATCCTCTCTCCAGTTGCTATATGATTAGCAATTTCCCCAAATGTTGAAAGAATCATCGTTTCGCCAATCCTGAAACACACTAAGCACACACGTCAAATATAACAACACGTTTGTCACCATCAAACCAAGATCCTAGATCGTTGCTTCCAACAGTCTCCCCCTTTTGGTGATGACAAACCCATAAAAGATTTGAGCAATAAGTATGGGTGTGTGAAGTGTGTTGAAGGGTGTAATGCAACATGAATCATGGGATGAGATGTTCAAGTATTACATCATAGCATGCACAACACTTTAACAAATATAAAGGCATGCTCCCCCTTCAACATTTATTCAAGTATTTTTCATGCTCCCCCTACAACAAATAATACCGACATCAAGACATCAAGTCTGTCAAATCTTTCTTTTCTTTCTCCCCCTTTGTAATCACCAAAAGTGGATTAATGAAGTCACAACAATATTCCATGCAAAAATAAACCATTATTAAATGTAGCGTGCAATTTGCATGAGTTATCCAAAAAAATAGACAATTCAAGCTCATAGAATTTCATAACACGACTTCCCACCTTTGTGTAAGTGTAGTGATATAGACAATAAAGTACTAAGGGAGATTCAATTTCAGAAAATCAACCAAATCAATCCACATTTTCCAATTTTCATGAATATCACTAGGATTGATTTTTCCCACCTCATCAAAGATGAGTTCAAGTTACCAAACCCCA
Source organism: Scilla litardierei (assembly GCA_030789695.1). Classification (NCBI taxonomy): domain Eukaryota; kingdom Viridiplantae; phylum Streptophyta; class Magnoliopsida; order Asparagales; family Asparagaceae; genus Scilla; species Scilla litardierei. Next base: position 100,183,421 of record CM061139.1, on the reverse strand, counting down.
AAACATGGCCTAAAAGGACTTTTAAATGCGGGGTGACATTGCTTGACGAGTAATATACACCAACACTAATGATTACCCATGTAGCATAAGTTGGATACTCGTGGGTTGTGTATTAGCCATAAAGTGTATCCATTTTTCATACGGAGCAAATATAGTGTATGTATGTATATATATATATATATATATATATGTATATATATATATATATAGATATATTTTCAATTCTTTTGTGCTCAATTTTAATTCATGGCTAAACACTTCATATCCCTTAGAAAATTCATAATTTAGGCATTCCTACATTCACTTTCCATTATTCTTCAAAAGAATCTCCAAAAATACTAAGAAGTCAAATATCGTGAAAGTGCAAATGTATGTGTAGAAGTTAAGTTTAAAACTTATGAGACATGTCATGGCTACTAAAAAGATAACAACATGTTCTTGTAGCTACAACAATAATGAATTGACTTCTACAATGGATATGACCGAACATTCAATAATACCACTTATAGAGATTTATAAGAGGATATTCAATAAGCACAATTTTTTTTTATTTTTGGGTTTTCAATTTTTTTTGTTTTTCTTCTATAAAGAACTAAAACACGCCTAAAAAGCAACCAAGAAAGCACACAAACAAAAATAAGTCAATCACACACAAAAACTATGAAGGTATGCAATGAAATGCAAAGAGGGATAAAAATTATACCTTCTCGTCGCTATTTGACGAAGGAGCTGAAAGAATGAGACATTGAAAAATTTACTCCTCGCCAAATCTCCACCTTACCTACATGAAAGGTGTTAAGTGTGACCTTGGAATCCAACAAGGTCCACTAGTGTTAGCCATTATTGTTTTAGGAACCCACACTTGTTTAAACTTGATACTTGTGTGCCTAAATTTACAATAATATGAAGTGTGGCCTACACTATCACTAGTAAAGCACTTTACATATTTGTTCTTTGCAATAGAGGGTACACTTTGGAATTTCTTAAATTTTTGCTTTTCAACGTTTTTCAAACCAAATCCAAGTCCTCTTCTATTATTGCCATATAATTGATTCACTAAAATGGTATCCAACGATTGTTTTCCCATAGAGAATTTCTTAATGGACAATTCAAGATTAGAAACTTTAGATTTTAACAATTTATTTTCTTCCACAAGCAATGTGCATTTACTTATAAAAGCTCTCTTGTTTTCCTCTTCCTTCTTTTCAAATTTAATCATTTTTCTTTTAAAGTCATTATCTAACATGCAGAATTTATCATTAAGCTCTCTAATCACATAGTCTTTTTCAGTTTCGAGCTTAATCAAATCAAGTTTAAGTATGCTAATATTATTCATCAAGGAAGGGCAAGAGAGACAAGGTGCTTCATCATTAAAACTAGACTTTTCCTTTTTCAAAATGTCAATAGTAGAGTCACGAGCAACAATTTCAATTTTCAGTTTTTCAATCTCTTTAGACATATCATATTCAGATTGTTGCATTTCAAAGTTCTCATTTTGATAATCATCTATAGTGGATTCAAGCTCTACTATTTTATCTTGCATTTCTTTACAAAGAGTAAGGAGTTCAGCTTTACTACCAGAAATTACCGCATCGTGTATTCCCATCAATGCCATGCATAAGATGGCAACATGATCATCCTCCTCACTCTCAGCTTCGCTGTCCATATCCCAAGTTAGCACCTTGGATTTTCCTTTTTCTTTAGCGATCTGAGCTGTCTCATGTGGGCAATCCCTCATTCGATGTCATCTTTTCTTGCATTTAAAACAAGTCATTCTATTAGTAGCATTCTGATCTTAAGTTTGCTTAGAAGACTGAGAAAAGTTAGAGCGATTAAACCTGGGTGCCATTTCTTCTCTTCCTTGCTTGGTCTGGACATACTTTCTGAAATTTCTGACCATTAGCGCTATGTCCTCATCATCATCTTCACTTTCGTCAGCTTTCAGAGAAAGTGGCTTTGTAGCTTTCTCCTTCTCATCGGGTTTCTCCCGTTCATTCACATTTTGCAATTCAAGCTCGTGGGACATTAGATTACCTATCAAGTCCTCCACCCTCATCTGTGACAGATCTTTCGCTTCTTGGATGGCAGTGACTTTAGGCCTGAAAGAGCTTGGCAGTGCTCTTAATATCTTTCTCACCTGCTCAAGGCTAGAATATGGCTTACCGAGCGAGCTAGACTTGTAGACAATGTTGGTGAACCTCACAAACATCTCTGATATGGTCTCTGATGGTAGCATGCGAAATCCCTCGTACTCTGTGCTCAGAAGTGCAAGTCTAGACTCCTTCACCTGTGATGTTCCCTCGTGCGTCACCTCCAAAGTATGCCATATTTCCCGCGCAGTTAAACAATGTGGGATTCTATTATATTCAGATTTATCAAGTGCACAAATGAGAGCATTCATAGCTTTAGCATTTAAAGAATAAGATTTTCAATCATTATCATCCCATTTGTCATTTGGTTTTTCAATTTCAACACTGTCTACTTTAATAACAGCAGTTTATAACCTTTTTCAATTATTTGTCAAGCTTTGTAATCAACAGAAATAAGGTAGATTTTCATTCTATTTTTCCAATAAGCATAATCACCTCCATTAAACCTAGGGGGACGTGAAACAGACTGACCCTCAGCAAAAGCACTATCTATAGAGTTAAACATGGTTAATCTAGACTAGATCCTAAAACCTGCTCTGATACCACTTGTTGGATCTGGATCCTAGCCTAGAGGGGGGGGGGGTGAATAGGCTTATAAAAATAATTCGTGCACCCACGAATAAGCACACGCAGTTATAGCAGCAATAGGGTAAATAAAAAGCAGACACAGAGTACACAGCAGATTTACCCTGGTTCGGTCGACCCTTCGACCTACTCCAGTCCCCAAAGCAGATACTAGTATTGAATAGCGCAATAGGTACAAAACCACAAGTTAGAGCACCCTCAGAGCACCCTCTACGTCTCTACACTCGCCAGGCTCTCAGTACCCCACTCACTGTGTTTTCTCTCACTATCAATCCTAGTAACGCTTTCTACCAACTAGCCCCAAACTAGCTGGGTCCCACTTGTCTAGCCCCAACCAGACAAGTCCCAAAATAGTCCCCAAAATATAGGTAAAGTTTCCCCTACAGAGAACGTTACACTAAGACACGAATAAAAAAGTTAAGGGTTTAGAAATGCTCAGTTCGTGTCCGTGTAGGCGTCTCTGTCAATCAGCACGTCGTCAGCTCCAATCTGACGCAAACGGAGTCTTAATCCGACTCCTGGATGTCAAGTTGTAGCTCTTTGATTTCTAGTACGCAAATAGGTCTGTGTGTAAAGCAGCTGCAGTTCAAACTTAATTAAGCTCGGTCGGTGCGCTCAGCAACTCCTTTAAAATTTCAATGCCACATCAGCATGCGGATGCTTTCTCTTCCGTTTGATTTCTTTCGCATGCGTAAATCTCAGTGGTTGATTTTGCTTTTCGATTCACGCGATTTCGGTATGCAGGCGTCGAACGTCGGAGTGACGACTTCAGCGTTAGCAGCTTCGAACGTCGGACGAGGTGACCGTTCGACTACGGTGTGCGAGCTTCTGCACACGACGACAGCAATGAGCGGCAGTCTTCGACGACGGCGACAGGCTCTGGGCCGGCGGCGAGCTCTTCTATGGGGCAGCAGCAACAATGACTGTGATGCTCCGTCTCACGACGATCTCCGCCACAGCAGTCGAAGACGGCGGTGATCCATCTCACGGTGATCTCTGCAGCAGCAAGCGAAGACGGCGGCGGTGGCTTCACGTTGCAGCGGCTGTGATGATGGCTTGGAGGTCGATGACGGCGATATCTGCTCACGGCGGAGGGTTCTTTGAGGAACGACGACGGCGGCGATGCCTCTCCTATGAACTGTGGCTTCGGCAACTACATCAGCTGGGACGAGCAGCGTTCAACAGCTTCAACGGTGAGATCTCCGGTAGCACCGGTCTTCGGCAGCAGCGTCGTGGAGAGCTCGACTTCTCCGACAGCTCGATGGTGAGCTCTCCTTCTCGACAGTCCTCCAATGTGATCTCCCACTTCGGCGAGACTCGACCCTGATGGCAAGAGCACGGTGCTTGCGTGGACGTTCGACTGTGGCGGCGCTTGGTCGAAGTTGTGGGTGAACGTCGCTTGGTCGTTGATGGCACGGTGGCTTGGCAAGGCTATATATGGAGAACTTCTTTCTATGCTAGAGGATGATGATGATGGGCTTCTTAGATCTCTCCTCTCTCGTTCTAGCTTTTTCTTTGACCGTCTTTTATTCAATATTTGGCCGCAAGCCTTCTTTGATATTTTTGTAATGCCGTGCACTTTGTTCAACCCTAGAAGGAGTGTATATAAAGGGCTAGAGTTATTTGTGCGGCCAAGGAAGTTGTTGGCAAGGGATGGGATCAAGAAATTAGAAGTTTTGGAATTGATTGGAAATTTGTATTTTTGGAAATTTGTATTTTACTAGGAATTGTTATTGGCTAGAGAGTTTGAATCCCAATAAGATTTGATCCAATCTCTCCATATTGGACCTAGTCCTCATTGCTTTGCGCACAATACTTCATCATCTCTCCAGTTGCTATATGATTAGCAATTTCCCCAAATGTTGAAAGAATCATCGTTTCGCCAATCCTGAAACACACTAAGCACACACGTCAAATAAAACAACACGTATGTCATCATCAAACCAAGTTCCTAGATCGTTGCTTCCAACAGAGTCTTCACAAGTCGATGCTCCAAGAACCGTCCACCGATCTCCCTGCCCTCTTCGCTCGGACAGAGAAGTTTATGCTGAGCGAGGAGGCCCTGGGGACGGTGTAGAAGGTCCCAACCGTCGTAGCTCCCCGTGCTGAAGCTTGGCCCAATGAGCGGCCGAGGCGAGATGAACGCCCCCGAGGCCACGAACAGGACCGCAACAGGGGTCGTGACCAAGACCGTCCACGAGGGCGTGACCAGGGGCCCCCGAGTGCAAGATCGCCCCGGACCTCTGAGGGGATTCTTCACTCACAGAAACCTTGCTCTGAGAGGCGGGCCAGAGAGAGCGCATGAAGTGGTACACTACACCCGGCTCAACGCTTCCCTGGCCGAAGTGATGGCAGTGGCCCTGTCTGGCGGACTCCTCAGAGACCCGCCCCCGGAGATGAGGACAAGAACTGGCTGGAAGAACATGCAGAAATATTACCGATACCACCGCGATAATGGCCACGACACTGATGACTGCTTCGCCCTGAAGAGAGATACTGAGTGGCTGATCCAGGGCGGTCATCTCTGGAGGATTGTCGACCCAAAAAGACCTGACCTCGGGAGAAGAGCAGCTGCGGGGCCTGATCAACCGATCCATGATGCCGAGCAAGTGGCCCACCACAGGCCTGAGTCGGTTATGTGTGTAGATGTTATATGCCGCGGGCTGGCCCAGGGTGGCACATCAACATTGGTGAGGAAGGCATATGCTCGACAAGTTTGACGATGGACACTAGCGCGAGGGCAAAGCAGAGGAGAGTGGCTCGTCCTCCTATCTCCTTCTCCGATGACAAGATGGAGGGGGTCGAGCTGCCCCATTAGGACGCCATCGTCATTGAAGCACTCGTTGGGCCGACTATTGTGAGCAGGCTCCTGGTTGATATGGGCAGCTCGTGTGACATCTTGTTTTTATCCACGATTCTGAAGATGGGGCTGGACCGGACGGAGCTGAAGCCATGATTAGGCCTGATTGTCGGCTTCATCGGACATTCGATGCCCATTGTTGGGGTATCACGCTACCGGTCACTTTGGGGAAGAGGCCCAAGGTCGTCACTCGAATGGTGCATTTTGTTATCGTCGACGTCACCTCGGCATACAACGGCATCATAGGGTGACCTTACATGACAGCCGTCGAGGCTCTCCCCTCACTCCTGCATCAGATGGTGAAGTTCCAGACTCCGCACAGAGTTGGACTGGTGAGGGGGGGGGGGGTAATAGAAGCTCTCTCGAAGCTGCTACGTTGACTCCACCAAGCATAAGTGGTTCGAGCAAGCCTTGCCGATCGACCTCCTCGACGATCGGAAGGACTTCACTCATCAATAACCTGCTCCTATGTAGGACGTAGATGAGGTACCGGTGGCGGAGGAAGTGGACAAGACAGTGTCGATCGGCACGAAGCTCGCCGTGTGGCTGAAGGCGAGCCTAATTGATCTCCTCAGGGCAAATGCAAACATCTTCGCATGGTCACCCTCAAACATGCCCGGAGTCAACCCAGACATGATCGCCCATGAGCTACATGTCGACCCCGAAGCATGCCCCATTCGACAGAAGAAGAGAGGGGCATGAGGCGACAAGAAGCAGGCAGCGGAGAAGGAGGTGAAGCGACTCTTGGAGGCTAAACTTATTAGAGAAGTAAGCAACCCCGAGTGGCTCGTCAATGTGGTCATGGTGAAGAAGCCTAGCAGAAAATGACGGATGTACGTGGACTTCACTGACCTTAATAAGGCATGCCTGAAAGATATCTTCCCGCTGCCCATGATCGACCATCTGGTGGACAACGCCTCCGGTTATGAATTGCTAACCTTCATAGACGCCTTCTCCGGCTACAATCAGATCCATATGGTGCCCCATAACGAGGAGAAGACATCGTTCATCACTGACCAAGGGACGTTCTGCTACACCAAGATGCCTTTCGGCATGAAGAACACTGGGGCGACCTATCAGCGGATGGTGGATAAGATCTTTCACCACCAGGTCGGCAGGAACCTGGAGGTCAATTTCGATGATATGCTGGTGAAGTCCAAGAAGGCTGAGGACCATCTCGTCGATCTTGATGAGACCTTCCAGAAAGTGCGACGCTACAATCTGCGGCTCAACCCGATGAAGTGCATCTTTGGCGTCCAGTCTGGGAAGTTCCTCGGCTTCATGATCACGAAGCAAGGAATCGAGGCTAATCCCGACAAGATATCCGCCCTCATCAACATAAGCAAGCCAAAACGATCAGAGACTTGGAGAAGCTGAATGGCCGGATCGCCGCACTGAGGAGATTCTTATCAAAGTCCGCTGAAAGGTCACTCCCCTTCTTCAAAATCTTGAAGGAGGCCCTCGACGTCAGGAAGGGCGTGAGGAAGGAAGTGAAATGGGATGACAGCTGTGCCCAAGCCTTCGGCAGCTTAAAGCCTATCTGCAGAGCCCACCGCTACTCACCAAGACAGAGGAAGAAGAGCAGTTAGGTCTGTATCTCGCTGCCAGCGAAGAAGCTGTTAGCTCGGTCTTGATCAAAGAAGAAGGAGAATTCAGCGACCGATCTACTATGCAAGCCGGGTACTCCAGAAAGCGGAGACTCGCTACAACCCGATCGAGAAGGTCGCATATGGCCTAATACTGACGGCAAGGAAGCTATGCCCCTACTTCCAAGCGCATTCCATCACAGTCTACACCAACTTGCCGCTTGAGAAGAATTTGAGGAGGTTGGAGAAATCGGGCAGGATGCTGAACTGGAGTGTCGAGCTCAGCAAGCTTGACATCATTTACAAACCCCGTGCGGTGATCAAGGGCCAAGCGTTGGCAGACTTCGTGGCAGAGTGCACCATCGAAGAGATTAGTGGTGCAGCGCCCAACGCCCAACCAGACACACAACAGTCATAGCTCGTCAACGAGAATCTTCCATATACTTCCACGCAGAACGGAGGCGATATGTGGATCGTCCATTGGTTGTGACGGGAGGACGCGCAAGTGCACGCCTTCCACTCCCAAGCGTAGGAGTGTCAATGTAATAAAAAATATCCGATGAGTACCGGGTCGGATCACAAGGACAAGTCGTTCTACATTCACAAGTTTGATCGATAAAGAAAAATAAAGCGTGTTATAACCACCTCGCTAACGGTGGTTGAGTTGGAAAAAGGTGTGGTAAATCAACAAATCATATCCTAAGTGGGTAGGGTTAGAGAACCAACTGGGGATTTAGGATAGCTAGGAGAGAAAGCATGGGCTGTGTGTTCACTAAGATTGGTGTTAATCAAGTTCTAATTACCAGCATATAACTCAATTGATCATCCGGCTAAGGACACTCAATCAGAAAATTTAGCATTAAAAACACAACAATTAGCAATAGGGATGAGTGTATTATCATGTCACTAATCAAAGTAGGAACATGGATTCATCTCGAATTGTGCCCTTTCGGGTATTTACTAATGAAAATGTGCCCTAATAATACATCCAACATAAACAATGAAAATGGGCAAGGGAAAATTAAAGCAAGAATTAACAACCAACCACAATGAATCGCAACCCACACCAATCACACTATTCCATCATACTAAATAATATGAGATTTATAGACAAATTCATCTAGAGTTCAATACAACAAGAGAAATACAAAAATACAAAAGAAGAGAGGGAAGAGATCACCAATCTCTTAAGAAATGAGGCTTCCCTCTCACTTGGGCACCTCCTCCACGCTTCTCCATCATCCCCATGGCCTCTAAGCTCCTCCCTAGCCTTTGGGGAAGAAGAAGGGCTCCCAAAGCCCTAAAAATCCCAAAAAAAATCAGCAGCTGAAACGAAGCTGCCTCTTTAATTTTTCGCACATGCCTATTAACCCAAGCTATCTGGCCTGTGGGTTGGGCGCTGGCCGCCCGATCCGCACAGAACAGCGCACCCAACCCGCATAGAACAGCGCACGCCTGCTGCAAGATAAACGGGGCAGGGCCAGGTCGAAAACCCGGCCCGCTTCGCCCGCCCGCCCGCCCGCCCGCTCCGCTGGGAGCGGGCCGCTTCATGCAGGCGATCCCGCAATTCACGAAGAGCGGGCCGGCCTGCTGGGTATAAATAATTTTTTTTGTTTTTTTTAAAAACTAAACTGCAGCGGCCCAGCGGCCCACTCCAAGAGCGGGCCTCAAGAAATGGGCTGGATTTTTATTTTTTTATATTTTCTGTTTACAAAAATTCTAGAAACACATTCTTTGCTCCAAAAATTCCCAAAAAATGATTCCAAGCTCCAGAAAATTCTGGAAAAATTCCAGAAAATCCAAATAAATCCCAGACGTACCTAAAAATAAGAGGAGCAAAAATTAGTCCATAAAAATCGTATTTTATGTATAAAAAGAGATTAGGCGTTAATAATCCACGATATCACGAAAACACACGTATCAACGCCAAAATAAAACATGATATACACATAAAATACCCAGAAATGGGGGGGGGGGAATAAGCAATTTAAATCCCGAATCACACACCCCCAACTAGCTTGTTTCTAGTCCCAAGCAAAATATGCGATAAATTCGGATTAAAGTGAAAACATGCACCAAAATCACAATATCCTCATGGCATACTCCAAATGGTATTTCCAAATGATTTCAAAGCCAATATACCCAATGCATGAAAATAAACAACAAATGACATTCCCCTCACTCCAATTTAAAGAAAAGTAAGGAAATAAGCACATTATCGTATTTATCGGGATATATCGCAATGTCATAGTTTCTAAAATTCATGGAAATGGCCAAAACAAAAGAAATTTCCTCTAAGTTGTGGGAGATGAGATTGCCTCACTCATGTTGCTTATTCTTTCATTTATTAATTCATTTTTTCTTTTTCTTTTCTTTTTCTCTCTCTTTTGTATTCTTTGGGATTTTGTATGTTTATATTTTGCATTCACCGATAACGCTATGAAATGCAAACACAGCCATCTTTTACCTACACACGATAACGCTATATAGGCAAAGGGATGGAATGATCCCCTAAATCTCATTTTTGGCGTCCTCCCCAATGTTTCGTGGGGCACTGGCTACTCAATTTGATTAGAAAGAAACATTCACTTATATTAACTCTCTTTCTCATTCCAAACATGAATTATCAACTCATCCACCCACTCCTTAAGAAGAAAACAAAGCATACACAATTGGCCATACCCAATTCAATCAAAAACTACACCATTCATCCCAAATCATGCAATCACTTACACTAAACTATTCTCAAATTATTTCAAAGAGATATCACGATGTATAAAATAGCTTCATACATGGCATATTAGCATTCGACTCCAAAATGGAAAAGAAATGAAAACGTGCCAATCAAACATCGAGAAGTTGATACCAAAATCATAATCCGAAAAAATTGCATGGCATGAAGCATGTAGGCACTACGCATAAAGCAAGCGGCATAGGGACATGGAGGCCAAATATGATATACACAATAAAGGGCAATGGGTGATGGCGAAATGGAGGTAACTCAAAAAAAATTTTAACACCAAAATCCTAGCAATCCTAAAGATTCTAACACTCTCCTCCAACTTAAAATAAACATTGTCCTCAATGTTGGGAGAGTATTAGATCTCGGTAAAAGATCCTAGAAAAGAAAAGAAAAGCATACGAAAGCAAACATGCAAAAGCAAACTAACTAACTTTTGATTTTATTTATTTACACTACGTAAAGGAAAGAATACACCTTAGCAAAAGGCGGATCCAAAATGTGTAATGGTGGTGGCAACTGCTCGTTCATATCCTTTTGCTCCTCCGCCAGCTGTTTTGGAGCTAGGCCTCCACCGACCTCCTTGGATTCAAGCAATGCAACTCCCAGCGCCCCCTTTGGATAATATAGATCATGTGGGAGATGAGTAGCATCAATCCAAGCCATGTCCTCATTCCCTGCAATAAAAGCATTCCAAAATGGGTCGTCAGAAAAAGAATTTAAATGTAAACGACGACAATCTGAATCAAAAATATGCGGAAGTGCAAATGGGGATTCAGAAATACAAGGCATGATATGGTGGAAACTTCCCTGAATAATGGTGCTAGGTGTGGCATGATACGCTGCCTCAGGAGGAGGGGGAAGCGGCTGCAGAAGAGAATTTGGAGGAGACGACGGCTCAGGCTCAACGTAAACCATCTCACAGTCATCCTCGCTATCAGAAAGTGTAGGCTCTGTAGACCTCCCCAGACTATGAAGTGTATCCTGAAAATCTCCATGAATGATGGTCTGGTGCGTATCCTGAGGTGAAGGGTATATGACCGGCTGCACTGAAGTAGGAGGAAAGTCTGGCTCGGGCTCCGTCGTGGTCTGTAAACTCACTCCCTCGCCAAAATCATCCTCATCATCGTCAAAGAAAACTCTCTCAGCAGTCCGTCCCATGCACTCGTACACCTCAAAATGGGCGGATGTAGTAGGCGGAAAACATAACTCAGGCTCTCCAATATCATCCATATCGCTCATGCCTTCACATGCATCCACCACAACATCACCACCAACATAAAAATGCATCGTGTCCTCAACATGGTCGACACGCACTCTATCATCCATCTCCTTCGGCTCATCCAAATGTATATGCTTAAACTGCTCTACTTGGCCCTAATGCACCCTCTTCACAGGTTTCTCTTGGTATTCCATAGGGTCGCAACACGTTTACTCTCCCTTGCTTGCTTCTTTCTGTTCGACGCTCCGCTCGCAGCCTCCCCACCCGTCACTTAGCGTTCCACTTGTGATCCTGGAGGATTTTGAGAAATACACCCGACCGTGAAGAAATCCTTTCTTTTCTTCTTTCATGTGAACGGCCCGGCATGTAAAGAATGGTTTTTCGTGCTATACACCACGTTGAGAAAGGCCAACCAACAACACAAATAAAGACCGTACTAAAGTGGTACCTCGAAAGAGAGGTGCTCCTTATGATGCTACGGACGGCTATCCGAAGTGCAATGACGGGCTCGGGTAGTACCGAATTGTGCGTGCTGGGCCCTTCGGGTGTCCATATTTTGGCCGAGTTCCCCGTAGCATAGGCCCCTATGTTACGCGGCCGTAATATTTTGTTTGTTACGTTCCACCGCTGTTACGCCAGAAATCCGACGGTTCCACACGAGCTCTCGTTCTGCGACGTGATGGCAGGACCACTAGGGGATTGGCTTCGGGTGGAGGTAGAGTCAAATCTACAGAGGTCATGCAAATACATAGGCCCCTTCCCTTCCGCCAAGTTGTTTAGAAGGTCCCTCAGGTAACACCATGAATCCTCGGTCGAATCAAGAACTCCCCACCGCAACTCATCTGCACAAAATCCCGCCCAGATAGCGATAATCCTGTGTAGAAAATCTGCAGAAGATGATCCTCGTAAAAGCTCTGGTGTGGACACGCAAGCACTAAATCAGTGAACCTCTGCCAAGCCTGATGGTAGGCCTCCTATTCAGCTTGGGCAAAGCTCGCTATATGCTGCTCCATGGCCTGCCGCCCCTGTACCTGCTCCAAAAAAGTAGGCAAAAAGACTCGGAGAAATTTAGCCAGAAATGACAACCAAGTAAAATGTGAGTCAAGAGACAATGAATCAAACCACAATCTAGCATCACCTTGTAAAGAAGAGGGAAAAAAAATCTAAAGTATATGCAATCATCAAAAAATTTTCCACCAAGACATGAAAATATCCAATCTTCAAACTTTTTCAAATGTAAATGAGGGTTCTCCCCACTCCGAACCATGAAAGTATGGCGGGAGTGGGATATCCTCCAAATCAATGTCGGAAAAGTCTGAAGATGAAGCCATTTTGTTGTAAAAAAAATTTCTCAAGAAAATGAGAATAAACAATCAAAAGACTCAATAAGAGGAAAATAAATAAATGGAAATACACAACACTAAGAGATAGAAATATCACACTAAAACTTTCAAAATCAATCAAAAATTGCTAATAATAGAAACCGTTGTCCCCGGCAACGGCGCCAATTGGTTGTGACGGGAGGACGCGCAAGTGCACGCCTTCCACTCCCAAGCGTAGGAGTGTCAATGCAATAAAAAATAACCGATGAGTACCGGGTCGGATCACAAGGACAAGTCGTTCTACATTCACAAGTTTGATCGATAAAGAAAAATAAAGCGTGTTACAACCACCTCGCTAACAGTGGATGAGTTGGAAAAAGGTGTGGTAAATCAACAAATCATATCCTAAGTGGGTAGGGTTAGAGAACCAACTGGGGATTTAGGATAGCTAGAAGAGAAAGCATGGGCTGTGTGTTCACTAAGATTGGTGTTAATCAAGTTCTAATTACCAGCATATAACTCAATTGATCATCCGGCTAATGACACTCAATCAGAAAATTTAGCATTAAAAACACAACAATTAGCAATATGGATGAATGTATTATCATGGCACTAATCAAAGTAGGAACATGGATTCATCTCGAATTGTGCCCTTTCGAGTATTTACTAATGAAAATGTGCCCTAATAATACATCCAACATAAACAATGGAAAATGGGCAAGGGAAAATTAAAGCAAGAATTAACAACCAACCACAATGAATCGCAACCCACACCAATCACACTACTCCATCATACTAAATAATATGAGATTTATAGACAAATTCATCTAGAGTTCAATACAACAAGAGAAATGCAAAAATACAAAAGAAGAGAGGGAAGAGATCACCAATCTCTTAAGAAATGAGGCTTCCCTCTCACTTGGGCACCTCCTCCACGCTTCTCCATCATCCCCATGGCCTCCAAGCTCCTCCCTAGCCTTTGAGGAAGAAGAAGGGCTCCCAAAGCCCTAAAAATCCCAAAAAATAGTAGCTGAAACGAAGCTGCCTCTTTAATTTTTCCGCACAGGCCTATTAACCCAAGCTATCGGGCCTGCGGGTCAGGCGCTGGCCGCCCGACCCGTACAGAACAGCGCGTGCTTGCTACGAGATAAACAGGGCGGGGCCGGGTCGAAAACCCGGCCTGCTTCGCCCGCCCGCTTCGCTGGAAGCGGGCCGCTTCATGCGGGCGATCCCGCAATTCACGAAAAGCTGGCCGGCCCGCTGGGTATAAATTAAAAAAACTTTTTTTTTTGCTTTTGTTTTTTTAAAAAAGTAAAATGCAGCGGCCCAGCGGCCCGCTCCAAGAGCGGGCCGCAAGAAATGGTCTGGATTTTTATTTTTTTATATTTTCTGTTTACAAAAATTCCAGAAACACATTCTTTGCTCCAAAAATTCACAAAAAATGATTCCGAGCTCCAGAAAATTATGGAAAAATTTCAGAAAATCTAGAAAAATCCCAGAAGTACCTGAAAAATAAGGGGAGCAAACATTAGTCCATAAAAATCGTATTTTATTTATAAAAAGAGATTAGGCGTTAATAATCCACGATATCACGAAAACACACGTATCAACGCCAAATTAAACATGATATACACATAAAATACCCAGAAATGGGGGGATAATCAATTTAAATCCCGAATCATCCATGTCGACAGGTTAGCCACGGCGGCGGGTTGCGGAGTTGGCATAATGATCGAGACCCCGGAGGGAAGCCTGCTAGAATACGCCCTCCGCTTCAACTTTTCGACGACCAACAATGTCGTAGAATACGATGCCGACATCAATGAGCTGAAGCTATGCAGTACACTGGGGGCAACGAATGTGATGTTGATCAACGACTCAAGGCTCGTTGTCCAGTAGATCGAGGGCAGCTTCGAAGCAAGGAAAGATCTGATGAAGCTATATTTAAAGTGCGCCTGTGCTGAGCTATTCAAATTTAAGAAGGTTGTAGTCCAGCACCTCCCGAGGTCGAACAACCTGCGCACCGATGCCCTCTCGAAACTAGCATCCTCTTCTCTGGCCGAGATTGGAAAGGCCGTCTACATCGAGAATCTCCTCACACCAAGTCTCGGGGAGGGAGAGCTTCTATGCATCGGCCGGGAGTTATCATGGATGAGCCCGATCATCGCCTACCTGGAAAGTGGAACCCTGCCAGAGGATAGAATGGAGGCACGAAAGATCGAACGGCGGGCCTTGACGTTCGTGATCTTTGATGGCGTGCTCTACCTGAAGCATCGCGTGAGACACGACGTCTTGTCTCATCTGAAGTGCCTTGGGCCCAGGAGGGCAGAGGAGGTCATCCGTGAGATCCATGAAGGGCTCTGCGGGAACCACTACGGAGGATGTATCCTGGTGCACAAGGCAATCCGGCAAGGCTATTATTGGCCGAATATGGTGAAGGATGCGACTAACTATGTCAAGCGGTGCAGGGAGTGACAAAGATTCTTCAAACATACAACGGCCCCGCCAGTTGATCTGATTCCAATCCTCAGCCTGGTCCCATTTGCCAAGTGGGGCCTCGACATCCTCGGACCGTTCCTCCCAATGGCAACCGGAGGAAGGAAGTACCTGGTTGTCGCCGTCGACTATTTCACAAAGTGGATCGAGACAGAGCCGATGGCGCGCATCACCTAGGTGGACATAAAGAACTTCGTCTGGAAGTCAATTATATGCCACTTCGGGGTACCTCGCTCCATAGTGACGGATAATGGAAAGCAGTTCGACTCCGTGTACTTCAGGAACTTCTGCTCGGATTGGGGCATCAACCTCCATTTTTCCTTCGTGGCACATCCGCAGTCCAACGGCCTTGCCAAAGCCGCGAACAAGTGCATTCTAGAGCCACTAAAGAAGAAGGTCAACAGCGCCCCGGGACCTGGCCTGACGAGCTACCTGGCATCCTCTGGTCCTACCGCACAACCTACAAAGAGTCAACTGGCGAGAGCCCCTTCATGCTGGCTTATGGGGTGGAGGCTGTCGTCCCGGTGGAGGTCGGCGAGGAGTCTCTCCAGCTCCAGTACTTCAACAAAGAAGCTAATGAAGAGGGTCTCGACATCAATCTTGTGCTCGTCGATGAGGTAAGGAATCGTGTGCTAACAAGTTTAATCAAGCACAGCCAGGGGAAGGCAAGGTACTACAACTCCCACGTCAGGAAGCGAAGCATCAGAGTCGGTGACCTCGTCCTCTGGGACGCCACTTTCAGGCCCGAGATCAGCCGACAAAGGCAAGCTCTCTGTAAAGTGGGAAGGCCCTTACACCGTCACAGACGTCCTGGGACCAACGACATATATATTTGCAAACATAGAGGACGAGGAGCTGACTCATCCTTGGAATACTGAGCACTTGCTCAAATTTTTTCAATAAATGCACATGTACATTCAGTCAATATTATACTTTTAATAAACCGCTGTGTTTGTACACTCAGTGCACTGTCTGGATTTGCATTTCAGCCCTCCCCTGTTCGATAAAGGTCGGTCATCTGTCTCGGAGCCTAAGCCTTCGCAACACAAAACTCCGGGGCAGTGTGCCGCCAAAAGAGGCCGCGGGGTCGGCTCCTCCCTATCGCCCCCTCTCGGCAGCTCCCCTCTCAAAGAACTTCAGGGCAGTGCGCCACCAACAGAGGCCGTAGGGTCGGCTCCTCCCTATCGCTCCCTATGACAGATAGCCTTCAAATCCAGAGTGGTCATGCAGGGTCGGCGAAGGCCCAATACCCGCCCGAATTGAGGTTGTGGGGTCAGCGACGGCCCAATACCTGCACTCTTAAAGAACTCCGGGGCAGTGCACCACCAACAAAGGCCGCGGGGTTGTCTCCTCCCTATCGACTCCTCTCTAACAGCTAGCCTTCAAATCTGGAGTGGTCATGCGGGGTTAACGACGGTCCAATACCCGCCCGAATTGAGGTTGCGGGGTCGGCGACGTCCCAATACCTGCACTCTCAAAGAACTCCGGGGCAGTGCGCCACCAATAGAGACCGCGGGGTCGGCTCCTCCCTATCGCCCCCTCTCTGGCAGCTAGCCTTCAAATCCAGAGTGGTCATGTGGGGTCGGTGACAGCCCGATACCCCCTGAATTGAGGTTACGGGGTCGGCGACGGCCCACCACCCTCTCAAAGAACTCCGGGTAGTGCGCCACCAACAGATGCTACAGAGTCGGCTCCTCCCTATCGTTCCCCTCTCTGGCAGCTAGCCTTCAAAACCAGAGCGGACGTGCAACTTCACAACATTCTCCTTCTCCCCAGCCTTGTGCTCGTCAATAACAGAATGTTGTGGGCATACACATACAAAGGCACAGTTCGTACAACGGACATATTGAACAAACAACCACATTAAGGAAAAATTTCAAGTTTTATTTATATTGACTTTGTACATCTCAGGGTCAAGACCAAAAACAAGACTCCAGGCTCGGCCCCAGGGCCGGCCATACAATATCGCCCTAGTTTATGGCGCCTCGACTCGGCTGCCACTCCCTTGACTGCTGCCCTCCGGGGCCCACGCGTCTGTCCAATCGCCTTCCTGATGGCCGCTGCCTGGAACCTCGGCCACCTTGGCCTTTGAAACGGTTGAAGCCTCTGCCTCGTCATCGGACACCGCTAACGGTCGGGTAAAGTCGATCTCCATGTTGGTGTAGAGCATCCCCAACCTCGCCTTCGTCCTCTCAAAGTCGGTCTCCAGACCGTCATCGAAGCCCTCCTCCCTCATGGCCATCAGCGTGGGGACGAGCTCGTTGTTCTGGTATTGAAGAACGGCCTGGACCCTGACTTGGTCCAGGTCGATCTTTTCCAGTTCAGCATTCTGCTGCTCCAACTTGGTGATCTTTGCTCCAGCCGCCTCTCTCTAAGGCCAGCATCTTCTCGGCATCGACCCTCCAGGCCTCTTCTTCGCGGGCCCTCTCCTGCAGCTCCCCGACGGCCTTCCCCAGCATGGCGGTCTCGGCCTTCTGGGTCTGATAATCCCCATGGACCTTCGTCAGCCACTCGGTGGCGTCCTTCAGCTTTGACTCGGCATCCTTGAGGGCGACCACCTTCCTTCCGAGCATTGCCTTGAGCCGGTTAACCTCTGACAAGTTTTGTTGGAGGTACACCAGAGCGGCGACCATCTACAAAGAAGATCGAGTAATAAGCATATGGGACAGAGAAGAAGCTCGACATCGGGGGCGAAGGGTGACGTACCTGTATGTTATGCCAGATAGCCGTGTCGTAGAGGCGTTCGGCACCAACATCCTGTAGGGCCTCTCGATCCCTCGACAGAACATTATTCTTTGCCAGGCAGGCTGCCACACCGGCCTTGTCGAAGACAGACTCCTGGGCCCCTACCGGATAGCGCAGCGCGACAATTGTCTCCGATGAAATGGTGAGAACAGCCTCCTTTGTTGACTTGAAGGTGGCAAAGGCGACCTTGCAGATCGGATGGCCCGGCTTCCCCAGCCCGTACGACGGGTATCCGTAGGGCCAGGTCGCCACTGTAGGATGGCTAGTGGTGGTTGACGCCATTGGAGGTCTCGGTGGAGCAGCCGAACTAGTGGAGACTGTAGGAAGACGTATGCCCTTGAGGCATTTATCCTAATATAATCATCTCGTTCTAATAATTATATGGTATTAATTATCCTAAGTATGAATTCATAGAATCATATACTTAGATAATTTCCTTAGACTTATAGTCAGGTCATTACGTATCCAGATGTAGATCTCGATTATGAGAAGTTAGTGACCGATTAGAAACTTAAGTCTTAAACGGTTCATGGTCATAGATGTGTCGAGAATAGGATATCGACACATCAGTTAGACCATTGTGTCTTTGTCTTACCTTAGGGTAATGATGATCTTATAGTCATTCGACTTGGCAAAGTCGGAGATGAGACACATGTGCTCATTAGAGAATGAGTTCACTGAATGATCAACTTAGAGTTATTAAATGGTTAAGCTTTAACTAGACTGTCAATAATAACTCTAGAGTGATGATAGACAAGCTAGTCTTTAAGACCTGAAGTCATCAGTACGAACCTGTGAATGGATAGTGTCACTTAGATCTATGATCTAGCTTCGAGGCTCGGCGTGCTAAAAGATCTTAGGTTGAGTGACACCTAAAGCTCATGAGGAAAGTAGATGACTAATATAGAATTCGTCTCTTCCATTAAAGGGAAGTTAGTGTCACTGGATCAGTATGGTCTTTGTGTTAATCCTCAGCCGGGGTACGTTGTAGGATGTACAACGTGAATACGACAAAGACCGCTATATACTAACCGATGCTGCTTAGTGGGGTTGACAATAAACTATACCCTAGGCTATACAGAGACACAGTCTTGACGAAGGGACTAAAACACTGAAATTCATCACTGACACAGTCAAAGTGATCTCGACGACACGTTCGTCAATAGGATGATCACGTAAGTATGATTCTGAAACAGGGACGACACCTGCTGCTCGTGGTTACCGTCGTCTAGGGGTTTTGAGCCCCAACCTGTAGTAGGGTCAGGCTGTAGGGTCTCACACCGAGTAGTATCCACCTCTTAGTAATAGAAAGAACGTTAAGAGGAATTCATTCGATGAAATAGAATACTTAAGTCCACAAGTTAGTTGTGAGTTCAAGTTTAATAGGGGAAAAATTTTGCATGTGATGCAAACTAAATTAAATGTTTCGTGAATTGTTTACGACAATATTTAATGGAATAAACACATTGGAAAAGTTACCTGGATGACGGGATCGTTCCGGTCTACACGCAGGTTCAAACTGAGTCAAAAACGGAGACCAAATGCACAGGTTAGAGCCAAAACAGTCAACCCAAACAGTTTGGACTGAAACTAGCACAAGGGGGTCAGCCCAAATAGGTTGGTTTGACCCCAGCCAAAATTCAAAGGGAACTAGCCCACTTGGGCTGGGCACCCAAGCCCAAACGGGCTTGGACGCCCAGCCCAAGCGGGGCGGGCTCTGACCCGCCCAGTGGGCAGGTCAGGCCCGCCCGCTATGCGAGCGGAGCCCAAGCCCGCTATGCGGGCGGAGCCCAAGCCCGCTCGCTAAACGGGCGGGTGCCAGGCCCGCCCGCTCATGCGGGCGGCTGCCCGCAGCAGCGGGCAGACCCACCAATGCCTTAGAGGCGCGTGCAGCACACGCGCCTCGAAGCCCGTGCGCTGCAAGCTGCGCACGCGGGCCCACTAAGCCCTAGGGTTTAGTGAGATTTTTTGGCAGCTAGGACTTGTGCGTTTTTGTGGGGGTTTGATAACTTTGAGACGACGTTTGAGGGGTCAAACAACGTCAGATCGACTTGCCGTTTGTTCATATGCGTTCACCATTTGAAGCTCTTCGAAATGATAGCTTATATGGTGTCTGAAGTTCAATTGTTAGGGAGATTTAATTTGTTGAAGTTGGGCCTTTGAGAAAGTCTTACTAACTTCATTAACTTAATTAAATCCATCTTCATTTAACTTTGTCCCACATTGCTCGTGACGAAAAAGGAGGAGCCGACTCCATATATAAATAGGGGTGCCCCCTCTTCGTTGTAGAGTACATCAAGTGATCGATTCGAGAAGCTCCTAACTTTTGAGCATGCTCGATCGTGAACTTAAATATTGATCTCCTCTTTTTTCCTATCCTTCTGTCGGGTCCTAGCAAGACAACGAGGAGGTTTGGATCGGATCCAGACGTCTTTGACGCATGTCTGCTCAAGTGAAACTTTCTTCGACAAATGATCGGCTCGGAGGCGGCTTGGGTAGATCGGTTCGAAGGCGCTAGGTGGCTTGGCTACGAGGATCGAAAGAAGGTGGTGTGGTACATCTTGCCTGTCCCAAGGCCAAGATTCCGGGTATGTCAGTTAGTAGCTTTTTAGAATAGTTAGTTTAATAATGTCGCAGAAGGCTAGATCCCTCTTGGGTGGTCAGATCCACCCCAAGTTGGCATAGATCTTGCCGAGGTTCTGGCTCGCCTTAGGGTTCGCCAAACTGTTTAGCATAGTTTTCGTATTTCCGTTGTGCATGATTTCCCTTATGTTGTCCGTCCGACTTAGGACGGGCACGGATCTGAGCCCTGAGGGCTAGCAAATCCCTTTATTGGTATCAGAGCCAGGTTTGCATGATCTAAGACTGCGATGTTATTTTAATTATTAAAATTGCTTACTATCTGAATATAATGATTTTAACTTTATTTGATAAATGGTAGAATGAGCATGAAACCTTTTCTTTTTAATAATTGTTTTTAGAGCACGAAAGGTGTTAAGAAATTTTTCTATTTCATGATATGATGTTAAAAATTAAATTTCTCATTATAACTTATTTTGAAGATTATTTTATGCGATACTATAATCTTAGAAAGGATTTAAAAATGTTTTAATGATTTTAAATACACTGTTTATATTAAAAATTATTTGATGATTTTTATGAAACCGACATTTTATTAGATAAAATGTTTTTGTTTTAAAATCTTATTCTTTTTAATTTAAATGTTAAATTTGAGCATGTTAAATTATTTATATGATAGATGTTTAACCTATATGTTCTTTCTTTAATGTCACATTGTTTGAACCCTTATTTTATGCGATAAAATTAGTTGGTTGTTGTTAATGGACATGATGAATTATTTAATTATTCATGAACTCCTTTAGGTTAGCCATTAATTCATTTTTAAAAAATTTATAAGATGAATTTTTAAATGTGACATGCTATGTTTTAATGAACACTTCAACATTTAAACCTAATTCCCGATTAGGGTAGTCCTCTTTAATTGACGATTATTTTTTTAATCATTTCAATTATAATTCTCTTTTAATGATTACTATTTTAAAATGTTATAAGTGATTTATTAAAATCCTAATAAAGATTAGGGTAGCACGATGAACGAACAAACCTTATTGTTGATAAGGATCTAATAAAAATTATTGAACAAATCCATAAAATTTCGAATTTTAAGGATCCACTATTTGATAAGGATTAACTAGTATTAATAAAAGCTTTTTAGTTGATGGACAATCATAAGATTGATGAATTTCCTTCAATGGATCAAGATGTTGGTCAATGTGCTTGGCTAAGCTTGTTGGATCACCTCAGCTTGACTAGGGATAATGATACTGGCTTAGTCACTTCCCTGGCCGCGTCCGCTGAACCGCAAGGAGACGAATCATGACTATGAAAGTCTGTCAACTATACCTAAGTCAAATACGATAATAATATTGTTCAAGATAAATCGTAACCCTCCTTGTTTTAGGAGATGGTAATTGTAGGACCCATGTTCCAGTTGTTGTGCTACACTCAAGCAGTGACATGCTAACCTTATAGAAACCGACTTCTTAAATACATATGACGAGATCTTGACTTGACCCAAACCGTCGTGTCATGAATACACCGAGTGCCAGCATAAGTTGAGCCAATGATGTAGTCTATACTTAAACCCAAACCGTCATTTCGTGAATACACCAAGCGCCGGCGTAAGTTGAGCCATTGATGTAAGTTTAGTCCTGACCCAAACCGACGTGTCGTGATACACCGATCGGCGACATAAGTCAGGCTAGACGCGAAAATAAGGGTCTGACTAGGCAAGTCATTATGATTTGGATGAGCACACTCACGATCATAAATGACTAGGGGTAAAGCTTTTAGGGAATCATATTTTTATGATTGATGAAGAGTTCGTTTATCGACTGTAGAGTCGGACAACTTGTTGAGCTACACTCAAGGTTGTCAGACTCGGGGTAGTCGGATCCATCTCCCACAAATATTTTTATATAATAAATTGTTTATTATTGTGGCTTTAATTCTTAAAATTAGTGGGAGAATATAGTTTAATAAAAACCATTTAAACTGTACAACGAACATATGCTAATTAAATATCTATTTAAATGCAGTCTGGAGTCGGGTCTGAAGTACATGATTGAAAAGAACGTGCTACATGGGACTAACTATAAAGATTGGCTAAGGAATATTAAGTTAGTCCTCTCACTAGCTGGGATAGGATACGTGCTGCTCGAGGACGCTCCGGACAAGCCTGACGAAGATGCAACCCACAAAGAGAAGGAAGTCTACAAGGAGTACCAGAGGGATGTCGAGAAGGCCAGGTGCCTTACTCTAGCTTCAATGAATAACGACCTGCAAAGGAAGCACGAACATTTGGATGTTCAAAGCATGCTTCTGATTGCAGAGGATGTTGGATCCTGTGGATGGCAAACAACACTAGAAGGGAGGTTGAATAGTGTTGTATACAAAATAAACTTTTTCGTTCTAATTGATTAGCACAATTCAAAGCCTTCTAATGTTGCCTAAGAAACCAAGTAGAGTGATCTACGCTTGGCTCTTAATCAACTTGGGTAATCGTCAAAAGAATCAGAGAGAAAAACACTTCTAGTAATCGACTCCCGATGAGCAGTAGTCGACTCCCAGAGAGAAATTATGCACAGCTCAATAGAAAGAATGAAATAGATGCGATTACAAAAGATATCTTTATACACTGCGGATAACAGAAAGTTAATCTTAGCAAAAGATTAACAACAATCAGCAGATAATAATATAAGTACAAAGATAGACAAACACATAAAGATTCAAACACAAACACAAGGATTTTTATCCTGGTTCCCCA
This sequence comes from Scilla litardierei, assembly GCA_030789695.1. Taxonomy (NCBI): domain Eukaryota; kingdom Viridiplantae; phylum Streptophyta; class Magnoliopsida; order Asparagales; family Asparagaceae; genus Scilla; species Scilla litardierei. Next base: position 100,160,368 of record CM061139.1, on the reverse strand, counting down.
CAACCATGGGTATGTCAGTCCCCGACCAATCCGGTACGAGATTTCCACTATCTACCTTGGCAAATACAAACACCTAACTCCACTCGTTAGGATTTTCCCACACATCTAGCCTTGACCAGGATTTCCGATTGCAACACTGCAATACTGCAACACCTAGACTTGTCTAGGGTTTTCAACACCCTTACAACAAAGGGCAAATCACAAAGTGAAAATCAATATCCAACTCACCACAACATTTGGTGGATATTGGATTTACACCCAAATTCTATAGCCAAGAGTAATAGATAACAATGTGTATTCGTGGCTTAATAGAATATGATCTTAGATCACACAAAGATATGAATTTAGTCTTTGTGATCTAAGTCAATGTTTTCAAAAATCCTTCAAATAAAATTAAAGAATAGAGAACAAGGATTTTGAAAAACAATAGCCAAATAAAAATTTGATCTTAAAATAATGTTAACTTAAAAGAAAAGAGATCAGAAATATAAACGCAGATTTGGCTAAAAGAAATGAGAGCGGGAAATTAGAGAACCTTTAGAATTTTTGCACAAGAGAGAATTTTGAATTCAAGTATATGGTGTTGTTGAATCTCAAAAGAATGATCCTCTATTTATAGGTAAAATGAGAGGATTTGAATTTCAAATCAGTTTGACTTTTGCCCCGAAAATCATGGAAGCAATAAGTTGGAGAGATAAAAAGAATCAGGTCAAGACGTTGAAATTTGACAGCTGGTAGTCGACTCCCTATGAGTGGTAGTCAACTCCCAGAGTGTTTCAGGAGAAAACAATTCTCAGCTGGTAGTCGACTCCCACTCCTTGGTAGTCGACTCCCAGAGGAGTTTCTTCTGAAACTTGGCTAGTAAGACATGTAGTTAGCTCCTGGGTGTAATGGAGATTAACTACCAAGATGAGAAGTGACTATCAAAAGCTCTCAATAGTTTTGAAAATGATTTTAAAGGTATTTAAAATATTTAACTTCGAAATCATTTGTGTGTGTGTGTTATTTATACTTTTGGCTTTAACATAACCCTAAGAAAGACACAACTCACACACTGTAGACTTAGGACACGTTCTCCCGAAGCTTGATCAGATGATGATGTAGATGCGAGCTTCTCTTGAGCTTCTTATTCCATTTGAGCGTGAGCTTCATCATCGAGCTAGAAGTGTTGCCTTGTCTCTTGCTAAGTGAGTGTAGATTGTGCTTCTTCGGAGTATGTATACCGCTTTCTATTTATCGCATAATCTGCACACTTAATTGTAGTGTAGTTAGTACACTAACCTCATTTGGTGTGCTCATCATCAAAACCACTTAGGGGTGGAATTCAATTTCCATCACTCTCTCCTTTTTTGATGATGACACCCAAATGTAAAATGAAGTAAGATGATATAAAAATATGACATAGAAATAAACTTACTCCCCCTGCTTTGATGCGGTTCTCTCCTTGTATCAAAGCCGTTAGCAAAACAATATATTTTCAATACATTCATTTTTGCATTTCATGTTCTTTCTCCCACTTGTCATCGATAAAAAAGAATGACATACCATATCAACAAATATTTCATCCAAATTGTGATCAATAATTATGAAGTTTGAGAGAAAGGAATTCAATAACCAATTCTCCAAAAAATGTTAGTATAACATATGTTTGGCAGAATATATCAGATAGTAGTTCGTCCATAAGCATGAAGAAAAAACATACGAGTATCAATCACTACACCATATAGTAGTTTTTACAGACAGGGAAGTTTTGAAAACCATTATTTAAAAAGACCATTGTTTTTAAATCAAGAATGACCGCCATTCTTCTCTCTCTTCAAAGACTTGATCTCCTCGAGAATAGTCTTGAGAGTTTGCTCGGACATTTCATGGCTACTCACCACCAGATCCTTGAGATCATCAACCTTCTTGTTGAGAGCTTCAAATCCTGCCTTTTGAGATATCTTCATGTTTGAGATTTTCGTAAGCAGCATGTCTTGAAGTTCCACAATGTAGGCTGACGGTTGTTTATCTTCTTCTGCACCATCATTTCCCTCTTCCTCTTCATCTGTGCCAGAGATGAGGGGCTCTTTACCTTTCTTTGAGGATGACGATCCTCCTTCAGCAGCGAGCTTCTCTTCTGGGATGTTTTGATCAAGATCTTTATGAAGATTCATTTGACCAAGAGCATGAACATCAAAGATGCGTGCCGGATCCAGAATATCGGTTTCATTATTCAAAGGCACATTATAACTAATAAACAGAATGGTGAGGTAATGACCGTGGGCTAGGGTAGATGAATGTCTGTCAGAAGAAGCAGATGCAAGGATGGAGTCCATGATAACTTTGGCCCAATTAATACGAATATTTCCTAGCAATGCATAGATGCACTTGACTTGCTTCTCAAATAACACAGAGTGGCTTCTAGATTTTTGAGTTATATTGTAAGACAATATATTTGCAAGGATTCTTCCTGGATAGCGAAGATCGCTACATGGAAGTTTTGTTTGGAAATATCTTCCAGGCAAATACATTTTCTCCAAAATATTTTCATCAACCATCTCTATATTATCCAATAACATGCCAGTGTATGGGATTCCTAAAGCTTCTCATATAGATTTCACAGTTATGGCAAGTTTGGTGTCTATCACTTTGGTAATGAATCCACTCTTGGCAATATCATAGTCCATGTTGGCATAGAAAAGATGCACAAGTCTAGGATAACAAAGATAAATATTTTCAGCAGAAAAGAGATTTGCCAAGTTTTGAAATTCCAATATGCTATCAATGCCATAGTTTTCTAAATGATCAATTTTTACGAATCTCTCATAAAGGATTTGCTTATTGGAAATTTTAACGAAATGCTCATAAGTAGTGGTTCTAAAAAGACAGGGCAAGATAATTTCCTTTTAAGAGAGGGATTCAGTTGTAACCTTTCTCTTCTTTGAAATCAATCTCTTGAAAGGGATCTAGATAAAATAAAATTGATTTACACAACTAGATATGTAAGAATATCAAGAAGTAAAAAGTTGTTAAGAGAAATTTTTACCTTGAGATAAACTTGTGAGGATGATGAGAGGAGGTGAATAACCAAGAGAGCTCAAAATGCCAAAAGAAAATTTTCAAATAGATGAAGGGATGGGTAGTCGACTACCTAGGGTTTTAACCATGGAGGTTTTTAACTATGAGATGAAAAGAGATGGAGAGTTGTGGCCCTTAGATTAAGAGATGAAAGGTTGAGATCATGTTTGCTTATTGGGTTTAAGTTACCCTTTGGATCTGAACCTAATAACTCAATGAAAACCCAGTAGGAGTTAGAAAAGAAACACAAACCCAGAAATCTGCACAGCACGCTGGTAGTCGACTCCCTGATGGTGGTAGTCGACTTCCTGCTGGGCTGAGCCGTTTTCTCATCCCGAGGGATTTTGGTCCAAATGTGAGCGCGTATACTCTATTATGATGATTAGATATACATGTATAAGCATATAAAATCAACAATCATTTAATCATCTAAGCAAATTTTAAATTTAGCCAAGCAATCTTATTTAGTCGCAAAATGTTTTGGTGCTGATCTTGTTCTTCCTCCATATTTTAGAGTACCTGAAGATATAAACATTTATGGTACTCTTTTATAGTTGAGTCCAAGAGGTTAGTCTTTAGGAAACCAAACCCAATATGGTTTAGTTCCTTCATGGAAAATATATTTATAATTTTTGTTTAAATGAACTTGCTGAACAAAGTTTGTCGCGTACCTTTTCTTCCTTTGGTCGGACAAGTTCTTTGGTATCCAGATGCTCAGAAAATTATTGTTAGAATGATGCATCCTAGTATGCTTAACCCGTTTCTTGGTATGATTTGAATCATATCTAAGTCCGATTTTGCTAGATGAGGCTTTTTGATTATCTATTATACTATCTAGCTTTCCTTTTCCTTTGTTGAAATTTTCAATAATTTTCATCGTAGAGTCGTATTTATTTTTGACGGATACGAGAAGATTATTTAAACTTTCAACTTTCTCATTCATGAAAAGGATATCTTTTTGCAAAGAGTCATTTTTTCTTTTGAGAAAACTATTCTCCTTAATAATCTCTTCTTTCTCTTTAACATCCTTTTTAATATTCCTAAGGGTGTGTTTGGTTTGAAGGAAAATGAAAGAAAAGGATAGAAAGTTAGAAGGAAAACTATTTCCATTGTTTGGTTGGAAGGAAAAAACAAAGAAAAATGAAAATGAAAGAAAACAAAGGAAAATTTCTATTAAAACTTTTCTTTGAGATTTTCCTCTTTTTGACCCAAGGAAAATGAGGGAAAAGAGAGGCAAACTAATTTCTCACACTTTCATGTATTTATATTTATTAGCAAACATAATTAGTTGTTATTTTCAATGAATCCACGAATTATTCATAAGTTTGTATCAAAAAATCATGAATGATTCGTGAATTTTTTTTTAAAATTATTCTCGAATTACTCGAAAAATTCACAAATTATTCACGAATTTTCAAATAAGTCGCGAATAATTGACTAATTTTTCAAAAAAAAAAAACACTTTCAGTATATATTCATTCGTGAATAGTTCGAAATAGAGAATAATTTATGAATTTTTAAAAATTCACGAATAATTCGCAATCTTTTAAATTCTTGAATTATTCATGAATTTTTTATATAGCTAGGGAATAATTCTCTATTTTCCAAAAATATTCCGAATCTTTAATTTATTTTCATGTATGCATGAATTGTGCGAATAATTCACGAATTTTTAAAAAATTCAGAGTTGCTTGAAAAATCCACACATTATGCACGAATTTTTTAAATAGCTTGCGAATTATTTCAAACTTTTTAACAAAATTTGTAAATTATCCGAATACTATTAAATAACATATTATCTACGAATCATAATATTTATAGTGTTGACAAATTATTCGTTACAATTCGCAAATTATTTGCTAAATTAATAATTTTTTCAAAATAACCAATAAGTTTTTAATTTAAAAATAAAATTTTAATTTATTATGATACTAAAATGATTTGAATTCACAACATAACCAGTTAAATTATTTTTATTCATATTCAATTAGCAGCATAATAATATTAATTTCTATATTTTCCATTCAACTTTCTTCCCAATTTTCCTTGGTAACCAAACATGAGAAAGAATCTCATTTCATTTTCCTTTTCTTTCTTTTTCTTTTTCCTTTTCATTTCGTTTTTCTTTCTTTCATTTTCCTTCAAACCAAACACACCCTAAGTGTTCTTCTATGTTCTTTTATGAGCTTTTCATGCATTTTGCATAGCTCCTTATATGCCCCCTTATAATCCATGTCTTCATCATCACTTGATGTTGAATCACTATCATTAGATGAATCATGCATGGTGCTTACCTTAGACAATGTGGAAGCCATAAAACACATATGTGATGTCTCTCTTCTTCCGTCTTTGTCGTCTTCTGAGGATTCATCGGATGAAGAAACGTCACTCTGGTCGATGGCTGCGTAAGCTTCCTTCTTTGGTCGTCGAAATTTGTTTCTTCCATTGTTTCTTCTTTTATGGCTTTCTTGGTTCTTTCCACATTCTTTGGAATCATGGTTGTTTCTTTCCAGGGGACAATCTCTTTTGACGTGTCCTGGTTTATTGCAACTAAAACAAATAATACCATTAGTAGGTCGGAAAGGACGTTTACCATACTTACTTGTGATGAACTCTTTAAAGTTCTTTGAGATGAAATCAATATGATCCTCTTTGTCCGTGTAGTCAGAATCTTCTTCTTGAGCTTTGAAAGCAAGATTCTTCTTCTTTGGGTTTTCTTCGATCTTCTTGTCTTCTTCAAGTTCAATCTCATATGCCATGAGATTTCCCATTAGTTCTTCGATGGTAAGATCCTTCACGTTATGAGCTTCTCGAATGGCCGTTGTTTTTCCTTTCCATTCGGGTCGGAGAGATCTTAGTATTTTCATCACATGCTCGTATTCTGAAAGTTTCTTTCCTAGTCATGCGAGCTCATTTGTAATGTTAGTAAATCGAGTATTCACGTATGTGATACTCTCTCCTTCTTCCATTTTGAAAGATTCAAACTTGGAATGTAAAACATTTATATGAGATTCTTTTATCTTCACGGTTCCCTCATGACTTACCTGAAGAGTGTGCCATATTTGATATGCCGTCTCGCATTGAGAAACATGATTAAAATCATTACCTGTTAATGCACAGAATAGTGCGTTCATTGCTTTTGCATTGAGGTTGGCTTTCTTTTTCTCATCTGCTGACCATTTTTCAAATTCGATTTCGGTAGGTTTGTTGTACGGTGCTTTGGTAACCGTCCACGCTTCGATGTCTAGTGACTCAAGATGAGTCTTCATCCAGATCTTCCAACTAGCGTAGTTTGTTTCGTTGAACAGGGGTGGTCGCATGATGTTGATACCTTCAGAGTGAAACGATGTTGATGCCATCACCTTTATAGCCTCGCTCTGATGCCAAGTGTTGGATCATGTGGATTTCAAACAACACTAGAAGGCGGGCTGAATAGTGTATGTGAATGGCAAACAACACTAGAAGGGGGGTTGAATAGTGTTGCATACAAAATAAACTTTTTCGTTCTAATTGGTTAGCACAATTCAAAGCCTTCTAATGTTGCCTAAGAAACCAAGTAGAGTGATCTACGCTTGGCTCTTAATCAACTTAGGTAATCGTCAAAAGAATCAGAGAGAAAAATATGTCTGGTAGTCGACTCCCTATAAGCAGTAATCGACTCCCAGAGAGAAATTATGCACAGCTCAATAGAAAGAATGAAATAGATGCGATTACAAAAGATATCTTTATACACTGCGGATAACAGAAAGTTAATCTTAGCAAAAGATAAACAACAATCAACAGATAATAATATAAGTACAAAGATAGACAAACACAGAAAGATTCAAACGCAAACACAAGGATTTTTATCCTGGTTTCCCACAACCATGTGTACGTCCAGTACCCGACCAATCCGGTACGAGATTTTCACTATCTGCCTTGGCAAATACAAACACCTAACTCCACTCGTTAGGATTTTCCTACACACCTAGCCTTGACCAGGATTTCCGATTGCAACACTGCAATACCACAACACCTAGACTCGTCTAGGGTTTCCAACACCCTTACAACAAAGGGCAAATCACAAAGTGAAAATCAATATCCAACTCACCAGAATATTTGGTGGAGATTGGATTTACACCCAAATTCTATAGCCAAGAGTAATAGATAACAATGTGTATTCGTGGCTTAATAGAATATGATCTTAGATCACGCAAAGATATGCATTTAGTCTTTGTGATCTAAGTCAATGTTTTCAAAAATCCTTTCCAATAAAATCAAAGAATAGAGAACAAGGATTTTGAAAAACAATAGCCAAATAAAAAGTTGATCTCAAAATAATGTTAACTTAAAAGAAAAGAGATCAGAAATATAAACGTAGATTTGACTAAAAGAAATGAGAGCTGAAAATTAGAGATCCTTTAGAATTTTTGCACAAGAGAGAATTTTGAATTCAAGTATATGGTGTTGTTGAATCTCAAAAGAATGATCCTCTATTTATAGGTAAAATGAGAGGATTCGAATTTCAAATCAGTTCGACTTTTGCCCCGAAAATCATGGAAGTAATAAGTTGGAGAGATAAAAAGAATCAGGTCAAAACGTTGAAATTCGACAGCTGGTAGTCGACTCCCTATGAGTGGTAGTGGACTCCATATGAGTGTTTCAGAAGAAAACAATTCTCAGCTGGTAGTCGACTCCCACTCCTTGATAGTCGACTCCCAGAGGAGTTTCTTCTGAAACTTGGCTAGTAAGACATGTAGTTAGCTCCTGGGTGTAATGGAGATTAACTACCAAGATGAGAAGTGACTAGCAAAAGCTCTCAATAGTTTTGGAAATGATTTTAAAAGTATTTAAAATATTTAACTTCGAAATGATTTGTGTGTGTGTGTGTGTGTTATTTATACTTTTGGCTTTAACATAACCCTAAGAAAGACGCAACTCACACACGTAGACTTAGGACACGTCCTCCCGAAGCTTGATGAGATGATGATGTAGATGCGAGCTTCTCTTGAGCTTCTTATTCCATTTGAGCGTGAGCTTCATCATCGAGCTAGAAGTGTTGTCCTTGTCTTTGCTAAGTGAGTGTAGATTGTGCTTCTTCGGAGTATGTATACAGCGTTCCATTTATCGCATAATCTGCACACTTAATTGTAGTGTAGTTAGTACACTAACCTCATTTGGTGTGCTCATCATCAAAACCACTTAGGAGTGGAATTCAATTTCCATCAGAGGAGTTGTATGGCAAGCGGTCAAGAGCTGCCAGATTTGAATCCACGAGCAAACTCTGGGGAGCTAAGATGGAGACGGGCTCCGTGCAAGATCATGTCATAAAAATGATCGGGTACGTGGAAGACGCTGCCCAGTTGGGTTTTGTCCTTGGCAATGAGATGGCCATGGGCATCATCCTAAAATCTTTAACCCCAGACTTCAAACAATTCATTACTGGCTTCATCATGAACAGTATTGAAACGGATCTTCCTAGTCTCCTCAACATGCTTTGGCAGTTTGAGGAGATCGAAAAGAAACTGACTGTGTTGGTTGTTGGCTTTGCTTCTTCAGACCAGCCAAAAGGCAAAGGTAAGAATAGGCAGGTCCCACAACCAGCTAAAGTGAAGAAGGGGAAGAAGACAAAGGGGCTCCGTCGAAATCCGAATGCTTTCACTGCCACAAGATAGGCCACTGGAAGAGGAACTGCAAGGTATACCTTGCAGAAAAGAAAAAGGGGCATACTGATGCCTCTACCTCAGGTACAAAAAAATTCTTATTTAATAAAGCATAAAATTTCCATAAATGCTTTGTTACATGGTATGAGATACTTAGACATCTGTGTATTGTATACATGTGGCTGATAGCAAAGCAGAGGATGGAAGAAGTTCCATGGACGGTCGGCATCGGAGTAATCGTTGCTGCTGGGACCGTACAAGGACTTCGGAAGATATGAAGATGAATCAATCGATATTTTTCTTATTCTGAATAAAATATATCGATGCTTGGTTTAAAACAATGATTGAGCGTTAATCACTCAAAGTTTAATTTTGATAAACAGCTCTGATTCATTTTAATGAATCCATTGTTTAATAATATCTTGAAAATTTGCTTTGATAAAATTGCGATTTATTTTGAATGGCTGATTGTTGTGGATAAGGCTGTCTGCGTTGATGTGCATAAATTCTTGAGTTGTCATGCAGAGCTTCTGACTCAATTTGATTATTTTGGAGTTGACGATATATTATAGCCAATCAATAGTTACATGTAGGTTCCAGGAGCGTAAATTGGATATGATCCAAATTACACGCAAGTTAAGATTAATTCTTAATCAAACTACATTTGATACTTTAAAAGAAAAAGATTAAATGTAGTAAAAGGAAAGTACAGTGTAGGATGCTTGACTGAATAAGTCAACATCAAGACTCCTATAAACGGGTCTTGATATGACTCATTCGTCAAACCCACCTGACACTGGTATATTCCTATTCAACACTTATGAACTGGTTATACTTAATAAATAGTCTAAATATGATTTAGATACTTAAGTGAAAGTATTTAACCAGATAGTTCTCAAAGTAAGTGGGAGCTGGCAATATAACTTAGTTCCGTCTCGGACTAAGTAAATAGTTTCCAACTTATTAAATCGTCTATATGCGACATTAAATCAAAATAGTTTTGATTGTGTCAAGCATATAGAGACTTATGGTGTCACTTATGTACTAGACATAATTGACACAAAAATAATTGGAATAAGCCATGACTGACTTGTAGAAACGACTAAAACTACATAATATTGTATGAGCTAAATTGTTAGCCATACAAAAGGGAAAATTGTTGGATAGGATCCAAAGCAATTTCGAAGGATCAACCTGGTGTGATCAAGTGATGTATATATAAGACTCCATTAAAAAGCAAAATATATACACGTTAGCGGATCCATTCTTAGGTTTGACATATGAATGTCCAGTGTGACTGATATGCTATAGCGGTATGAGATACCGAAATAAATAGCCCAAGTGCAAGTGGGAGATGTAGGAAGATGTATGCCCTTGAGGCATTTATCCTAAGATAATCATCTCGTTCTAATAATTATATGGTATTAATTATCCTAAGTATAAATTCGTAGAATCATATACTTAGATAATTTCCTTAGACTTATAGTCAGGTCATTACGTATCCAGATGTAGATCTCGATTTTGAGAAGTTAGTGACCAATTAGAAACTTAAGCCTTAAACGATTCATGGTCATAGATGTGTCGAGAATAGGATATCGACACATCGGTTAGACCATTATGTCTTTGTCTTACCTTAGGGTAATGATGATCTCATAGTCATTTGACTTGGCAAAGTCGGAGACGAGACACAGGTGCTCATTAGAGAATGAGTTCACTGAACGACCAACTTAGAGTTATTAAATGGTTAAGCTTTAACTAGACTGTCAATAATAACTCTAGAGTGATGATAGGAAAGCTGGTCCTTAAGACCTAAAGTCGTCAGTACGAACCTGTGAATGGACAGTGTTACTTAGATCTATGATCTAGCTTCGAGGCTCGGCATGCTGAAAGATCTCAGGTTGGGTGACACCTGAAGCTCACGAGGGAAGTAGATGACTAAGATGGGATTCGTCTCTTCCGTTAAAGGGAAGTTAGTGTCACTGGATCAGTACGGTCTTTGTGTTAATACTCGGTCGGGGTACATTGTAGGATGTACAACTTGAATACGACAAAGACCGATGTATACTGACCGATGTTGGTTAGTGGGGTTGACGATAAACCATACCCTAGGCCATGCAGAGACACGGTCTTGACAAATGGACTAAAACTATGGAATTCATCACTGACACAGTCAGAGTGATCCCAACGACACGTTCGTCAATGGGACGATCACGTAAGTATGATTCTGATACAGGGACGATGCCTGCTGCTCGTGGTTACCGTCGTCTAGGGGTTTTGAGCCCCACCCTGTAGTAGGGTCAGGCTGTAGGGTCTAACACCGAGTAGTATCCACGTCTTAGTAATAGGAAGAATGTTAAGAGGAATTCATTCGATGAGATGGAATACTTAAGTCCACAAGTTAGTTGTGAATTCAAGTTTAATAGGGGACAAATTTTGCATGTGATGCAAACTAGATTAAATGTTTCGTGAATGGTTTACGACAATATTTAATGGAATAAACACATTGGAAAGGTTACCTAGATGACGGGATAGTCCCGGTCTAAACACAGGTTCAAACCGCGTCAAAAACGGAGCCCAATTACACAGGTTAGAGCCAAAACAGTCAGCCCAAACAGTTTGGACTGAAACTAGCACAAGGGGGTCAGCCCAAATAGGTTGGTGTGACCCCATTCAAAATTCAAAGGGAACTAGCCCAAGCGAGGCGGGCTCTGACCCGCCCAATGGGCCGGTCAGGCCCGCCAGCAGGCTGTGCCCACTCGCTATGCAGGCGGAGCCCAATCCCGCCCACTGAGCAGGCGTGTGCCAAGCCTGCTCGCTCATGCGGGCGGGCGCCCGCAGCAGCGGGCGGGTCCTCCCGCTTCAGCGGGCGGACCCACCAGTGCCTTAGAGGCGCATGCTGCGCACGCGCCTCGAGGCGCGTGCGCTGTACGCTGCGCATGCGGGTCCACTAAATAGGGTTTAGTGAGATTTTTTGGCGGCTAGGACTTGTGCGGTTTTGTGGTTTTTTGCTAACTTTGAGACGACGTTTGAGGGGACAAACGACGTCGGATTGACTCACCGTTTGTTCCTACGCGTTCACCATTTGAAGCTCTTCGAAATGTTAGCTTATATGGTGTCTGAAGTTCAATGGTTAGGGAGATTTAATTCGTTGAAGTTGGGCCTTTGAGAAAGTCTTACTAAGTTCATTAACTTAATTAAATCCATCTTCATTTAACTTTGTCCCACATTGCTCGTGATGACAAAGGAGGAGCCGACTCCCTATATAAATAGGGGTGCCCCCTCTTCGTTGTAGAGTACACCAAGTGATCAATTCGAGAAGCTCCTAACTTTTGAACACACTCGATCGTGAACTTAAATATACATCTCCTCTTTTTCCTATCCTCCTGTTGGGTCCTGGCAAGATTACGAGGAGGTTTGAATCGGATCCAGACGTCTTTGATGCGAGTCTGCTCAAGTGAGAATTTCTTCAACAAGTGATCGGCTCGTGCAGATCAGTTCAAAAGCGCAAGGCGGCTCGGCTACGAGGAGCGAAAGAAGGTGGTGCGATACATCTTGCCTGTTCCAATGCCAAGATTCCGGGTATGTCAGTTAGTAGCTTTTTAGAATAATTAGTTTAATAATGTCGTTGTAGGCTAGATCCCTCTTGAGGTGTTCAGATCCACCCCAAGTTGGCATAGATCTTGGCGAGGTTCTGGCTTGCCTTAGGGCTCGCTAAAATGTTCAGCATAGTTTTCGTATTTCCGATGTGCATGATTTCCTCTCTGTTGTCTGTCCGACTTAGGACGGGCACAGATCTGAGCCCTGAGGGCCTGGCAAATCCCTTCAGAGACAGCGACAGTGGCATCGAGCGGCGAGCCCTGGCACTTCGGAGTCACTGGGCTTACCACGGGCTCCTTCGAATCGAGGTCGACTACTTCGCCAGCTGCCTCTGCGCTCGAGCAGGCTAGAGGAGATGTGGCCACAGCCTCCTTCCTCAACTTCTTGGTCCGCTCTCCTTTCTCAGCCCGAGCGGTGGCAGATGCCTCTAGACTCCGCTTCTACCCGGCCTGCGTCAAACTCCTCGAGGCGGGTTGTTGGGCCCTACCCTTGCTCGGTGGTGGCTTTGATGATGCCTCCCTCGTCTTCCTCATTACCTCCTCTATGGACATGCTCATGGCTGCTCCTGCAAAAACAGAACAGATCAGGGTGGGCTTTTTAGATGTTGTTCTCGACACACAGAGTACCTTCGAACCAGACGTGCTGGGCGACCATCTCGTCTGCGACCAGGTCTTTGAAGACCACATTCTCCTTTGGGATCCTCTCCAGGGTTCTAGCGTTCTCCAGGTCGCTCCCCTCCAGGGAAATTTTGGCATTCACTGCGGGATTCAACGTCCCCCAATTCGACCTCAGATCCAGATCTGCCGGAATCGAGACAAACACAAATATCTCCTTCCAGTCCCACACCTTGCCCGGCATCTCGAGGACGAGTGTCCTGCCCCTCTTTACGCTGACATAGTAATAATCCTCTGTTTCTTCGCCTTGAAGAAGTACTGGAAGAGCGGCAGCGTCGGGCTTATTCCATGGGCGGAGCATAGCACAAGGAAGCCGACCATCATGTTGATGGAATTCGACGTCAGTTGGAAAAGGGGGAGCTCGAGGAAGTGGAGGAGGAGGAGGAGGAAGGGATGGAGTGGGAAGCGGAGACCCAAGGTGAAGGTCGGGCAGTACACACCGACCTCGTAGTCCCGTGGGGAGCAGACCCGCTCGTTGAGCTCAGGGAGGTTGACTGTGTAGGGCGACTAGATGTATTTAGCACAGATCTTTGGGATCTCAGAGGGCATCAGCTGATACATTTGGGGCAGAATTCCCACATGGACCGCAGCCGTAGTTCCACCACTGCATGTGACCATGGCAGCTTTGGCAGCCTTGGCAGTCTATTTGGGTGCCTTCCCTTTCTTGGGGTCCCTAATTATCATCGACGATGAAGCGACTGCATGTTCAACTGCCGTGTCTCCCTCCGGCCTGGACATCGACGGCATCTCCGACACCACAGGTTCCGACTCGGTGGCATCACCCATGCCAACCTCCCCGAAGTGTTGTTCGATGCGGAAATTCGAAGAAGAAGAAGAAGAAGCAGAAGAAGCAGATGAAGGCATCGCTGGGATCGAGAGTGTACCTAAAGAAGAATGAACGAACGAAGCTCCGATATACGACGATGGTCGATGGCAGCTGCTCTCAACGATGCAAGGGGGGAATCTGAAGTTTTGAAAAATTCAGGCAAAAGTCTCTCCCGCTCTCTCTCCAACTCTATTTATGAGAAGAAGCGGGCGATCACCACCATCTGGCATGGGCCACGTGGCGAGATCCGAGCGAGTCTGGGCTGGCGCCTCGAATTCTCCTCCAATCACCTCAGCCATGTGTCATCTGTTTAGCGGATGAGCACCTCAAACTCTCCTCATCGTCGGATCGCCATCATGATTTCTGAGATTCGACAATCAGAGTTCATTGAATGCAATTGACCTGCCTTCATCCGGGGGGAATGCGATTCGTCATCCAAGCTGAAGCTGGGCTGGCCGCGTCAAGCTTGAATGGCGGGGGCAATTGTTACACCCTAAAGGCCAGCCCATGAAATTAAGGCCAGTATACACCGAGGGCCCAAGCAGACACCTCACCGACTCTCCTGATGGGACACTAGCCGAGTTGAAGATCGCCTCGACTCAGAGAAGCTCACCTCGCTCCGTCGCAAGCTCACCTCCAAGGTCAACTAAGAAGCCCACCAGAGCGACCAACAAGCTCGCCATGCCAAGGACAAGCTCGCCTACCCACCAACAAGAAGCATCGTCCAGAGGAGCCGAGCTCAATCGTCGATCTATGGCTCGCCCATGAGGGCGACCAAGTATAAATATCTCTGACAGGATGACGTAGGCTCACCTACTCTCCATTAATGCCAGGGGTTAAGGACGAGAACTGATGGCTACCACTCACGTCTCATTAATGCTCCTGACACCTACTGACACCATTAATACGGTAAATATCCCTGACACAGCCTCACCACTCGAGTGCCAACAGGGTTGATTCGACAGCTGACAAGACGTCGCGCAACCGCCTCTCAGCCCTATAAATACCCCCACATGCCTCTATGGAGGGGGTTGAACAAGTAAAATCTTCTAACTCATTTCAATACACAAGGTCAGATATCTTCCATGTATCTGTGCCTTCCTCATAAGCCCGCTGCACTTCGTCGATTTGTCTTAAGGTCGACAAGTGTGCTACGCGCCTACATTTTACGTCACCATCTGACTTAGGCATTGGAGAGGTTATGGGCTGACAGCCAGCCCTGCCTTTCTGACCAGTTGGTAATCCTCGCAGGAAGCTCGTCTCAGCTACCGGGAGAAGGCGAACTTCAGGCAATCACCAGGTGACCTTGGACCCTTCACCTCTGAAGCGAGCTCCGAGTCGTGCTAACCTCTCCATCACCCAAAACTTGTAAATAATTGTACCCGTGATTCCCACTCCAAACAAATTTTATTGTGTGTGGATCTGACCCACAACAGGCTTAATGGCCAATTCCAACAATTATGATGTGTTTAACAATCACCGAAGTAAGCTAGAGTCGTTGCTCCGCATTGTAGACATTATTGTCATTGAGAAGCTAGGGAGTGATGTGTGTGAATGCTTTATGGAGGAATTTGTCAAGCTCAAGTGTTGTGGCTTGGATGTTAGGCTAAGAAATCTCTTCCTCACCCTTAGCAACTACCAGATGGGTATCCCTCCACATCTTGGATCAAACTGGACTATAATGGTGTGAGTGACATAGGGTCAAATGTTGGAAGATATAGGTTTGTTGATTGTAATAGTGGCCATGTTGTCTTCTGTTCTCTGGCACATGCCCTAGTTCCTTGAAGTGCAACATAGAGCTACAGGCGGTCTAGCATGGATTAAGGCTTGCTAAGGACGTGTTGAATGCTAAGTGTGTCTGGGCTAAGTGTGACACAACTGAGATAATTGATGATCTATACATACCCATTATGTAAAGAGCTTATGAGATAATACCATGCATATGCACTGAGATAATACCATGTTGGGTTGGATTAGCTCACACATACACTCATATAAAAAATTAAATCAAAAAATAAATAATTACACCAAAATATATTGTGAATATGATCAAAACCACGCTTGCAACCCAGGTTAATTCACATGTTTTTAACTCGTCTATAAGATAGACATAAAATACATGCAGAATTATCATCAAAACCATTACACTCGCTGATCACCGATGAACTAATCGAATCAACTAATCAAAGTTGGCCGGAGCCATTAGCATTTTTGAGAAAAAACCTTTGGTTAGACCGGATAAATTTTAAAAGACAAACATGCTCTTTTAAAAATAGCATATTGTTGATGCACAGAATCTCATGGGGGTTGGGCCAAGCCGCTGGATGCTTGGGATGGATCACTGAGCAAGCATTCCCGTAACAGGTTGAGCCCGATTAGGCTGGTTTTGTCGAGTGTGAGATGAAAAATCCTTCGTTAGCACCCGAAACAGAGAAAAGCTCGTTAGCCTCACCGGATGGTTTAAGCCCTCTGATCAGAATCCTACACACACTTTAGATTCAGGCGAGAAGGAGGGGGCGTGGCTGGAAGTAGCAGCTGCCCTATGGAAAGTCAGGGGTTTTAGGATTACAATTGGGCGTTGTGTAATCCCAAGAGGGCGTACATTGTGGAGGAGGCTTCCTTCTACTTATATCGCAACCAAGGTCCAAAGAGGGCTTGCCATGTGGACAACTATAGACTCCTAGCTGCAACCGACTTTTGCAGGTCGGGGCATACAGCAGCCGACTTCTGTCAATCAGGGTTGTACGAGGGCCGACCATGTCTGCAGATAAGATAAGTCTCGGGCACCGCACTATTCCTGGAGAGAGATAAGTCTGGTAAATTTCTTGAGGTTGCGCCACGTGAATGATCATGGGCTCTCTGGGCTGTGTGGTTGTCGAGAGGATGCATGGGGAACGGACCCCTTAAGATCGGGTCATCCTCTAAAGAGCCACGCTAGGGTCGGGCCATGCTGTTGCCTCGGGTCAGGTCGGGAGGTCCCTATTGGGCGGAGGCCCATCAGATTTTATTGGGCAGGTCCACATTGTAGTCGAACCTGGTAATAACTGGTACTTACACATATCATAGATTATAGGGTTGAGCATCGGTCGGTTTGGTTTGGTTTTTTCAAAAAATTTCAAAACCGAAACTAAACAAAAATAGGCATTAACCGAACCGAACCGAACCAACCGAGTACATGCTAAAACCCGAACCGAAACCGAACCGAATAGTTCGTTTCGGTTTCGGTCAATTGTGCCTTCCGATGCCCAAAAAAATTTGGCCCTTTTTCATGAAATGAAATTAAGAAAAACAATAGCAGCAGCCTTTTTTATCATCCATAATGATTTAAGCCCAAAATTTGTACCAGAAGTTCATATTTTTGCCTCAAAAAAGCCTGGCCCAATTGGCCAATTCATCCAAAAAAGTATCTATAGATATTTTAAATTAATCAGTCTAACATACAAGGACATCTTTGGAGGATGCAAAAATTCTCATATTGAAAAAAAAAATGCTAGAAGCCTATAAATGCATTAAAACCCTATTTTAACGAAAGAAACTCACCATTACTTAGCAGTTCAAACATAAAAAAGATATGACACATAAACATAGTAACAAATCGATGATAACTTAGCATGCCATGTAAACACATAAATATTGGAACATAAGATTGGATTTTTTGTAGGAAAAAGGAAAAAATTGAAGCTTGATGTCGTTGGTTTTAGGGCTTGGATGAAAGAAGAAGCTTCAACAATGATCGAAGTTTTGGATATTGGCCATTAAGCCCAATATGGTTTTAATGATGATCACCACACTATATGATTACTAATGTCTCAAACTGTTTGTCTCAGATAATTAACAATGTTCAAATCAAGGGGAGACAAAACAAGTTTGGTGATGGGATGATGGACTCAAGGCATGGAGCATTAGATTAATGACGCCATGAAGAATCATGTATCTCATTGTATATCTTTTATGATTCTTTATGTATTTTGCTCTTTTTAGTAGAATATTTGTATGCCTCGATTATATGCACTTGCACATTCATATGCATCATTTCCATCATAGAAATCCATAGAAATTTCCAAGAATCCATCCCAATAGGTTGATTGGCCAAAACACTCTAGATTATACTTTCAGCCTATCACCAGGCGTCTGGTTTACACCCAATAGACGACTGGTTTACACCTACCAGACTTCTGGTGTATCTATTTTAGTGATGGCCAAAACCTAGGTTGTATCAGTCGTCTGAAGTTCAAAGACCAGTCGTCTACACAGTGCTACATACATCTGGGTGATGAACTCCAGTCGCCCGATCAGTGTGACTAGTTTTTCGTGGTTCTCTGTCTTTTTGTCCCACATTTATTCAGACATCTGAAGAAGACTTGACAGACGCTTGAATAGTGTATCAGACGTCTCTAAAGTGTTCTTCAGACGTCTGGTGCTTGAGCTTGGTCTTCCTTGTTATTCTTAAACAACTCATGATGGCCGTCTGATGAAGGAGGACCAGACGACTGCACAGTATATCAGGCGTCTGGTCACCCTTCATCAAGCATTTAGTCGCTAAAAAAGTAACCGTTTAAAGCCGTTAGACAGCTTTTTCTTATGGCCTTTTTCTTGGTTTTTATTCTCGAGAGTGTGTGTATGTCTACCCCATTGTGAGGGAGTTTTTGGACCAATACACACTGATTAGATAATCATCATTGAGCCAAAAAACGAAGGGAAAAGCTTTCACTCATCTTCTTCTCTCTCATTTCCTTTTGAGCGTTCTTATATTAAATTGAACTCCAAGCTCAAGGAAAGTCCATATGTGCATCAAGCTTACATCTAAGACTTGGACAGCAATCTTCATTACCTTCACACTTCATGTCTACTAAGTACATTTAATCAAGGCAATATGAAGATTGTATTGTATTTTTTTTGTTTTGTTTTGTTTGTTGAAACCTAGCTTTCGGGTTGTGAAAGTGTTTTGTCTAGAAAGAGAGGGGTGATACCCTTGGAATAGGGTTTGGCAATCTTGGAAAAGAATGTGTGCTATCTTGTAAAAGATATGCTCTTGGAAAAGAGTGGCTCTTGGAATAGAGTGGCACTTTGAAAAGTGTGTGTTGTATTGGGTTGGGTTGGAAAAGCCTTATAGTGGAAACCACAATACTCTGGAAAGAGTGTGGAACTGAAGTAAGCAATGGTCGAACCAGGATATATCATTGTGTTTGCGAATACATTTTATCTCGTGTGGTTTGCTAATTTTTGTGTGTTTTAATTCTGCATTTGCAAGTATTTTTAATTAGCATTATTTGTGCCATTATACTATTCACCCCTCCTCTAGTGTGTGTTTAATAGTTGCACAGGTCCTAACAAGTGGAATCAGAGCCTGATTTAGTGCACTTTAGCTTCAATGCATTGGGTCCCTCATCTAGCTTCCATGAAGAAGGATAATCCATTGCAAATCGACCTTCTTTAACGCAACGAACTATACTTATTGAAAGCAGATGATGATGGTGTTGGATCTGGATCCTAGCCTAGAGGTGAGTGAATAGGCTTATAAAAATATTCTCATGCAACCCACGAGAAATCACACATAGTTAAAATCACAAGCACAGTAAATAAGAGGCAATCACAGAGTATGCACATATTTACCTTGGTTTGGTCGCATCAACGACCTACATCCAGCCCCAAGCAAATACTAGCATTAATATGTTCCTTCTGTACACCTACAATGAGGTCCTGGCTCCAACTCCATACCTAGACTATACCACACTCAACAAAGTGCAGAACCCTATCAACCTAGTAAATACGTATCTTAACTGCATCAACACATCAAGACCCTCTTGTCTAGCCCTAACCATACAAGTCCCAAAAGACACAAATATCGGTAAAGTTTCTCCTACAGAGATCTACACACAATCACAAATATAATGATAAAGTAAAGGGTCCAAAAATGCTCAGATTGTGATGGTGTGTCATCTCTGTCATTCAGCACGGTGTCAGCTTCAGTCTGATCCAAACGGTGTCTCGATCTGACTTCTGGATCTCAATCTGGAGCCCCGCAAAGTAATATAGCACACTGGTCTATGTCTATAGCAATTTCAGGTCAAACCAAATTAATTGTGGTTTGTGTGCACAACAACTCCTATTAATCCACGTCAGCACTTCGTTTCTTTCGTTCGCACATCAGCTTCATTTCGAATTAGGGCATGCATCGGACGAATTCACTTTCGCCGTCGTCTTCACTCCGAGCGACTCAACGGCGACGGCGTACTCTCATGCAGTTTCTCCGATGGCGATGTCTACTCTTCAACGACGACTTGACATCTCCTTTTCGACGGCGGTGGGTGCTTCGGCTTCGACGTGCGGGTCGATGGCGAGGCCAGCTGCACGAAGATCTCGACGGTAAGATGGTGGCAGGTAGGGTGAAGATCGACGGAGTAGCCCCGTGACAACAACGACGATATGTGGCTTAACGAGAACTCCGGTGGTGAGGATGATAGCTTGATGAAAGGTGGCCGCTTGTCCTCGTCGGTGTGTACAATGGTAGCATGGAGTTGTTGTAGCTTGTCGTCGTCGACAATGGAGAACGGCAGCTTGAAGACGATGGCACCAAGGGTACGTCACGGCAGCTCGGATCTAGGCAACATTAAGCTTCTTCACGGCGAGCAATGTCAGCAGGTATCCATCTTGACGACAAGGATGTTCACGGCTGCAAGACCTCCTCGACAGCAAAGGGAAATGGCTTGGAATTTGAAGCTTAGCAATAGGTGCTTGAAGAGCTTGATACGGTTGGGTTGGAGCTTGGTTGCTGCAAGCGGCAAGGGTGATGATGGGCTTGAAGACATTGATGACGCAAGTTCTTTTGTGAAGAGTTCAGTTTACCTCTTCTCTTCGTCTTGTAATCTCCGGATGCAAATATCTTGTTGCTTGGATGCAGGCTATGGCAATGAGGGTTAGAGGCTAGGGTTTTTTGCTTTTGGCCGAATCTCCTCTCCTCTTTCTTTGTGTTTTGGCCACTCCTTTTCTTTGTGTAAGCCCCAGCCTTTTTGTTCTCTTGATGAGAGTATATATAGGCCAAAGGTTTTACAATGGTGCGGCCTAGGAGTTGATGGCAAGGGATGATATCAAATCCATATCTTCTAGGAGTTGATGGCAAGGGATGATATCAAATCCATATCTTCTAGGAGTAGGTATTTGATTGCAACCAAGTTGGATTAGGATGATTTGATTAGGTGTTTTGAATAGGAAATGGGTAGAAGCATATCTTTCTAATTGATTTGATCAAATCTCTTTTGAACTCAAGTTGGCCTCCATCTCATCCCATATTGGATCAAGTCCAAATTGCTTTGTGTATGGCACTTTGACCAAGTCCATTTGCTATGTGAATAGCAATTCATCTAACAATTGACTTAGTCATCACTTTGAAGAATTACGTCCTTACCATCACTGAAACACACTTAGCATACACGTTAAATAGTAACAACATGTTTGTCATCATCAAACCAAAGATACTAGATCGTTGCTTCCAACAATCTCCCCCTTTTGATGATGACAAACGCATAAAAGATTTGAGCAATGAGAAATGAGAGTGTGAAGTGTGTTGAAGGATGTAATGCAATATGATATACACAATGAGATATTCAAGCACTACAAGCATGCACAACAATGCTCCCCCTCTTTCCAAGCTCCCCCTATTCATGTGCCCTATACATGTGTTTCTAATGCTCCCCCTTCAACAAATAATACCATTTAATGCCAAATATTTTCAACCCTTTTTCTCCCCCCTTTTGTTATCATCAAAAGTGTGTTAATGAAGTCAAACAATTATCATATGCAAAAATAAAGTATTATAGATTATAACTAGAACTTGCATATATTTTCTATAACGTAGACAATTCAAATTCATTGAAACTTATAATTTAGACTTCACCACCAATGTGTAAGTGTGATATTATAAACAATGAAGTACAACGGGAGATTCAATGTAGTACACCAACCAAATCAATCCACATTTTCCTTTTAACATGAATATCAACATGATTGATTTTTTCCACCTCATTAAAAATGAGTTCAAGTTACTAAATCCCAAAACATATCCTATAAGGACTCTTAGATGTGGGGTTGGCATTGCTTGACGAGTAATATACACCAACGCTAAAGATTACCCATAAAGCATATGTTGGATACTCGTGGGTAGTGTACTTGTCATGAATTGTATCTATTTTACATACAGAGCAATTTTCATTATTCTTTTTTCATATTCATTTTGTGCTCAATTTTTATTCATGGCAATACACCTCATATCACTTAGATAATTCAGTTTTTATTCATCCTACATTCACTTTCCAGCATTCATCAAAAGAATCTCCAAAAGTACTAAAAGTTTAGTATTCCTGGAAGTGCGTATGTAGGTGTAGAAATCAAATTAATCATTTCATGAAGCATGTCAGGGCTATCAAATAGTTTCTAAAATGCGCATGTAGCTATAACAATAATACAATGATTTCTACAAGGATATGAATGAACATAAAATAATACCACTTATAATGATTCATAAAGAGGTAGTCATTAAGCACAGATTTTTTTTTAATTTTTGGGTTTTCATTTTTCCATTTTTCTTTTATAAGGAACTAAAAACAAACCTAAAAAGCAAGTAAACAAACACACAAACAAAAATTAAATCAAGCACACACAAAATCTATGAAGGTATGCAAAGAATGCAAAGAGGAAAAAGATATACCTTCGCGCGCCATTTGACTAAGGAGCTAAAGAATGAGACTTTCAATTCATTGCTCCTCGCCAAATCTCCACCTTACTTACATGAAAGTGTCAAGTGTGACCTTGAAATCCAACAAGGTCCACTAGTGTTAGTCATCAAAGCTTTAGGAACCCACACTTGTTTGAACTTTATGTTCGTGTTCCTAAACTTACAATAATAGGATGTGTGACCAACACTATCACAAGTAGAACACTTTGCGTGCATATTTTTGACAATAGAAAGCACATTATGGAATTTTTTAAATTTGGGCTTTTCAACATTTTTCAAACCAAATCCACGTCCTCTTCTATTATTGCCATATAATTGATTTTCAAGTATGGTATCCAACGAATGTTTACTAATTGAAACTTTTCTTAAAGACAATTCTAGATTAGAAACTTTGGATTTTAATAATTTATTTTCACCCACAGGCAAGGTGCATTTTCTTAGAAAGGCTCTCTTGTTTTCCTCTTCCGTCTTTTCAAATTCATCCATTTTCCTTTTAAGTTCGTTATTTGACATGCACAGTTTATCATTAAGATCTTTAATCACATAATCTTTTTCAGCTTCAAGCTTAAATAAATCTTGCTTAAGCATGCTAATATCATTCAATAAGGAAGGACAAGAAAGACAAGTAGCTTTTTCAGGCATGCTAGCCTTTTCTTTTTCTAGTGACACAATTTTGGCGTTACATGCAACAAGTTTCTCTTTAAGAATATCCACTTCATCAGAAATGTCACAGTTTTCTTTTTGTAATTTAAAGCTAGCATCCCTATAGTCATTCAACGTGAGTTCTAGCTCATTAATCTCATTTTACATTCCTTTACAAACATCTAACAATTTAGCTTTAGTGAATGAATTTACCTCATCGTTGTTTGCCATTAAGCAGATGACAGCGAAGTAGGCTACCACCTCTTCATCCTCATCCTCAGCTTTGCTGTCCATGTCCCAAATTAGCATCTTTGGCTTTTCCTTTATCTTTAGGTTACCTATCAGGTCCTCCACCCTCATCTGTGATAGATCCTTTGCTTTTTGGATGGCGGTAACTTTAGGCCTGAAAGAGCTTGGCAGTGCTCTTAATATCTTCCTCGCATGTTCAAGACTGGAATATGGCTTACCAAGCGAGCTAGACTTGTAGACGATGTTGGTGGACCTCGCAAACATCTTTGATATGGTCTCTGATGGTAGCATGCAAAATTCCTCGTACTCTGTATTCAGAAGTGCAAGTCTAAACTCCTTCACCTGTGACGTTCCCTCGTGCGTCACCTCCAATGTATGACATATTTCCTGTGCAGTTAGACAATGTGAGATACGATTGAATTCAGATTTATCTAATGAACAAATGAGAGCATTCATAGCTTTAGCATTAAGAGAATAAAGTCACCAATCATTATCATCCCATTTATCATCAGGTTTAAGCATCTCAACATTTTCAATTTTAATGACAGGTGGTTTATATCCTTTTTCAACAATTTGGCAAGCTTTATAGTCAATAGAAATTAAGTAGATTCTCATTCGATTTTTCTAATAAGCATAATCTACTCCATTAAATCTAAGGGGGACGTGATATGGACTGACCCTCAGTAAAAGCACCATCAATGGGATTCATGGTCAATCCTAGGCTAGATCCTAACACCTGCTCTGATACCACTTGTTGGATCTGGATCCTAGCCTAGAGGGGGGTGAATAGGCTTAAAAAAATATTCTCACGCAACCCATGAGAAATCACACGCAGTTAAAATCATAATGTAACGCCCCGCTCCCCAGGATACCCGATAAGTACGAATCCATATCAGGTATTCCCAAAGAGACGGGTGCTACGAAGAAAATACAAAATCACAAACACAAGCATGGGCCACCACTAAAACCTGTCACGCCCCGCTTCCCAAAATGGACGGAAGCGAAACGTGACGAGGCCCGCTTAGGCCAGAGCTTTAGAAGCTCGGACCCAATAAGCGTCTGTAGAGGTACCATTTTAAAAATTATTTCAGGTTCTTGCATTATTATAGTTCGAAACAACAAAAGTACGTAAAGGAAATTTGCATTCACTTACATGAAGAAATAATATCCAACTGGTACAAAGTCTAAAGTGTAACGGTCACTTTCCGACCGTGCGTGTTTTCGTGCGTAGCTGTGTTTCGTGTACGTATTTGGGTATTTGATTTTTTTTATTACTGTTCTCCGTAGCTCAGACGCAAGACCGAACCCCGTATTCATAACCCTCTCGGAGGCGCGAGCACCCCGGTATTTTATTTGTAATTTTTGGATGTCGGTGGACTATTCTACTACATTCATTCTTAGCTATTAAAACCTTTTATATTTATATATGAAGTTTAAATTTCAAATGTTATGATGTACGATTTTTTTAAATAAAGGCCTGGCAACTTCGTTTTATTAACCAGGTTAGTCATTTTGGTTTATAAAAAATATATATATTTATACATATATAAATAAAGCTTAACCCTAACTTTGACTCTGTATACTATCACAACAACCCACCTAGTCTCTCTCTCTCCCCACGTGGTCTCTCTCTCCCCAAAATTCTCTTCTCACGTGGAGACCCCTTTCCCCTATTCTAATATATAGGATGCTAGGTTTCTTTATTTTTCAGCCGCCGCTTCTCTTTGAACATGAAACCCCAAACTCCATCACCCACAGACCATCGAGTTTTCCCCTCCCCCTCTCAATTATTTCGCACGCAACCATCAACGCGCCGCCGTGAGTTTCCACTCGCACCCAACTCCCTCCGGCCTTCGCCGTGGCCACTCAGCCTCCACCGAAAGTCCGAGCTCCGCCCCGACGCGGAATCGCGTCTTTCTCGCGCTGCAGTGCCTCCAGGCGCCGGCTTTCCCCTGACAGCGACGCAGCGCTGAAAGCGCCGTCTGCGGCGCCGCCTGGCACCGCCCAGCGACGGCAGGCCCAACCCCGGCGCCCCTGTCTCCGGTGACCGCCTCCTCTCTCCATCCCCCGCTGCTAGAACCCACTACCGTGCGCCTCCCCTCGTCGCGGCCTTCGACCCGAGCTCTGTCCTCTCTCACCTCCGACCAAGGTGCCCTCAGCTCTCGGCTGCCCCTCAGTCTACATCGTCGCCCTCGCTTACTGCCATCGCGCAACCGCCGTTCGCCGCGCCTCCGTGCCACCGCCATCGACAACGGCGCGTCGCCCGATTCGTTGTTGCTAAGCCCCGAAGCTGCTGCCCTGGCGACATCCGAATGATCCCCTGCAAACATGAGGATGCACATGTAATTACTGTAAG
Source organism: Scilla litardierei (assembly GCA_030789695.1). Lineage (NCBI taxonomy): Eukaryota > Viridiplantae > Streptophyta > Magnoliopsida > Asparagales > Asparagaceae > Scilla > Scilla litardierei. Next base: position 100,134,591 of record CM061139.1, on the reverse strand, counting down.
TTCTAATAAATAAGATACTTACAACTTATAAATATAGGTATGCCTATATATATATATACCTTTATACCAATTGAGTTAGAGGCAGTGTTAATAATTCATGAAGAGACGTAAGTTGAGTCTTTCTAAGGGCATGTACAATGTGTGGAGTTTATTTATAATTAACATATGGTCCTATTGTATTCTCCCATTACATATTGCCTAGACACAATTATTTGTATTATTGTTGGTGTGAAGACAATACTTTTGGGTTGTGCACAGAAAGCAAAAGTCATGTTTCTTTTCTTTTTTTGGATACTTTATTTGGGCCCTAAATAACTTGTAAGAAGTTATTCATCAAGTATTAATATGAAATTATTATATCTAGCTAGTGAAATATATGTACGGGTATGTTACATGTTGCTAGGAGTAGGTTTTTAATAATTATGTTACAGTCTGCTACCTTATGATATTAGTTTATACATATTATTAGTTAGGTGTTACGTTTTTTTTCCATATTAGTTGATAGATACAATAGATTCTGATGTTATGTTAGCTTCTTTGGCTTGATATCAAACAACCGATGTATCAGATTAATCTCACACCTCGCTGCCACCTACCGGATACCCAGAATCGCATCGATCAGACATTCTGGGTTCAAAGGCGACGCGTTTCGTTGTTGCTTTCAGATCCGACGTCGAATCACGTGTGACCGTCAAAAGGTTAGTCCCCTCAACTCGTAGTGAAACCCACACTGTAGCAAACTGAACCTTAACTAAAACTGTACAACTACAATTAAATTTACCTTTCCGCACCAGTAAAATGCTGCTCACTGTAGAAGTCGACCATCGAACAATTTTCTGTGCATATAGGGTAGTGGTCGATCTAGGCTGACAAGAACACCAAAACGTGACTCTGACAATTTGGGTAGCCCCGATAACCTAGAAACAAACCTAAATAGGATTTATTGAAAACGAGGCCTGACATCGTCGCCATGACCTGTTTCAGACGGACTACCGCGGACGCGACGCCTGGACGAGACGATTCGAGAGGACGACACACTCGCCATCGCAGGCAAGTGTACCCACTTGCGTTTTTAACCGTGCTTTGGTCTTAGATTGCTAAAACTGTTAGACTGTGAATGTATAGAACCGGACGTGAAATGATAGCGTCCGGGACGCCCTGACGACTTAGACTTGACGAGAAGTCTAAGCTCGACAAACAACAACTTTTGACACCGTAGGGCTATCTTGTGTGTGCGTGCGTGTGGACACCCTAGAATAACAATTCCCTACACTTGTCATGTCATGTCCCTGTTACACAAAAAGCCTTCGGGCGTTTCGGATGCTCTCCATGCGAGAGTGATCCCCGTGACTGTTATACAAAAAGCCTTCGGGCGTTTCGGATGCTTCCCTCCGCGGAAGTGATCCCCGTGATACAAAAAGCCTTCGGGCGTTTCGGATGCTTCCCTCCGCGGAAGTGATCCCCGTGATAGAAAAAGCCTTCGGGCGTTTCGGATGCTTTCCTTGCGGAAGTGATCCCTGTTACACAAAAAGCCTGCGGGCGTTTCGGATGCTTTCCTTGCGGAAGTGATCCCTGTTATACAAAAAGCCTGCGGGCGTTTCGGATGCTTTCCTTGCGGAAGTGATCCCTGTTATACAAAAAGCCTTCGGGCGTTTCGGATGCTTCCATAGCGGAAGTGATCCATGTACTTCTTGTCCTGAGTTCCTGGGGTTGGGGTAGGGTTGAGCGTGCGCACGGCAAGAGGGTCTGATCCCCCTCGAACCGTAAGGCGTGAACCCTTCGTGTCACACTCGTCTTGTCTTGTCCCGTCCTGTTTGTCCTGTCTTGTCCCGTCACGTCCCGACTTGTCTTGACACCTGTAGGTTAGTCCCATAGTTGGTAGCACACGCTACGACTACTACTTGTCCCGTTTTACTTTCCTGCTACGTTACTTCCTGTTGTGTTACCCTGTTATAACCACAGCATGCTAATCAACCAGTAAAATGTTGTGTAAAAGAACCTCAGCATGTTAATCAACCAGTAAACCGTTGTTTAAAGTTCGGTGCACTTGCAGTAAAGTCTAACTCTTCTTGTAGACTTTACCTGACGTACAGTTCCTTTTCTTGGGTGCTGTACGTCAGGTGCTTAGCCAGAGATCGTGGACGAAGCAGACTCGCTGGAGTACGAGGAGCCGAGGACGCTGATCCAGAGTCCGTGCTTGATGAGGACCAGACCTTGAGGTCTTTTAGTCGCCACTTCCAGAGGGTACTACTTTTCGGTTTTCTCTTGGAACTTGTGTCGCCATGCTTAGGCTTCTTTTAGACTTTGTACCAGTTGGATATTATTTCTTCATGTAAGTGAATGCAAATTTCCTTTACGTACTTTTGTTGTTTCGAACTATAATAATGCAAGAACCTGAAATAATTTTTAAAATGGTACCTCTACAGACGCTTATTGGGTCCGAGCTTCTAAAGCTCTGGCCTAAGCGGGCCTCGTCACGTTTCGCTTCCGTCCATTTTGGGAAGCGGGGCGTGACAGGTTTTAGTGGTGGCCCATGCAGGTCCTGCAAAAAGTTCGGAACAATTAGAGTACATCATTCATTTAAATATCCATGTACAAGTCTAAATTAGGTTTCCCAGTCTTAGACGGTTGGAAGACTTAGGTAGACGTCCAGGTTTGATAGTCAGATGATTTGGTTAAGTTTTAGTCATACTTGTCTTGGGGTTCCTTAGTAGCCCTCACTTGACTCTGACCGTGTTAGATTTCTAGAGCCCTTCTCTTAGTCGCTCGCTCGGGTCCATCGACTTCTGGCCCAGCAGAACTAACCTTGATTCTCTTAGGAACCTTCCCATTAGATCCTGGTTACAGTCTAGCTCATTAGAAAATCTTAATGCCGAGCTCTCCTGATATTTAGACGACCCGATAATTAGAATCCCTGACTTCTAGTGTCTTCCTGATCCTTACCCTTTCGTGTTATCGACCGTAGGGTTCCATCGTAGCTTCGTAAATCGTATCCTGAGTGTATCCATCATACGATCATTTTCCTTTCTACCGATTCACGTGACCGTTTCTGACGAGTATCGTTGATCCTTCGAGTCTTTTCCTTTGCCAAGTCGGCTTCCTCTAAAAGTATTTTCGAAATTCCTTATTAAGTCCTTCGCTCAGCTTAATCTCTTTGAAACCCTCTTGAAATTTTCGTTGTTACTATCTCGCACTTATTTTCAAATCGGTATCCTTCATATTTTCAGTTTTAAAACCTTGTTAACATTTTGATAATTCAATTTATACTTTTCTAGACTACAAGATCTATTTCTAACCACTTATCGTACATACTTTTAAAATATTTTCTAAACTAGAGGGAACTCCAACTATTATTATTATTATTATTATATCAGTTCTATGTTCTTCGTGACCACATTTCAAAATCTTTGTGTAAACTTATTTTCATTTGCAAAACAATCGTTTCTCACCCTACCCTTCTTCCTTCGTCTCACTCTTTTTCCAAAATTTTAATTTTCTGCCATCTGCTCGTTTTTCTCTACATAATTTTTGTAAGTATAAAAATGTAAGATACCGTATTTCGCACGTGATCTTTCTGTATATTTTTATTTGGAGCAATACCTCAGTCCCATCCAATCAGTCATCTCCTTATCCTCGCCTTATCCAAACTCGCTTCTTCCGATCCTGTCTCATTTCGCTTTTGGTTCTGGTCCCTTCTATCATGTAGACAGTGCGTTTATAGTTGTCTGTGCCATCTAGTTTAGTAGTGGGCCCTTGTCTTTTTGTAATGTCGTCGTGTTGTATATATAGGTATAGTGTGTAGGCCTGTATAAGTGTGTTACATTTGGGATCTTGATGATCGCCTCTTGTGCCTTGTATGCATACGCAGCGTGGTTCATGACATACATTTGGAATTGTCTGAATGATAGTATTCACATTTGTGTGGACAACGTCATAGCAGACAATTTCCTGAGACTTAGTCTCTCGTACTATTGGACAGTATATCTTGGCTACATGTGATTGTATCAAAACTTCTATTTTCTTTTAAACCAAATCTTTAAAGTTTTGAAACTAGCTCACAAGATCACAAATCACATATCCACCCTTATCCACTACCGCAACACCACACGTTTTTTTTCCAAATGTTTTAAAATATTTCTTTGGCTTTAAGTCTCTCTTTCCCTTCTCTTCTTTCTTCCTTAAAAATTTTTTTTTTTCGTGTTTATGGTTGTTATATTAATTGGGACTAGCTATTATCATTATAGGATTTTGTTTACGGGTAGACTCAGGGAGAGATTTGTTACAGCAATGATTAACTGATTTTGGAACAATAGGATATTGGAATAGATTTCTTTCGGATGAGAAGAACGGGATGTCCAAGACTTATTTATAAAACCGAAGTGTGGCGGACTCAATGGAGAATTCTGGTTGAATGAGATTATATGCGTAAAGATGAGAACTTACCAGATTTGAGGCTTAGACGAATGGTGGATAGGGATGGCTACAGAGTATGGTAGGAGTTAGGGTGATCATGAGATTGAGTAGAGCTTTTACTAGCATCGAGACTTGATTGTTGAGTTGACGTGAGAAGACATTGGGAGTAACACGACGTGTTGAGAAATGGATGGTTAGGTTGTCGGATTTAATATTGGTTGAAAATAATTATAATAAGTAAGAGGAGATGTGATTTTGATAGTTCAAATATTTGGCGGATAAATTTATGGGAAGATATGGCACAGAATGCATTGAGGACACGTCGATTGTTGATTCGTAAAGGTGTTATGAGGTAGACAAAGTAGTTGTCTTCAATTGGTGATTGACTAGAACATAAGTTTAGCGATTTATTAATACTGGGAAGAGATGGAGAAATTTATAGATGTTATGGAGCGATGATGTTTAATAGAGTGGTATGGTATGGGAATATGATTATTATTCTTTTATGAGAATTTGGGGCTGGGGTTTTGGACAGCAGTGATGGATATATAGTTAAGTGTTAGAATGTGAGATTAGTCGTGGCTTATCCAGAGAAAAGAAGGATTTTGATGGATTATTTGAGGAACGATGTTGAAGTTATAGGATTAGAAACCATTGAGTGGGGGGCGAGGGTTATAGGCTTAAGTATTTATGGATTTTATTAATTAGTCTTAGTGTGAGTGATTCCGAGGGCGGAATCATTTCTAAGGTGGGTAGAGTGTAACTGTCACTTTCCGACCGTGCGTGTTTTCGTGCGTAGCTGTGTTTCGTGTACGTATTTGGGTATTTGATTTTTTTATTACTGTTCTCCGTAGCTCAGACGCAAGACTGAACCCCGTATTCATAACCCTCTCGGAGGCGCGAGCACCCCGGTATTTTATTTGTAATTTTTGGATGTCGGTGGACTATTCTACTACATTCATTCTTAGCTATTAAAACCTTTTATATTTATATATGAAGTTTAAATTTCAAATGTTATGATGTACGATTTTTTTAAATAAAGGCCTGGCAACTTCGTTTTGTTAACCGGGTTAGTCATTTTGGTTTATAAAAAATATATATATTTATACATATATAAATAAAGCTTAACCCTAACTTTGACTCTGTATACTATCACAACAACCCACCTAGTCTCTCTCTCTCCCCACGTGGTCTCTCTCTCCCCAAAATTCTCTTCTCACGTGGAGACCCCTTTCCCCTATTCTAATATATAGGATGCTAGGTTTCTTTATTTTTCAGCCGCCGCTTCTCTTTGAACATGAAACCCCAAACTCCATCACCCACAGACCATCGAGTTTTCCCCTCCCCCTCTCAATTATTTCGCACGCAACCATCAACGCGCCGCCGTGAGTTTCCGCTCGCACCCAACTCCCTCCGGCCTTCGCCGTGGCCACTCAGCCTCCACCGAAAGTCCGAGCTCCGCCCCGACGCGGAATCGCGTCGTTCTCGCGCTGCAGTGCCTCCAGGCGCCGGCTTTCCCCTGACAGCGACGCAGCGCTGAAAGCGCCGTCTGCGGCGCCGCCTGGCACCGCCCAGCGACGGCAGGCCCAACCCCGGTGCCCCTGTCTCCGGTGACCGCCTCCTCTCTCCAGCCCTCACTGCTAGAACCCACCACCGTGCGCCTCCCCTCGCCGCGGCCTTCGACCCGAGCTACGTCCTCTCTCACCTCCGACCAAGGTGCCCTCAGCTCTCGGCTGCCCCTCAGTCTGCATCGTCGTCCTCGCTTACTGCCAACGCGCAACCGCCGTCCGCCGCGCCTCCGTGCCACCTCCATCGACAACGGTGCGTCGCCCGACTCGTTGTTGCTAAGCCCTGAAGCTGCTGCCCTGGTGACATCCGAATGATCCCCTGGAAACATGAGGATGCACAAGTAATTACTGTGAGTTCTAATAAAGAAGATACTTACAACTTATAAATATAGGTATGCCTATATATAAACCTTTATACCAATTGAGTTAGAGGCAGTGTTAATGATTCATGAAGAGGCGTAAGTTGAGTCATTCTAAGGGCATGTACAATGTGTGGAGTTTATTTATAATTAACATATGGTCCAATTGTATTCTCCCATTACATATTGCCTAGACACAATTATTTGTATTATTGTTGGTGTGAAGACAATACTTTTGGGTTGTGCACAGAAAGCAAAAGTCATGTTTCTTTTCTTTTTTTGGATACTTTATTTGGGCCCTAAATAACTTGTAAGAAGTTATTCATCAAGTATTAATATGAAATTATTATATATCACTTGTGAAATATATGTACGGGTATGTTATAGGTTGCTAGGAGTAGGTTTTTAATAATTATGTTACAGTCTGCTACCTTATGATATTAGTTTATACATATTATTAGTTAGGTGTTACGTCTTTTTTCATATTAGTTGATAGATACAATAGATTCTGATGTTATGTTAGCTTCTTTGGCTTGATATCAAACAACCGATGTATCAGATTAATCTCACACTTCGCTGCCACCTCCCGGATACCCAGAATCGCATCGATCAGACATTCTGGGTTCAAAGGCGACGCGTTTCGTTGTTGCTTTCAGATCCGACGCCGAATCACGCGTGACCGTCAAAAGGTTAGTCCCCTCAACTCGTAGTGAAACCCACACTGTAGCAAACTGAACCTTAACTAAAACTGGACAACTACAATTAAATTTACTTTTCCGCACCAGTAAAACGCTGCTCACTGTAGAAGTCGACTATCGGACAATTTTTCTGTGCATATAGGGTAGTGGTCGATCTAGGCTGATTAAACATCAAATCGTGACTCTGACAATTAGGGTGGTCCCGATAACCTAGAAATGAAACCTAAATAGGATTTATTGAAAACGAGGCCTGACATCGTCGCCATGACCTGTTTCAGACGGACTACCGCGGACGCGACGCCTGGACGAGACGATTCGAGAGGACGACACACTCGCCATCGCAGGCAAGTGTACCCACTTGCGTTTTTAACCGTGCTTTGGTCTTAGATTGCTAAAACTGTTAGACTGTGAATGTATAGAACCGGACGTGAAATGATAGCGTCCGGGACGCCCTGACGACTTAGACTTGACGAGAAGTCTAAGCTCGACAAACAACAACTTTTGACACCGTAGGGCTATCTTGTGTGTGCGTGCGTGTGGACACCCTAGAATAACAATTCCCTACACTTGTCATGTCATGTCCCTGTTACACAAAAAGCCTTCGGGCGTTTCGGATGCTCTCCATGCGAGAGTGATCCCCGTGACTGTTATACAAAAAGCCTTCGGGCGTTTCGGATGCTTCCCTCCGCGGAAGTGATCCCCGTGATACAAAAAGCCTTCGGGCGTTTCGGATGCTTCCCTCCGCGGAAGTGATCCCCGTGATACAAAAAGCCTTCGGGCGTTTCGGATGCTTTCCTTGCGGAAGTGATCCCTGTTACACAAAAAGCCTGCGGGCGTTTCGGATGCTTTCCTTGCGGAAGTGATCCCTGTTATACAAAAAGCCTGCGGGCGTTTCGGATGCTTTCCTTGCGGAAGTGATCCCTGTTATACAAAAAGCCTTCGGGCGTTTCGGATGCTTCCATAGCGGAAGTGATCCATGTACTTCTTGTCCTGAGTTCCTGGGGTTGGGGTAGGGTTGAGCGTGCGCACGGCAAGAGGGTCTGATCCCCCTCGAACCGTAAGGCGTGAACCCTTCGTGTCACACTCGTCTTGTCTTGTCCCGTCCTGTTTGTCCTGTCTTGTCCCGTCACGTCCCGACTTGTCTTGACACCTGTAGGTTAGTCCTGTAGTTGGTAGCACACGCTACGACTACTACTTGTCCCGTTTTACTTTCCTGCTACGTTACTTCCTGTTGTGTTACCCTGTTATAACCACAGCATGCTAATCAACCAGTAAAATGTTGTGTAAAAGAACCTCAGCATGTTAATCAACCAGTAAACCGTTGTTTAAAGTTCGGTGCACTTACAGTAAAGTCTAACTCTTCTTGTAGACTTTACCTGACGTACAGTTCCTTTTCTTGGGTGCTGTACGTCAGGTGCTCAGCCAGAGATCGTGGACGAAGCAGACTCGCTGGAGTACGAGGAGCCGAGGACGCTGATCCAGAGTCCGTGCCTGATGAGGACCAGACCTTGAGGTCTTTTAGTCGCCACTTCCCGAGGGTACTACTTTTCGGTTTGTCTTGGAACTTGTGTCGCCATGCTTAGGCTTCTTTTAGACTTTGTACCAGTTGGATATTATTTCTTCATGTAAGTGAATGCAAATTTCCTTTACGTACTTTTGTTGTTTCGAACTATAATAATGCAAGAACCTGAAATAATTTTTAAAATGGTACCTCTACAGACGCTTATTGGGTCCGAGCTTCTAAAGCTCTGGCCTAAGCGGGCCTCGTCACGTTTCGCTTCCGTCCATTTTGGGAAGCGGGGCGTGACAGGTTTTAGCACTGCGCACTGCTGGGATAGTATATATAGCATTCCAAACAACCCAAAACACAAGAGAACCAACAACTCAAGCACTGATGTATATAAATAAAACTGTTCATATACAACTTCCTCATAGGTCACCATATATTAACATATATACGCATGCACCTCTATACTCTGACATACAATCATGTATGTCTCCTAGTACCCATCCAACATCCACAGATGTATCATCACACAAGTTTTATCATATCAATATCAATACACATAGATAACCATACAAAACTATATTCATCCATATACATGTGTAAGCGTTCCAGCTTACAGCCATACATATATCATATACTCATCACACATAAGCAGAATAAATAAGAGGCAATCACAGAGTACGCACAGATTTACCCTGGTTCGGTCGCATCAACGACCTACATCCAGCCACAAGCAAATACTAGCATTAATATGTTCCTTCTGTACACCTACAATATGGTCCTAGATCGAACTCCCCACCTAGACTGTACCACACTCAACAAAGTGCAGAACCCTATCAACCTAGTAAATACGTATCTTGACTGCACCAACACGTCAAGACCCTCTTGTCTAGCCCCAACCATACAAGTCCTAAAAGACACAAATATCGGTAAAGTTTCCCCTACAGAGATCTACACACAATCACAAATATAATGATAAAGTAAAGGATTCAGAAATGCTCAGATTGTAATGGTGTGTCGTCTTTGTCGTTCAGCACGGCGTCAGCTTCAGTCTGACGCAAACAGTGTCTCGATCTGACTTCTGGATCTCAATCTGGAGCCCCGTAAAGTAATATAGCACACTGGTCTGTGTCTATAGAAATTTCAGTTCCAACCAAATTAATTGCGGTTTGTGTGCTCAACGAATCCTATTAATCCACGTCAGCACTACGTTTCTTTCGTTCGCACGTCAGCTTCGTTTCGAATTAGGGCATGCAGCGGACGAATTCACTTTCGCCGTCCTCTTCACTCCGAGCGACTTAATAGCGACGTCGTTCTCTCCTGCAGTTTCTCCGATGGCGACGTCTCCTCTTCAACGACGACTCGATGTCTCCTTTTCGACGGCGGCGGGCGCTTTGACTTCAACGTGCGGGTCGATGGCGAGGCCAGCTGAAGGAAGATCTCGACGGCAAGATGGTGGCAGGTAGGGTGAAGATCGATGGAGCAGCCCCATGACAACGATGGCGATGTGTGGCTTAATGAGAACTCGGTGGTGAGGATGACAGCTCGATGAAAGATGTCCACTTGTACTCGTCAGCGTGTACAATGGCAGCGTGGAGTTGTTGTAGCTTGTCGGCATCGACAATGGAGAATGTCAACTTGAAGACGATGGCACCAAGGGTACGTCACGGCAGCTCGGATCTCAGCAACATTGAGCTTCTTTATGGCGAGCAATGTCAGCAGGTAGCCGTCTTGACGACAAGGATGTTCACGGCTGCAAGGCCTCCTCGACAGCAAGGGGTAATGGCTTGGAATTTGAAGCTTAGCAATATGTGCTTGAAGAGCTTGATATGGTTGGGTTGGAGCTTGGTTGCTGCAAGCGGCAAGGGTGATGATGGGCTTGAAGACGTTGATACTCCAAGTTCTTTTGTGAAGAGTTCGGTTTACCTCTTCTCTTCTTCTTGTAATCTCCGGATGCAAATATCTTGTTGCTTGGATGCAGGCTACGACAATGAGGGTTATATGCTAGGGTTTTTTTTGCTTTTGGCCGAATCTCCTCTCCTCTTTCTTTGTGTTTTGGCCGCTCCTTTTCTTTGTGTAAGCCCCAGCCTTTTTGTTCTCTTGATGAGAGTATATATAGGCCAAAGGTTTTACAATGGTGCGGCCTAGGAGTTGATGGCAAGGGATGATATCAAATCCATATCTTCTAGGAGTAGGTATTTGATTGCAACCAAGTTGGATTAGGATGATTTGATTAGGTGTTTTGAATAGGAAATGGGTAGAAGCATATCTTTCTAATTGATTTGATCAAATCCCTTTTGAACTCAAGTTGGCCTCCATCTCATCCCATATTGGACCAAGTCCAAATTGCTTTGTGTATGGCACTTTGACCAAGTCCATTTGCTATGTGACTAGCAATTCCTCCAACAATTGACTTAGTCATCACTTTGAAGAATTATGTCCTTGCCATCACTGAAACACACTTAGCACACACGTTAAATAGCAACAACCCGTTTGTCATCATCAAACCAAAGATCCTAGATCATTGCTTCCAACAGATGATATGTTTACTGATCGCTCCCCACTAGGGGGGAGTCGATACTAATAAAACCGTAGCACCTGGGTCGTGTGTAGTTGCTTACGGGTCGAACACAAGGAGGCGGTCAATAATTATTGGTTTTACAGGTCTTTGAATGAAAGCTACGCGATAGTCACGGTGATTGGTTGGTGAATGGTAGAAAAAGTGTGATCAAGGGGTAAAAGCTCTAGGGTGTGGGGAATCCCTGCCATTTGACTAGGGTTAAGGTTAAACTAATAATTCACATGTTACCAGTTTCGTTGGGACTCGGGAGATGTCGTGCGACCTAAAGGCATTCGCCTATCCCCCACTGTTGTGATGCATGATAGGTCATTCCCTCATGTCATGTCATATCCCCCGCTGTCGCGATGCAATGATAGGCCAACCCAACATACACCGATGTCAGTGGTCTTCGATGCATCGGTGTACGTTGGGCACATTACACTCTACGAATATACCCAATCTTCCTCCCATTCACAGTGGCGTTCGGGGATTAGACCTACATTGGAAGTGCTTTAATCGGTGCCCGTTGGCGTTCAGTCACACCGATAGTACGGATCATCATAGGGATCAGATATCCGGATCGGTCCTGACTTTTGATTAGCGGCCAACCCGATCACCCCGAAGGGAGGGGGTCGAATCTACAACGATAATAATCGTCCCAATGTACCCCTAACTCAACTAGCCCAGCAACTAAATCAATTATTTAGTTCAACCCATGGCCCTGATCCAATGGGGTTCATCACATTGCCCTAGATGAAAACTACTCAATACCCATTAGAATAGAAGGGGATTCTAGCAATGGGTAAGCGTTCAAAGCCATAGATTCAAGTTATAACAGCAATAGATGATAAAACAAAGTAGTAGCAACAAAGAGAGAAAAATTATATTAAGCAAAGATAGAGTATTACACTAGTAATCAATTAGAACAATGAAAACAACTAAATAAAGAAGTTTAGAATTCTTACAAAATGGCCCAAAACCTTAGAAATAAAGAAAAACAGCTAAACGATGGATTCCTCACGCAGGAGGATGAAAGGGCGCTTTTATACACACGCCCAAAAAGACCAAATAGCCCTAGATCTGCCCTAGCAGCCGCAAAAAGTGGGTCTGACACGACCGCGTCAAGAAACGACGCGGCCACGTCATTCCCTAGAAAAGTAGGGATCTGGGGGGCTCAGTGAAGCGGTCACGCCAATAGATATGCGACCGCGTTAAAAATGGTTACGCTGCCGCATAGTCTATTGTTGTGGTCGTGTAATTCTACTCTGGACGTGGTAATTTCACGGTCGTGTCGTCTTCACTCACGCGGGCTGCAAAAGTCTCTGATCTTCACTCTTTTCTCCACTCTATAAGTCTTTTGGTGCGGCCGTTTGGTGAAAATTGACGCGGCTGCGTGGATGATTCTTCTTTGTCGGTTTGACACGGCTGTGTGAACATGGTGACATGGCTGCATGGAGCTCTATTCTTCACAAAATCTTCTCCTTTGCGCCAATTGACTCCCCGGCTTCACTCCTTCCGCCTCTTTGCGCTAAGATCTTGCTATATGATCCCTAATCAGCATATTTCTCTTGCAAAGCATGTGAGGGACCATAAAAGCAAAAGAAGAGATAAAACGGGAAAAACGGGGAAAACGGGGAGGAATATAGAATGAAATGATGAAAAACGTGCATGAAAAAGAGTGAAAAAATATATACAATAAACACTCATCAAAATCCCCCAATCTAAACTCTTCCTTGTCCTCAAGGAAGACAAGAGAGAGTGTAGATCGAAGGAATGATGTCAAACATGCAAATGATGCCATGAAGCTTTGAGAATTTTCAAAAATCGAGAATATATACGTGAGTGAAATGAAAATTCGAATTCGAGAAACCAAAATGCTCGGAAATCTTTCCGTCGACGAGAATATGTTCCTAGGACGTCGTCCCTACTCAAATCGCTAAGCAATACGCTAGACGATGGCTATACCCACATTCTAATACATTTCCTCTAACCCGACCTTAGATTGAGCGTGTAGGAACCTAAGCTATACAATGGTCGAAGAGGGGATAAATATGGGATAATGGGATATTAGTTGATCGAGGAAGTGGTGCTCACGACATGACACGGTTCCTTGATTCAAGAAGTTGCCAAGTTTATCCATGATTTCATATATACAAACGTTTATACAAAAAGGAAATTATATACACACACACACATATATATTTCTTTTTCTTTTTTCTTTTTTGGGAATTGTTGTTAGGTTGTGTAAGGAGTGTTGGGTCGGTGACTCCCAGATTAGACTACCTTAGAGCATCGGGCCAAGAAGGACCCCTCGGACCTACTAACTCAACCCAAATGAAATCCTTATTCATACGCACTCCCCCAAGATAGGCCTTTTTACGCGAGGCCCCGTCGGTTACTATCGTGGGGATCTGGTTACTCAGCTTTGCTGGGGAACAGTGCATTTTTTTTCATATTCACAATTTTTTTCTCTTGGTTTTTTTGAAAAACATAGGGTAAACTAGGCAGATTCGATCCTCATTACTAGGTGAAGTGTGGTTATCCAAGTCTCGAGGGACTATAAATCTTTATACACAATTATCGGCTCTAGAGTCTAAGCATAGAATGGGTTCCTAGGTGTCAATCTAGGTCGGTTTCAAGTACTCATATCTTAGGGGTTGCGAGGAGGGCCAAAGCTAGGGTATTACAAGGGATTTGAGTTTAGGTTACGAACTATTCACATATTCAAATCGACATCATGGAAATCGAGCATTAAAGTTCAGAAAACGAATTTCAAATCAGGATTCAGCGCATATAAAAACTCATTTTCAAAAAATTCTCGAGGCGAATGCAAGTATATACAAATTCATACATGAAGGTGCAAGATGCATGATGTGAATGCAAATATTTTTGGAGTCTTTGATTTTTTTTTCATTTTTTTGTCTTTTTGGATGCATATATCGAATTTAAACATGATGCATATGAAAAAGAAAGAAAGATGGAAAAATAAGAAAGGAAAAAGGAAATGAAAACGAAAATAACGAAAAATAGGAAAATAAGAGGGAAAAGGAGGAAATTAGAACGAAAGAGCTCCTCCCCCAAGCTAAACCAAGTGTTGTCCTCAACGCAGATAAAACACAGAAAAAATCGTCAGGTTAATTAAGATGAGGGGAAAGAAACCCAGGAACATCCCCCAAGCTATATAAAACCGTGCCCGAAAATGATGCAATTGTGTGATGCATGGGCGAAATGATGAGGGGGTGCCAAAATGTGTGGTGGTCCAATCAGGCTGAGCCATCGTTAGGTGGTGGCTGGGTTGGGTGTGGGGTGGAGTGGATGGGACGACGAAATCGGCTGAATGCTCAGCTGTCGTGTCAATGTGTGGTGGGGATGGAGTGGTGTGGACAAGCTCAGATTTTACAGGTGGAGGTGGAGGTGGAGGTGGAGGTGGAGGTGGAGGTGGGTTGGTCCAATTGTCGTCAGAGGACGATGATAAAAGGATGATGGTGATGTCACGTGGTGAGGAAGTGGGATGAGGTGAGGGGGAATGTGTAGGGGATGGAATGGGAACAGACTCTATGATGGGTGTAGGAGAGGTGTGTGAAATCATGGGATCGGGGTGAGGTGATGGTGGAGGGGTAGGAATGTGCTCAAGTTCTGGATCAGGGTGTGGGGAGGGTGGTGGTGTGGTGATGCGTGGTGTGACGTCGAATGTGTCCGCAGGCACCAGTGATGGGTGGGGTGGGATGGATACGTGCAGTGAGGTGGAGGGAATATCTACAGGAGTGGAAGTGGATGCTGGGGTCTGAGCAGACCTAGGGGTGAGATGGGTGGGGTGAGATGCGGATATGAAGGAGATGTGGTGTAGCAGCTGGATAGTGACCCTGACCATAGTGATACTGATAGACCTGTAACGGTCGCTTTCCGACTGTTCGTATTTTCAATGTGTACGACTCTTTTCATGTGCGTATTTTTTTTGGCATCTTCTTGGATCCGGACTATACGATGTGATATGTCGTTGTAACCGTATGGGAGAGTAGTTATTTGTGGGATTTTTGGTGCAGGTTGTTCTCCCACAAATCAACTTTGATTGGAGAGACGTCGTGACTTTAGACTTCTATGCCGTACCTTTTTATTTTTAATTCGTTTTCTGTGAACCCGACGTACGATCGACCACTGTACCCTCGAGCCTCTCGTCGTCACGGTCGTCCCAATATTTTTTCGTAATTTTCGGACACCGTTAGCCCAACCAAACCCACTAATCAAAACAAGCCAAATTAGCCTAACCCACATTCAAAATTCAAATTCCTAACCAAATCCATTGAAATCCTTACATATCATGTGGGGATTTTTTGCGGCTACACTCACCCTCCTTTTCCCCTCTTTACACACCACCTCACTTACCCTCTTTCCTAGTCATCACCCAACTTATACCCCCTTTTCACATGCATATAGCAACTTTCAGCTCTTTAAAACACATATCACCCGCAGGCAACTAGGGCAAAACGCAAAACCCAGCCCTAGCCGCCGCTTCCTTCTTCCTCGTGTTTTGCTCTCGCCGTCCGACCACCGTCGGCCACCCCTAAGGTCCGGCCATCTTTCCCTCTCTTCCCTCTCTTCCCTCTCTTCTCTCTCTCCCCTTAAACCCATCACAAAACACCCACATGGCCGCAAGAAATGGACAACCTACACCAGAACTTCAACCCCGCCGGCTGTCGCTCTCAGGTCACCTCCGGCGGCCGTCCCCACCACCACCCGACTCCTGTCAAGCCCCTCTATCACCTGCAAGTCTCCTCCATCTTCCCTCTTTCCTATCTCCTCTCAAAACACCTCTCAAGCACAACAACAACCCGGTTTTGGACAAATCTGTCCACCGCCGGAAGAAACCCGCGCCCGACCACCTCAGGCCACCGCCGGTGACCATCTTGCCACCATCGGACTCTCCTCGAACCCCCCATCACCTATAACCCTCCTCTCTCTCTTCTCTCATCTCTCTCTCTCTCCTTGAAATCCCCTTAAAACCAAGCCCTCACGGCAATTTTAGACAGACTTGCGTCTGGAACTTTGACGCCGGCACCCAACCACCTCCGACCACCGCTGGTGACCACTCCACCACCATCAGATCTCCCTCGATCCCTTTTACTTACTGCAAGTCTCCTTTGACCTTTCTGGTTGTCGCTTTTCCACTGCGACGCAAAACAATGACCCGTTGTGCAAATCTGTCCTCTTCGCCTTCTCACGACCGCCCACCACCGTGTGTAGCCGCCATCAGCCACCCACCAGGCCGAACAACCCCACTCGACCTCCTTCAATCCTCATCAGCCCTCTTTGCTCCTAGGAGTTCATATGTGTCGTCGATCTCGCGTGTTTTCTCCCGACGTTACCGCCGCCATGTAGATCCGTTGCGCTACCTGCAACGGGAGAGATCTCGATGCTTGCTCACTGTTCATGCCTCCACCTCGCTGTTTGAACATGTCTCGTTGTGCTACCTGTGGTCGAGACGTTGCTGACGATACAGATCCATCGCCGTTCAGACTCGACATCTGCTCTACGATCAAACGTAAAAAAAGTTATCCCTCTAACTCGTAGTAAAAATCCACACCGTAGTGAATATAAAACCTAATTTGAAAGTCATCAACGATAACTAAGTTTATATTTCTGCTCCTTTAAAATGTTGTTCAACCTTAGACATCGATGAACGGATTTGAATATCTGTGCACATAGGATAGTCGTCGATTAGGCGAAACGAACCAAAAAGATGCGACTTTTGACTGTTAGGGTAGTCCCGCTGAACTTAGAAACTTACCATAATAGGATTGATGAAAAATGCAATCTGACATCGACGTTGTCCCATTTCAGACGGACCCTCACCGACGCGCCGCTTCGACGAGACGATCCAGACCGACGACACGCTCGCCACTGCAGGCAAGTGTTTCCACTTGCGTACTTTCGGCCACTTTTAGGCCATCACCCTTAAACTGTAAAAGTACGACTAAAGAGAACCGGACATGAAATGATAGCATCCGAGATCTCATTGACAGCTTAGACTTGACGACAAAGTCTAAGCATAAACAACAACAACTAACACCCTAGGTTTTATCTGTGTGCGTGCATGTGGACCCCCTAGAATGAACAACTCCTTATCAACTGTCATGTCATGAAATGTTACACAAAAGCCTTCGGGCATTTCAGATGATCCCCAAGCTAGAGGGAGTGATCTCTGTTACAGTTTCACCTACCGAACGTTCGTCGCTCACCAAGGGAGTAGAGATACGCTACAGATTTTTCGCGAAAGGGAAGACGAAGAGCAAAATCGAATCTCTCATGTGGAAAGGGGTCTAGAGCGAGTGGTCCTATGTTACAGTTTCACCTACGGAACGTTCGTCACTCACCAAGGGAGTGAGAGATACGCTATAAACCGTGGAGATAGAGGCACTCGTCAAGCTAGAGCGAGTGGTCATATGTTACAATTTCACCTACGGAACGTTCGTCGCTCACCAAGGGAGTGAGAGATACGCTACAGACCGTGGGGATAGAGGCACTCGTCAAGCTAGAGCGAGTGGTCCTATATTGTCTTGTCTTGAGCACTCGGGTTTGGGGTAGGGTTGAACGGTCGCACGGGAAGAGGGTATGGCCGCCCTCAAACCGTAAGGCATGAACCCTTCGTGACACACACGGTACTTCTTGTCTTGTCTTGTCCGGTCCAGTCTTGTCCTGTAGCCAGTGGCACACACTACGGCTATTATCTGTCTCGTTTACTTTCCTGCTCCGTTCTTACTTTCCTTGTATAATTGTATGCCATAACATCACAATAGCATGTAATTCAACCAGTAAAACATTGTTTAATAAATTGTTTCACACTTGCAGTAGAGTCTAACCTTCCTTGTAGACTTTACCTGACGTACAACTCTTTTTCTCTTGGGTGTTGTACATCAGGTACTGAGCCAGAGTACGTGGACGAGCCAGAGCTACCTGAGGACTTGGAGCAGGAGGACGTTGACTGGAGTACTTACCAGATGAGGACCAGACGTTGAGGTCCTTCCCGTCGCTGTCTTACAGAGGTTACTACTTTCTAGTTTGGGTAAGTAGCACCACTTTAATTTTTGCCTAGGTTGGGTGCGTCGCACCGTTAGTTTCCTTTCTGCAGTTGTTGCCATGCTGAGTATACTTCCCTTTTTAGACTCTTGTACTTCTGGATATCTCTTTTGAATATAATGAATGCAACTTTTCTTTCAGTGCTTTCTGTTGTTCTGAAATTTATATATGCAAGGACCTGTTTCTATCTATGGTGTTACTCACAGACGCTTATTGGGTCCGAGCCTCACGGCTCTGGCCCATGCGGACCTTAGTCACGTTTTGCTTCCTTCGTTTTGGGAAGCGGGGCGTGACAGGTTTTAGTAGTGACCCATGCAGGTCATGCAAAAAGTTCGGAACAATAAGAGTACCGCATTCATTTAATATCCAGTACAAGTCTAAATTAGGTTTTCCTTGTCCTATATGGTAGGAAGACTTAAATAGGCGTACAGGTTTGATAGTCAGGCGCCTTGGTTAGGATTTAGCCGTACTCGTCTTAGGATACCCTAGTAGCCTCTCACCCAGATCTGACCATGTTAGATTTCTAGAGTCCTCTTATTAGTCGTTCGATCGGCTCCATCAACTTCGGGCCCAGCAGAACGTAATCTTGATTCTCTTAGGACCCTTCCATGAGATCTCTATTACAGTCTAGTTCATTAGGAAGTCTTAGTGCCGAGTTCTCCTGATCTTTAGACGGACCGATAATTAGAACCCCTAATTTCTAGCATCTTTCTAATCATTACACTTCTGTGTTATCGACCGTAGAATTCCATCGTAGCTTTCATGAATCATATCTTTGGTGTATTCATCATGCGATCATGTTCCTTGCACTCGATTCACGTGATTGCTTCATGACGATTATCGTAAATTCTTCGAATCTCTCCTTTGCAAATTCTGATTCCTCTAAAAAGTATTTTCGAAATTCCTTATTAAATTCTTCGCTCAGTTTAACTTCTTTGAAAACCCCTTATTATATATTTTAGATTTCTTGCTTTTCGGTTGAGTTAAAAAAATTCTTTCTTGGATTTTGAATCCTTCTTGGTCATAATTTTTAAGTTACTACCTCGTAACCATTTTTCTAACCGGTATCTTTCGTATTTCAATTTTAAAACTTTGTTACCATTTTGATAATTCACTATATCATCTTTTTTTCTAAACTACGAAATTTATTTTAACCACTTATCGTACATACTTTTAGAATGTTTTCTAAGCTAAATAGAACTTCAAAATATTTTTATATCAGTTCTATGTTCATCGTGCTCATACTTCGAAAATCTTTGTATAAATCTATTTTCATTTGCGAAACGAATCACTACCTCACCCTACTCTTTATTCCTTCGTCTAACTCTTTTTCCGAGATGTAATATTCTACCATCTGCTCACTATTTCTACATATTTTTATATGTATAAATGTATATGATACCATATTTTACACGTAATTCTTCTTTCATCTATTTAATTATTTTGAGCAATATTTTTGTCCCACCCAACCAGCTATCTCTTTATCTCGCCTTATTTGAACTCGTTCCTTCCGATCTTATTTCGGTACAATTTTGGTTTCAGCTTCCTTTTTGTTGTGTAGACATTAGTGCTTGTAGTTGCATGTGTCAACTCTAATTTAGTAGTGGGCACATTAGTTTTTGTGATGTCGTCATGGTGCATGTATATAGGTAGGGTGTGTGGACATGTATGAGTGTGCTACCTTTAGGATCTTAATGATTGTCTCTTGTGTCATGTATGTATACTCAGTGTTACCCGTGATATATGCATGAAGCTGTCTGAATGATGGTATTCATATAGGTATGGATAGCGTCATAGCAGGCAATTTCTTAGACTTAGTTTTTCATAATATTGTATAGCTTATCTTTGACTGCATGTGATTGTACCAAAACTTTTGTTTTTTAAACCAAATCTTTAAAGTTTGAAACTAGCCCACAAGGTCACAACCCACGTATCTTCCCTCATCCATTTCCACAACTCCACACTTTATTTCCCAAATGTTTTTAAAATATGTCATTAGCCTTAAATTGCCTTTTCTTTTCTTTTCCTTCTTCGGAAGTATTGATTTTAATGTTGTTATATTGTTAGGAGTTATAAACGGGCTTTTGGTGGGCTTACCCGTTAGTGGGTATCCACCCATTATGTAACCCTACTACTATAAATACAGGGCTATGGACTCCATAGCCACCACGTTTACAACACGTTATCAGCACGCTCAAGGCTGATCCGAACCTCTGCCGACGGACAGACACGACGCGAACGGGCTTCCTTCACCGAACGTCGCTAGATCCGGCGGGTAGGATCTAGAGGTAACTATCTCCCCTAGATCTAAAATTTAATGTGCACATATGTTTAGATCCAATCTCTTGGATCAATGGTTTAATGAAGTTTTCATCGTTTTTATTGATAAAAATCTATCTTTTTCAATAAAAACGACTTTTTGGAGATTAAAAAATGTTTTTTTCTACTAAAAATTGGATTTTTATCCCCAAAAACCATTAAACCCTAGGGGATCTATTCGCCGGAGTGCGAAACCCCCCCTAAACCCGCGCCGCCGCCGCCGCCCCTTTGCGGCTTGCGGTAAAAAACCCCCCAGCGCCGTCGCTCGTAGCGGCCGCGCCCCCCCCCGCCGCCTGCAGCAGCGGGACCCCCCAGTCGCTGCGACGGCGGGTTCGCCCCGCCGCCAGCAGCAGCGGGCGACCCCGCCGCTGCAAGCAGCGGGCAAAACCTGCCGCCTGCGGCGGCGGGAGCCCCCCCCGCTGCGACGGCGGGTTCGCCCCGCCGCCAGCAGCGACGGGCGCCCCGCCGCTGCAAGCGGTGGGCAAAACCCGTAGCCTGCAGCGGCGGGAGCCCCCCGCCGCCGGCTGTGGCGGGTCCCCCCGCGGCTGCGATGGCGGGTTCGCCCCGCCGCTGCAAGCGGCGGGCAAAACCCCACCGCCCGTATCGACGCCCCCCCTACCGCCCGCAGCGGCGGGCTCCCCCGCCACCTGCAACGGCGGACCCCCCCGGCCGCCTGCAGCGGCGGGCCCCCCTGGTTCGCTCGCAAGCCCTGAAACCCTAGCCGCCTAAAGCGGCAATCCGCGCGACCAAAAACCCTAACTAGGGTTTCACCCCGAAAATTCACTATTTTCAAACGTTTTTCAGATTTAATTCGATTTTTTCGCTATAATCTGGTCAAATTACATGTGATTTCATTCAACGCTTTTTATTCGGATTATATGATTTTTACACGTTTAAAAATTAGGAAGATCCTGCGACCGCTCTGCCGTTAGTCAACTAACCTAACGGTGTATGACGTTGCCTAGTGGTCCAATAATTTTTAAACGAAAGATCTTCATTTTCCATTATAAACTGCCTGTGATGATTAAATTACCTGTAATGAATAAACTGCCTGTGATGATTAAATGCCTGCTGCATTTTATCTGCCTGCGACGAATGTTAAATATTTGTTGTGGTTTTGGATCGGCTAGTTATCACCATTTTCTTTTTCATGCATTATTTCCTTTTTGAGAGAAAAATGTAGTGAGGATAATTTTGTAATATTACAAGATCGGCGGACGCCTCAAGAAGATGAAGGACCATTCCAGAAGGATAGGGGCCCCACGGGGGTTCCCGAGTTGTACTTTCATTTCTTTTTGGGACTGTATGGACTGTAATTAATTTGGTGATTAGCCGATCCACGCAGCAAATATCTGTGTCTGAAGTGCTTAATTATTTATTTCTCTGTGAAAATATCTAATTATTGCCTATCTTTTAACATGCTAGAGTGATAAATGGCCAAAATTGTGAGCGTCGATTTCGACGTTTTGGATGCTTTAAGCAAGAACTACTTAAGCTGGCAGTTGGACATAAACTTCCATCTGCGAGCACAGGGATTGAGCCACACCATCGCTGTAGGCGATAAGGTTTCTGATATAGATAAAGCGAAAGCAATTATCTATATCAGACGCCATATCGATCGGACCCTGAAGGCCGAGTACCTCACGGTGGAAGACTCGAATGAGTTATGGACCGCCCTCGAGGATAGGTATAAACATCAAAGAGATGTTATACTTCCCCGAGCGCGATATGAATGGGAGAACCTCCGTCTCCAAGACTTTAAGTCTATTGCCGAGTACAACTCGGCACTCTTTAGCATCACCTCACGCCTGAAGTTGTGTGGTGAAAAGGTGACGGAGGAGCGCATGTTAGAGAAGACGTATACATCCTTCCACGAGAAGGATGTCATACTAATGCAGCAGTATCGTGAACGAAAGTTCATGAAATACTCAAAGCTTCTCTCATGCCTTCTGATGGCAGAGCAGAATCGTGACCTTCTTCTGGCCACCCATAACTCACGCCCTACCGGCACTGCTCCTGCGCCTGAAGCGCATCACAGCTCCTCCCAGAAGAAGAGGAGCAACTTCAAAGGCAAACCCCAGAAGTGTAAGGCGATGAAGAAGCAGGCTAGAGGACCCCCTCCCAGAAGCAACAATAAGGGGAAGAAGAAGAAAAATGTGTGGAAGAGAAAGGACGACGGCCAGACATCTGCCCCCAGAAAGGACTGGGAAGATAAGTGCCATAGGTGTGACATGACTGGACACTGGTCCAGGAATTGTCGGACTCCACGCCACCTGCAGGACTTGTACAAAGCGAGCCAGAAGCAAGCTGAGACAAACCTGGTGGTTCAAGAAGACCTGGCACCAATCAGGTTCATCGCTGAGGACTTCTCAAATGATGACCTGCTCGACTGAGGACATTATCTATTTTCTATGCATTGTAGCTTTCTTTTTGAGAAACTATTTATCTGCTTGTTTTTATTTCTAGCATGTTGGAGTATTTTTCAGACATTAATTAATTATCAGTAGTATATCTTTTTTTGTGTCCCTTATACTGCGATATTTTCTCTTAAAAATAGATGGACTTTAAATGCCTAGTGGACAGTGCCTCTACGCACACGATCTTCCAAGACATCGGCTTTTTTCAAAGCATTAATAAATATGATGGCACCGTACATACAATTTTCGGTCCATCAGGTATCATTGAAGGATCAGGGGAAGCACAATTTATGCTCCCCAACAAAACACAACTACTCATAAAAGATGTGCTTCTCTCCCCTAGCTCGCATAGAAACCTGTTAAGCTTTAAAGATATCCGCTTAAACGGATACCAACTTGAGACAGTGAGCAAACAAAACAGAGAATTCCTATATGTAACGTCTCATAAAAACGGTGCTAAAAACACCGTCGAGTGTTTTGAGGGACTCCCGTCGGGTCTCTACCACACAAGGATCAGAGCAATGGAAGCAAACACACTCGAGCACCAGAAGTTCCATAATCAACCAAAATTCAAACTCTGGCACGATAGACTAGGACACCCTGGAAGGAATATGATGCGTCGCATCATATCCCAATCCCGTGGAATTAACCCGAAAAGCATGAAGCTACTTCGGAAGGGTGCACCTCCTTGTCCCCTTGTCACAAAGGGAAATTGATTACGAGACCATCCACACTGAAGGCG
Source organism: Scilla litardierei (assembly GCA_030789695.1). NCBI lineage: Eukaryota > Viridiplantae > Streptophyta > Magnoliopsida > Asparagales > Asparagaceae > Scilla > Scilla litardierei. The sequence continues at coordinate 100,110,934 of CM061139.1, read as the reverse complement.
GACTCTGAGTCTCCAAGCTTCCTAGAGAGAATACATTGAGACATTTGCGGGCCTATTCATCCTGCAAGTGGACCATTTCGGTACTACATGGTACTGATTGACACATCTTCGAAATGGTCGTATGTGTGCCTCCTGTCCACCCGCAACGTAGCCTTTGCAAAGCTACTGGCACAAATTATAAAGTTGCGGGCACATTTCCCAGAAAACCAGATCAAGAAATTGCATCTGGACAATGCTGGGGAATTCACATCACAAGTCTTCCTAGACTACTGCCAAGCAACCGGCATAAAAGTTGAACATTATGTAGCTCATGTTCACACCCAGAACAGATTAGCCGAATCTCTTATAAAGAGACTACAATGGATCGCTCGACCATTGTTGATGCAATGCCAGTTGCCGGTAAGTGCATGGGGACATGCCATATTGCACGCTGCATCGCTATTAAGATTACGACCGTCAGGAAGTCAATCTTATTCTCCGATGCAACTTGCATATGGGAACCCGCCCGATATCTCTCACTTGAGGATATTCGGATGTGCTGTCTATGTCCCCATAGCACCACCGCAGAGAACCAAGATGGGTCCTCAACGGCGTCTTGGTATCTATATTGGTTTCGACTCACCATCGACCATAAGATACCTCGAACCCCTTACGGGGGACGCCTTCAAAGCACGTCTAGCAGATTGTGAGTTTGATGAAAGCACTTTTCCCAAACTAGGCATTAACACATAGAAGCCAGAAGCTTCAAAGAACATTTAATGGGACACAAAGACTTTATCCCATTTTGATCCGCGTACAAATCAATGTGAAGACGAGATCATGAAGATCCTTCAAATGCAAAACACAGTTCACATTTTACCGGACAAATTCACTGACAACCAGAAGATTGTCAGATCACACGTCCCTGCTGCAAATACGCCAGCTAGGATTGACATACCTAAAGATGGATGCAATCCACCTGTAGCAGAAGCGACCGTACCTCAACAAAAAAGAGGACGACCCCCAGGCTCCAAAGATAAGAACCCTCGAAAGAGGAAAATTCCTGGAGCAATAATAACGATACCACCACAGGATGCTGAGCTCAGCCCAGCTACCTCTCCCCTCCTAACAACCCCTGAAGAGGAAAATATAGGAGAAATATCATTAAATTATGTACGTACTGGGGAGGTACTGGACAGAAAAAGCACAATCATCGATGATAACTTCGCGCTCATTATTTCCACTCACGTCACTGAATACGACGATGAGACCGATCCACGCTCTCTAGCAGAATGTAAACGCAGAGAGGATTGGCCAAAGTGGAACGAGGCAATAGGAGTAGAGCTGGACTCACTCTCGAAGCGCAAAGTTTTTGGACATGTAGTCCTAACACCAAAGGGTGTTAAACCTGTGGGATATAAATGGGTATTCGTGAGAAAAAGAAACGAGAATAATGAGATCATGCGTTATAAAGCGCGCCTTGTTGCACAAGGCTTTTTCCAACGACCAGGAATAGACTATGACGATACCTATTCCCCGGTCATGGATGCGATCACTTTCCGTTTCATTATTAGCTTATCCACAAAGAAAGGCTTGGATATGCAGCTCATGGACGTTGTGACTGCATACCTCTATGGTAATATAGATAAGGACATCTATATGAAAATCCCAGATGGATACAAACTACCGACAAAAATGACAGAAAGACCTTGGGAAGTCTACTCTGTCAAACTCCAGAGATCACTGTATGGTCTAAAACAGTCAGGTAGAATGTGGTACAACAGACTCAGTGAATTCCTAGTGCAACAAGGATTCACAACAAATGAAGTCTGCCCTTGCATCTTTATAAGAGCAAAGGGAACAGGATTCGTAATTATTACCGTCTACGTAGACGACCTGAACATCATCGGATCTCCTGAAGAGATAGGTGAGATATCCAAAAGTCTCACACAGACTTTTGAGATGAAAGACCTTGGCACAACGAAGTTCTGCCAAGGCTTACAAATTGAACACTTAAGCGGAGGAATCCTGTTACACCATTCGACATACACAAAGAAAGTGTTGAAAAACTTCCTTATGGACAAATGTCATCCGCTTAGCACACCAATGGTCGTTAGATTATTGGATGTTGACACAGACCCCTTCCGACCGCTGGAAGAGGGGGATGAAACACTGGGTCCTGAAGTACCCTACTTAAGTGCAATTGGAGCACTCCTATACTTGGCAAACTGCACGCGTCCTGATATAGCGTTCGCAGTTAACTTACTAGCCAGATACAGTTTTGCGCCCTCAAAGCGCCACTGGAATGGAGTTAAGCAACTTATGCGCTACCTCCAAGGGTCTGTGGACATGGGACTATACTTCAAGAAAGGTGTATCCTCCGACTTGGTCGGTTATGCAGATGCAGGATACAGGTCCGACCCACATACCGCAAAGTCCCAGACCGGTTTCGTGTTGACGTACGGTGGGACGACCATCTCATGGAGATCCGTGAAGCAGACATCGACAGCAACCTCATCCAACCACTCCGAGCTCATTGCAATCCACGAAGCTAGCAGAGAATGCTTTTGGCTTCGATCAGTCATCAACCATATCCTCAAGACCACCGGCCTAAAGACGGGAGATCTTGGACCTACCACCATGTATGAAGACAATGCTGCCTGCATCGCTCAACTACGAGGTGGCTACATCAAAGGTGACAGGACGAAGCACATTTCCCCCAAGCTCTTCTGGACGCATGACAGCAAGTGGACAACCAGATCGACATCCAGCAGATCCAGTCTTGCAACAACCTGGCAGACCTATTCACTAAAGCTTTGCCTCGCAGTACCTTTAGAAAACTTATACTAGGAATTGGGATGAGACAGTTGAGAGATTTACAAGCCTGAAGCTTGTACTTATCAGGGGGAGTTAATGTAGTGCTGTACTCTTTTTCCTTGGCTACTGGTTTTTCCCACTGGGTTTTCCATAGCCAAAGGTTTTAACGAGGCAGCCACATCAACTCTGGATCCAGAAGTATCCATCCCTGATGTTATCCATCGATCAGGGGAAGTTACAGAGACTTGTACTCTTTTCTCTTAGCCACTGGTTTTTCCCACTGGGTTTTCCTTGGCAAAGGTTTTAACGAGGCAAGTACTCTTAAACTTAGGGATCCAGAAGTATCCATAGACCCATGATCAGATAAGCTCTATGAACCCTGAAGCGTTCATCACGGCTTACATCAATGGATGGATAAGGGGAAGTGTTATAAACGGGCTTTTAGTGGGCTTACCCGTTAGTGGGTATCCACCCATTATGTAACCATACTATTATAAATACAGGGCTATGGACTCCATACCCACCACATTTACAACAAGGATTAGTTATTATTGCTATAGAATTATGTGTGCGGGTAGGCATAGTGAGTGATGAGATATGTTGTAGCGGTGATTGATTGATTTTGAATACAAGGATATTAGATTAGAATTTCTTTGGAATGAAAAGAATGAGGTGTCCAAGACTTACCTATTTACTTATTTATAATACCAATGTGTGACGCACTCAATGGAGAATTCTGGTTGGATGAAATTATATACAGTGAGATGAGAACTTATCAGACCTGAAACTTGGACGAGTGGTAGGTAGGAGTAACTATGAAGGTATAGTATGTTTTAGGGTGATCATGAAATGAGGAGAACATTTAAAGCATAAAGACTTGATTATTAAATTGGGGTGAGAAGACATTGGAGTTAGCATGACGCGTTGAGGCGAAGAAAATGTTATGAAGATGGATTTAATTGGATTATGAGATTAGAAGATAGCGATAAGGATAGATGTGGTTCGATGGTTCATTGATTATGGAGGAAATTTATCAGTCGATATGATGGAGAATATATTGGGGATGAGATGATTGTTGATTTGCAAACGATAATATGGTTTCATAATTAAGTGATAGGATGGGATTCTAGTTGTAGCGTTACCCATTGGAGAGACGAGTTATGATGAATTATTTGAGGAACGTTGTTTTAAGTTATATGATTAGCGATCATTAAGTGGAATGTGGGAGTTGTAGGCACAAGTGTTTATAAATATTATTATTATTAGTATAAGTGATTTCGAGGACGGAATCATATCTAAGGTGGGTAGAATGTAACAGCCGCTTTCCAACCATTCGTATTTTGTGCGTATTTTATTTGGCCTCTTCTTGGATCCAGACTATGCAATGTGATATGTCGTTGTGACCGTATGAGAGAGTAGTTATTTGTGAGATTTTTAGTGAACGTCATTTCACGGGTCGTTCTTCCACAAATCAGCTTTGATTGGAGAGACGTCGTGACTTTAGACTTCGACGCCGGACCTTTTTATTTTTAGTTTGTTTTCTGTGAACCCAATGCACCATCGACCACAGTACCCTCGAGCCTCTCGTCGTCACGGTCGTCCCGATATATTTTTCGTAATTTTCGGACACCGTTAGCCCAACCAAACCCACTAATCAAAACAAGCCCAATTAGCCTAACCCAAATTCAAAATTCAAATTCCTAACCAAATCCAATGAAATCCTTACGTATCATGTGGGGATTTTCTGCGGCTACACTCACCCTCCTTTCCCCTCTTTGCACACCACCTCACTCGCCCTCTTTCCTAGTCATCACCCAACTTATACCCCCTTTTCACATGCATATTGCAACTTTCATCTCTTTAAAACACATATCACCCACAAGCAACTAGGGCAAAACACAAAACCCAGCCCTAGCCGTCGCTTGCTTCTTCCTCGCGTTTTCCTCTCACCGTCCGACCACCGTCGGCCACCCCTAAGGTCTGGCCATCTTTCCCTCTCTTCCCTCTCTTCTCTCTCTACTCTCTCTCCCCTTAAACCAATCACAAAACACCCACCTGGCCGCAAGAAATGGACAGCCTGCACCGAAACTTCAACCCCGTCGACCGCCGCTCTTCGGTCACCTCCGACGACCGTCTCCACTGCCACCCGACTCCCCTCAAGCCCCTCTATCACCTGCAAGTCTTCTCCCTCTTCCCTCTTTCCTATCTCCTCTCAAAACACCTCTCAAGCACAACAACAACCCGGTTTTGGACAGATCTATCCACCACCGGAAGAAACCCGCACCCGGCCACCTCAGGCCACCGCCGGCGACCACCCTACCACCATCGGACTCTCCTCGAACCCCCTATCACCTGCAACCCTCCTCCCTCTCTTCTCTCATCTCTCTCTCCTCGGAATCCCCTTGAAACCAAGCCCTAACAGCAGTTTTGGACAGACTTGCGTCTGGAACTTTGACGCCGGCGTCCGGCCACCTCCGACCACCATCGGCAACCATTCCACCACCATCAGATCCCCCTCGACCCCCTTTACCTACTGCAAGTCTCCTTTGACCCCTCTGGTCATCGCTTTTCCGCTCCGACGCAAAACAACGACCCGTTGTGCAAATCTGTCCTCTTCGCCTTCTCACGGCCACCCACCACCGTGCGCAGCCGCCGTCAGCCACCCACCATGACGAACAACCCCCCCTCAACCTCCTTCAGTCCTTAGCAGCCCTCTTTGATCCTAGGAGTTCACACGCGGCACCGATCTCGCGTGATTTCCCCCGATGTTTCCACCGCCATGTAGATCCGTTGCGCTACCCGCAACAAGAGAGATCTCGACGCTTGCTCGATGTTCCTGCCTCCACCTCGATATCCAAATGTGTCTTGTTGTGCTACCCACGACTGAGACATTGCTGACGATGCAGATCCATCGCCGTTCAAACCCGACATCCGCTCTACGATCAAACGTCAAAAATGTTAGCCCTCTAACGCGTAGTAAGAACCCACACCATAGCGAATCTAAAACCTAATTTAAAAGTCATCAACGATAACTAAGTTTACATTTCTGCTCCTTTAAAATGTTCTTCAAACTTAGACATCGACGAACGGACTTGAATATCTGTGCACATAGGATAGTCGTCGATTAGGCGAAACGAACCAAAAAATGTGACTTTTGACTGTTAGGGTAGTCCCGCTGAACTTAGAAACTTACCATAATAGGATTGATAAAAAACGTGATCTGACATCGTCGTTGTCCCGTTTCAGACGGACCCTCGCCGACGCGCCGCTTCGACGAGACGATCCAGACCGACGACACGCTCGCCACTGCAAGCAAGTGTTTCCACTTGCATACTTTCTGCCACTTTTAGGCCATCGCCCTTAAACTGTAAAAGTACGACTAAATAGAACCGGACGTGAAATGATAGCATCCGGGATCCCCTTGACAGCTTAGACTTGACGGCGAAATCTAAGCACAAACAACAACAACTGACACCCTAGGTTCTATCTGTGTGTGCGTGCGTGTGGACCCCCCCTGGAATGAACAACTCCTTATCAACTGTCATGTTATGAAATGTTACACAAAAGCATTCGGGCGTTTCAAATGCTCCCCAGGCTAGAGGGAGTGATCTCGGCTACAGTTTTATCTATGGAACGTTCGTCGCTTACCAAGAGAGTGAGAGATACGCTACAGACCATGGGGATAGAGGCACTCGTCAAGCTAGAGCGAGTGGTCCTATGTTACAGTTTCACCTACGGAACGTTCGTTGCTCACCAAGGGAGTGAGAGATGCGCTACAGACTGTGGGGATAAAGGCACTCGTCAAGCTAGAGCGAGTGGTCCTATATTACAGTTTCACCTACGGAACATTCGTCGCTCACCAAGGGAGTGAGAGAGATACGCTACAGACCGTGGGGATAGAGGCACTCGTCAAGCTAGAGCGAGTGGTCCTATATTGTCTTGTCTTGAGCGCTCGGGTTTGGGGTAGGGTTGAGCGGTCGCATGGGGAGAGGGTCTGACCGCCCTCAAACCATAAGGCGTGAACCCTTTGTAACACATACGGTACTTCTTGTCCTGTCCGGTCAAGTCTAGTCTTGTAGCTAGTGGCACACGCTACGGCTATTATCTGTCTCGTTTACTTTCCTTGTATAATTGTATAACTGCCATAACATCACAACAGCATGCAAATCAACCAGTAAAACGTTGTTTAATAAATTGTTTCACACTTGCAGTAGAGTCTAACCTTCCTTGTTGTCACACCCCGCTTCCCAAAATGACGGAAGCGAAACGTGACTAAGCTCCGCTTGGGCCGGAGCTGTGAGGCTCGGACCTAATAAGCATCTGTAGGGGTACCATTTTAAAGATTTCATGTTCTTGCATTTATAAAATTCGGAACAACAGAAAGTACAGAAAGAAAGTTGCATTCATTCATATAAGGAGATGATATCCAGCAAGTACAAAAGTCTAAAAAGAGAAGCCTAAGCATGGCAACAAACTACAGAAAAGGAAACTAATGGTGCGAAGCACCCAACCTAGGCAGAAAGTGAAGTGGTGCTATGCACCCAACTAAAAGTAGTAACCTCTATAAAACAGTGACGGAAGAGACCTCTAAGTCTGGTCCTCGTCAGGAAGGTGCTCTGGTCGACGTCCTCTGGCTCTACGTAATCCAGTGTGTCTGACTCGTCCACGTACTCTGGCTCAATACCTGACGTACATCACCCAAGAGGAAAGGAACTGTACGTCAGGTAAAGTCTACAAGAAGGGTGAGAGACTCTACTGCAAGTGTAAGGTAATTTGAGAGCAACATTTTACTGGTTGATTAACATGCTCCTGTTATGACATGATAGTTATACTATGCAGAAAGTAAAGCGGTGCAGGAAAAGTAAACGTGACAGGCAGTAATCGTAGCGTGTGCTACCGATTACGGGACTAAGTTAGACGGGACAGGACAAGACAAGACAAGACATGTGTGACTCGAAGGGTTCACGCCTTAATGTTTGAGGGCGACCAGACCCTCTCCCCATGCGACCGCTCAACCCTACCCCAACCCAAGTGCTCAAGACAAGACAATACATGGATCACTCTTGCTTGGAGAGCATCCGAAACGCCCGGAGGCTTTTTGTGTAACAGGGATCACTCTCGCTTGGAGAGCATCCGAAACGCCCGGAGGCTTTTTGTATAACAGGGATCACTCTCGCGTGGAGAGCATCCGAAACGCCCGCAGGATTTTTGTATAACAGGGATCACTCTCACGTGGAGAGCATCCGAAATGCTCGCATGCTTTTTGTAACAAGACACGACATGACAAGTAAGGAATTGTTCTTCTAGGGGGTCCACATGCACATACAGAGGAAAATCCTAAGGTGTCAGGTGTTGTTGTTGCGCTTAGATTTCGTCGTTAAGTCTAAGCTGTCACGGGGGGTCCCAAACGCTATCATTTCACGTCCGGTTCTATTTAAATGTTCTTTAACTTCCTAAGAAGGGTAAGGCCTAAACATGGCTGTAAGAACACAAGTGTAAACACTTGCCTGTGGTGGTAAGAGCGTCGTCTGTCCGGAGCGTCCCGTCGAAGTGGTGCGTCAACGAGGGTCCGTCTGAAACGAGTCAACGGCGGTGTCAGGGAATGTTTTTCACCATTCCTATTAGAGTTCACTTCTAAGTTCAACGGGGCTATCCTAGCAGTCAAAGTCACATTTTGTTTTGGTTCAATCTAGTCGACGATCTATCCTATGTGCATAGAATTTCATTCCTTCGTCGATGTCTAATATTTGCAACGTTTTATAGGTGGGAAAATGAAATTTAGTTATTATTGACGATTTTTAGATTAGGTTTTTGTTTTGCTACAGCGGGGGTTCTTTCTACGCTTTAGAGGACTAACCTTTTGATGTCGATAAAAAAGCGGATGTCGGATCTGACCGACGAGGGATCAGCATTGTCTGCAACATCTCGACCACAGGTAGCATAGCGAGACACCTCTGGAAAGTGAGGCGGTGGCCCGAACAGCCAGCAAGCGGTGATCTCCCTCCCGTTGCTGGTAGCGTAACGGATCTTCACGACGGCTGCAACGTCGTGTAGAAACACGTGAGTTCGGCGACGTGCGTAAATTTCAAGGGTCCAAGGGGGCTGCCGAGGGTTGAAGGGGATCAGTGGAGGTTTCTTGGCCTGATGGGTGGCCGACGACGTCAGCGCACGGCGGTGGGCGGTCATGAGAAGCCGAAGGGGACAGATTCATGCAATGGTCGTTATCGCACCTCTCAGCGGAAAAATAGCAATCAAAAGAGTCAAAGGGAAGTTGCAGTAGCTAAAGGGGTTCAAGAGGGATCCAACGGCGGTGGAGTGGTCACCGGAAGTGGTCGGAGGTGGCCGTGTGCCGGTGTTGAAGAGCAGCGCACAGATCTGTCAAAACTGCTGTTAGGGCTCGGTTTCAAGGGGATTTCGAGGAGTTAGAGATTTGGGAAGAGGAAAAGGAATGTTGCAGATGGTAGAGGGGTTCGATAGGAGTCCAACGGTGGTAGGGTGGTTGTCGGCGGTGGTAGGGTGGTTGCCGAAGGTGGCCGGAGGTGGCCGACGACGGGTTTGAAATGGCGGCACACAAGCTGTCAAAAACAGCCGCTAGGACTGAGTTCCAAGGGGTTTTCGAGGAGATAGAGATGTGGGAAGAGGGTAATGGAATTGCATATGATAGGGGGGTTCGAGAGGACTCAAGTGGGGGTGGTGGTGGTTGTCGTCGGTGGTGGATGGCCGGCAGGCGACAGTTTTCCGACAATGGTGCACAGCTTCAGCAATTTTCGACCATGGCTAGTTCTCTTGGGTTTTTGAGGGCTTTGGAGAGGAGGAGAGGGAGGAGAAGGAGGAGGAGAGGGTGATGGCAGACCTTGGGGGGCTAGGGGCAGCCATCGACGGTTGGAGGAGAAGCAAGGGGTGGCTTAGGGCTGGTTTCAGTGAGGAAAAGAGTCCGGCCATGATGGGTTGTTTTGAAGATGAGATGTTGCTAAAATTGTTTTTAAGTGGGGTATACTTAAGGGGTGACTAGGAGAGCGGGTGAGTGAGGGGGTGTACAAAGTGGGGAAATGTTGGGTGAGATTAGTGGCTGAATCAAAATTCATGATTCGTACTAATCCATAAGATTTGATTAGCAACAGAATTTCGAATTTAATTGGGCTTAGTGGGCTGAATTTGATTAGTGAATAGATTGAAATATCGGGACGACCGTGAAGAAGAGAGGCTTGGGGATACGATGGTCAATCGCGTGTTTGGTCCACGAAAAATGATCAAAAAAATAAAAGATCCGAAGACTAAGTCTAAAGCTACGACGACTCTGCAATCAAACCTGATTTGTGGGAGAACGACCCGAGAAATGACGTTCACCAAGAATCCCACAAATAACTACGCTTCCATACGGTCCAATGATATATCACATCGTATAGTCCGGATCCAAGAAGAGGCCAAATAAAATACGCACACGATAAGAGTCGTACGCGTAGAAAATAAGAACGGTCGGAAAGCGGCCGTTACATTCTACCCACCTTAGAAATGATTCCACCCACAGAATCACTTATACTAATAACAATAATATCTATCTACCCTTATGCTCGCAACTCTCATATTCCACATACTGATCGCTAATCCTATAACTTTTAACCAGCGTTCTACAACAATTCATCATAACCCGTCTCTCCACTGGCTAATGTTACTACTAGAATCACACCCTAGCACTTAACTATAAATCCACATTATCGTCTACCAGTCATCAATCATCTCGCCCCCAATACATTCTCCATCATATTAACTCATAAATTTATCCTCCAAAATCAATGAACCGTCAAACTACATCTATCCTTACCCCTATCATATAATCTCCTAATCATATTAAATCCATATTCATAACATCCATCCGTCTCAACATGTCGTGTTATCTCCAATGCCTTCTCATCTCAACTTAATAATCAAATCTTGATGCTTTAAATGTTCTCCTCATTTAATGATCACTCTAAATCGTACTATACCTTCCCAGCTACTCCTATCTACCACTCGTCCAAGTTTCAGGTCTAATAAGTTCTCATCTCCCCGCATATAATTTCATCCAACCAGAATTCTCCATTGAGTCCATTATACATTGGTATTATAAATAAGTCTTGGACACCTCATTCTTTTCATCCAAAGAAATCTAATCTAATATCCTTGTGTTCCAAAATCAATTAATCATCGCTACAACATATCTCATCACATTCTATGCCTACCCGCAAACATAATCCTATAGCAAAATAACCAGTTCTAATAATATAACAACAATAAAAAATAACACTTCGAAGAGGGAAAGGAGAGAAAAGAAAGTTTAGGCCAATGACAAATTTTAAAAACGTTGGAAAAACGTGTGGGGTTGTGGTATTGGATGCGGAAAGATAGGTGGGTAGTGATCTTGTGAGCTAGTTTCAAAACTTTAAAGATTTGTTTTAAAAGAAAACAAAAGTTTTGATACAATCACATGCAGCCAAGGATAAGCTATACTATAATACGAAAGACTAAGTTAAGGAGTTGCATGCTATGACGCCATTCACACCTATATGAATACCATCATTCAAACAACTTCATGCATATATCACGAATATACAGAGTATACCACATGACACCAGAGACAATCATTAAAATCCTAAAGGTAGCACACTCATACAAGTCCGCACACTCTAACTATAAACATACACTACGACGACATCACAAACCAAGGGCCCACTACTAAACTAGAGTGGACACAGGCAACGACGAGCACTAACACTTAAACAATAGAAGGGAAACCGAAACCAAAAGCGTAACAAAAAAGATCGGAAGGAATGAGTTCAAATAAGGCGGGGTAAGGAGATAGCTGGTTGGGTGGGACAAAAATATTGCTCAAAATAATTAAATAGATGAAAGAAGAATTACGTGCAAAATATGGTATCATATATATTTATACTTATATGAAAAAAAAATGTAGAAATAGTGAGCAGATGGTAGAAAATATTGCAACTCGGAAAAAGAGTTAGACGAAGGAAAAAGAGGAGGGTGAGGTAGCGATGGGTGAGTAGCGATTGTTTTGCAAATGAAAAATAGGTTTATACAAAGATTTTTGAAATGTGAGCATGATGAACATAGAACTGATGTATATAAAAATTGAAGTTCAATTAGCTTAGAAAATATTCTAAAAGTACGTATGGTAAGTGGTCAAAATAAATTTTGTAGTTTAGAAAAAAGATGATATAGTGAATTATCAAAATGGTAACAAGTTTTTAAAATCGAAATATGAAAAATACCGGTTCGAAAATAATTACGAGATAATAACTTAAAAATTACGACCAAGAAGAATTTCAAAACCCAAGAAAGAATTTTAACTCAACCGAAAGTAAGAAATTTAAATATTTAATAAGGGTTTTCAAAGAAGTTAAACTGAGTGAAGAATTTAATAATGAATTTCAAAAATACTTTTAAAGGAATCAGATTTGCAATGGAGAGATTCGAAGATTTATCGATAATTGTCATGAAGCGATCACGTGAATCGAGGGCAAAGAATATGATCGCATGATGAATACGTCTAGGATATGATTCAAGAAAAGCTACGATGGAAACCTACAGTCGATGAAACAGAAGTCTGACGATTGGAAAGATGCTAGAAATCAGAGGTTCTAATTATCGGGCCGTCTAAAGATCAGGAGAACTCGGCACTAAGACTTCCTAATGAGCTAGACTGTAATAGAGAGATCTCAGGAAAGAGTCCTAAGCGAGCCAAGATTTCATTTTGCTGGGCACGAAGTTGATGGACCCGAGCGAACGACTAAAAGGACTCTAGAAATCTAACATGGTCAGAGCCGGGTGAGGGGCTACTAGAGTATCCTAAGACGAGTATGACTAAATCTTAACCAAAGCGCCTGACTACCAAACCTGGATGTCTATCTAAGTCTTCTTACCATCTAGGACGAGGAAAACCTAATTTGGACTTGTACATGGATATTAAAGGAATTCGATACTCTTATTGTTCCGAACTTTTTGCATGACCCGTATGGGCCACCACTAAAACTTGTCACGCCCCGCTTCCCAAAACGACGGAAGCGAAACGTGACTAAGTTCCGCTTGGGCCGAAGCTGTGAGGCTCGGACCCAATAAGCGTCTGTATGGATACCATTTTAAAGATTTCAGGTTCTTGCATTTATAAAATTCGGAACAACAGAAAGTACAGAAAGAAAGTTGCATTCATTAATATAAGGAGATAATATCCAGCGAGTACAAAAGTCTAAAAAGAGAAGCCTAAGCATGGCAACAAACTGCAGAAAAGGAAACTAATGGTGCGAAGCACCCAATCTAGGCAGAAAGTAAAGTGGTGCTACGCACCCAGCTAAAAGTAGTAACCTCTGTAAAACAGCGACAGAAGAGACCTCTGAGTTTGGTCCTCGTCGGGAAGGTTCTCCGGTCGACGTCCTCTGGCTCTAGGTACTCCGATGTGTCCGACTCGTCCACGTACTCTGGCTCAACACCTGACGTACAGCACCCAAGAGAAAAGGAACTGTACGTCAGGTAAATTCTACAAGAAGGGTGAGAGACTTTACTGCAAGTGTAAGGTAATTTGAAAGCAACATTTTACTGCTTGATTAACATGCTGTTGTTATGACATGATAGTTATACTATGCAGAAAGTAAAGCTGTGCAGGAAAAGTAAACGTGACAGGCAGTAGTCGTAGTGTGTGCTACCGACTACGGGACTAAGCTAGACGGGACAGGACAAGACAAGACAAGACATGTGTGACTCGAAGGGTTCACGCCTTACGGTTTGTGGGCGGCCAGACCCTCTCCCCGTGCGACCGCTTAACCCTACCCCAACCCAAGTGCTCAAGACAAGACAATACAGGGATCACTCTTACTTGGAGAGCATCTGAAATGCCCGGAGGCTTTTTGTTTAACAGGGATCACTCTCGCTTGGAGAGCATCCGAAATACCTGGAGGGTTTGTGTATAACAGGGATCACTCTCGCATGGAGAGCATCCAAAACGCCCGGAGGCTTTTTGTATAACAGGGATCACTCTCGCATGGAGAGCATCCGAAACGCCCGGAGGCTTTTTGTATAACAGGGATCACTCTCGCGTGGAGAGCATCCAAAACGCCCGAAGGCTTTTTGTATAACAGGGATCACTCTCGCGTGGAGAGCATCCGAAACGCCCGCAGGCTTTTTGTAACAGGACACGACATGACAAGTAAGGAATTATTCTTCTAGGGGGTCCACACGCACACACACACAGAGGAAAACCCTAAGGTGTCAGTTGTTGTTGTTGCACTTAGACTTCGTCGTCAAGTCTAAGCTGTCAAGGAGGGTCCTGGACGCTATCATTTCACGTCCGGTTCTCTTTAAATGTTCTTTAACTTCCTAAGAAGGGTAAGGCCTAAACATGGCCGTAAGAACACAAGTGTAAACACTTGCCTGCGGTGGCGAGAGCGTCGTCTGTCCGGAGCGTCCCGTCGAAGTGGTGCGTCAGCGAGGGTCCGTCTGAAACGGGTCAACGGCGGTGTCAGGACACGTTTTTCACCATTCCTATTAGAGTTTATTTCTAGGTTCAACGGGGCTATCCTAGCAGTCAAAGTCACGTTTTGTTTTGGTTCAACCTAGTCGACGATCTATCCTATGTGCACAGAATTTCATTCCTTCGTCGATGTCTAATATTTGCAACGTTTTAAAGGTGGGAAAATGAAATTTAGTTATTGTTGACGATTTTTAGATTAGGTTTTCGTTTTGCTATAGTGGGGGTTCTGTCTACGTGTTAGAGGACTAACCTTTTGACGTCGATCAAAAAGCGGATGTCGGGTCTGACCGGCGAGTGATCGACGTCATCTGCAACTTCTCAGCCTAGGGTAGCATAGCAAGACACCTCTGGAAAGCAAGGTGGTGGCACGAACAGCGAGAAAGCGGCGATCTCCCTCCCGTTGCAGGTAGCGCAACGGATCTTCACGACGGCGGCAACGTCAGGTAGAAACATGTGAGTTCGGCGATGTGCGTAAACTCTGAAGGTCCAAGGGGGCTGTCGGGGGTTGAAGGGGATCAGTGGAGATTGCTCGGCCCGGTGGGTGGCCGACGGCATCAGTGCACGGCGGTGGGTGGTCGTGAGAAGCCGAAGGGGACAGATTCGTGCAACGGCCGTTGTCGAACGTCTCAGCAAAAAAACAGCTATCAAAAGATTCAAAAGGAATTTGCAGTAGCTAAAGGGGTTCAAGAGGGATCCAAGGTGGTAGAGTGGTCACCGGAAGTGGTCGGAGGTGGCCGTACGCCGGCGTTGAAGAACGTCGCACAGATCTGTCAAAACTGCCGTTAGGGCTCAGTTTCAAGGGGATTTCGAGGAGTTAGAGATGAGGAAAGAGGAAAAGATAAGTTGCAGATGGTAGAGGGGTTCCAACTTTGGTAGGGTGGTCACCGGCGGTGGCCGGCGGTGGCCGGGCGACGGTTTTGAAGTGGCGGCACGCAAGCTGTCAAAAACAGCCGCTAGGGCTGAGTTCCAAGGGGCGTTCGAGGAGATAGAGATGTGGAAAGAGGGTAAGGGGAATTGCTGATGATAGGACTCAAGTGGGGGTGGTGGTCGTTGCCGGCGGCGGCAGATGACCGGCGGGCGACAGTTTTCCGACGATGGTGCACTGCTTCAGCAATTTTCGGCCATGGCTAGTTCTCTTGGGTTTTTGAGGGCTTTGGTGAGGAGGAGAGGGTGGAGAAGGAGGAGGAGAGGGTGGTGGCCAACCTTGGGGGGCTGGGGGCGGTCGTCGGTGGCTGGAGGAGAAGCAAGGGGCGGCTTAGGGCTGGTTTGCGTGAGGAAAAGAGTCCGACCATGATGGGTTGTTTTGAAGATGAGATGTTACTAAAATTGTTTTTAAGTGGGGTATAATTAAGGGGTGAATAGGAGAGAGGGTGAGTGAGGGGGTGTACGAAGCAGGAAAATGTTGGCTGAGATTAGTGGCTGAATCAAAATTCATGATACGTACTAATCCCATAAGATTTGATTAGCAACAGAATTTCGTATTTAATTGGGCTTAATGGGCTGAATTTGATTAGTGAATAGATTGGGCTAGGAGTGTCAGAAAATTACAAAAAAATTTCGGGACGACCGTAACGAAGAGAGGCACGGGGATATGGTGGTCAATCGCACGTTTGGTCCACAGAAAATGATCAAAAAAATAAAAGATCCGGCGACTAAGTCTAAAGCTACGACGACTCTGCAGTCAAACCTGATTTGTGGGAGAACAACCCATGAAATGACATTCACCAAGAATCCCACAAATAACTACTCTTCCATACGATCAGAACGACATATCACATTGTATAGTCCGGATCCAAGAAGAGGCCAAATAAAATACGCACACAATAAGAGTCAAACGCGTAGAATATACGAACGGTCGGAAAGCGGCCATTACACTTGTAGACTTTACCTGATGTACAGCTCCTTTTCTCTTGGGTGTTGTACATCAGGTACTGAGTCAGAGTACGTGAACGAGCCAGAGCTACCTGAGGACTTGGAGCCGGAGGACGTTGACTGGAGTACTTACCAGATGAGGACCAGACGTAGAGGTCCTTCCTGTCGCTGTCTTACAGAGGTTACTACTTTCTAGTTTGGGTGAATAGCACCACTTTACTATTGCCTAGGTTGGGTGCGTCGCACCGTTAGTTTCCTTTCTGCATTTGTTGCCATGCTGGGCATACTTCCCTTTTTAGACTCTTGTATTTCTGGATATCTCTTTTGAATATAATGAATGCAACTTTTCTTTCAATACTTTCTGCTGTTCCGAAATTTATATATGCAAGGACATGTTTCTATCTATGGTGTTACTTACAGATGTTTATTGGGTCCGAGCCTCACGGATCTGGCCCTTGCGGACCTTAGTCATGTTTCGCTTCCATCGTTTTGGAAAGCGGGGCGTGTCAAGACCTGGTCGAACTGGGACTGGAGCATCACAACAGTAAGAGCCAGGCCATCGAAGGAAGTCCAAAAGTCAAAGAGGGTATCTCTAACCTCAGTTAGGGTGCTGGTCGTGGAATCTCTAAAAGATCGAAACTCCTCCTCAAAGCGAGCCATGTGCTCGGTATGGGATGGTGGTGGGGGAGGAGGAGCGCTGCTGGAACCCTCGACATGGTGTCGAGATCTCCTATACTGGCAAAGAGCTCGGATGACAACAGGGCCTGGGATAGACATGGAGGCACCGGAAGTGTCAACATGGTCCTGGGGCTGGGGCTGGCGAGGGTCAATCTGCTGGACTGGGGCATGGACACCTGAAGCTAGATCAACGTCGGGTGAGAAGAACCACCTCAGAGTGGTGCCAGGTCCAAAAAGTCCAGGGTTGGAAGCCGGGTGTAAGGGGTGGAGGCAGGACCATAAAACCAAAAATAACGCTCTCGGTCAAGCGCTCGGATCATACGCATATTGGTAAGCACTGAGAGGTCAAGAGAGGTAGGGCCAGGGATAGGAGCCATGGAATCGGGGATCTTAAGGGAAACAGGAGCAAGGGAGGCTATGATGGTGATGAGTCTCCCACAGCAGATAGATGATCTGGGGTCAACTATGGTGTGTAGAAATCTCTGTATCAGCCAAGATCCAGCGTGAAGGATATAGTGGGGGATAGTGGCATTGCCCTCGCGAAGCACACGGTTCTGCAAAGCACACCACAGGAAGAATAGCTCATCCTTAGAGACCTAGGCTGTCTCGTATCGGCAAAATAATGTGTTCGTGATAATGCGGTGCATGATGCGAAGGCCAGGATGAATGGTGCTAGATGCCTTCGCTCAAGTCTTCGGGAAGACATCGAGCTTGGTAATCTGAAACCAAAAATTGTTTGCATCAAACTCTTGGGGGTACAGGTGGTCATTGTGGATGGCTATGGGATCAAGGATGGATATGGGCTCAAGAGCTCTGTGCCACTTAAAGAGCAAGTTCAATGAGTCTTTGGAAAGACCGTACTCCTTATTCATGATTCTAAAGGAAAAACTCGTGGGGTAAACCCTAGAAGTGGAGAGGAACTCCAGAGTTAGCCTCACATAGGTCCTAGCCACACATTCTAAAAATTCCTCCCATCCGAGATTTCAGAGGAGGGTGCTGACGATATCTAGGAGGCCTAGGGCTGACAGATCGGGGATGCTAGGGAATTTGGTGGGAACGATCGCACGAGATTTTAGTGAAATAAACTCTGTGCGCTCATCCTCACTTAGGAAGTTAATGCCTAACCTGTCCAATTGAGGGGCGGGAAGTGGTTCACCCCCTTCATTCCAATGTCGTGAGCATTTCAAGAGCCGTCGTCTTTTGATGCTTGCTCTTGCCCTAGGAGGGGCCAGTGATAGTGGCCTTCTTCCTGCACTATCTAGGAGACATCATGTGAAGGCATGAGTGATGCAATGTGGTGTGCAATGGGGGTGTGCTGACTCACGCAAAAATCGACGATTTTCAGCAATATAGATTCGAAATGTAAAGAGTATAGGAGCAAAATTACCCAAGGCGGTGTTCCTCGCTGAAGTTGATGCTCCCAATGCTCGTAGATAAGTCCCCTCAAGCGGTTCCAAACCAATCACACGGGCAATCGCAGGCCATGTCACTTGGAATCCCAACAACCCTAAAAGTTGTCGACTTATGGTTTTGATCGAAAAAGGTTGAGGAATGAAAAGGGTGGTGGAGAGCTTAGATGAAGGGGAGGGAGGCTTTGGGAGTTGATTGGAAGATATTTGGAGAGTTTGAAAGTGATTTGGGGGAGATCGAGTCGGAGAAGTTGGGGATGAAAACCGTTTCAAGAGAAAATGAAGTGGATCGGGCCGTTTGGGGTTTTGGGGGTTTATATAGCCATTTTACGTGGGCAGCGTGGAAAGTTGAAACGACCGCGTAAAAGTGTTGTGAAAGTTAGGGTTGACGCAGTCGCGTCGTCTGAACGACACGGCCGCGAAAGTTCTGTTTCACATTGAAAATTTTGGGCATGGAAATCAAAGAGATTCGTGGCTCGCGCTGTTTAGATTAACGCGGCTGCGTCATTTCGTCCAAAAAGCGAAATCGACGCGGGCCGCATCATCTAAAGTGACGCGGACACGAAAATCCCTAAGAAATTGGGATTTGGCTTAAGTTTTCAGTAACATTCGCGGTCTATTTCGATTTGGATGATGCAAGCACGTCAGCTGTCTGTCCAAATAACATCCACGCAGCCACGTAAGTATGAATAACGCGGCAGCATGAGTTCCTTTCCTCCATATCTCTTCTTATTCACCCTGCGATCAAACACTTGGGTTAATTTCTTGGGGTTTGAGGGTTTTTTGAAAAATAAAAATCTAGACTAACATAGTCTAAATTAAGATGAAAAATTGAAAATGGAAAATCTAAATTGTAAACGCTTGGGTTGCCTCCTAAGAAGCGCTCGTTTTAAGTCGTGAGCTTGACTCCCTATCTTGATGTCATCATGGCGGTTTTAGGATGGATAGATCCCGAATGTGGCCATCCGTATACTCTGTCTTGTTGCTCAGCTTATTGTGGTTCTCCTCATGCTTCTTCTTTTCTCTAGGTCTAGTGGAAGCAGTCGTGGTTGTTTCTCCTTCAGATTTCTCTCGGAGGTTTCTTCGCAATCCTCCTTCGTCACTAGCTCTTTGAGCTTGGCGTCTCGCCCAATGGGGGTTCATTATTGTCGCCCAAAAATAGATCCTCCAAACTTTTCTCTTCGATTGCTACTTCAAGGAGATCCACTCGGTCTCGATGGCTAACTTCCTCGAAGTTCATCATTGACTTCTTAAGCTCGAATTCGACCTTTTCTCTACCGACATTGAGGAAGAGTTTTCCTCCTTTTACATCAATGAGGACCCTACCGTAGCTAAAAGGGTCTACCCAGGATGATTGGGACACATGTGTCTTCCGGCATGTCCATGACGACGAAGTTGCATGGAACCAAAATTTTCTTGATCTTCACCGGCACATCTTCGACTATCCCAAAGGGGTATTTCACTAAGCGGTCTGCCAGCTAGAGCGGCATATTCGTGGGTTGGTGCTCCCCAAGATTCAGCTTCTCGCAAAATGCCGATGGGCATTACGCTCATGCTCGCCCCCAAGTCTCATAGGGCGCTCTTGACATCCAGATCTCCAATAGTGCACATGATGGAGAAACTCCCGGGATCATCTAGGTTTTCCACCATTTTCCTCTGAATGATGTTACTACACTCTGCAGAGAGCACCACCTTCTCCCTCCTACCGCCCTTGGTATTTATCTCCTTGAGGAATTTAGCGTAGGTAGAGATCTCAGAGATCGCTGCCTCTCTCTAGCAAGAATAGTCTCTTAAAATACGCCAGCATATGGACACAGCTATTGGATGGATCGGGCCACGTCGGATGCGGGGCTGCTCCTGCCCGTTTCTCGCTGGACTTGGGATCATGCCACGGTGAGAAGCAAGTATCTTAGGTGTAATAAGCATTGGTGATAATTCTTGACTCAACCCCATTTTTTTTTAAAAAAAAATGGGAGCTTTACTCCCAAGCGCAGGAGATCGTGCAAGTAGTACCTGGAGAGTCCAGAGTCGAATCCTCGGGACAAGTCGACCTGAGATAACACAAATTCAACTAATCAAATATAATATACGGTTAAGAAAACGACCACCTTTGTGAAGGTGAAAAATAGTGTACGGATTTGTAGCAAAGAAAGTGGTTCCTAAAAGTATTACGGTATCACGAAAGTTTGGTATCCAATGAGACAAATATGCTACGGTTGTGAGTTCATTAGGAGTTTATAGTCGCTGAAATTTCACGTCTTTTAATGTCACACAACGCTTCACCCGGTCAAGGCGTGAAGGCGTCGGAAGATAAATCGATGAAAACTAGTCAAAATAGCCTTAAACGTATTACTAGCAATGTTGATTTCATTAAACAATAATCGCAGCGATAAGTTCAGATTAGAGAACACAAATTGGCTAACCTTATCAGGGCCTAGCCATAGGGCACATCAACAATATCGATAGTAAGCAAATACCCATCAAATACGTTGTAGAAATCAACAAAACTAGCAATTTGGACATGATAATAGGGCTAAAGACATGAAATTTAGCAACTACATACCCCTAACTACATCACAACCATAGCACAAAGAGATTAGCCACGCATGGTGCAATAAAAATCAGTTTTGATAGCAAAATACATCGTTTAGATAGCAAAATACAAAGAAATACACCAAATACGGGGTATAAGTTCAAGAAATTATCACCAAATCTCCTCCTTAGAACCCAAAAATCTCTGAGAATAGCAAGAATAGTCTCTGCCGATCGCCTCAAACGTAGGCCGTTGGATCGAAGGCGCGATCTGCTGAATGGGCGCCACGTGGACACAGCTATTGGATCCAATTGCCCGCGCCCGCTCCGCTCGATGGATCCGACTTCGCGTCGGAATTGTCTTCAGCCGTCTGATCGAACGATGGACGACATCGACCGCTCTCCGGCCCGTTTCTCGCTGGAACATCGGGCCGTTGGATCTTGGGATCATGCCACGATGCCACGTGTCCGCGTGTGATTGGCCGCTGACCGTATTTTCGTATTCCTTGCGTATTTCCCCAATAAAATAGTATTCTGCATTCAATAAATCACAGTAATTAGCACAGATCTCAGAAAAATACAAATAAATAGTCGTTGGAATCGTGAGATCGAGACGATGCTAAGAAAAATATAAAACTGTAGAAATACTCAATAGAATTCGTGTTTTGTGCCATCACAGGACTAATTACAATCGCGTCGAGAAATGGGATGGAGATGTTGAGTTGCTTCAAAAGATCGAAGAACGTCCCATATTTTTCATCCAACTTGGCCTTCGACAATCTCGATGGGAATGCGACTATTGGCATATATGGCCTGGGAGGCTCGTCAGTGGGCTTTCCTAGATCTTTCTCCACTTGCTTATCCTTGGTGGATCCAGACTGCGGAGGCTCTACCTCACGCTCAACTCCTTGGTCACCCCAGATTCAAGCTCAACAAGAGCTTCTTCCTCTATTTCAGCATCCTTCTCCACGACGGGAATGGCGAGACCTTCAAACTTTTTCCCACTTTTCAAAGTGATTGCATTCACATGCCCTCAGGGATTCTCTTCAGTTTGCCCCGGCAACTTCCCGTGTGCCTTGGAGAGCTGGAAGAGCAGCTACGCCATCTGCGCCATTATGGTCTCCATTGACTTCTGGTCCATCGCCAGCTGCTGTGAGGTGGATGCAAGCTGTTGAGTCGTCATCATTAGCTGCTGGATAGAGTTTTAAAAATAGTCATTCCTCTGGCCTTGAGTCCAGATGTGACTCTCAATTAGCAATTCCAGGCTTAAGTTTGAACGGGAGGTGCGTTCACCGGAGGCCTCTGATTGAAATTCTGAAATTGACCTTGAGGAGGTGGAGTCTAAAACTCTTGAGGCTGTTGAATGTATGGTGGGGAAGCTTGCAATCTTGGGGTTCGGTAGGAGAAATTGGGGTGATTCTTCTACCCCTGATTATATGTGCCGGAATACGGGTTGCTCAACGGCCTCAGATTATTCCCATATAAAGCGTTTGCGTGTTCGATTGTCATATCCGGAGGCGCCGCCGTGGGTGATGAACATTCAACGCTTTGGTGCCCCTACACACCATGAACCTCGCAAACTACCACTGTAGGCAGTTTAGTAGCACCAAGTCCAATAAGGCAAAGTTGTTTAGTTAAGGCATCAAACTTAGCTGAAAGTAGTGATACCTCGTCGACGTCAATTTACCTCCCCTCTTGGAGGTGCGCCACTCGTTGCTCCAGGAGTCGTTGTTCTCATCCATTGCTTCTAGCAACCTCGTTGCTTCAGCCGGAGTCTTGCTCATTATGGCGCCATTAGCGACGGTAATTTTGGACATCCTCATCGGTGGCGTTAGCCCATTGTAGAAAGCCTGAATTAGTAGCCAATCCTACACGATGTGGTAGGGGTAGACTAATTGGAGGTCCTTGAACCTCTCCCAAGCTTCATACAAAGACTCTCACTCCGACTGCTTAAAGTTGGTGATTTCTTTGCACAGCTTGGCAGTTTTACCTGGAGGAAAGGACGTTGTTAGAAAAGCAAGAGATAAACTGTCCCACGTAGTGAATGTGTTGAGATTGTGACTCCTGAGCCAATCCTTGGCTTTATCCCTAAGTGAGAAAGGGAAAATTCTTATCATGATGGTGTCATTGGTAACACCATTGATCTTCAGTGTATCCATCTTCTCCAAGAAAGTGTTAAGATGGTCATTCGGGTTGTCCATCGGGGCCCCTGAGAATTGGTCCCTTTGCACGAAATCAACCAAAGATGATTTGATTTCAAAATTATTTGGCTCCACCGCCGGCCTTTGAATGCTAGAGGTCGACCTATTATGGGGCATAGAATAGTCGAGGAGCGACCTAGGTTGCGGTGGTTGCGGTGGCATCACCGATAGTGGACCATTCTCGGGGTTAAGTATCTCATCCATTGTCTTGAGGGCTTCTCTCCTCCTCCTCTCGGCGTTAAGCCTTCTCGTGGTAGCTTCTATCTCTGGGTCTAGTAAATGCAAATTTGCTAGCCTTGAGATCTCCTGTGCATGCAAAAAGGTCTACACCAAAAGGAAACGTCAAAAACACCAAGAGGTGATGGAAAAGAAAATATGAACAAAATAAAATGAAGAAAAAGAAAAACGTAGTATCTCTTCAAAGACTTAAAACCAATATCAATTAGTGCCTCCCCAACAATGGCGCCAAAAAGCTGATCGCTCCCTACTAGGGGGTCGATGCTAATAAAACCGCAACGCACGGGTCGTGTGTAGTCACTTACGGGTCGAACACGAGGAGACAGTTAATGAGTATCGGTTTTATTGGTCTTCGAATGAAAGCTACGCGATAATCACGGTGATTGGTTGGTGAATGGTAGAAAAGTGTGATCAAGGGGTAAAAGCTCTAGGGCGTGGGAATCCCTGCCATTTGACTAGGGTTAAGGTTAAACTAATAATCTACATGTTACCGGGTTCGTTGGGACTCAGGAGAGCTCATGCGACCTAAGGGCATTCATATCCCCCACTGTCGTGATACATGATAGGTTATTCCCTTATGTCATGTCCTACCCTCGCTATCGCGATGCAATGATAGGTCAACCCAACCTACACCAATGTCAGTGGTCTCCGATGCATCGATGTACGTTGGGCGCATTACTCTCGATGAATATCCCCAATCTTCCTCCTGCCTACAGTGGCGTTCGAGGATTAGACCTACATTGGGAGAGCTCTAATGGATGCCCGTTGGCATTCAGTCACACCAATAGTATGGATCGTTGTAGGATCGGATCCCCAGATCGGTCCCGACTTTTGATTGGCGACCAACCCGATCACCTTGAAGGGAGGGGGCAAATCTACGACGATAATAATCGTCTTAATGTATCCCTAATCTCAACTAACCCAGCAACTAAATCAATTATTTAGTTCAACCCATGGCCCTGATCCAATGTGGTTCATCACATTGCCCTAGATGAAAACTACTCACTACCCATTAGGATAGAATGGGATTCTAGCAATGGTAAGCGTTCAAAGCCATATATTCAAGTTCTAACAGCAATAGATGATAAAACAAAGCAATAGCAACAAAGAGAGAAAAATCTTATTAAGCAAAGATAGAGTATTACACTAGTAATCAATTAGAACAATGAAAACAACTAAATAAAAAAGTTTAGAATTCTTACAAATTGGCCCAAAACCCTAGAAATAATAGAAAAACAGGTAAAATATGGATTCCTTATGTAGTAGGATGAAGGGGCGCTTTTATACACGCGCCCAAACGACCAAAAAAGCCACAGATCCGCCCTAGCAGCCGCAGAAAGTGGGTCTAACATGACCGCGTCAAGAAACGATGTGGTCGCGTCGTTCCCTAGAAGAGTAGGGATCTGGGGGGCTCAGTGACGCGGTCGCACCAATAGATACGCGGCCACGTTAAAAATGGTTACGCGGCTACGTAATCTATTGCTGCGGCTGCGTTGTTCTGCTATGGACGCGGTAATTTCGCGGTCGTGTCGTTTTCACTCACGCGGGCCGCGAAAATCTCTGATCTTCACTCTTTTCTCCACTCTATAAGTCTTCTGACGCGGCCTTTTGGTGGAAATTAACGCGGCCGCGTGGATGATTCTTCTTTGGTGGTTTGATGCGGCCGTGTAGACATGGTGACGCGGCCGCGTGGAGCTCTATTCTTCACAAAATCTTCTCCTTTGCACCAATTGACTTCCCGGCTTCTCTCATTTCGCCTCTTTGCACTAAGATCTTGATATATGATCAATAATCGGCATATTTCTCCTGCAAAGCATGCGAGGAACCACAAAAGCAACAGAAAAGACAAAACGTGGGAAACTAGGAGGAATAGGGAATGAAACGATGTAAAACGTGCATGAAAAAGAGGGGAAAACTATATACAATGAACACTCATCATTTGCAAGGACAAGACCTATGGGATGTCACCGTGGAGGAATATGTGGAGATCACAAAGCCCATGAAAGAGAGAATGAAGGTAGAGAAGGAAGCGATAAAGTTCAATGCCAAAGCGATGACGATTTTCTATTACATTGTAGATGCTAATGAGTTCAATCATATATCTACGTGCAAATCGACCAACGAAATATGGCATATGCTACAAGCCACCCATGAAGGCACTTCGAAGGTAAATCAATCTAAAATAAGTGTCTTTTGTTCTAAATATGAACTTTTTAAGATGCGGGATGGTGATGACGTAAAAGGGATGTTCACTTGGTTCACGGAGATTATGAACGAGCTTGAGGCTCTAGGTAAAGTGATTTCGATGGAGGATAGAGTGACAAAAATCTTGTCATCTCTTACTCCGGAATGGGAGTTAAAGGCCAACGGTATCGAGGAGTCAAATGATTTGAGCACTTATATCATTGAAGATTGCATCAGTAATCTAATGGTGTATGAAGTATGACTTCAGCATAAGAAGGATTGCGCCCAACCTCAAACCCCCTTGTCTAATAAGAAGCCTAAGCCAAAGGGGATCGCTTTCAAAGCCACAGATGACAAAACTGAGTGGAGGAAGAAGTTCAAGCACCCCACTAGTGATGATGAAGGCGATCATGAGAAAAGCAAAGTCAATGGAGACATAGCGGAGCTTGCGCAATAACTCATGACATTCATGAAGAAAGCTCAAGTTAAGGATTTGTCAAAGTTTATGAAATATTCTAACAAATCCATTACTTTCTATAAGTGTCAGGGAAAAGGACATATTTCTACCAATTGCCCCAACAAAAAAGAGACTATGTATAGGGCAAAAGGCAAGAAGTACTACATGCCAAGTACAAGCCAAAGAAGAATCCGGCCTTGATTGGTACTTGGGATGACTCATCGTCATCGAACTCTTCAAGTGATGAAGATGATGACTGTGGAAAGAAGGATGAGCAAGTCAACATATGCCTCGTGGCGATGGAAGATGCAATCTCATCAAGCTCAGTCAATGAGCAGGTAGAGCAATGGGTAAAAACGAAAAATGTTGACCCCTCTACGATTAATGATATTGGCATGAATGCATGGTGTTTCGACGAAGCTCCCACCGAGCATGTTGCTTTCATGACTTTTGAGGATGAGGAGGCATACTCAAGCTCAAGCTCAAGTGAGGATGAAGAAGAGGAGGAGCTCGAGCCTAAGTTGTCATATGAAGAACTTGACCATCGCAATGACGAGTTAGCTAAAGTTATTAATAAACTCATGCTTACTTACTCTTCATTACAATCCAAATATGATGATGTTATGATTAAATTACATGATTTTGAGTCATCTAGTGTAAATTCTACCACTTCTACTAGTGTAAAAGATAATGCCTTGTATATATATGAAACTAGTGTGAGAGAGAGACACATTACTATCTCAAGTTAAGGATTTGAACACTATAATTGATGATTTGAACGTTTAAAACTTTAACTTAGAGTCTTGCAATCAACAACTTTTTTTGAAGTGCAAAGAGGAATCTCAAAAACTCAAAAGTTTTGTTAGTGCTAGGGATTCACTCTACAATTTGCTTGGAAAAAAACATCTGGCAAATTATAGGGGATGCTTGGGTTTTGAACCAAATGTGTTATCTAAACCAAGCTCTTCATCTTCTTTTGGTGTCAGATCAAGACCTATTGCTCAACCACCAAAGAAGAACCACCATGCTTTCTTATATAACAATAACACTTATAAGAAGTATGTAACACACAAGGTGGTGATGGAAAATTAGTATGCATCATTTTATGCCAAAAGGCAAGCCCATCACATTTTGCATGCTAAGAAAATTTTTTCTACACATATGCATGCCACATCCGCCCATCTTACTAAGGCAAAACCTTTGCCTAGGAAATCTATGAGTCTTTGGATTCCCACTAATGTTAGTGTGCAAGAGATGGATAGTTACATCAACGCTTTGGTTAGGTCTGTGATCACCTCGTGTGATTATATTATGAAATCAAACTTCTCTTAGGTTTGGTTCCCTAATGCTTAGGTTTTCCTCACATGTGCTTAATTTCATAGGTATAGTGCTTGTATGTTTATATTATTGCATACCTGTCATTTGTGTGTAACTTCCATATTTTTGAAAATTCTCTCAAACTTTTTCATGAAAATGGGACCTATGGGGATTTCTATGTCATTTATTCATTGTTTGCCCATATAAATGACATAGGTGGAGATTTTATGCTATATGTACCTTTTAAAATTATTTTGAAGCATATTCTTCTCTCCTTGATGATTTTGAAATATTTCCAAACATTGTTGGATATTGTTTCAATTTCATCTTGACATTGTTTATAGTTGGTATTTCCTTTATTCTAAAACAATGTAATGTATCAATGTACATATGCTTGATGGTTTATATCAACGCATTGATACACATTTGGCCCATGAATCCATATTTGAAATTGGTTCATAGAGTCAAATTTTGACCTTTCCTATGATCTAGGGGGAGCATGGCATAGTAATTAGATACCTACTATATATTCTTCATTTGGCATCAAACATATCGATCACTCATGTTTATTGTCATATATTTTCTGGGAGAGTGAAGTGTCCACCCTTATGTCCTTCATTTATGTGGGGGAGAGGATTTTCAAGGGTAAGTGACATTCTCTATGTCCACCTTTTTGACAATGACAAGGGGGAGAGACTGTGATTATGTAAAATATGCTTGGTTTTAATTCTTACATTGGTATTACTTTGGTGTTACTTTAGTATCTTGAGCATTTTTTTACATATTTGCCTATTATATGCATCATGTTATGAATTTTGATTTACTTTTGAATTTCAAATGTTTTCAATTGGTATGCAAATAAGTAGAGGGAGCATTATTATGTTTTAATGTCTATGTTTACATAATGGGTGTCATCATCAAAAGGGGGGAGATTGTTGGATATTGGCCATTAAGCCCAATATGGTTTTGATGATGATCAACATATTATGTGATTACTAATGTCTTAAAGTGTTTAAGTCTCAGATAATTAACAATGTTTCAAGGGGAGACAAAACAAGTTTGGTGATGGGATGATGGACTTATGGCATGGAGCATTGGATTAATGAAGCCATGAAGAATCATGTATCTCATTGTATATCTTTTATGATTCTTTATGTATTTTACTCTTTCTTTAGTAGAATATTTGTATGCCTTGATTAGATGCACTTACACATTTATATGCATCCTTTCCATCATAGGAATCCGTAAAAATTTCCTAGAATCCATCCCAATAGGTTGATTGGTCAAAACACTCTAGATTATGCTTTCAGCCTATCACAATGCATCTGGTTTACACCCACCAGACATCTAGTGTGCCCGTTTTAGTGATGGCCAAAACCTAGGTTGGATCAGACGTCTGAAGTTCAAAGACCAGTCGTCTACACATTGGAACATACGTCTGGGCAATGAACTCCAGTCGCCTGATCAGTGGGACTAATTTTTCTTGACTCTTTGTATTTTTGTCCTACATTTATTCAGACATCTGAAGAAGACTTAACAGACGCCTGAATAGTGCAGCATGCGTCTGGTAAGTGTTCTTCAAACGTCTGGTGCTTGAGCTTGTTCTTCTGCGTTATTCTTAACCAACTCGTGACATCTGTCTGATGACGGAGAACCAAACGACTGCATAGTATATCAGGCGTCTGGTCTTCTTTCATCAGGCATCTGGTCGCTAAGAAAACTAGCCGTTTATAGCGGTTAGACGTCTTTTTATTATGGTCGTTTTCTTGGTTTTTGTGCCCGAGAGTGTGTGTATTTATACCCCATTGTGAGGGAATTTTTAGACCAATACACACTAATTAGAGAATAATTCTTGAGCCAAAAACAAAGAGAAAAGTTTTCACTCATCCTCTTTTCTTTCATTTCCCTTTGAGCATTCTTATGTTGAATTGAACTCCATGCTCACGGAAAGTCCATAGGTACATCAAGCTTACATCTAGCACTTGGTATCAATCTTCATTACCTCTACACTTTATGTCTAGTAAGTACATTTAATCAAAGCAATATGAAAATTGTTTTTTATTTTGTTTCATTTGTTAAAACCGAGCTTCCAGGTTGTTGAAATGTTTTCTTTGGAAAGAGAGATGTGATACCCTTGGAATAGGGTTTGGCAATCTAGGAAAAAATTGGGTGCTATCTTGGAAAAGATGGGCTCTGGGAAAAGAGTGGCTTTTAGAATAGAATGGCACTTTAAAAAGTGTGTTGTATTGGATTGACTTGGAAAAGATTGACAGTGAAAACCACAATACTTTAGAAAGAGTGTGTGATTGGAGAAGGTAATTACCGAACCAGGATATATTATTGTGTTTGTGATTGCATTTTATCTCATATGGTTTGATAATTATCTTGTGTTTTAATGCTGCATTTGCTAGTATTTTTAATTAGCGTTATATGTGTCATTACACTGTTCACACACCTCTAGTGTGTGTTGCTTAATTGCATATGTCCTACACGAAGATGCTTTGACTATGACGATCGGACAATGACAACGACGATCAGACATGTATTCGCTCGACGAGTTCCACTTAAGAATCAAGATACTGATCTTTTCAAAGCAAAAGGGGAAATGAATACCGCCGCTCAGTCTTGCTATATTTTAAGGATGAAGTAAAAAAAGTCCAGGGTTAAACTTTTTGTTCGTATATGTATGATTAGAGTTTGGTTCGGTTGATTATACTATTATACTGTATGTAACCGAACACCGAATCAAACCAAAAAACTATAAGTTAAAAACCGAACTAAAACCGTTGCTTTGGTTCGGTTTTTCAGTCCGTTTGTTTTTTCGGAATTTATGCTCACCCCTAATAGATGAGGCGTGCTATTTAAACCGAACGGCATTCGGTGTGTGCACGGAAGCCAAGGAGACGGCCATTTCTCTTCAGAGTGATGGGAATTGTGGGCCCTGCAACGTGGGAAAAATCGCAGAAGATTCCCTTAGCAATGATCGCAGTTCCATTTCCTACTGATGATCGCGGGGCCCCCGCAATTGTGTAGACTACTTACTGATGACCGTGTTCCAAGTAGATTCCCTCTTCTTTCTCATTTCGTTCTGTTTCTTTCTTTCTGTTTTTCTCTCTCACCCATTTCTCTGTGTGTTGGGCGCATGGAAACAGATGAGGGGCAGATTGGGTCGGAGGCGGGAGGAGCGACGGGAAAAGAGGGGAGGCGGTGGGGCGAAGGCGGGGGGAGCGCAGGGAAGGGGAGAAGTCACTGGGGCGGATTTAATGACCTGTTCATGGTTTATGCATGCTCACCAAATCGTCCATGCTGACGTACCTCAGCCTCCATATCGAAGTCACCATCTTCTACTTCTCTCTCTATTTGATTGTGTTTGGCCAAGGCGGTTACAAGCCTTGCATGCATGCGTTTGGTGGCGACCAGTTCGACGATAATGATCCTGAGGAGCAGGGGCAGTATATGGCAACATCGCAAACTTGGTTTAAGTTAAAACAATTTTTCATGCCCTGCGAATTTTCAAAACAATTTTTCATGCACAGCTACGTATCTCTTTTTGGTTCATTTTTCAGAACAACACCGTGGAAGAGGTAGGGATGCAGCATGTACCATGTTCTGATCACCACAAACTGTCGTGATCATCCGGCGAGAATGATTTTTGAGTTTTTTTAATGTCGTAGGAACCTGTTATAGGAGATGGAACCAGTTATAGGGGGAATCACCCTTTGACTTACGTATGTGTACCATATAGAATCAGAGGATTATTTATAGCAGGAGCCCTCGGCCGCAATGTACACCCTTTCTTTGATTTCAACACCAGTGATATCCATGGTCTCAGTTGGTGTATCGAATGCTGTCTAGTTTGGTGTAACCTAGGCTCTCGGTTCTCCTGCAGGTTTGGTTGCATTGCGATGTTAGCTCAACAAAATTCAAGGTGGCAGGTGATGAGGTATGCTTATGGCTCATTTTAACTGGTATGCTGCCAGGCTTGGTTCTTATTACCGAGTGTCTATAGCCATGTCTATAGCCATGTCTTCTGGTTGAATCTTTATTTTGCGATAAATTCTCTCCTTTTGGAGTTGTTTCCATCTTCACTGTAGGTCTTGTTGACGCAGTGGTTGTGCGTTCCATGCCCAGCGAATGATCATGATTTCGATTCCTATTGGTGCTAATAGTTTTAGATTTTTTTGGAATGTAATGGACCTACAATTCATTATAAATCATGATCATAGTCTGATTTTTTTAAAAAAAATTCTAATGTTTGAGCAGGCTAAGAATAATGTAACGAATTTGAATAACCTCAAGGCAAAAAATCTAATGTTTGAGCAGGTTAAGAAAAAAATCTAATGTAACGAATTTGTTAAGAAAAAATCTACTGTAACGAATTTGAATAAACATAGATATATACTAAAAGGATCCCCATCACAAGTCCAACCACAAAATTTGCAGATCCAGCACAAAACCCTAAACCTTAAATATTAAACACTCGTTAAAAACCTCATGAACATAACACATACCCCACAAACTTAGCACAACTAATATTTTGTATACACCTTAACTTCTTTTGTAGGCTACCCAGCTTTTTTAAGATAAAAACCCACACCCCCAAATTCCAAACTAGTTAATTACTGAGACACAGACACGGCGGTGGCGGTTAGCAGATACTTCATCTTGCAAGACAACTTCCCCTCGCTGAGGTCCACTGGGCGACCCCGCTAACTGGACATTTTCCTCATTCACTAGAAATCATTTTCCTCATCACATTATAAAGCGAGAAAGTGTCAATCTCAATCCAGGCTGAAGTGCCAATTGGATGCGCAATAACCTAAGTAATTAATGAACATAAATTTGTTAGAGAAGTAAATATATATATTTGTGAATATAAAAACTTGTAAAGCTAAAACTCTATTTACCTTATTTCGAGGGAGCATTTACCGTTGTGGTTTGTGAACCCACTCAAGCTCAGCCAAGACTAGCTTCCAATTCTATATTACAAATAGTAGTAGAATATTCAAAGAAAAAGAAATTTTGAAAAAAATTCTCAAATTTTTTATATTACCTCTGAAAAACAGGTTCCTTTTTTACCAATCCTTGTCGTATTAGCTTGTACTGTTCTTTTTTCAATTTTCTGAAAATAATAATAAGAAATAATTATTAATTAAAATATTTTTAATATGAAAAGATAACTTATGTAATGGCAATACCTTATCCCACCAAATTCTCTTATAAGAACGTAACTTAACATCTATATTATGATTATGAAGAACGGTAACCTACAATTACAAATATGATTAGAAAACAAATGAGTGCAAAGAATATTGTAGTAAGAAGTGTGATTAGTGCCTTACAGTTTTACACAAATCAGCATTCTTCGTAGCATCCATCTGTATAAAAATACAAAGCCATATTTTAGCAAATTATTCATTTTGGAACCAATACAAGAAATCATAAAATGATATTAATTAAAGTTAAAAATTACTTACATAGCCATAAAAAATAATGTGTGTCCATATTAGGAATATCAGGATCGTATGATAATGGTGCACCTGTATGGTAGAAACCAATTGATAAAAAAATTTCTTAAAGAATTTCGAAATACGAACCCAGCCAACACATTTCTAAAAGAATTTCTAAAATTCATTTGATTATCTGTTAACGTTCATGCATTAAACTTTATATAAAACTGCTGGATTAAGATAAACACGAAATTGTCATATTATACATTAATCTAAATCTATAAATACATCTTAGGTTGCTATATTTGTATTCATAGGTAATAACGATCTAAACTGAAGCATCCTTTGTACGAAAGGAGTCTCCCATCCGCTAGCATATGCATAGTAATATCTTTTCCATTACAGAGAAACAGGTGGTATTGGTGAGCCTTCATGCATGATGACCTACAAACATGATAAAAATATTATATATAATTGAAAATAAAATCCTTAATAGTCATAAAAATAATAATATTTAAAAAAATACCTTTACGAAATGGTTATTCTGAATGAATCCGATCCCGATAATTTTTGTTGGTCAGGTGGTTGCGGTGCATCTCTTAATGGAAGAAATGTCAAGCATATATCTTTAGATAAAAGGACGACGACGATATTATATCTCGAAGCAATCAAATGACCCATATCTGGCATGGTCATCCATTTATTCATGGGTGCTGCTGTGGGTTTGGGCATATAAAGTATATTTTCAATCGTGTTGGCATGATCAGCCCCAAACAATTCAATGTAATCATTATGCCAAAGGATCAGCTCATCGAGTAGATCCTGCCTTATTTGAAACCAGTTGTCCGCACCGATAAAGCTTAGCCACTCTGCAACGACTCAAAATCCGCAATTGCCATCAGGCACTACATCATCAATATTGTCAATGGAAGGAACAACTTGTTCGGGAAACCATTCGGAGTATGGTATTTTCTTGCATTTTGATGATTTCACCGACACGTTGGGGAGAGTACCCGAACCACTATCATACACCGCATCGACGTGTTTGAAGTACGAAGGATTCCGTTTGGTTAAACTTTATACTTTAGAACGTGGATGGCCTTTTGTTTTAACCCTTTCCAACGGCGGTCGCATTGATGTGGTATCAGGATAAGCTAATTCACATACTTTGCCATGAAGGACTCTTTTGCCTGATATATCACAAGTATCAAATCGCCTCTGAACAGCCTCTAGGTCTTGAGTGAATGACCAGTGTTCATATTCGTCATCCATGCCTCTATTAGTGGCCAATTTTTTCCACAGTGGATGCACAGATGATATAGGAATCGCACATCCAAACCTATAATACTCAGCAAGCATATGTGCACATGGCAAACCATATGTGTATCTTTTTTCGCAACCACAAATAGATGTGTCAATCCCAACCTTGGCGACTCGTTGGTTCTCCTTGCTGATGTGATGTAGTGCTTCTTTTAACACAAAACCAATCAAATTTTGGTATTGCACAGTGTTAAACTGGTGCTCCACATGAATAATGCTTTTTTAAAATGATCGCGAGATTTCAGTGTGTTGAAGTGTGATTAAGTTGTCAATTGTTTCCCAAGAATGACAGAAATCACTTGTGCGTGCTAGAAGCATCTTCTTTAATGTGTTGTGAGCACCTTCGGCCCTACATGTGCAAGCATGTAAAAATAAACTTGTTTAAATATTACAATTTAAAATTGGGTTTAATGTGTGAAAAACTTTAAACATACCTGTTTGTTGTTATGTTCCCGAGGTGCATCACTTTGTTTATCCATGCGGACACAAATCTCTCCTTATAGGGCAGCCATGTGACGGTAATGTAATTCAGCACCTTTGAAAACTCGGCATATTTTTCTACAAATATGCTCCAACAGCTTTCAAATTCTTCATCAGTTGAAGAGTTCAACACCGCGTCCCATGAATTAGTCATCGACTCCCACAAACTTTTGGGTTCAACATATTTCTTGATTCTTGCTTGTACGTTTCTGCAAATATGCCATCGGCATAGTAAGTGTGTTGCTGATGGAAACACTACTTGGACCGCGGTCAATAGAGCTAGATCACTATCGGTGACAATCACAAGCGGGAATCGATCGGCATTTTTAATCAAAGATTTTAACATCTCTAGTGCCCATACAAAGTTCTCAGCCCGCTCTGCCTGCATGTATGCATGTGCCACTGAGAATGTGTACTCTGTTGAAGTCACTCCAACAATTTCAAAGAGTGGGGAGTCATATTGGTTGGTTTTATATGTACTGTCCATAATCAGTACATAAGGAAATGTGTTTAGTAGATGAATGGCCTCCGGATGTGCCCAAAAAATGTCTTTTACAACCTCTGTTTCTGCATCCTTTCTGTGCCATTCAACATAGTTGCTAT
Organism: Scilla litardierei; assembly: GCA_030789695.1. NCBI lineage: Eukaryota > Viridiplantae > Streptophyta > Magnoliopsida > Asparagales > Asparagaceae > Scilla > Scilla litardierei. Next base: position 100,075,880 of record CM061139.1, on the reverse strand, counting down.
CGGTTATAAGTTTCAACAGGTGTTGCATTTCCGATCTGCCTTCTCGGATTTCACGGCAATATTTTTGCCGAGCATTATATATTTGTTTTAAGTGGGTCACATTTTCTCTGTCGTTTCTCTTCAATGTAAGTAAAATGTTTTCCGGGGGGACTGCATTCTGTGTCATATCAATCATCATGGTTTTCTCCTCATTACTCAAAATACCAACAAGAGAGTGGCCCTCTAACCTCTCCATCGGTGGGTGATTGTGCATTCCACTATTTACAACCACCACTCATGCACCCCCAATTGCCAATTGATACCCTTTCACTTTAAATGGGCAATCACATTTTTTTGTTCCCGTCCCTTTCCTTCTTAATTCGTCAGGAATATTCTTGGCGTTATTATACTTTATATACTTCCCACTCCTCACACACACCAAAGTCCCATTGCCTTTTCGCCCCGGTTGCGGCGTATCCGACCTCTTTATAACTTTGACATATCCATTCCGTTTTCCAGTATCTTTCACACAATTTATGAGATCATCACGAGTACCAAACACCTAAGATTATGTTAAATCAAATGTATTATATTGCGAATGAATATTCTTACTGTTTTTTGGCAATTAGAAAGAGTCGAAATAATTACCTTGTCAGTGTTGAAATCATCTGTACAGTCTACGATTTGATTACATGATTCAGGTTCGTAATTCGTTTCAGGTATATCATCCTACGATTTTCGTTAAACATGCATAAGTTTCATTAACACAATTATAAATAAAGTAGATACAAAATTATACTTACCGTAATGTGACAGTAAGGAGGCTCATTCAAATCAATTTCATTATACTGTTCATAATAATTGCCGTCAAACCAATTATTGTATTCCATATTCCTCAATTAACAAACCCTGCAACAACACCTAAAAACATAAGTATACCATCCTGCTGCTCTGCAAGTATGAGTTGATTTTTTTTCACAAACACTAACATGGGACCTATGTCAGGTGGCTGCATTGATTACGAAAATTTTAACCCTGTTTGGTATAAGTCATGTAGCCAACAACATGATCCTTTGACTAGTTAAGTTGCTTTGGTAAAGAAGTTTACGGTAGTTTTGACCAAAATATGTCAAGGGTAGTTTTGATAAAAATTAAAAGTCGAATGGGTTTTTGATCAATTTCAAAAGGTTGGTATTTAAAACAGTGGATAGTTATGGATAGTTTAAGGTAGTTTTTATAAATTAACCCTATAGTATGATACAATGATAGTTAATTGCATTCATTATTTAACATGAAAAACTTATGTAATAAATATTTTTGGGATCTTTGTTTAAGAGAGCAAAGTTCAGATCGTTTCAAAGATGAGACAGTAAAATATCATTTGACAGTTGCTATTTAAGAACATGCTGCTCATCAGTGGTGTAACCAGGAATTATTTTTGTCCTGGGCAAAAATAAAAATGCGGTAAAAACTATTTTTAGAATTGTTAAACAAAAAAATATTACATGTTAACATGCTTTAATTAATTATTTATATTAGGTACAAATATGATATATAACATATAAAATGTCGATTTAAGTTGAAAAAATAGTATCACACATATAGACATGCATGTCTATGAAACAAATATTTGATAAACAAAGTAAAAGGTTAAAATTAAATTTTTACATTAATACATATACACACACATCATATGGAAATAATAATTGACACACACACACACACACACACACACATTAATTTAGAGATAGATGAGAGTGAGACTTAGAGATAGGAGATGTAAAGAAGTGAGATGTAATGTGATAGAGAGATAGAGAGAGGAGAAAGTCAGAGAGATGTTGATTATACTATACATAATAAAAAATTTATTGTTTTCTTGCAGTGAGCTGCCCAAAGCAAGTTGTACATGGTTCCGTCCTAGCTTGTTGTAATATCATATGAATCAATACTCAAATGAAATGAAAAGAATAACATTGACACTATTAGGAGTTGATATTAGGAGTTGAAATACAAAGCACACTTTAAAATACAAATTATATTAATTAACAAATAAAAAACATGCAAAAAATAATATACAACAAACATAATAATAGGCAACAAATAATAAAGGATTTCATTTGGGATCCATCTCAGATGCTCATGTTTTTTAAAACACTGCATTACCATTTGGACCATAAACAGCCTGGGGGAGAAATTTGATTTTTTTGGCTATATATAAAAGAATGTAGATGGTAAAAAATGTCCACAAAGAGCCCACTGAGAAATTTGATTTTTTTCTATAAATAAAAGAACGTGGATGGTAGAAAATTGAAGAAGTAGCAAATATAAAATGAACTCACTAAGAATTAAACGCGGGCTGCTGCTTTGGGAGAGAGAGCTTCTCCCGTTGGGCCATCAATCACAACTGTTGTTGTGTAATAATAACATATATTTTATCTTCTTGGCTGGGATAATATCAAATTATAAAGCTCAATGTAGTTCCTCCCCTGCTGCTCATTAATCTCATATTATAAAGCTCACCTCTATTGATATGGTTTCACAAGAGCTTGTTGTTTTACTCAAATTACTAAAAACTCTATGCTCTCTTGCATTCATCATAAATCTCTCTTACAAGAAAAGAACCGATGGTAGCAAATTTTGTCTTTTATTGGATTGAGAAGGAAAAACATGCGAGTATATGCATGCAAGAGAGTGGAGAGAGAACATACAGTGGTCGACGGCGGCTCTTCGGGTCGAGCGGCAGCAAGCTCCACGGCGGCTCTTCGGTGTTTTGGGGTTGCACCGGCTCCGACGACGTCTGCACCTCGTCTGTGGTGGTGGCGGACCTCTCGGTGGAGTATCGCGGTCGCTGTTCTCGTCGTCGGTGGTGAAGCTTTCGGTGTAGGCCGAGGGGTGTGACTTGTGAGAGATATCGATTGGGAGGTTTGGGTGTATATATGCACGCCCATGAGCATGCAGCTGGCACTTTCACAATGTTATTAAAAATGTGACAGGGATTAAAGCTGAGCAGCAGTGAATAGGTTTCACGTGAAAGCAAATTGCTTTTGGGTCTCACCATGCAGCGACAAGACAGATCACAGTCTGCTCATTTGACCAAAATTTCCTCATGTTGCTCACTTGGTTAAAGTTGGGATTCCCTCGTGAGAGAGCAGCGTCAAGTCCCGTCATCTCCGTTCTATCAATTTCTGTGCTTACACTGAACGTTATTCGGTGTATAAAGCACGCACGTAATAGATTAGACGGGGGCGAGATCTAATAAAATCAAATTCTTCTCGTTTACATCATATCTTCAAAAACGAAAAAACAGAAATCCACCTTTATCCCCCCCACACACACGCACACGACAGAATCTAAATTAAACACAAATCCTTTTATTTCAAAGTTCAAACCCCTCCCTTTATCTCCTCAACAAACGAGTCTTTTCTGGTCGTTATCACTCCAAAGAAGTCTTTTTATCTCTCTAGTAACTTTTCTTAATACGCGGTTTCATTGGAACAATCAACGGTCCACCTTTTCCCTTTGAAAGCCTGAGGTCCATCATCAACCGTCAATTCCTATCTCTTTATTGTTAAAAAGGACTCTCTCTCACAACAGCAGTCCTACTTTGAGCCCGCTCTCTAAAACCCTCGAAACCCTTTTTAATCCCACTCCGCACTCTCTCAAGCGCCTCCCCTTTCAAAACCCTAACCTTTTCCATCTTTTGAGAGCGCCTACCCTGTCGTTGTTTTCTACCAATTTCTAGGGTTTTGGAAGATCTGAGGAGATCTCATAATGGAGGCTTCATCATCGAATTTGGCGCCGCCGAATTTCTCGCCGGAGATGGCGAAATTGTTCGTCGGCAGGATTAACGAGAGTCTGAACGAGGAGGAGATTAGGGATCACTTCGCCAAGTTTGGGGAAGTGAAGAAGGTGGTAGTGGTGAAGGATAAGGTCACCGGTAGCGTTAGAGGATTTGGGTTTGTGGAGTTTTTGGATCCGGATTCGGCCGAGAAGGCTCTTAGTGAGAAGGAGCACGTCATTCGAGATCTAACGGTACGACTCTGTTTTTTTCTTAATTTGTTCGTTTTGTATTTTGTTCTCTTATTTCTTTGTCCTTCTTTGGAGTAGACTAGAGTAAAAAAAAGTGTAAAAGTTCTTTTTTTGGCGATGCATATTGATTTAAGGATTAATATTTGTTAATCCGATAAAGTTTAGGGGGAAAATGATCTTTGTTGTTGTTTATGTTGATGGGTTTCTTATATTCGTTTGCATGGATGCTATTGTTATTTGTTTCTCACATTCTTGTAATGATTGGATATGAGCAAAATAGGATCAATGGGTTCCTTGGATATGAGCAAAAGAGGATCAATGTGTTCCTTTGTGTTGCAAGAAACTTGTGAATAATTAATGGATTTTTTTGTTGTAAATTACTTTTGGTATGTCTGTAAGTGATGATTCTCTTATTTGGCCAAGAAGGATGGAATAATTCTATAGTCTTTATGAATATTAGCCTATACGCTATAATGCAATATGCACTTATTGTGAGATACTGCTTTTAAAATTTAAAAAAAAAGGAAATTAGTTCTTTTGGGGAAGGTGTTCATTTTTTGTTCATTTTTATAATCCCTGGTGAACAAAGTACCAAGATATGATCAATATAAATGTTTGTTTTGTTCTCTGAAGAAAGATGAGTGGATTATAAATTTCACTCTTTTAGTAAAATCATAATAGAGAAAACCAAAACTTGACTAGTTTCATTCGAGAATTATTTCTTTGACCATATTCATGTTTAAATGATAGTTTTCGAGGTGACATAAAATGCTAAAATTCTTCTTGAACTTATTCATGTTACAAATTGAATATGAAGCTCTTTCGTATTTCTTCTTTTCATATATTCTCTTGTTTTACATCTATCCATTTATTTTTCCCCCTTATTTGATGACAAAAGAAATGGTCATTGATGTCCATGTACATATATATGATTAGTACTAAACTTGATAATGCTTCATTGCTTGTATGTCTACTTTTATTTAAATCAATATGTCTGCTATTTTCTATTTGTGCTCACGAGCCTTTGGTATGTGTAACGCACATGTGCGTTTGTAATTATAGTAACACCGATAATATATTTTGGGCATAGGTGACGTCGTATATATACCTTTTGGACACAACCTATGTCCATGTCATATCACATTCACCCACTTTAATGTTGACATTTTCTTGAGTAAGTGGCATGATGATGGTGATGTGTGGTCTAAATAAGTGGATTATCAATTAATTAATTAATCTTCATCAAATAAGAATTTCTGCAGCACATCTAGAAATCATATTCTAGCAAGGATTATAATTATAATTGGATTCTATTTTACCATGTATCCTTTTTAGTTAGAGGAAAAAAGAAGTTGCAGGAAACAGAAAAACCTGAACATGTATCACATGTTTTCATCAATTATTTTCGAATTATACCCATTAATTATATATATTTGCATTCCTCTCGAAATCTAGTTTATGATGCCTTTTGTTTTGGGTTAATTGAGTTGAGATAATTCCAAAATACTGACAGCCACCTATAAATTTTAATTTCCAACTTCTTTAAAGATCATATAATGATAAGTGCAATTTCAGGTAGAAAAAGTGATGGCCCGGAAAGGGTTTTCTTGGGAAAGGAAATGTTACTGACCCACAAGGGTCCAAAACTGATGGAACCAAATGCTAACTAACCCTTTTTATCGTATCGAACCTACAAATTTGATGAATTTCATATTGTGTTAGGCATTTGAAATTTCTTCTCTTTTTAATTATGGGGATGATTTATTTATTTATTCGGCTATTTGTTAAGATTCTCTCTTTTGTAATGATTTTATAGGTTGAAGTGAAAAGAGCCAGACCCAGAGGTGAACAACATCGGGGTCACCAATCACCCCACCACCAATACTCAATTCTTAGTGACCAAGAAAGTAGAGGGCTAAGCAGCAATGTTACTAACCATTACTATAACAATGAAAATCCGGCTAAGTTGAAGAAGATTTTTGTAGGTGGCCTATCTTCTAGCATTACAGAAGTAGAGTTCAGGAGCTATTTTGAGCAATTTGGTAGGATTACTGATGTTGTTATCATGTATGATAGTTCAACCCAGCGCCCAAGGGGCTTTGGCTTCATCACTTTTGATTCAGTGGAGGCTGTAGATTACGTTCTCCAGAAGCAGTTCCATGAATTGAACAATAAGACTGTAGAGGTAAAAATTGCAGTGCCCAAGGATAGCAACAATCAGAACAATTTTGGTGATTCTAATGGCAGCATGGGTGGTGGAAGAGGGCCTCTGGCTACTAATCACCAAAAGGGGTTTTATCCACACTACAGTCCCAGATATGGGCTGTATCCTGGTTATGCACCCCCACTTGTTCCAGGTTTTTATTATGGGGCAGCTGGATATGGAGGTGGATACAGTGTTGGACCTTATGGTGGAATAGGTTATGGCACTTCATTTGTCAGTCCAAGAAGTCCCATGGTAGATACAAGGCGGAGTCCAGTTCCATATGGTAATGCTTTTATGTACCCTGGCTACGGGTTTCATGTATATTCAGGCATGGCAGCTACAGGTGGATATCATGGCGGTCAGTGGTCCAGTAATGATAAGGTGAACCAAACAGATTCTGATGTGCGGATACCAGAGCATAATGCTGGAACAGAGGATGCAAATGAAAAATTGGAGATTCAGCAAACTTCCTGATTCGCCTTATTATGGTCAGTTCTATAGGATTTTTTTTTGTAATATATGTGCTTTTCTTTACTGTTGTGGTATCATGCATTGAATAACAGCCTCCAGAATAAAAGCAGCATGCTTTACAATTTTCTCATGTTTTTCATCATTCCATGATAATATTGCACTTTTCATGACAACCCTTCTTCCAAAGATTTGAAATAAATTGGAGATGAATCTTGATTTATTGGACTTATTGCTAACAATTGCATATATACAAAGAAAACATTTTAGGTTACATTATTTAGTTTTTTTCATTTTGAATTATACTAATATTTGCTAATATGATTACATCGGCATCTTGTTTGGACCAATCATTTATTAATATGATTACATTACAAACTTGGATCTAGGTTATTGTTTTCATTGTATGTGCCAATTTTGCAGAACATCCTTCCATGGTTTAAAATAAAAGATACAAGAGTAAACCATTTATCAAGTCCATCTCAGGGTGGCAAAATGGCCCGGGGGACCGCCGGCCCGGCCCGGGTTCCCGGGACCCCATTCCCGGGCCGGGGTGCGGCCCGGGCCCGGCCCGGGGTTTTTGTTAAAAAAAGCCTCACAGAGGCTTAAAAGAGGGGGGGGGGGGGGAGCCGGGCCGGCCCGGGCAGGGGTTCTCCCCGGGCCGGCCCGGGCAGGGGTTCTCCCCGGCCCGGCCCGGGCCGGCCCGGATTTTGGATGGGCCCGGCAGGGCCCGGGCCGGCCCGACCGGGCCGGTTTGACACCCTGAAGTCCATCTTGTCTTTTATATCAACATTGAGCTTAAGTCTAGACGTGCATTTCAATTACATCTAGTGAGAATACCATAATTTTTTATCATCTAATAGATATATGTCAATTCATATGCAATATTATAATCTTTTATCTTTTATCATTTCATTTGTGGAACTTTGTTTGTTTAATCAATGAATTGCAATTTTATAGAAAATTGAATCTTTTGTAGCTTACAGTTAACTGCTTATAGATTCTAACCTTAAACTTTTAAGTACAAAATTTTCTAATATAAATTTGCATTTTGCATCAGGTATATATCGGGATTTGTTGAAGGGATACAAGTCTAGCGCCATCACATTTTCGTTGAACAATCCGATTCTTGAATTTCACTTGGGCAGCTTGCGTTTCTTTTACTTTCGTCCATTCTAAAAAGAATGTTTGTCTGTCTACATCGATGACGAACCTTTCTCTTCACCCTGTTATATTTTTTTTATTTTTATTTTTATTTTTCCTTTTCCTTCTTTTTTTGTATTGTTGAATGATTCACGTGCTTGTTTCATCAATTAAACTAGTTTCATATGAATAAGATTTTTAACACGCGGTGAGATATGGTGAGATATTGCGATATAGGTTATGGTCGAATAAAGGCATCGAATGCCTTGGGGGAACATATTGTGGCAAAGGATGTAGTTTTGAAAGGTAGTTGATTTTGTGTGAAACAGGTTTATGTTGCATCTTGTAATTTAATTTGTGCTGTGACAACTTAAAGTATATGAATTTTCAATTTTATCATGTCTATGGTGTTTGTTTTTCATATTTTTTACTCAGACACTATAGTAGTTTCGTTGTGTGCATAAATGTTTTTGAACATATCATTTTTTACAGTTGTTGTCATAACTGGTTTCCTTTGCATAGATATTCTTTATAATGAACTTTAGTAGCCTTGTATTTCGAGGATATGTTTGAAGGTTTAAAAGTTTAATATTAGTGAGTTGTTTTTTGAAATCACATGCTTATTTTTTTTTTTTGATGGTGGAGAATTGTCTCCAAAATAGAAATAGCATGGTTTACAACTACCGTATGTTTTGCATCATTCTGTAATAATATTATACTAGGTGTCATTAGTCATGACACGACACGTGCTCATCCGGGGGAAAATCTTTGTTTCGAAAAAATTATTTTCACAGCCAAAATTTAAAAGAACAAGTTAGCGTAAAAATATTTAGCGGTACGAGCGCCTTCGGTGCCGAACAACAAATATGTACATACGCTTTTGACACGGAACAACAAATTCGGTACGAACGTTTTAGGCGCGAACAACAAATTAGGGTAAAAAAATTTAGCAGGTTCCTTCGACATGGAACAACAAATAAGCGTAAAAAAATTTAGCGTGCGGAACAACAAATTCGGACTTTGACACTGAACAATAAATTTGACGCGGGCGCCTTCGGTGCAGATTAACGTAGAACAACAAATTCGGCGCGAAACAATAAATTCAGCGCAGGCGCATTCAACACTGAACAACAAATTCGACGCGAGCGCCTTCGGCCCGGAATAACAAATTAACGTAAAAAAATCGTCGCGCGGACGCCTTTGACGCTCGGGTGCCCTAGTAATGACGTCATGCAGGGCCCAGTGTAAGTGTATTAATTACAAAGTTCTGTTATCACATTTGGTTCTTTTCTTCTCGATGAAGTCAAATAAACGGATAGATACAGATGATTTGAATAGGTAACATATAATTCATTGATAATATAACTTTAAATATTGTAAATATTGTAAATTAAAGCACATAAATGCATGGTTGTTCAACTTCCAAGATCTCTTAAATTCAAAGATCTCGAATTTCATTTCCAAAAAGTTTCCCCCAAAATACAAAAGTTTTTCCTTCCAAAATTTTCACAAACTCTCATCTTAATTGTTTATTTTCCAAGAGTAAATCTCAATCATCCTTCTATCAACTTGTTTGTCATAGTCAGCTTGTCGTAGTCAGCCCTAAAATACAAAAAGGGTTGTCAAATATATAATAGACTAGTCATAACCCGTGCCCGCAGGCACGGTTCACTTAATATTTTTCGCCCGCGAAATATTGTTCCCCAAAAAATTATTTATACTGCCAAAATTTAAAAGAACAACAAATTCGCGTAAGCGGCACGGACGCCTTCGACGTGGAATAACAAATTCGGCGCAGACGCCTTCAGCGCGGAACAACAAATTAGCGTAGAAAAATTTAGCGGGCGTCTTCAGCACGGTCATATAAGGATGATTTGACTAGGCAACATATAATTTCTTGATAATATAACGGATTTAATGTAGAAAAGCTGTCACCTGATCCAATGGATCAGGTGGCAAAACACAAAAAAGGTGGATAGTACAAGCCCCACATGAGCTTGTACTCATTGGGGCTCACCCCTTTGTGTCTTGCAACTGATCCTTTGGATCAGGTGCCACCTGCTCTACATTAATCACTAATATAACTTTTCCTTATTTTTGTTATAAATATTGTAAATTAAATCACATAAATTCATGGTTATTCAACTTCCAAGACCTCTTAAATTCAAAGATCTCGAATTTCACAAAATTAAATGAATATTTATTTCAGCAAAAAGTTCCCCCCAAAATACAAAAGTTTTCCCACCCAAAATTTTCATAAACTCTCACTCAACCATTGATTTCCCAAGATTAAATCTCAACCATCCTTCAATCAACCTGTTGGTCCTAGTCAGCTTGTCCTAGTCAGCCCTAAGATTCAAAAATAGTTGTCAAATGTATTATAGATTTTTTATGATAACTCGTGTTTCAAAGATGTGAAACAAATTAGATATGTATCTTAATTAACTAGAATTATTGCTATCAATTGTATATATCCAAAGATAACATAATTAGTAAAATTATGCTTATTTAGTTTTTTACATCTTGAATTAATAATAATCCTTACTAACTTGATTAGTAGCACGTTTGGACTGATAATTTATTTATTAATTCGATTACATTACAAAATTCGATCTAGTATGAATAGAAGATAAAAGAATAAACCACTTCATTTAATCCATCTTTTCTTATTATATCAACATTAAGCTTAACTGAAGACGTGCATTTTAATTATATCTGTTGAGAATATTGTAATCCTTTATCATCCAGTGTATATCTGTGTATATATGTCAATTCATTTGCATCAATATAATTGTTTCTTTTATCACTTGATTTGCGCAATTTTGCTTGTTTGGTCGATGAATTACAATTTTATAGATAATTGAATCACATATTTTACATTTTAATTACAATTAACTTATTATAGATTATAAGCTTAAGCTTTAAGTTAAAAAAATTTAATAGAAATTTGCATTTTGCACCGATCATATTTCTTGATTGTTAAATGGATATACGTATAGAGCTTTCACTTTTTTGCTGAAAGAATTTAATGGCTGATTCTCGAGTGTTTGTTTTTGGGATGCATGCGTGTTTTTACTTTCCTTCATTTTTAAGAAACATTTGTTTACTTACACTCATGATGAATCTCTCTTTTCAACTTTTTTTGTGTGAAGGTGACTGTTACTATACCAGTAGCCCTATATTTGTAGGAGAAAGATTACATAATGGGTGGATACTCTAGCCCTACGTGGACTTTACATGGGCCTACAAGAGCACATTTATAACACGTCCCCCGTATCCACCCATCATTGTAAGCTCGATATATGAATACTTCAGGATTCATATTGCTTATTAGTATCATGAGGATTTGAATACTTCTAGATCCTAAGTTAGGAGGTCTTGTCTCGTTAAAACATTTGGCTATGGAAAACCCAGTGGGAAAAAACCAATAGCTAAGGAAAAAGAGTACAATTCTCCTTAACTTCCCCCTGATCTGTGAATATCACTAGGGGTAGATACTACTGGATCTGGAGTTAATGTGGTTGTCTCGTTAAAACCTTTGGCTATGGAAAACCCAGTGGGAAAAACCAATAGCTAAGTGAAAAGAGTACAACCCTTCATTAACTCCCCATGTTCTGTGCAAGCTTCAGGCTTGTAGGACTCATAGGCATCTATAAATCAATCCAGTTTACAACGTTTCGAGAATAAATACAAAATACAACTATTGCTCATCTATAGCAGCTGCTAAATCCAAAGGAGCTTTTGGAGAGGTATGTTCTATCGCTTCGCTAACCTCCTTCAGGTTGAGCTAGGAAAGTGGCATGGTCTGCGAACTTGGTAGACATCTCTAGTTTTCTAGTCTTTAATCCAGTCGTCACTGGTCTGTGAAGTACTTCAGGGCATAACTACACTCTCTTGGTTTGCTTTCTGGTGAGCTTCTCGAAATGGTAGGATGATGTCGCCTTAGTGGTATGCTTTGCAGATCTCCAGGAGGTGGCCATTCTTTCGTGGTGGTCATCGTGATGATATATTACCTACATCTGCAAATACATTTAACATGGAGGATGATCCTTGACCTTTGGAGATAGAGCAGAAGATGCATATGTCCGGTCTAGTGGTGCGCTACAAGCGCTGCACTGTATCTGGCTAACAGATTTACTGTTAACACTATATCGGGACGCGTGCAGTTTTGCCAGATAAAGAAGTTCTTCTGTAAGTTACTTCAGGACCTAGTATTTCATCCCCCTCTTCCAGCAGACGGAAGGGGTCCTTATGTAAATCCATACAACCTATAAGTGTATTTAGTGGATTACAATGGTCCATGTTTCTTCATCAACTTTAGGTGTATGAAGTTTAATGTCGCATGATTTTCATCTGCTGGATGATATTTTCATCTACTGGATGATAGTTTCATCTTCAGGATGATATTTTCATCTGTTGGATTATATTTTCATCTTCAAGATGATATATCTGTAAGCCAACACATGTCTTTATTTTTGCTTAAGTCTTACATATTGTGTTAGGCTTGAACAGATATTTCGGTTTTCTCTTAAGGAGATCCGATAAGATTCAAGTCTTTCTCAAAACATTTTCTTTATTGATTGTATTTTATCATTTCTCATAGAATAAACGTCCCAAAGTCTATTCAAGCAATGAAATTAGGAATAAATCCTTAGGGGTATGCCGTCATCACATCCAAAACAGCAAGCCCACAATTTCTTTTGCCAATTGTGAGGGTCTCACAACTATGATCAGAGAGTTTGATGCATCATTTGTTTCATAAGTAAGTCATGCTCATATTACTTTATTACTTCCTGGTTTTATTGAAAAGAAACCTTTAAGCTATAGGTTATACCTTATATCATATGAATTTTATTTTTATTTTATACAGTACTCACTATTCCCATAGGTTTGATACATTTTGATATCATGACTTCAGGTCCAAACACTTCACGTTTCATAAGTGAGTCCAGCTCAACTTATTTTTGCATCGTTCCACATTTTTGGCCAATCATGTTTGCTTTTAAGCAACGGAGTGTGGATCAATTACTATCATTTAAATGGTAAAATGAATTGTGAATTAATTGTCGACAAGTGTGTTTTGTATCCAAACACCTCCCAACGTACGTACACTATACATTTATTTTCATTTTATTCCAGAATTTCCTCTTCTGGATGTCTAGAAAAGGAGAGGATATGGAGATGAGCTCACTTTTCTGTGGTGTTATTGTTTTAAGGTCTCCAGGAGTTTTACTCTATTTGAAGCCTCATGGTCTGTCCTTTCTTCATTGAGGACATCCACTTCTTCTGCTGGTGGATTGCATCCATCATTTTTTGTATGTCACTCCTAGCTGGATTTTTTGCAGCAGGGATGTGTGATTTTGACAATATTCAGATTGTCAACTACGACAGTTTCATAATTGTGGAGGATCTTCAGGATCTCATCATAATTCGTAATTCTCGGATCATAGGTTTTGATGTTCAATATGGTCAACTGAGATCTAGTCTCAAAGATAATTGTGGCATCCAAGTTGAAACTAATACTGGGAGATTAAAGATTTCTGAATGTGAAGGATCTTCAGGATCTCATCTTCGTTATTGAATCTTTAATTGAGGGCCCATCAATGCACAATCTTATGAAAAGTGATTTTAAATGCTTCCCCTCTTTGGAGTGCATTTGGATGGTTTATAGTGGTGATATGGGGATGTGGACCTATAAAGGCATAATTCATAATATGTGCTCTAAACGCATCCTCCGTTTGGAGATCTCGAAAAATATTTATCTGGTGTGATCATGCCCTGATAAATAGGTTCTAAGGTGGCATTTTGATGGTCTGCAGTGTAATTACATGGCCCCATGCAGTCACCAGCAACTAGATTTTTAACGAATGATTTACTCATATGACCCATTTTTGGGTGTGGACACAATCTTCAGGATCAACTTTATTCCAGTTTGTAAATTATTGTTGATTTCTCAGTATTATCCAATTTGCCTGTCGTATAATAATGTGTCCTCTTTGCTTTAAAAAGCTGGACTGCTGTTGGATAACATGATTACTTATGACCATTTTTAGAGGATATATGGATAAGTACTCTAAGGTACTTCATCGGCACTTTGTGGGGAGTGGGCAAGTCTGCTTTTATCCCTCAACTACTCTCAAGAGACCTAAATGTCTTTTTATTTTAATGGTGACAGATTAAACATATCTTATGAAATTCTATTTGAGGACGTCTTGAGAGTCAATGTCTACATGTAGTGGAGATGATCTTGTAATCATTTTTCCCTTTAAATGGGATAATGAAAACTCACCCTTTTGAAGAATATTTGTGTTCTTCATGTTATAATTATAGGATTAAGATGTGATTTATTGCATCATCACCAATCCAGGGTGGCATATTATGTCGTTCCAAAGTTCAAATTTGGACGATTCTGTGCACTTCATGTGTTCATTTTCTTCCTCTTTTCGAATTTATATGGGATTTTTTGAAAGTCCATTTGAATGCTCAAGTATGGTCTTCAGGCCATTATTTCTTTGAGTCATTCATTAGGGATTTCGTTTTGACGAATATCCAGCAAAACTTGGTAAGTTTCTTTTTAAGAGCGTATTGGGCATCCTTATATTATGTTATAGATGCATAAAAATTTGCAGTATAAATAAATGCGTAAAAAGCAAAAACATATATATACTGTGATCAACAATGATTCCAAGCAATTATGTTATGGCAACAGACTATTGTTTTTCAAAGTTTATATGTCCTTGGGGAATAGCCAATTATACGACAGTTGGGTCGACTTTCGTCTTTAGATTATCGTTGTATAATTTTTCTATGGCATAAATTTATGACATTTCATATTGCAAGAGCAGTATGGGTCTTATCAAAACTTCTGGATCTGATCTTGGTTTGCCATTACTCATTCCACGTCGAGGTATTTCTTATCTCCCCTTTCTCTTTTTATTTTCAGGGCATTGTGTTAGGTATTGGTGTTTCATACCAATATTATTTTGATGATGATCACAATATTATGTTGTTGCTAATGTCTTTCATGTTTTAGTCTCATAGTTAATAAATGAAGAATATCATTTTTGGAGACTAAATGCTTGGTGCAAGGATGGACATCAAGAGGAGCAATACCAAAACTTGGACTCCAGAAGTGCCAAAGCTTAGAAGATGATGTGGAGCATCAAGGCATCAAGAGACTGAAGATTAAACTCTAAGGGAAGCAATGTAATCCATGAGTCTAGGTTTAATATAATGCCTTGATAGATGGTCTATTCATTCATGCATATGCATATAACCATCTTAGAGATCCTTAGGATTATCATAAAATCCACTCCAATAGGTTCATCATGCCAAATGACTCAATTGGAATCTCTGGCTCTCCAACATGCGACTGATGAAGGAAGGGCATGTGATGGGTGATTCCAGGTGCCTGGCCGACCTTCTACAGTCGACTGTAGTGCATAGCTCAAGTCAACATTTCTTGACTCCTTCTTGAGCTGTTGGAAACAGACGTCTGACGTTCATTTTACAGTCACATGTATTCCATCAGGCGCCTAGGATTTGTTCTCCAGTCGTCTGTGTGCCAAAGTGAGTAACTTGCATTTTCTGGGTTTCAACCCATCTTGCAAGTCAGTCGACTGATGAAGTATTTTCGATCGCCTGTCTAATTACAGGCGCATGTGAAATGGTCATCAATCGTCTGAAGGTGCTAGTGCGAAAGTTGCATTTTCTTTGCTCCGTTTCCATCCCAAGTGACAATCGCCTGCTGAAGGATATTCAGGCGCATGCACCTTGTACATGCGCATGTGTAGTCTTCTACAGTCGCCTGTTCTGGTTCAGATTATAGCCGTTGGGATTTTTATAGTCGTTGACCAGTCGACTGTCAGTTGTTCATCAGTCGACTGTCCAAGCCGTAAGTTGCCAAAATCTAGCCGTTGCAGATTTTCTCCTTTGGTCTTTTTTTGCTTGGTTTTGAGGGTTTGTTTGGGCTTCCTATATATATGAGAGGGCTGAGTTCATTAGAACTTCTCGATCACATTGAAGATCATTTGAGAATCATTAAGACTCTCTCAAACTCTCACATTTGCCTCTTAGAGCTCATATTCCTCTTCATGCAGTGAAGCTTAGCTCAAGGGAAATTAACCCAGTGCAATCAAGCTAAATCTCAAGCACTCAGTCATCCTATTCCATGCCTTCATCTTCATATGAGTAAGTTTATCTCAAGGTATATGTAAGAGTATTTTTTTACTTTGTTTTCTTCGAAACCCTAGCTTTCTGTGTGAGAGCTAGTTACTCTATGTGTGAGAGTGTAACCTTCTGCGTGAGGGTTGGTTGATATCTCTCTTTGTGAGAGTTTGAGTCTCTCTGTGTGAGAGCAAGGATTTCTCAGTGTGAGAATCCAAAATCCTCTGTGTGGGGTATCTCTGTGTGAGATTGTATTCACTTCTCTGTGTAAGAATTATAGTGGATATTTGGTGTGGCTGGACGTACCCAAGTTTAGTAAACCAGGATAAAATCTTGTGTTTGCGTTTAGATTGATTGGGTTGATTAATTCCTCTTGCACTTATTATTCCGCATTTGCAAGTTAATTTTAATTGCACAATTTATTGCCAATTACACTATTCACCCCACCCCTCTAGTGTGTGTTGTTAGGATTGCAAGGGTAAGACGGTCCTTACAATTGGTATCAGAGCGAGGTTATATCATACAACAACGATGGAATTCAACGATATATTCGCGTCTCATGAAAAAGGTCTATCAACAGTACAACCCCCGTTTTCAACGGAACCAACTACCTAAGTTGGAAGATCAAGATGATGATCTACTTGGAGGGTCAAGACCTATGGGACATCGCGGAGTCCCCATTTGAGAAGCCTACTACACCCGAGGCTTCAAGGAAAAAAGTAGAGACGGACTCAATCAAATTCAATGCGAGGGCTATGAATGCATTCCATTGCGCCCTTACTTCAAATGAGTTCAACCGCATCTCTATGTGCAAAACGACCAACGAAATTTGGCATACATTGAAGATTTCTCATGAAGGGACTTCGAAGGTAAATAAATCTAAACAATACGTATTTAGATCTAAATATGAGCTGTTTAAGATGCACTGTAACGGCCTGTTTACATAATACGTATTCCGTGCGTATTTTTTTTATAAATATGATTGATTTATTAAATATTTGCTTTATGATTATAATTATTTATTTACGTAGCTCATATCACTTTTAGAAATCAAAACAGTTTTAATTAGCTATTTTATTTTAAACCAATCTTTTATAATTATATGAGTATGTATAAATACGATTTGAATTCAAAATTTAAATTACTTTCCATATAGTCTCTAGGAGACTTTTACCTATGTTCATGACAATTAATCTATACTATTAATCTCTACAATGATTGTAATTAAAAGTGTGTTTCCTGCCTTTTCTGTCTTTTTCAAATCTTCTTAATAAAACCCTAATAAAACCTATAACTAATTAGACGCTAATCCCTCTCACCAAACCCCATTAATCCCTCCTTGATTATTATGAAATCAATTCGAAAAATTTCCATTTTCTCCTTAGCACTAACACCTACCAAAAGAGAGTCCTACCACATTTGTACAAACCCTAACTTAGCCAAAAGAAAGCACTTCCTTATTTACAATAAAACCTAAGAGAAGAAAAACCCTACCCTCTCTCTCTCACGCAGCTTTTCCCCCTACAAAACCAAACGGGCCCCCATCATCCCATTCCCAGCCGCACATAAAAAAAAGAAAAAGAAAATTCTTCTCTCTAAAAACCCTACATCTTATCCTCTACAAAACTCATCTAGGCCAAACCCTATTTCTAATACTCAGCAGCCGCACACCTGAAGCAAACCCATCCTCTACAACAAAAAATAAATAAATAAAAACCCATTTCCAGCCTCCTCTCCCTCTCAGACCCCGACCACTCGCAGTCGCCGTCCTTCCTCCTCCTCGTGCCCCTCTCTCCCGACTGCAGCAACCGACGCCTCACTTCTCTCTCCCTCCGACAACCAAGCCGCATGCCATCTCCAACCTCCAACCCTCCACCGAACCAACCTCCTCCTCACTTCCTTGCATCGCCCACAACCCTCTGACGCCGCCCTGAACTCGCCCTTGCCACCGCAGCCTTCACCTCTGACTACAAACCCTAAACACCCCTCCTTCTTCCCGTCTCCCCTCCGACTGCAAACACCCCCGAGCCCAACACCCCGTCGACCTCTCCCCCGTTGCACCAACCTCTCCTCTGACGTCCACAGTGCCATCGCCGTCGCCGCCCTGAGCTCACCATCAGTCGCCGACCACCCTCTGGGCCGACACCGTCCAAATCGCCGCTCGTCTCCCCTGCACACGAAACATCGGCAACGTAGGATTCAAACTGTGCGTTAGGTGAACTGTGTGTGTAATATAAGTTATTGTATATGTTATATACTATGAAGGTTATGTTATATTGTAAAGTTATATATCATATTGTAAAGTTATATTATTTAATTTACCATGTAAAAGTTACATATTATGACTAAGCTCATAGATAAGCAGTATATGTATATGTGTATAGATTATATCTTAAAAACAGTGTATGTTTTATAAGTATTATATAACCTAAGTTTTATATACGTCTAAGTTTTACTTATACAAACAGTATATAATGTATGTAGATTTTAATATTTCTTTAATAGGTTAAAACTTTTGGCTTAATATCGAAATCCAATGACGCAGATATATTCACGCCTTCCCTATGGACACCAAAATCATCAAAATCATCAAAATCAGGCAAGTGCGCAATTTAATGCACGTTTTTAAATGTTATTCTGTTAGACATTTTTACACTTAGCTAGTTCCATATGACTTAAACCGTGACATTTTGTACACAAAAATGCCATGTGACAAAATGACACTAAAACCCCTTATATGCACTTTTGTGAATTGCTGGACTAGAATCCGCGTATGTGTATGGACATCATTAAGTAAAATGATAATGCATGGTTACGACATGAAATGCAAAACCCTGCTGGAAGTGCTTGTAATACTTGAATAACTTGATAATCATAGAACGTGATAGCTGGTTTGGCTAAATCATAGACATGCTTGCCAAGATTTGGCTATTCCCGTGGGCCGATTGGCTAGTCTGGCTCGTGTCCAGTATAACAACTCATGATGGCCGGTTGGCTGATTCTGGCTCGTGGTCCAGAAAGTACACGTGGGTGGGGTTGGGTTCGCGGGCACTAGCCAATAGTAAAAGGGCCGCATTCGGGGGCACTTGAAGGTGGATTCACTTACTAGCCGTCTAAAGACGTAAACCATAGTCACGAAATTGAACACACTATTGAATAAATTGAAATTATTATATCGAACATGTTTAACATATAGAACTGCTACTGCTTCCATATGAAATAGAACTGCCATGTTTTCATAAAAGTGCCATGTTTTAACTTTTAAATAGAACTGCCATATTTTAAATTTTAATAGAACTGCCATGTTTTAACTTATAACTGAACTGTCATGCTAGCGTAATCTCTGGAATTATAATTGTCATTATTCATAAATGTTTTAACTGCCATGTAAAATATTTTGAAAACCTTGCCAAGGGTCTTACTCATAACTTTTGCTTGCCAAGGACCCTTGCTGACATACATTTTTATGTTGTTATGAAATGTATGTCACGTCACTAGACATGTTGCATTAAGGACGAGCTGATTGAGGAGACTGACCCGCTGATCCAGGAGTTCTCCCCGCTGCGGACTAGTTGCTGAGATTCACTTGTTGCAGCTTAAGATTCCTTATATGTCATTTTTGTAAGGTGTGTACCCAATAGTTGAACTCTGTTGCTGTTGGCCATATTTGAGGCCTAATTATTTTGTGTACTTCCTTTCGGGATGTTGGCTTAAATTAAATGTTATTTCTATTGCTTCTGAATGCATGCAAATTCCTGCGATTGGTTTTTATCCACAGACACTTATTGGGTTTGAGCTTCATCGCTCCAACCCATGCAGGCCCGCTTGCTTCTTTGCTCCCAAGTATAATGGGAAGCGGGACATGACAGGTTTTAGTGGTGGCCCATGCAGGTCGTGCAATGTGCAACACTCAGAACAATAGAATACTATCATTAGCCAAAACGTCTAGAATTACCTCGTACACAAAATTTACATGAGTATCTTGTCTCAGCATGGTAGGGAGACCAAACACCAAGATTGTAGGAAGACTTAGTTAGACACCCATGCTTGTTAGTTAGACACCCTTGCTAAGATTTAGTTATTATCATCTTAGGTGTCATCTTAGTGGCTTCCTACCCAGCTATGGCCTTATTCGATTCCGGAGCTTCACTGTGCATCATATCCCGAAAACTTGTGATCAAACACTCGATTCCCACCTACCCACTTCCGAAGAGCTGAAATATCACGAATGGAAGTAGCGTGGTGAGCGTTTCCCTGGGATGCAAATCACGTCCTTTGGTGATTTGCATACATGATCTCTATGTAGATTTCGTGGTCCTAGACACGCCTAACTTTGATGCTATTCTCGACATGGATTGGTTAGGAACCTTCTATGCAACTATAGACGGTCACAAGAAGAAAGTAGTATTTGAGATCCCCGACCACCCGATGTTCGAATTTATCAGTGGAAGTCGTTTGCTTGGACATATCAAACTTCGGACCTAGTCGAATGAAGTGATCGTCGCATCTATGCAAGTCGAACTTGAGAAGCCTGCAGTAGTTCGAGACTTCCAAGATGTATTTCCAGAGGATATTTTTGGACTACCGCCTGACCGAGCTCTGGAATTCAACATCGACCTTGAGTCGAATACTCACCGATCTCGAAGGCACCATTTCGTATGTCTCCTGTAGAATTTAAAGAACTACCGAAGCAATTGGACGACCTGCTGTAGAAAGGATTCATCCATCCCAGCGTATCTTCCTGGGGTGCACCTGTTCTGTTGGTCAAAAAGAAGGATGGATCAAGGAGAATGTGCATAGATTATCGGGAGCTGAACAACGTCACTGTAAAGAATAAGTACCTGTTATCTCGCATCGATGACATCTTCGATCAACTCGGTGGATCCCGAGTTTTCTTAAAGTTGGATATCAGGAGTGGATACCATCAGGTGAATGTCAAGGATGAAGACATCTACAAGACGACCTTCTGGACAACGTATGGACACTACGAGTTTGTTGTCATGCCGTTCGGTGTGACCAATGTCCCTGCAGTATTCACAAATCTCATGAATCTCATATTCTACGAGTTTCTGGATAAATTCGTAGTGATATTTATTAATGATATATTGGCCTACTTGAAGAGCGAGGAGGAGCATACTGAGCATCTGCAGATTGTTTTGGAAATGCTTTGCCGTCATCAGTTGTATGCCAAGTACAGCAAGTGCGAGTTCCGGTTGGATCGAATTGCATTTCTTGGTCATGTGGTATCGGACGAAGGTATCTCTGTCGACCCAAAGAAGGTTGTATCAGTCAGTAATTGGCCTATCCCTCGGTCGGCATTAGACATCAGGATTTCCTAGGGTTGGTGAGTTACTATTGTCGATTCATCAAGGAATTCTCGAAGATTGTCGAGCCCATGACTCAATTGACGAGGAAGGATGCCAAGCTTATGTTGGGAGCAACGATCTAGGATCTTGGTTTGATGATGACAAACGTGTCGTTATATCTAATGTGTGTGCTTAGTGTGTTTCAGGCTTGGCGAAACAATATACTTTCACTATTTGGCGGAATTGCTATTCGTATAACATATTGGGAGAGAAAGGAGTGTGTGTGCACAAAGAAATTTGTCTTGGTCAATGGAGAGCAACGTTAGACTTGGTCAAATTGGAGATTGGATCAATTCAAATCATTTTGAATCATACATCAAATCCAAAATTGGTTGATTCAACCCAATCCCTAGCCATTTACAAATTTCCTAGTTGATAGTGTCCTCATCCTAGCCAAACTTCATCCTAGCCAAATTCCAAAAATAAAAAAATACCCTATCCATTACCCAACCACTAGTTTCAAAACCCAAGTCCTACTATATATATCATTTTACTTCTAGGGTTAAAAGAGAGAGAGACACGGCAATAAAAAAAATAAGGGGCTACCAAATATTTTTGCGGCAATCACCATATACCAAAAACCCTAAAAGAGCTCTATAAAAAACCCCTCTACTTCCTAACCTTAGGTGGCGGAAAATTATTGGAAGAAGGCAGCCACGACTTTCTTCCCTATCCCCTTCACGTTATTCTCCAAGACGCAAAGCCTCTGCCTACCACGTTCCCACAATATCAAGGTAGAAGACCAAGCCTTGGCCATTACCCATTCAACTTGCTAGCTGCATCAAAGGAGAACACCCCTCCGCCACCTCTTCGTGTCTTCAAGCCACGCTGCCACTTGAGAGAAGACCCCCGCTGCCGAGGAGGAGTCGCCGTCATTGGATGAAGAACTCACCGTCGATGTGAGACTAGTGAAGAGGAAGTCGGAGCGTTGTCGACGGAGAAGCCGGAGATCGCTTCGTGAAGCTGTCGCTTAAAGAACACCACTGCTTGAAAGTCGCCGTCTCCGCCGAGTCAACCGGAGAAGACACCGTCGAGGAGCTGCTGCGGAGTCGCCGCCGAGTCTTCGCTCTCCTCGTGTGCTTGAAGCCACACCCGCCGTCGAGTCGTAGTCGCTACTCTCATTGAAGATCGCCGCTCGTCGGGGATCACATCTGCCGAAGACGAAGTCACCGCTGCCAGTGCTGAAGAAGAAGTTGCAGTCGCTGAAGAACTCGCCGCCGTCATCGTAAATCCCTCTCCGCTGCTAATCGCCGTTGGTGATCGCCGCTGAAGATCACCGCTCGCCGGAGTCCCACTGCTAAAGCTGCTGATCGCCACCGTCGCTCGGAGAATGCCGTGAAGGATCTGTGCCACGAAGTCTCCGTTGTAGCTCACGCCACCGAAGAAAAGCTCGTCCCCTGCCGTCGACGAGGAGGTGCCACCGAACGAAGCCGCCGCAGTTGTTGGAAACAAAGAAGACGTCGATTGCATGCGAAAGGAGGCTAACTTCTCGTGGAGGCCGTAGGATCACGTGAGATACAAATATCAACGGCCGAGATTGACTCCGCATGAGATCGAAATCAAAACGCAAAACTTCGTGCTGACGTAAGCCAACCTTGCGTGAATACGAAGAGAAGCAATTTTGATTCCCTGCTAACGTGGCGAGCCCATGTAACGAGAGAATAAAAGCAAACGAGGGTTAAGTCATTGCTGACGTGGTGTTGGATTTTAAAGAGCTGATGTGTGCACCGACCGCTAATATTGGAGTTTTGAACTGAAATTGCTTTGTGCACAGACCAGTGCACAACTTGACATCCAGGAGTCGGATTGAGACACCGTTTGCGTCAGATTGGAGCTGACGATGTGCTGATTGACAGAGACGTCTACACGGACACAAACTGAGCATTTCTAAACCCTTAAACTCTTTTATTTGTGTCTTAGTGTAACGTTCTCTGTATGGGAAACTTTTACCTGTTTTTTGGTGACTATTGTGGGACTTGTCTAGTTGGGACTAGACAAGTGGGACCCAGCTAGTTTGGGACTAGCTGGTAGAAAGCATTACTAGGATTGATAGTGAGAGAAAACACTGTGTGTGGGGTACTGAGAACCTGGCCAGTTAGAGACGTAGAGGGTGCTCTGAGCATGCTCTAACTTGTGGTTTTGTACCTATTGCGCTATTCAATACTAGTTCTGCTTTGGGGGCTAGAGTAGGTCGTTGGGACGACCGAACCAGGGTAAATCTGTTGTGTACTCTGTGTCTGCATTTTATTTACTCTGGTTGTGCTATAACTGCGTGAGCATATTCGTGGGTTGCACGAATTATTTTTATTAGCCTATTCACCCCCCCTCTAGGCTAGGATCCAGATCCAACAAGTGGTATCAAAGCCAGTTTAGTAGATCTAGCCTAGTTTGACCATGGACCACATCGATAGTGCTTTTGCTGAGGGTCAGTCTATTTCACGACCACCTAGATTTAATGGAGCAGACTATGCTTATTGGAAAAATCGTATGAGAATCTACTTGATTTCTATTGATTATAAAGCTTGGCAAATTGTTGAAAAAGGCTATAAATCACATGTTATTAAAATTGAAAACACTGAGATGCTTAAACCTGATGATAAATGGGATGATAATGATTGGAAGCTTTATTCTCTTAATGCTAAAGCTATGAATGCTCTCATTTGTGCATTAGATAAATCTGAATTCAATCGCATCTCACATTGTTTAACTACGCAGGAAATATGGCATACTTTAGAGGTGACGCACGAGGGAACGTCACAGGTGAAGGAGTCTAGACTTGCACTTCTGAGCACGGAATACGAGGGATTTCGCATGCGACCATCAGAGACCATATCAGAAATGTTTGCGAGGTTCACCAACATTGTCTACAAGTCTAGTTCGCTCGGTAAGCCATATTCTAGCCTTGAGCAGGTGAGAAAGTTATTAAGAGCACTGCCAAGCTCTTTCAGGCCTAAAGTCACTGCCATCCAAGAAGCGAAAGATCTGTCACAGATTAGGGTGGAGGACTTGATAGGTAATCTAATGTCCCACGAGCTTGAATTGCAAAACGTGGATAAAAGGGAGAAACCTGAGGAGAAGGAGAAAGCTACCAAGCCACTTGCTCTGAAAGCTGACGAAAGTGAAGATGATGATGATGACATAGCGCTAATGGTCAGAAATTTCAGAAAGTATGTCCAGACCAAGCAAGGAAGAACAGAAATGGCACCCAGGTTTAATCGCTCTAACTTTTTTCAGTCTTCTAAGCAAAATTATGATCAGAATGCTACTAATAGAATGACTTGTTTTAAATGCAAGAAAAGAGGACATCGAATGAGGGATTGCCCACATGAGACAGCTCAGGTAGCTAAAGAAAAGGGAAAATCCAAGGTGCTAACTTGGGATATGGATAGCGAAGCTGAGAGTGAGTAGGAGGAACATGAAGCCCACTCATGCATGGCATTGATGGGAATACACGATGAGGTAATTTCTGGTAGTAAAACTGAACTCCTTACTCTTTGTAAAGAAATGCAAGATAAAATAGTAGAGCTTGAATCCACTATAGATGATTATCAAAATGAGAACTTTGAAATGCAACAATCTGAATATGAAATGTCTAAAGAGATTGAAAAACTCAAAATTGAAATTGTTGCTCGTGACTCTACTATTGACATTTTGAAAAAGGAAAAATCCAGTTTTAATGATGAAGCACCTTGTCTCTCTTGCCCTTCCTTGATGAATAATATTAGCATGCTTAAACTTGATTTGATTAAGCTCGAAACTGAAAAAGACTATGTGATTAGAGAGCTTAATGATAAAGTCTGCATGTTGGATAATGATTTTAAAAGGAAAATGATTGAATTCGAAAAGAAGGAAGAGGAAAACAAGAGGACTTTTATAAGTAAATGCACATTGCTTGTGGAATAAAATAAACTGTTGAAATCCAAAGTCTCTAATCTTGAATTGGCCATTAAGAAATTTTCTATGGGAAAACAATCGTTGGATACTATTTTAGAGAATCAATTATATGGCAATAATAGAAGAGGACTTGGATTCGGTTTGAAAAACGTTGAAAAGTCAAAATTCAAGAAATTCCACAATGCACCCTCTATTGCAAAAAACACATATGCAAAGTGCTTTACTTGTGATAGTGTAGGCCACACTTCATATTATTGTAAATTTAGGAACACAAACATCAAGTTTAAACAAGTGTGGGTTCCTAAAACAATATTGGCTAACACTAGTGGACCTTGTTGGATTCCAAGGTCACACTTAACACCTTTCATGTAGGTGTGATGGAGTTTTGGCGAGGAGCGATAAATTCAATGTCTCATTCTTTTAGCTCCTTCGTCAAAGAGCGACGAGAAGGTATAATTTCTATTCCCCTTTGCATTTCATTGCATTCCTTCATAGATTGTTTTGTGTGCTTGATTTATTTTGTTTTGTGTGATTGCATGCATGATTTTTTAATGCTTTTATTTCTGAAAAAAAATCAAAAAAAATGAAAAACCAAAAAATCAAAAAAAATTGTGCTTATTGATTATCCTCTTATGAATCTCTTAAGTGGTATTGTATGAATGATCAATCTATCCCTTGTAGAAGTCAATTCATTATTGTTGTAGCTACATGAACATGATGTTATTCTTTTTAGTAGCCATGACATGTCTCATAAGTTTTAAACTTGACTTCTACACCTACATTTGCACTTTCACGATATTTGACTTCTTAGTACTTTTGGAGATTCTTTTGAAGAATAATGGAAAGTGAATGTAGGAATGATTAATTTCTGAATTTTCTAAGGGATATGAAGTGTTTAGCCATGAATTAAAATTGAGCAAAAAATTGCAAATGAAAAAAATATATATGAAAATTGCTCCGTATGGAAAATGGATACACTTCATGGCTAATACACAACCCACGAGTATCCAACTTGTGCTAAATGGGTAATCATTAGTGTTGGTGTATATAACTCGTCAAGCAATGCCACCCCGCATTTAAAAGTCCTTTTAGGCCATGTTTCAGGGTTCGGTAACTTGAACTCATCTTTGATGAGGGGGGAAAATTCAATCCTCGCGATATTCATGAAAATTAGAAAATGTGGATTGATTTGGATGATTTTCAGAAATCGAATCTCCTCTTGTACTTTATTGTCTATATCACTACACTTACACTAAGGTGGAGAAGCCTTGTTATGAAATCCTATGAGCTTGGATTGTCTATTTTGTGGAAAACTCATGCAAATTGCACGCTACATTTAATAATGGTTTATTTTTGCATGGAATACTTGTGTGACTTCATTCATTCACTTTTGGTGATTACAAAGGGGGAGAAAGAAAACAAAGATTTATCTTGATGTCGGTATTATTTGTGTTTTAGGGGGAGCATGGGAAAATACTTGAATATATGTTGAAGGGGGAGCTTGAGAGAAGGGGGAGCATGCTTTTATATTTGATATAACACTGTGCATGCTATTGTAATTGCTTGAACTCAACCATACTTCATATAACATTGTGCAGGCTATTGTAATTGCTTGAACTCAACCATACTTCATACTGCATTACACCCTTCAACACACTTCACACACTCATACCTATTGCTCAAATCTTTTATGGGTTTGTCATCACCAAAAGGGGGAGATTGTTGGGAGCAACGATCTAGGATCTTGGTTTGATGATGACAAACGTGTCGTTATATCTAATGTGTGTGCTTAGTGTGTTTCAGGCTTGGCGAAACAATATACTTTCACTATTTGGCGGAATTGCTATTCGTATAACATATTGGCAGAGAAAGGAGTGTGTGTGCACAAAGAAGTTTGTCTTGGTCAATGGAGAGCAAAGTTGGACTTGGTCAAATTGGAGATTGGATCAATTCAAATCATTTTGAATCATACATCAAATCCAAAATTGGTTGATTCAACCCAATCCCTAGCCATTTACAAATTTCCTAGTTGATAGTGTCCTCATCCTAGCCAAACTTCATCCTAGCCAAATTCCAAAAATAAAAAATACCCTATCCATTACCCAACCACTAGTTTCAAAACCCAAGTCCTACTATATATATCATTTTACTTCTAGGGTTAAAAGAGAGAGAGACACGACAATAAAAAAAATAAGGGGCTACCAAATATTTTTGCGGCAATCACCATATAAAAAAAACCCTAAAAGAGCTCTATAAAAAACCCCTCTACTTCCTAACCTCAGGTGGCGGAAAATTATTGGAAGAAGGCAGCCAAGACTTTCTTCCCTATCCCCTTCACGTTATTCTCCAAGTCGCAAAGCCTCTGCCTACCAAGTTCCCACAATATCAAGGTAGAAGACCAAGCCTTGGCCATTACCCATTCAACTTGCTAGCTGCATCAAAGGAGAACAGCCCTCCACCATCTCTTCGTGTCTTCAAGCCACGCTGCCACTTGAGAGAAGACCCCCGCTGTCGAGGAGGAGTCGCCGTCATTGGATGAAGAACTCACCGTCGCTGTGAGACTAGTGAAGAGGAAGTCGGAGCGTTGTCGACGGAGAAGCCGGAGATCACTTCGTGAAGCTGTCGCTTAAAGAACACCGCTGCTTGAAAGTCACCGTCGCCGCTGAGTCAACCAGAGAAGACACCATCGAGGAGCTGCTGCGGAGTCGCCGCTGAGTCTTCGCTCTCCTCGTGTGCTTGAAGCCACACCCGCCGTCGAGTCGTAGTCACTACTCTCATTGAAGATCGCCGCTCGTCGGGAATCACATCTGCCGAAGACGAAGTCACTGCTGCCAGTGCTGAAGAATAAGTTGCTGTCGCTGAAGAACTCGCCGCCGTCATCGTAAATCCCTCTCCGCTGCTAATCGCCGTTGGTGATCACCGCTGAAGATCACCGCTCGCCGGAGTCCCATTGCTGAAGCTGCTGATCGCCACCGTCGCTCGGAGAATGCCGTGAAGGATCTGTGCCACGAAGTCTCCGCTGTAGCTCACGCCACCGGAGAAAAGCTCGTCCCCTGCCGTCGACGAGGAGGTGCCACCGAACGAAGCCGCCGCAGCTGTTGGAAAGGAAGAAGACGTCGATTGCATGCGAAAGGAGGCTAACTTCTCGTGGAGGCCGTAGGATCACGTGAGATACAAATATCAACGGCCGAGATTGACTCCGCATGAGATCGAAATCAAAACGTAAAACTTCGTGCTGACGTAAGCCAACCTTGTGTGAATACGAAGAGAAGCAATTTTGATTCCCTGCTGACGTGGCGAGCCCATGTAACGAGAGAATAAAAGCAAACGAGGGTTAAGTCATTGCTGACGTGGTGTTGGATTTTAAAGAGCTGTTGTGTGCACCGATCGCTAATATTGGAGTTTTGAACTGAAATTGCTTTGTGCACAGACCAGTGCATAACTTGACATCCAGGAGTCGGATTGAGACACCGTTTGCATCAGATTGGAGCTGACGACGTGCTGATTGACAGAGACGTCTACATGGACACAAACTGAGCATTTCTAAACCCTTAAACTCTTTTATTTGTGTCTTAGTGTAACGTTCTCTGTAGGGAAAACTTTTACCTGTTTTTTTGGTGACTATTTTAGGACTTGTCTAGTTGGGACTAGACAAGTGGGACCCAGCTAGTTTGGGACTAGCTGGTAGAAAACGTTACTAGGATTGATAGTGAGAGAAAACACTATGTGTGGGGGTACTGAGAACCTGGCGAGTGTAGAGACGTAGAGGGTGCTCTGAGCGTGCTCTAACTTGTGGTTTTATACCTATTGCGCTATTCAATACTAGTTCTGCTTTGGGGGCTGGAGTAGGTCGTTGGGACGACCGAACCAGTGTAAATCTGCTGTGTACTCTGTGTCTGCATTTTTTACTCTGGTTGTGCTATAACTGCATGAGCATATTCGTGGGTTGCACGAATTATTTTTATTAGCCTATTCACCCCTCCTCTAGGCTAGGATCCAGATCCAACAGCTTATATAGTCAGACTCTTGCGAGCATGCATTTAAGATATTGAAAGCAAGGCCGACATCTGCACCAGTCCTGGCTATACCATATGTGACTGGATGACTTGAGATCTTCTGTGACGCATCAGGCAAAGGCCTTAGATGTGTCCTGCACCAGCAAGGTCACGTGGTCGTATATGCTTCTCGCCAGTTGAAGATTCACGAGAAGAATTATCCGACTCATGACTTGTTGCTAGCCGCCGTCATCTTTGCTCTAAAGATTTAGAGGCATTCCTTACTGGGTGAGCAAGTGAAAATCTTCACTGATCACAAAAGTTTGAAATATACTTTCACCCAGAAGGAGTTGATTATGAGGCAGAACCATGCTTACGATATAAGAATAATAGATCTTTTTGTATTAATTAAGATGTTTGTAGTGTGTTTATTCATATAGTGTGTGTGGGCCTATATGCGTGGATCTCTGTGTTCCACTCATACTCAACATGTATCCAACACTCTTCCCCTTTTGATGATGACAAACTAATATAAGATTTGTAATAACGATTCAAATGATATCATCGTGACATGTGTGTGAAGTGTGATAATGGAGGATGTATCCAATATGCAACAAGTGTGACAATGATGTGAAACATACAAGTATGCAACAATGATGTTTCAAACATACAAGCATGCTCCCCCTTGAACAAATATTCACATATTCATTAAGCACATGCATTCATTCAGTATTCGTTAATGCTCCCCCTTAAACCATATTCATATATGCAACATATAAGCATTAATGCACATATTCAAATCTTCTCAATTCTTTTTCCCCTTTTGTTATTATCAAAGGTCTATACATGAAGTCAAATTCATACCACATGCAAAAAAGTGAGCATTATAAATTACGACATACACTTGCATGTAGACATTCATGGAATAAGCAATTCAAATTCAATGGGAATTATAACATAGACTTCTACACCATCGTGTAAGTGTGACGATTAAACATTGAAGCACATAAGGAGAGCTTTTAAGAAATCCAACCAAAACCAATCCACATTTTCCATTAAACATGAAATCATCTAGGATTGATTTACCCCATCTCATTAAAAATGAGTTCAAGGTACCACACCCAAAAACATAGACTCTAAGGACTCTTAGATGTGGGGGTGACATTGCTTGACGAGTGTAACACCAACGTTAAAGATTACCCGTAAAGCATATGTTGGATACTCGTGGGTAGTGTCGTAGCTAAGGATTGTATCCATTTTTCATACGGAGCTATTTTCATTCTTTTTCAAAAAATTTCATATTCAATTCTTTTGTGCTCAATTTTTATCCATGGCTTGACACATCATATCCCTTAGATTTTCAGTTATTTTTCATCGTACATTCACTTTCCAATATTTCATAAAAGATGTCTCCAAATGTATAACCGTGTTTAATATTCATGGAAGTGAAAGTGTAGGTGTAGAAATCAAATTATTCTAATTATTGAACATGTCATGGCTATTTAGAAAATCAAACATGAGCATGTAGCCATAACAATAATACATGAATTTCTACATGGATATAAGTATCATTCATTAATATCTTTTAAATGATTTAAGCACCATTTTTTTTTGCTTTTTGTCTTTCCAATTTTTTGATTTTCTTTTATAAAGAACTAAACAAGCTAGAAAGCAAACAAACTAGCACACAAAATGAAAATAAAAAATCAAGCATGCAAAAACTATGAAGGTATGCATTACGTTCAAAGAGGAAAAATCATACCTTCGCGGTGTAGTATGGCTAAGGTGTTGGATATTGGACTCCCCGGATTTGGTTTTGGATGATGAACAAACATAAATTTAATGTGTACTAACACTTTGTGAGCGCAGTTATGGAGATCGTCGCCAAATTCATATGAATATCAATTACGACGTCTCAAGACTTCTCAAAGCACGTGATCGTATGCCTAAAGCTTCGTTGAAGCTTATGGACCAATTTAGAAGTCATGAAGATTCGATTGAAGCTATTGAAGACGGTATCGTCAAGTTTTATTTATAGTCTTTAAGCTTCTTTCGTAGAATGTTAAGCCTTGAGTAGGTCTTACGGTTTAAATCTTCATAACGCTCATATCTTAGCTCTAGGATCTTAGTAGAAGTCCATACAATCCTTCCCGAAGCTTCGCGCTTCGATTCGCGACTTCTTGTGCATGTTAGTTGGTTCAAGAAGAAGAACTGACTGACTAGATGGTGATCTAGTCGGTCGGTAAAGCTTCTTGGACCGACTAGTTTCAGTCAGTCATTTCCAAGCTCTTTACTGTTTACAGTTAGTCGGTCTAAGTTGACTCACCGACCGACTAGTTTGTGAACTAGTCGGTCAGTGATGCTTCTGTGACCGACTAGTTGAGCTTTCCCTGTACATGCACATTTGAGCCTAAGCTACTGTTTATCATTAGTCGGTCTGTGTTCATTGATCGACCGACTAGTTGATGAACTAGTCGGCCAACTTTCCTTCTTGGACCGACTAGTTTACTTTTACTGTACATGCCAATTTTTCACCTAACTTACTGTTTATCGTTAGTCGGTCTAAGCTCATTTGGCGACCGACTAGATGGTGAATTAGTCGGTCAACATTTGTTCTTGGACCGACTAAGTCTATTTCTTCTCAGACTTCAGTTTTATCTGTTAGTCGGTCTCAGTTGAGTAACCGACCGACTAGTTGTGAAACTAGTCGGTCAGCTACTCTTCTTAGACCGACTAGTTCCTTATGTCTGTGCTTTGATCTTTTCTCTGTTCACTCATTAGTCGGTATACGTTTATTGACCGACCGACTAGTTGATGAACTAGTCGGTCGGTGGTTGTTCTTTGACCGACTAGTTGGGTTCAGAAAAGAGCCGTTGGAGCATTTAATGACTCGAATTTCTTTCTCTCTCTCCTCTATCCTATAAATACTTGTTGAGCTGCATTCATTGCACTCAAGGCTGATATTATTGCAAGTTTAGAGATCAAGAGAAATCATTCCAAGCTCATTCAAAGCTCATTCATTCCATTCAATAATCTCTCCTCACTCTTACTTCCAAAGAGAGATTCATTGAGTGTGAAGCCTTCCAAGCCAAGTGCTTGATTCTAGGTCACCAATATCCCCAAAGCTCTCCATCGCTGATCTACATCTTGGAGCTAGGGTTTGGTGCCACTTCTTCTTCCTCAAAATCATCCTTGCCCTAATTCGTAAGCAATACTCAAGGCATAAGTATTTTGTCGGTAAGAAGTTTCTTATTTCATTTCATATTTGAATTGTAAGTTTCACTCTCGGTTGTGAGAGTGTGGTTGTGATCCCAGGTTGTGGAAGTCACAAATTACATTTTGTATGATTTGACTTGTGGAGGTTTTTCACAAGTATTTCATAGTGGAAATCTTGAGTTAGGGTTTCTAACTCAAGTATCCGGAGGGGATCCGGGTGGTTGGGACGTAGGATCACCGGGAACAAGTCGGGGAGACTTGGGTGGATCCGAACCCAGTAATATCTCTTGTTAGCATTGTTATTTTTGTTGTTGTCTTCAATTTAAGCTTCCGCAAATTGATTTGGTAGTTGTTTGCACTATAATTAGGAATTATACTCCTTGTTATTTTTAAAGTACTATTCACCCCCCCTCTAGTACTTGTGCAGTAGCTTGTAGGGCATTACATTTGGTATCAGAGCCAGATACTTAGCTATGTCTGCCAACGACAACAAGACCGTGCGTCCACCTTCCGACTATGGCACCTTCAGGAACCGTGAAGGAGCATCTTCGGTGATGGAAGGACATTCCTCAACGAGGCCTCCATTCTTCAACGGTACCAACTACGGGTACTGGAAATGCCGGATGGAAACTTTCCTTCGGAGTGCATCTCTATGGAGGACCACGATGAAGGAATACGTCGAGCCCGCCGAAGAAGACTTTGAGAAATGGACAACCGCGGAGGTCGCCGCGGAGGTAAGCAATGCCAAGGCAATGAACGCCTTGCAATGCGCATTGGAGCCCGAGGACTTCAATAAGATATGCACATGTAAGAGTGCATATCAAATTTGGAACTCCCTCCTCATTCTACATGAAGGGACGAGTAGGGTAAGAGACTCTAAACTCGTAGTTGTTAACAAAGATTACGAAATGTTTCATATGCAACAGGGCGAGAAGATGAAGGAGTATTACGCTCGCTTCGTCGACATCATAAATGAGTTGGAGGCTCTCGGCAAATCCTACACCCAAAAGGAGAAGTGTTCGAAGCTTATCGAAGGACTTCCTTCTTCTTGGGAAAAGCGTACATTCGCCATCGAGGAAGGTAATGATATGAATAAGTACACCGTAGTTCAACTAATGGGTACTTTAATGTCATACGAGGTACGCAAGGATAGCAAGCTAAAATTGCAAGAAAAGATGAAGTCCTACCTAAAGCAAGACGAGCCAAAGAAGAAGGCTATTGCTTTCAAGGCCGCTCCATCCACATCCACATCAACCGATGATGAAGACTCGGAAAACGAGTTGGACTTGGAGTCCATGGCACTCATGGCCAAGAAGTTCAACCGTTTCTTTCGAAAAGGTAACTATAAGAACAAAGCTAAATTTGGTTCTTCTAACGCCTCTACCTCTCCTTTGTGTTTCAAGTGCAATAAGCCAGGACACATGAAAGCGGAGTGTCCTCTCAACCAGCAAAAGGAGAAGTGGAAGGCGCCTAAATTCGATAAGTCCAAGAAGTACAAGAAAGGAAACAAGAAGGGACTTGTCGGAGAAACATTCACCGACTCCGAGGATTCCTCAAGCGGAGAGTCGGACGATGAGCAAGTGGAGCAAGCGCACATGTGCTTCATGGCAAGAGAGGAGCATGATCAAGGATCCTCCTCTTCCGATGATAGTGACGACGAAAGCGATGAGGTAACTATGGATGACCTTAGGAATGCTAATTCTCAATTATGGTCTAAGTATACTAAATTAGTAAATAGGTATACTAAAGTAAAAGATGACCTAGCTAGCATTCAAACCTCGCCTAAGACTATCATCACCAACAACGACACCGTTGTTGAAGAGTTAAGAAATGAGATTGTTAATCTCAAATCTAAACTTGAACATGTTTGCATTGAAGATCCGGAAGAACATAAGATAGCGGATTTAACTTCTCAAAACTCGACTTTGAGTATTGAGAATGAGAATCTTAAATCTCGTGTTTATGTGCTCACATCGTAAGTATCCAACTTGGATACTTCTATGCGTTCTCTCACCGAGAAATATGAGAACACATTAGACCGAATTAATAAATTCAATAAGGGTAAGGACCATTTGGATAAAATCCTAAGTGACTTACTTCCGGCCAATCACCACATTGGTTTGGGGTATACGATGGGATGTTCATCCAAATCGGCCACTACTTTTGTTAGGCCAACTTCCGGTGACTCAACGAGTGGTAGCAAACACTCTATTGGTAGTTCTTCTACCAATGGTGCTTCCACCTCGTCCACACCCTCTTTCGGAAAGAAACCCACTTTGGGTGGACCTCCAAAGAAGGGGCATGCTTATATGTACACCAATACTATGCCACGTAGGAACACACGTCCTACTCCACCGGCTCACACGTATGATGATTTTTATGCAACACATTCTCGTGCACGTGCACACCATGTGAGACACCCTCACACACGTGTTCCCACACATGCATATGTTCACCCACAACATCATATGAATAATTATCCGCATGCACCATTCCATCATGTTCCTTATGCCTATCCACAACATGCATCACGTAGAAATCAACGTCGCATGCATGCACCCAATAGGATGAGGGCTCCCAAGATTTTCACTATTTGGAGCCCAAAGGACACAAGCATGGATGAAAAACAAGTGTATATGAATGCTTATTTTTCGGATGTTGTGCATAGTAGAAATTATGTGGGGAAGTCTAAGTCCAATTGGACTTGGCTTCCAAAGGTCTAATCTTTTGGACCCAATGACCTTGGGTACCATGATATGAAATTTTCTATCTTTAGGTACTCAAGGAAAAGAAAAAGAAAAGGAGCAACAAATTTAAATTTAGCTCCAAGGGGAATTGGATACTCGATAGCGGGTGTTCAAAACACATGACGGGTGACGCTCAATTGCTCTCCGGAGTGGTTCCCATTGCAAATGGAAACCGCGTCGTATTTGGAGGCAACGAGAGCGGAACCATCATAGGTGTTGGTAAAGTGGGTAACCCATCTAAACCCTTAATTAGTGATGTTTATCTAGTTAATGGCTTAAATCATAATCTTATTTCAATAAGCCAACTTTGTGACAAAGGTTACAAAGTTAGCTTTGCGAAAGGATTGTGTCATATTTTAAGAAAAGATAATAATAAATTATTATTTTTCGGCACTCGTCATAAAGATACTTATATTTTGGATCTTCCTAAGTCTTATGAACAATGTCTCGTTGCCAACACAAGTGAACAACACTTATGGCATCGACGCTTTGGACATGTGAACTTTGGAACACTTTATAAGCTTTCAAAATTAAATTCCATTAAAGGTTTTCCGAAGCTCGTTTTTGAAAAGAAAAGTTTTTGTGATTGTTGTCAACGTGGCAAGCTTCCTAAATCTTCATTTAAACTTAAGAAAAGCATTTCTACTAAACGGCCACTAGAGCTATTACATCTAGACTTATTTGGGCCAACTAGAGTTGCTTCCTTAGGAAATGCAAGATATGGACTTGTCATCGTAGATGATTATTCGAGATTTACATGGGTATTTTCATTGTGTAATAAAAATGAAGCTTTTGAAAACTTCACAATTTTTGTTAAGAAAGTACAAAATCTCTTAGGAATCACCATTGTCACTATTCGTAGTGATCATGTAGGTGAATTTGAGAATGAGTCTTTTGAGACATTTTGTGATGAAGTTGGTATTACACACACCTTCTCTTTCCCTCGTGCACCTCCTTAAAATGGTGTAGTTGAGAGAAAGAATAGGACGCTAGTGGAGTGTGCTCGCACTATGCTTGATGATAGCCAACTTGGCCATCAATTTTGGGCGGAAGCGGTACACACCGCTTGCTATGTGTTTAATAGAATACTTTTGAGGCCCGGCACTAAACAAACTTGTTATGAATTGTTGTTTGGTAGGTTGCCTCAAGTTAAACATTTTCGTGTTTTTGGTTCGAAATGTTTTATTAAGAACACGTATGGTAGTTTGGACAAATTCGATCCAAGATCCGATGAGGGGATTTTTGTTGGATATTCTTCGCGTAGCAAAGCCTACCGGATATTCAACAAACGAACCTCAACGATCGAGGAGTCGCTTCATGTCTCATTTAATGAAGGATTTGTTCCAACTAGAATTTCAAATGATAATGATTCTATGGATGTTTTATGTGATTCGTTTGATAATTCTAAGTCTAATGATTCTATTGATTCTATTGAGACTAACCCATCTAATGAAGTTGTTGAGAATGTTCCTAGTGACCAAGGTATTCCCAAACGGCTTCATACCGTTCGTGACCATCCTCATGAGCAAGTCATTGGCAATATCCATGATAGTGTCAAGACGAGATCACAAGTGAACTACTTCGCTCATTGTGCCTTTGCCTCCTCGATAGAGCCCAAGAATGTTAATGAAGCATGCGAAGATAGCACTTGGATCTTAGCCATGGAGGAGGAACTCATTCAATTCGAGAGGAATGAAGTTTGGGAGCTTGTTCCATTGCCATCGAAGAACCACACCGTCATAGGGACAAAGTGGATCTTCAAGAACAAAACCGACGAAAACCAAGTCATTGTCCGGAACAAAGCTCGGTTAGTTGCTCAAGGCTACTGTCAAGAGGAAGGTATTGATTTCGAAGAATCCTTCGCTCCGGTAGCTAGATTAGAATCAATTAGATTATTATTGTCTTTTGCATGCCATAAGGATTTTAAATTATTTCAAATGGATGTTAAAAGTGCATTTTTAAATGGAGATGTTGTTGAGGAAGTTTACGTTTCTCAACCTCCGGGTTTTATTAATGAAAAATTTCCAAATCATGTTTTAAACTAAAGAAAGCGCTTTACGGTTTGAGACAAGCTCCTCGAGCTTGGTATGATCGCCTAAAGAACTTTCTTTTGGATTTGAATTTTAAAATGGGAGAAGCCGATTCTACACTTTTTGTTAAGCATTCGAATAATGATATAATTTTAGTTCAAATTTATGTTGATGATATCATTTTCGGTGCTACTAACTTTGCTCTTTGCGAAGAGTTTTCTAATGTTATGAAGGAACAATTTGAGATGAGCCACATGTGTGAGCTCAAATATTTCTTAGGTCTCCAAATTCGCTGAATGGACGATGCAATCTTCATCCACCAAATGAAGTATACGGTGGAGTTGCTAAAGCGATTTGGAATGGAGAGTGCCTCTGGAAAAAAGACTCCAATGAGCACGACTACGCATCTTGATAAGGATACGGGCGGTAAGGATGTAGACATTCGTCTATATCGAGGTATGATAGGTAGTCTACTTTATCTTACCGCAAGTAGGCCCGATATTATGTTTGCCGTATGCGTATATGCTCGTTATCAGTCTCAACCTAAGGAGTCTCACTTAGTAACGGTAAAACGTATTTTTCGCTATCTAAGTTACACTTTAGATTTTGGATTACTTTATCCGAAATCTAGCACGTATGAGTTAATCTCATATAGTGATGCCGATTACGCGGGATGTAAATCCGACAGGAAAAGTACTAGTGGCACTTGCCATTTTATAGGAAATTCTCTTGTCTCTTGGTTTTCCAAGAAGCAAAATTCCGTATCACTTTCAACCACCGAGGCGGAATACATTGCCGCCGGTGCCATGTGTGCTCAAGTTCTTTGGATGAGACACACACTTAAAGACTTTGGTATAAATTGTGATACTTGCCCTATCATGGTTGACAACCAAAGTGCAATATGTCTTTTCAAGAACCCGGTACACCATTCCCGTTCGAAACACATAGTTGTCCGACACCACTTTTTAGATGATCATGTTGCTAAAAAGGACATCATTTTAGTGTACGTTGAAACCCAAAAGCAAATCGCCGATATTTTCACGAAACCCCTAAAGGAGGACTCCTTTGTGCGGTTGTGTCGAGAATTGGGGATTATGGGTGAATCCGAGATTTAGGATTCATGTTTCATTCAATAATCTTGCATGCTATTATATTTCGCAATATTTCATTCATGCTAGACTTATTGGATTTTTCGGGATTTTATGTGATATTTTGAATTTTTGCTCGAATTCATGTTTGAATGTCGTATTTGAGATTTCGATGTTTAATGGGGTAGTTTAGATGATTTTTTTGAGAGGATTGTGATGTATCGTCCAAGTAGTTTGAGGAGAGAACTTCTTTATCATTTTTGGACTCATCTAGTCGGTCTCAGTTCATAAACCAACCGACTAGATTCACATCTAGTCGGTCAGCTAATGAACTCAGACCGACTAGCTATATCTCTCAACTTTTGAACTTCCTTAGTCGGTTTCAGTTCAACCACCAACCGACTAGATTCGTATCTAGTCGGTTAGTAGAAGAACTCAGACCGACTAACTCAAGCTATTTTGAGTTTCCTCTCCAGCTTAACTCTTTAGTCGGTTCATGTTCAGTGACCGACCGACTAGATTAAGATCTAGTCGGTCAGTAAATGAACACAGACCGACTAATTCTTGTCAGTTAAATTGGGTTCTGCCACTGTTTGCAACTAGTCGGTTCAAGCTCATTGACCGACCGACTAGATCTACATCTAGTCGGTCAGTGCTTGAACTGTGACCGACTAGTTGTGACGGGGGCAATTGCATCTTTTGGCTTCTAATCGACTTATTTAGTCACATCGATCGACTTCTTCTCATTTTAATCGATCGAAACCGCTCTCTCTCAGCTCAAAACCCCGACCCCCCCCTCGCTGACCCCTTCGACTTCCGGCCCTTTTCCGACCTCCTCCGCCGTCGTCGGCCGTCGTCCTCCTCCTAGGGTAACCTCCCCTCACTCCCTCTCCTGTCTAGGGTTCGTGTTCCTATTCCTAGGGTTAGGATTAGCTCTTTTTCTGTTAGGGCTTCCTTCTAGGGTTTCAGATTTCCTAGGGTTTCTTCACTTTGATCTCTCTTGCGTCGTGTCGTGCCGAGATTATGGTTCGTACACGTATACCGATCACTCCCTCTAGCCCCTCGCCACTGACCATAGAACCTAACCCTTCGGATCCCGTTCAACCTTCGAGAACCCCTCCGAAACGCCGTGCCAAAACCACCCAACCCTCTTCGTCTTCTCCTCCTCTTAAGCGTAAGAGGACGGCGACTGCGAAACCCCGAGCCCGACCTCAGACCAAGCCCAAGCAAGTTATTTTCCGTGCTCCCACTCCTCCCGGTGCTTCGGATTCCGACACCGAGTACTCTCCCGAGACTGAGACTCATAGGGATCCCACTCCTCCTACCCATCCTGAGTCTAGCTCCCGACCTCGTACGTCTACCCAAAAGCCTAAGGGAAAGGGTCCGATGCCGGTGGGCGGTGTCGATATCTCGTTGTGTCGCGACGACCCGTTGTGTCTCACGGCTTACAACCGTATCGAGCATTGCCCGCTGCTTCTGGAGCATTTCGTCCAGTTTAGCGACTTCCTAGGCCTAGCTGATCTTCTTTCGTCGTCGGGTCTTCTCGATTACCTTCGATATGACCCGAAGGCGAATCCTCACCCCTACCCTCGATTAGTCAAGCTATTCTATGCCAATAGGATCCGGGGTCAGTACGATGAGACCCACTCTGTTGAGACGACTGTTTTCGGGACTCCTATAGTCCTCACAGCAGAAATCTTGGGAGAGATTTTGGGTATCTCTTCGTCTGGCCTCCTCCCCTCAGACATTTCTGTTGACGATATTTCTTCCCTTGATCAGACCATCCTTTCTGAGATTTTCCATCAGATCCCTCCCGCCATGATTGGCGTACCCTCCAAGTCCTTCAAGCCAAATGCATGGGTCCTCAACTTGATTCTGAAGTCGTGCTTTCTTCCCAAGTACGGCTCCTCATCTCTTCCATCCCAGCCTTTTTTGAAGCTGATCTATGCTATCTTCATGGGGAGCTCGATTAATTGGGCTCGCATTATACTCGATAAGATTGACTCTTTCGAGTGTATTCGCAAGTCCTCTAAATCGGCTCATATCCCATTTCCTTGCTTGTTGACCCTTGTGTTCCGTCACTTCCGTGTCCCCTTGCCTCGTGACGATGAGCGTCCACTTGGTCCTCCCCTGAACACGACGGCCGTCAAGAAATCTCTTGCGGCGCTCCGTCATGTTCAGAGGACGACACCTTCAGCGTCTGCCCCTGCCTCTGCCTCTGCCTCTGCTGCTCCCTCTGCCACCCTTGATGATGTCGTTCGGTTACTTCGTCGCCACGAGTCTCGTTTGGCTCGTACCGAGGAGGTAGTTTACCGTATGGCTAGTCTGATGGGTGTTCAGCTTCCTCCTCCTGTTTCTGAGGATGAGGAGATGGATGAGTTGGCCGAGGAGGACATTGAGGAGCTTTGTCGTGCTTCCACTCGTGCCCCCGAGGGCCCTTCTGGTATTGCTGCTGGTGCTTCCTCTTCTGGTGCTGCTGTTGCTGCTTCGTCTGCTGGTGCCCCCAAGAGCACACCTGTTGCCACCGCTCCTACGGTGGATACTCCGACTGGTGCTCCCGAGGCCACTCCTGTTGCTGCTCCAGAGATTGCCACTTCTGCCGTCGCTCCTGTTGACCTTCCAGACGTTCCTGCTGATCCTGTTTCCACCACTTCTCCTGCAGAGCCTGCTGCTGCTGCAGATCCTGCCTCTTCCTCTTGAGCTTCTTTGAGGACTCTCCGATGCTCCTTAGATGATACATCTAGTGAGAGAGAGTTTGGTTAGGATAGAGTGGGGTTTTGGGTCATTTTGATGTATTTTGATACTTTTGATGATGTAATTTGATGTATTTTGATGATGTTGTATGTTTTATGACACTCTGATATCTGTGATATGATGATGTATTTTTGTGCACCGATCGGTGGCTCGATGTTTTGTATGTCAGTGATGTTTATTCTTGATGTACTCTGGTTCACATTATATATATATATACATCGCAGTTGCCATTTCATACTATTGTGCAAAATTTATATTTTTGTCTCTGATGTTTGATTTCGTCGCTCGACGATATTCCTTGGTTTAATAGAAATTTCTTCTATGGAAACATAGAATTGTTTTCCGTGCACTAAATTAACCAACAATGTTGATATTGGAGGGTATATTCCATAACTCAATCCGTAAAAATGATTTGAGTTTTGATGATTTCGTATTACGATTATTCGACTATGGTTTCATTGACACGCCTTGATTTTATTCGTATTCTTTTGGTGTCACTTGAACCGTCGTCGTATTCTACGACTCCCGTGCTTTTTTATTTTGAGGCCATTGTTGTTGTCGTTGATCTCCTCCCGCTCCTTTTGCTAATGCTAAAGGGGGAGAGATATAATAATAACAATGTGCTAAATGAAAATTTAGAGCATTTTTCCAAGAATCTAACTTGATGTGTTAGATTCAGGGGGAGTTAAGATATATAAATGGATTTTCAAATCCGATATTTCAAATAACCTACTTTTGGTATTCGACAATTCAATAATCGATTCTCATTTATATACTTTACTCGTCTGCTTGATGCGTATTATTATTGTTTAATTTGGAATTAACGTGTCATCAATGCAGGGGGAGTAAGTAAATTTCATTTGAATTATTATTTTTGATTATTATTTATGTTGGTTTGTCATCACCAAAAAGGGGGAGAATGTTGGATATTGGACTCCCCGGATTTGGTTTTGGATGATGAACAAACATAAATATAACGTGTACTAACACTTTGTGAGCGCAGTTATGGAGATCGTCGCCAAATTCATATGAATATCAATTACGACGTCTCAAGACTTCTCAAAGCACATGATCGTATGCCTAAAGCTTCGTTGAAGCTTATGGACCAATTTAGAAGTCATGAAGATTCGATTGAAGCTATTGAAGACGGTATCGTCAAGTTTTATTTATAGTCTTTAAGCTATTTTCGTAGAATGTTAAGCCTTGAGTAGGTCTTACGGTTTAAATCTTCATAACGCTCATATCTTAGCTCTAGGATCTTAGTAGAAGTCCATACAATCCTTCCCGAAGCTTCGCGCTTCGATTCGCGACTTCTTGTGCATGTTAGTTGGTTCAAGAAGAAGAACTGACCGACTAGATGGTGATCTAGTCGGTCGGCAAAGCTTCTTGGACCGACTAGTTTCAGTCAGTCATTTCCAAGCTCTTTACTGTTTACAGTTAGTCGGTCTAAGTTGACTCACCGACCGACTAGTTTGTGAACTAGTCGGTCAGTTATGCTTCTGTGACCGACTAGTTGAGCTTTCCCTATACATGCACATTTGAGCCTAAGCTACTGTTTATCATTAGTCGGTCTGTGTTCATTGATCGACCGACTAGTTGATGAACTAGTCGGTCAACTTTCCTTCTTGGACCGACTAGTTTACTTTTACTGTACATGCCAATTTTTCACCTAACTTACTGTTTATCGTTAGTCGGTCTAAGCTCATTTGGCGACCGACTAGTTGGTGAATTAGTCGGTCAACATTTGTTCTTAGACCAACTAAGTCTATTTCTGCTCAGACTTCAGTTTTATCTGTTAGTCGGTCTCAGTTGAGTAACCGACCGACTAGTTGTGAAACTAGTCGGTCAGCTACTCTTCTTAGACCGACTAGTTCCTTATGTCTGTGCTTTGATCTTTTCTTTGTTCACTCATTAGTCGGTATACGTTTATTGACCGACCGACTAATTGATGAACTAGTCGGTCGGTGGTTGTTCTTTGACCGACTAGTTGGGTTCAGAAAAGAGCCGTTGGAGCATTTAATGACTCGAATTTCTTTCTCTCTCTCCTCTATCCTATAAATACTTGTTGAGCTGCATTCATTGCACTCAAGGGTGATATTATTGCAAGTTTAGAGATCAAGAGAAATCATTCCAAGCTCATTCACAGCTCATTCATTCCATTCAATAATCTCTCCTCACTCTTACTTCCAAAGAGAGATTCATTGAGTGTGAAGCCTTCCAAGCCAAGTGCTTGATTCTAGGTCACCAATATCCCCAAAGCTCTCCATCGCTAATCTACATCTTGGAGCTAGGGTTTGGTGCCACTTCTTCTTCCTCAAAATCATCCTTGCCCTAATTCGTAAGCAATACTCAAGGCATAAGTATTTTGTCGGTAAGAAGTTTCTTATTTCATTTCATATTTGAATTGTAAGTTTTACTCTCGGTTGTGAGAGTGTGGTTGTGATCCCGGGTTGTGGGAGTCACAAATTACATTTTGTATGATTTGACTTGTGGAGGTTTTTCACAAGTATTTCATAGTGGAAATCTTGAGTTAGGGTTTCTAACTCAAGTATCCAGAGGGGATCCGGGTGGTTGGGACGTAGGATCACCGGGAACAAGTCGGGGAGACTTGGGTGGATCCGAACCCAGTAATATCTCTTGTTAGCATTGTTATTTTTGTTGTTGTCTTCAATTTAAGCTTCCGCAAATTGATTTGGTAGTTGTTTGCAATATAATTAGGAATTATACTCCTTGTTATTTTTAAAGTACTATTCACCCCCCCTCTAGTACTT
This sequence comes from Scilla litardierei, assembly GCA_030789695.1. Lineage (NCBI taxonomy): Eukaryota > Viridiplantae > Streptophyta > Magnoliopsida > Asparagales > Asparagaceae > Scilla > Scilla litardierei. Next base: position 100,032,028 of record CM061139.1, on the reverse strand, counting down.
GTGCAGTAGCTTGTAGGGCATCACATAAGGAACCAAATAATGAGACGTTAAATCCATAGTTCATCGTCATCTCCATCTTACCTACATGGTAGATATTATGTGTGACCTTGGAATCCAACAGGTCCATTCATGTTAGTCATCAAATTTTTAGGAACCCATATTTGCTTGAACTTAATGTTCTTGTACCTATTTTAGCAATAATAAGAGGTATGACCAACGCAACCACAAGTAAAGCACTTTGCATGAATATTTCCAACTTTTGTTGTTTCAATGTGAACTTTTCTATATTTTGTCTTTTCAACATTTTTAAAACCATATTCTAGTCCTCGTCTATTATTGATATAAAGTTGATTTTCAAGAATAATATCCAACGATTGTTTCCCATGGAAAATTTCTTTAATGACAATTCTAGACTAGTGACTTTGGATTTCAATAAATCATTCTCATTCACAGGTAAAGTGCATTTATTAATGAAGGCTTTCTTACTGTCCTCTTCATTTTACAATTTCAACTTTCTTTTCAAAATCAACCATTTTTTCCTCAAGGTTATTATTTAGCATGCACATCTTTTCAATAAGCACTTTATTTTCAGTTTCAAGCTCAATCAATTTTCTTTTGTACATGCTAATATCATTTAACAAAGTAGGACAAATGAGACATTCAGTTTTTTCATGCATCCTGGAATTTTCCCTTTTCAACTGATTAATGGTAGAATCATATACACTAATTTTTCCTTTTAGTTCCTTAATTTCTAATGACATGTTATAAGTGTCTTGTTGCAATTCATCATTGGTGTAAAGGCCGGTATTTTATAATACGTATTTTGCACGTATTTATCTTGTCTTGTGATTTTCGTATCTGTAATTAAATATGTATCCGTATTACGTATTATTATTAGGCGTGTTTTACTACGAAATCGCGTTTCATACATACTATTAGCTATAATTAGTTTTAAATCAACCATTATATAACTTCATTAATAAAAATTTCAAATTTGAATTCCAATTTCAAATTCACTTCCATACTAGCAAGGGAGACTTTTACTCATCCTAATGACAATAAAATCCCACCCTTAATTACAATTTATCTTCTTGTTTCTTTCCTTTTTCTCCTGGATTTAAACCCTTCCATTTTTGTTTAAAAATCCTAACTAATTTCTCCCCCAGCCGCAATATTTAATTGGGCTTCCATCATTTTCGTTACATGCTAAAAGAAACCCCAGGGCTCTCACGTGCACCAACCCAAAGCCCTACAAATAATTAAACCCAAGAGAACTAAACCTAGGGCAGCCCCTATCAGCCGCACAACTTTTCCCCTCCCTTATCTCTCTCACAACCAAACAAACCTATCTCTACATAAAGGAGAAACCTAACCCTAGACCCTGGGCTCTTCTCCAACCCAGCCACACACAAACCCCAGGAGATCTCTTCTCTCCTCCACTCTCAAAAACCAGCCTTCCACTCACTCTCATCTCTCTTTCACTCGCCTCAGACCCGCCGGCATCCACCTCACACAAATCGCCTGCAGCAACCCCCTGCTCCAACTGCCAGTCGTCGACAGTCACAGCCCGTGCACCCAAGCCCCAACTCCCCTTCCAATGTCAGACACTCCTCTCCAGCAACCTCTCCATGCACGCAACCCAATACCCAGCACCTCGCCTCCCACTCTCTTCGCTTTCCTCCTGGTAGCCACCCCTCATCCCGTCGAACCACCCTCTAGGCCGCCAGGGCTACCGGCAGCCTCCAGACGCCGACAGCCGCCCCTCCCCGTCTGCAGCAGACCGCCGACAGCCTCCAAACACTGACAGCTGCCCTTCCCTGCCTGCAGCAGACTGTCGACAGCCCTCCAGGTCTGCATGACCCTGCCGTACAGATCCCGAGGCACGTGTCACTGTTTGAGGACATACACGTCGTCGCTAACCCACCTTCGTTGCATCTCGATCTTTCTCTGTGTCACCGGTTAGTAGATCTATCCATACTATATTATAACCCATACCCTAGGTTAGAGAACATAATAAAACAGAACCAATAGACGTCATAAGAATCGTTTTAGTACTCCTAATATGTTGGAACGAATCTAACTCAGATGCATGTTTAATCAAACCAGAGAATCGATCGTACCTTAGCGTAGTGCTCGTCAAGACGAACCCAATGACACCAAGTTAATCGAAATCAGGCAAGTGTGCAAATTGTAATGATTTTTTTAAGTTTAATGTTTAAATTGTCTTTTTCACTTAAAGCTAAATAACAAGAAATTGACCTGTGAAATGACGTTCACAAAAAAATACCATGACGATCCATATTTAATATATGACACATTGACATAAAATATCGCATGTTTAAGATTTAAGAGTAGATAACGAAAAATACTTGATTGCAGCATGTTTAATAAACAACCAAGTAATTGCATCGTTAAATTTGTTTTAGAATGTTGTAATCCTCGAAAATGCTGAATTTGATATGATCATATGCTTCACGTCTTATGTGTACACGCGTTGCTAGAATGGACATTATTAGTACATCTTGATAATCTTGAATTCATGAATTCGTGCGCCTCAAAGGTGAAATCTTGAATTCGTGAACTCGTGCAAATCATTTAGGCTGGCTCGTGTTTCAGTACATCTTTTGGGTGGGGTTAGGGTTGAGTGGTCACTAAGCGTATGAAAGGATCTTCTCTTCAAGAGCACCACCTATACGGTGGGTTGGCGTCAATCACGATTATACCCCCGTGAGAAGAAGCGATTCACTCATCACATTTTAAAGGCGAGAACCCTATGCATGATAGAAAACATTGACACGGAACTTGAACTCATTATTGTTACTTCAGTTATACACTTAGAATTGCCATGTTAATAGTATTGTACTATCTGTAGAAATTCCATGTTCATCAGTGTTCATTTTAAATTCCTTAGAATTGCCGTGCTTAGAAGTACTTCAACTTATTTTAAAATTACCATGTTTATAACTATGCTACTGACATCTTGAATAATCTATATTGCCTCATAAATTGTTACTATTCGTACACATTGACTTGGGTCGTCTTACTTTTACTTGCCAGACCCTTGCTGCCATACATTCGTGTTTTTGGAATGTATGTCAGATCACGAGCCAGAGTATCGAGATGGCTTGTTCGAGATGCCTGACCCTGAGAGCCAGGAGTTTGCTGTTGACTCGGAGTCGCTCCATGTGGAGGACTAGAGGCTTGTGCTCTTGCTGCCTTATTTTAGTCTTGCTTTAGTACTTTTTAGGGTATACTGCTTGTTGTAGTTCCTTTGGCCATGCTGAGGCCTTGTCGTTTTATTTCATGTACGAACTCCATATTGTGGCTTTAAAATTATTTGAATGTTTATATTGTTCTGAATGCTTGCAAGAATTCTGCGCGGTTGTTGTCACAGACGCTTAATGAACTCGAGCTTCATCGCTCTAGTTCATGCAGACCTTAGTAACGTTCTTGCTTTCGTTGCTTTTGGGAAGCGAGGCGTTACAGGTTTTTGTGGTAGCCCATGCAAGTCGTGCATCTGTGAAAAATTCAGAACAATAAGAATGCTATCATTAGCCAAACATCTAGAATAATCGTGTAAATAAGATTAATTCGGGGTTTTCTTGTTTCAGAATGGCAGGAAGACGTAACACCCGACATGGACCCGGAGCTGCTGGAGGCGGAGATGATAACATCTGCCAGATGCTTGGAGTTATGAGAGACATGCTAGAGGTTCAACACCATCTGGTCCAGAAAGGCAGGCATGCTGCACCAGTTGCACCACCCCATCCCCACTTTGAGTCTGGGGCCAAGTGATTAAACGGGAGGACGCGCAAGGAAGCACGGCTTCCACTTCCAAGCGTAGGAGCGTCAATGCAATATAAATATAACCGGTGAGTACCGGGTCGGATCACATGGACAATTCATTTCACAATCACAATCTCAATTAGTTAAGGAAAGCTAAAAGGGTTGGAACAACCAACTAAACTAACAAGTGAGAGAAAAAATGGGTGACGACACTGTCAAGTCAATCCCTAGGCAGGTAAGGTGGATACCAAAATGAGGAGCAAGTCTAACAAGGAGAAGTGTGTGGGGGTAGGATGTCATTAGGGTTGTAAATTGAGAAATAACCCAATAACTCAATGATGTCCCTTTTGTGGACGCACCATCGGAAAATACTCTTTTGGAGGTGAAAATAAGTGTGAAATGTGATTCAATTGTGGATCCCTTTTGGGGTCACAATTGGAAGTGATAGCGGTCACGGGTTATGGTTCTATATGACTCAATGTCATCCCTTTTGGGGAAGCGTCATCGGGGATATCCTTTTGGGAGTTAAAACGATGGGAAAAGGGTATGGCTTAAGATTTAGGTTTCAAGGAAGTTAAGTTGATACTTCTTTTTGAGAAGATCAAACTCATCCTTTTGGGATGATCGGCTCTCTAATAAAATCTTTTGGGTTCGTATAAGAGAGTTAATTTAGAAACTTAAATCTACACAACACAAAAATTAATTAAATCCAAATGAACCAATACAAATCAATCTCATCAAACCCTAATTGATCCAATCCACACCCCATTGGCCCTAGTTCTTCATAATGAAAAGCAACTTGATAATCATAAATGAAGAGCAAATAGCATTCATCACAAACCAACAATCAAACAACTATTTAATGATTCTCACACTCATTCAATAATCATTCAAATATTCATAAAAATCAAGAGAAACCAATAGCTACAAGAGAGGGGAAAGAGATAACCAAATGAAGCCCTAAAAACCCAAACTTTCCCCTTCCTCGCTCCTTCTCCAAGCTCTCCTAGTCTCCAATGGCCTCCAAACCCTTGCCCTAGCTCTTGGGGAAGAAGAGGGGGTCTAAAACCCCCAAAATTCTGAAAAAAACGCAAAACAGCCCAGAGAAACCAAGAAAACGAAGCTGAACTCAAAAAAAAACGCAACATGCCTCCATTTAACCCAATACGGGCTTGCGGGTCGGGCGCACGGGCGCCCGACCCGCCCAAATTTGCATTTGCGTGTGCCTGGGCATTTTTTGGGGCGGGCCAGCCAGCTGGGCCGGCCCGCACGCGGGGGTGTGTGTGTTTTTTAATATTTTGTTTTTTCTTTAACAGCGGCCCGCTCCAAGAGCGGGCCGCTGCTTGTTTTTTATTAATACTTGCAGCGGCCGGCGAACTTTGAAGCGGGGAGGGCCTCTTGCGCCAGCGCCACGTGGCACCGCTTGGTTGCGCCACGTGGCGCTCACAGATTAAACCCCTAATTTCTCCTATTTTCTCTCCCATTTCTCCTCCAATTAATTCACCAAAAATATCCAGAAATCCCAGAAAAATCCCAAAAAATCCCAAAAAATTTCTAAGACTCTCAAGAGTACCTGAAAAATATAAGCAGGAGAAATTAGTCCATTTGATTATGAAATGAATATAATGACTATTATAACACAATATTAACTTCCAATAATCCTATAAAATAATACATCGCTCAATTAATTCTCAAATATTGACAATATTATCACAATAATACCAGGAGTGCATGAAAAATATCAGGAAGCCAATAACAACGATAAAATCCATATTTTGTGCCAAGAATGAGAGTAAGCTCCTAAAATGACATGAAGTGAAAATATACCCAAAAAGAGCAAGTTTAAGCCTAATCTTTAGCACAAAATGAGGGTAGCTAGGGGGTATAAATATACACTTTTTACTCTGAATCACCAAGCAGTTTCGAGAGATGCGTCTGAAGAGCTTATTCGAAAGAGAGGGCCCACTGGCGGCCGAGGAGTGGCGTCGTAGCACTGAGGACGACTTGGGTCTTGTCCGAGTCAATCCGAACGAGTGGGTGGAGCTAGCCAAGAAGCAGTTGACGTATAATGCCTGCAACTGGTGGGATGCTGAGGAGACCATACTGACCAAGCTGATTCCATGGGCTACCTTTTGTCAGAGGTTTGACACCCAATACTTTTCCAAGGCTGCGAAGAGAGAGATGCAGCAGCGCTTCATCAACTTAGTCCAGGACACCATGACTGTCGATGAGTATGAGGCCGAATTCACCATGCTTAGTCGCTTTGCCCCTACTCTATTGGCAGACCCTGAGGACTGTGCCCACCGCTTCCAGCAGGGCTTGGATCTGGACATACAAGGTTCGATGTCCTCGATCACTTTTACTACTCATGATCAAGTTCTGGTAGCAGCGAGGAAGCACGAGCTGATCGTGAATCAGAAGAAGGCGCGTCAGGCAGGTAAGCGCCCGATGGAGTTACAGAGGAGTGTACCTAGGCCCAGTGTTCGTCCAGTTTAGACTACTCAGTTCAAGAGGCCAGCTGCACCTGTCCCCAACCGAACTCAGCTGACTTGCCACTACTGCGACAAGCTTGGACATGTGAAGAAAGACTGTAGGAGGATGCTGAATCAGTGCTTAGTCTGTGGATCACCTGATCATACTGCAATGGACTACCCCTACGGTACTCGACCAGTATTTGTTGGAGCACCTGTACCTGCTCAGCGAATAGTACCTGCGCTTGGACAACGTGGACCACCTCTGGTCCCACAGAATCGACCCTTTCAGCAGGCCAACCAGCTGAAGCACCGGGCGTTCACCATGACAGTCGTAGAGGCTGAAGCTAAGGATGATGTGATCGTAGGTAATAGCTAGACTTAGTCTTTACTTTGTTTATACTTTCATGCTTGCTTAGTTAGATCACCATGCTTAACTTAGATATATTATATCTTAGGTGTCATCTTAGTTTCATCTCACCCGGCCTGGACCCTATTTGATTTTGGGGCTTCCATGTGCATCTTATCCCGAAAGTTCGTAGTTGAACATTCGATTCCCACTTACACTCTTCCCAAGTGTTGGAATATTACGACTGGGAATGGAGTAGTGAAGGTTGCATTGGGATGCAGACCATGTCCGTTGGTGATTAGTGGACATGAATTATATGCTGATTTCATTGTCCACGACCTACCCAACTTCGATGCTATTCTCGACATTAATTGGTTAGGAGCTTTCTATGCCACGATCGACTGTCACAGGAAGAAATTGGTATTCGAAATTTCTGACCACCCAGTGTTCGAGTTCGTCAGTGGAGGTCGTTTGCTTGTGCCTGCCAAGTTCTGAGCCCAGCCGAATAGATTGACTGTTGCACTATGATAGCTAAACCGGAGAAGCTTGAAGTAGTGAGAGATTTTGAAGACGTCTTCCCTGAAGACATTTCTGGATTGCCGCCTGATCGAGCGTTGGAGTTCGGCATTGATCTTATATCAGGGGCTCAACCGATTTCGAAGGTGCCCTACCGTATGGCTCCTGCAGAGCTGGAAGAGCTGAGGAAGCAGTTGGATAATATGTTGCAGAAAGGTTTCCTTCATCCCAGTGTATCTTCCTGGGGTGCACCTGTCTTGTTGGTGAAGAAGAAAGACGGATTGAGGAGAATGTGTATTGACTATCGAGAGCTGAACCAGATCATAGTGAAGAACAAGTATCTGTTGCCTCGTATTGACGATATCTTTGACCAGCTTGGTGGGTCGAGAGTATTTTCGAAGTTGGATCTCCGGAGCGAATACCATCAAGTGAAAGTCAAGAAGGAAGATATGCCCAAGACAGCTTTTCGGACCAAGTACGGGCATTATGAGTTTGTTGTCATGCCATTCGGTGTGACCAATGTTCCTGCTGTGTTCATAAATCTCATGAATCTTATCTTCTATGATTTTCTAGATAAGTTCGTGGTGATTTTCATAGATGATATCCTAGTGTACTCGAAGAGCGAAGAGGAGCATGCCGAGCATTTGAGGACGGTCTTGGAGACACTTTGACATCATAGCTTATATGTTAAGTTCAGTAAATGCAAATTCTGGCTGGACAGACTTGCATTCCTTGGGTATGTAGTATCAGGAGCTAGTATTTCAGTGGATTTGGAGAAGGTCAAAGCAGTCGGTGAATGGCCTATACCTCGCTCGGCATCAGACGTTATGCGTTTCCTTGGACTGGCGGGATATTATCGCAGATTCATCAAGGACTTTTCGAGGATAGCCGAGCCTATGACAAGATTGATGAGGAAGGATGTCAAGTTCAGTTGGTCAGATTCATGTGAGCAGGCCTTATGTGCTCTGAAGGAGAGACTGACTATAGCATCGGTCTTAGCTATTCCAGATAGAAGCGGAGGCTTCGAGATTTTCTGTAACGCATCAGGCAAAGGCCTAGGATGTGTTCTACATCAGCACAAACATGTGGTCACATATGCTTTGTGAAAGTTGAAAGTTCATGAGAAGAACTATCTGACCCACAATTTGGAACTAGCCACTGTCGTCTTTGCATTGAATATCTGGCGACATTTCTTACTGAGTGAGAAAGTGAAAATTTTCACTGATCACAAAAGTTTGAAATACATATTCACTCAGAAGGAGCTGAATATGAGACATCGTAGATGGTTGGAGTTGATGGCTGGCTATGACATCGACCTACAGTATCATCCGAGGAAGGTGGATGTCGCACTTGATGCTTTGAGTCGACTACCTGAGGTGATGATTCTTACATCTCAGTGAAAGTTACAACAGGACCTGCGAGAATTGAATGTGAAGATGTCCTAATGGGAGTCACTTCATTGTTGATGAGCATGCAGATTCAGTCGATGATTGTGATCGAATCAAGACTGCTCAAGCTAGAGATGTTAAGTTGCAGAAGATCAGAGAGCAGGTTGAGGCAGGACTCTGGATTGATTTTCTTATTCATGAGGATGGGTCCCTGAGATATGGCAGTAGGGTCTGCGTACCTACAGGAGATATCAGAGAGGAATTGATGAATGAGGCTCACAGCTCAAATTATTCTATTCATCCTGGAGGTATGAAGATGTACAAGAATCTTTGTCAGAATTTCTGGTGGCATAGGATGAAGAGAAGCGTGGCACGGAGCATTGCTAAGTGTCTAGTATGTCAGGAAGTGAAGGCTGAACATCATCGCACTGCTGGACTGCTACAACCTCTGCCGATTCCGGAGTGGAAGTGGCAGCACATCACGATTGCACTAAGAAGAAAGACGCAATCTGGGTCATCATCGATCGATTGACCAAGTCTGTGCACTTCATATCGTTTCGAGTGGGACAATCCATGGAGATACTGGCAAGGAAGTATATGGAGGTAATGACCTAACTCATCCCTTTATAATTTCTTTCTAGTACAAGTTGTGATGTGAATTATGTCGTGTAGGAGATCGTACGCTTGCATGGAGTCCCTATGAGCATTGTATCAGATCGAGATACAAGGTTCACGTCTCAGTTCTGGAAGAGTCTTCAGACCAATCTGGATACCAATCTGAAGTTCAGCACTGCGTATTACCCACAGACGGATGGCCAGTCAGAGCAGACCATTCAGATGTTAGAGGATATGCTGAGAGCCTGCATGCTGGATTTCAAGGGCTCATGGGAGGATCATCTGTATCTGGTAGAATTCTCCTACAACAATAGCTATCAGGCGAGCATTGGCATGGTGCCATTTGCTGCTCTCTACAGGAGGAAATGTCGATCGCCACTGAATTGGGAAGACATAGGTGATAGAGAGCTATTGGTACCGGAGATGATATTCGAAGCGGTAGATGTTGTGCGAGATATCAGAGTCAAGCTTTGGATCACTCAGGACCATTATAAGCATTGGGCGGATGCTAAACTGCGCGCTCTAGAATTTCATCCGGGAGATCATGTGTTCCTGAAGATCTCCCCGAATCGAGGAGTGATCCGCTTTGGTAAGCAAGGCAAGCTTAGTCCGAGATATATATGACCCTTTGATGTGCTAGAGCGAGTTGGAGAGGTAGCTTATCGTCTAGCACTGCCGCATTCATTGTACATGATGGTTTCCATGTATCTCAGCTCTGTCGTTACATCAGTGACCCGTCATATGCTATCGATTACTCAGAGATTACAGTTCGGTCGTACCTGACATATGGGCAACAACCGGTGCAGATCTTAGACCGACGTCAAAAGACGCTCAGGAACAAGGTCGTCAAGCTCGTGAGAGTGATGTGGCGTCACGACTCGCCTGGAGAATCCACCTGGGAGTGAGAAGAAGAAATGTGAGAGCGTTATCATTATTTATTCCCTGCTCCCTAGTTGTTAAGAATTCCGAGGACGAATTTGTTCTTAAGGTGGGTAGAATGTAACGACCGATATTTTATAATACATATTTTGCACGTATTTATATTGTCTTGTGATTTTCGTATCTGTAATTAAATATGTATCCGTATTACATATAATTAGGCGTATTTTACTACGTAATCGTGTTTCATACATATGTGTCACGTCCCGCTTTCTAAAAATATGGAGGCGAAGCGTGAGAAGGTCTGCTCAGACTTGAAGCTACAAAGCCGCAAGTCCGATAAGCGTCAATTTACACAAAGTAGCAGGTCCCTGTAATGTGACTCGGAAACAACAATAACAATAATAGAAAAGAGGCAAATAATAAAATTATTCATCTCAGAGTCCAGATATAAATTCAACAACCAGAAATGCCACCATGCAAACAAAAAGAGTCTAAGAGATATGGCCCAGCATGGCCAACAAGATAACTAACAACAACGGTGCTACTCACCGACAACAACAACAACAACTAAAGGTAGAACTGTGAAGGAACACTAGGACTGGTCACCGGTGTCCTCGTACTCAACGTCAGCAACGGGATCGGGCACGAACTCCACGAACTCGTCACCCTCAACAGCAAGCTCTGGCTCAGCAACTAACATGCGACACCCAAAGAGAAGGGGCACATGTCAGCAAGTCTACAAGACTTGTGCAAGGAAACAAAAGAAAGGTGGAAACAACCTAGCAGTTCTAGAGTATGTTATAACATGATATATTATGCAATGAGAACAACAAGTACAGTAACAGCAGTTTATGGCATGGCATGATTATAGCATGGCAAGTAAACATGGCATGTAAACCATTTAACATTTGCAAGGACAAGTACAAGAATTGTAAGCACGTCGTGCACAGAGATTCCGTCCTTTGGCTAGAGTGGCTGTACGGGCCAACTCTTACGCTCAAGTGACCATTTATCCCTACCCCTCCACGTGTGTCGAGCCATGGCATTACCCCCGAACACGTAATGCTCGCTTCTGGATCACGAGCCAGGAAGTGTTTTTAACACGTATGGCGTAGGGTTATGCCCGCATAACGGGTGCCTAGCCGGTAACACAGAAACACGGATTTGTACAAGTATTTGTAGCATGTGCTACGATGCAACATGTAAGCATGATATGTAAAATGGATGTACATGACAATTATTCGAAATGCAATTGCGTACTGTTAAAGAAAATTAAACATGACATGCAAATGTATGACATGTCATGACAAGGGAAATTCTAGCTTCGTTGTCAAGCTAGAATTTGAATTTGCGCCTAGACCATCATCATTTCACGGTCTAGTCTCTTTCACGCTAAAACATGGTAATGGCCTAAAAACATGGCCTAAAGCAAGGTTGGCAAGTTTCACTTTCCTGATACCGAAGTTGTTGTTCGACGAGAGTCTCGAGATCGGTATCCTACGGAAATTGGGTTCGCTGTTATGGCAAAATAGAAATTAGATTTGAGAGTTCTAAACCGGTTTGTATTGGAATCCTATAATGTCTAGTAATCCGTTTTTATTAGGTTTTTCTAAATTACGGTGAGGGTTATGGGGAGATTAAAGGTAGATCTACTAACCGTATTTGTAGCGGAAGAACGACGATCACGATGCCTATGAACTGCAGGTAGAAGAAGATTTCGACGATCTCCGGGTTGCCGTCGCCAAACCGAGCTTAGCATGACAATGGAAGAGCGATCCGAGGGAGAAGTTGCGGCTGAAAGGATCTCCTGCGGCTGATCTAAAATGGATCTGGAGAATGGGGAATATCGGGCAAATCTGGAGCAAAAGAGGATTTTGGGGTTTTTTGGAGATCGGCCGGCGGCTCGCGGGGTGATCGCCGGTGCAACGGAGGGTGAGAGGAGGCTCGGGAGGAGGAAGGAATGCAAGAGGAAGATCGGGGGATGATTGGTGAAAAGATCAGCTAGGAGAAGTGAAGAAAGAATAAGAAACACATAGGGTTTAAATAGAAAGAATAGGCGGTGGCTACGACTTAACCTAGGGTTACTGGGCAAACTAATCGGTCAGTGAAGAGTGGTCAACCGACTAGTTTGGGATCTAGTCGGTCGGTCGTCCAACTGACACCGACTAAAATCAAACAGTGAACAGTGTCTGTACAGGGAAGGCAGATTTAGTCGGTCTGTGAAGGCCCGTCGACCGACTGGTTTGGGATCTAGTCGGTCGGTGAACGTTCATGAACCGACTAAAGGTCGAATAAGATAGATAATGAGTACTGACAGTTAGTCGGTCTGAGAAGAAACTCCAACCGACTAGTTTCTCAACTAGTCGGTCGATAGTTGTTCTTTGACCGACTAACTGTAAACAGTAACTCAGCCGACAAAAAGGCACTCTGTACAAGTCGGTCTGAGAACAAGTCTTGACCGACTAGTTTCACAACTAGTCGGTCGATGAATGTGCTTAGACCGACTAATTGTAAACAGTAACTCAGTCAAAATTCACTGAGAAGAACTAGCCGGTCTGTGAAGTGTTGCCGACCGACTAGATTGCAATCTAGTCGGTTGGCTCTCCTTCATGAACCAACTAAGATGCACGAAAAGTGCCGAAACGACGCGCGAAGCTTCGGGAAGATTCCTATGGCCTCTAGGATCGCTCTAGCTCTAGGATAAGGACGCTATGAAGCTCAACATAAGAACGTCAGACAGGAAAAAGCACACAAGAAGAGAACACCCAATATTATTCATATAATAGTCATTACAAAAACCGGTCGTTACAATATGTATTAGCTATAATTACTTTTAAATCAACCATTATATAACTTCATTAATAAAAATTTCAAATTTGAATTCCAATTTCAAATTCACTTGCATATTAGCAAGGGAGACTTTTACTCATCCTAATGACAAAAAAATCCCACCATTAATTACAATTTATCTTCTTGTTTCTTTCCTTTTTCTCCTAGATTTAAACCCTTCTACTTTTTTTAAAACCCCTAACTAATTTCTCCCCCAGCCGTAATATTTCATTGGGCTTCCATCATTTTCGTTACATGCTAAAAGAAACCCCAGGGCTCTCACGTGCACCAACCCAAAGCCCTACAAATAATTAAACCCAAGAGAACTAAACCTAGGGCAGCCCCTATCAGCCGCACAACTTTTCCCCTCCCCTATCTCTCTCCCCCAACCAAACAAACCTGTCTCCACACAAAGGAGAAACATAACCCTAGACCATATGATCTTCTCTAACCCCAGGAGATCTCTTCTCTCCTCCACTCTCAAAAACCAGCCTCCCTCTCACTCTCATCTCTCTCTCTCACTTGCCTCAGACCCGCCGACAACCACCTCACATAAACCGCCTGCAGCAAAACTCCGCTCCAACTGCCAGCCGCCGGCAGTCCCAGCCCGCGCGCCCAAGCCCCAACTCCCCTTCCGACGTCTGACACTCCTCTTCGACGACCTCTCCACACGTGTAACCCAGTCCCTAGTGCCTCGCCTCTCCCCCTCTCTTTGCTTTCCTCCCGGCAGCCACCCCTCATCCCGCTGAACCACCCTCCAGGCCGCCAGGACCGTCGACAACCTTCAGACGGTGACAGCAGCCCCTCCCCGCATGCAGCAGACCGTCAACATCCTCCAAACACCGACAGACGCCCTTCCCCGCCTGCAGCAGATTGCCGACAGCCCTCCGGTCTGCGCCACCCTGTCGCACAGATCCCCGAGGCACGTGTCGTTATTTGAGGATGTATGCATCGTCGCTACCCCCCCTTCGCCATGTCTCGACCTTTCTCTGCGTCACCGGTTAGTAGATCTATCCATACTATATTATAACACACACTCTAGATTAGAGAACATAATAAAACAGAACCAATAGACGTCGTAAGAATCGTTTTAGTACTCCTAATATGTTGGAACGAATCTAACTCAGATGCATGTTTAATCAAACCAGAGAACCGATCGTACTGTAGCGTAGTGCTCGTCAAGACGAACCCAACACACCAAGTTCATCGAAATCAGGCAAGTGTGTGAATTGTTATGAATTTTTGAAGTTTAATGTTTAAATTGTCTTTTTCACTTAAAGCTAAATAACAAGAAATTGACCCGTGAAATGACGTTCACAAAAAAAATACCATGACGATCCATATTTAATATGTGACACATTGACATAAAATATCGCATGTTTAAGATTTAAGAGTAGATAACGAAAAATACTTGATTGTAGCATGTTTAATAAATAACCAAGTAATTGCATCGTTAAATTTGTTTTAGAATGTTGTAATCCTTGAAAATGCTAAATTTGATATGTTCATATGCTTCACATCTTACTTGTACACGCATTGTTAGAATGGACATTAGTAGAACATCTTGATAATCTTGAATTCGTGAATTCGTGCGCCTCAAAGGTGAAATCTTGAATTCGTGAACTCGTGCAAATCGTTTAGGCTGGCTCGTGTTTCAGCACATCTTTTGGGTGGGGTTAGGGTTGAGCGGCCACTAAGCGTATGAAAGAATCTTCTCTTCAAGAGCACCACCTATACGGTGGGTTGGCGTCAATCACGATTATACCCCCGTGAGAAGAAGTAATTCACTCATCACGTCTTAAAGGAGAGAACCCTATGCATGATAGAAAACATTGACACGGAACTTGAACTCATTATTGCTACTTCAGTTGTACACTTAGAATTGCCATGTTAATAGTATTGTACTAATTGTAAAAATGCCATGTTCATCAGTGTTCGTTTTAAATTCCTTAGAACTGACGTGCTTAGAAGTACTTCAACTTATTTTAAAATTACCATGTTTATAACTATGCTGCTGACATCTTGTATAATCTGTTATTGCCTCATAAATTGTTACTATTCATACACCTTTGCCTTGGGTCGTCGTACTTTTACTTGCCAAACCCTTGCTGACATACATTCGTGTTTTTGGAATGTATGTCAGGTCACGAGCCAGAGTACTGTAACGACTGGTTTTTCTATATTAGTGTTATCGATATATATATATGTCTTGGTGGATTTTCTCCTTGCGTGTGATTTCCGTCTCCGTAGCTTTCACTTTCGTTCGTTTCGTTGTGATTTCCTAGCTTCTTCCTTAGATCGTTGAGCTTGGAGTAAGTCACACATGACGAGCTTCATATCGCTCATATCTTAGAGGTAGGTTGATCTTAGAAGCCGTAGGAATCTTCCCGAAGCTTCGCGCTTCAATTCGGCACTTTCCGTACACGTTAGTTGGTTCAAGAAGGAGAACCAACCGACTAGATTCCAATCTAGTCGGTCAGGAACTCTTCTCAAACCGACTAGTTCATTGAATCAATTATTCAGGAGTTACTGTTTATCGTTAGTCGGTCTAAGAATATTTGTCGATCGACTAGATGAGAAACTAGTCGGTCAGCAATCGTTCTTTAACCGACTAGCTCTATGATCATTTTTGATACCAAGTACTATTCATTCTTAGTCGGTCTTAGAACGTTCGTCGACCGACTAGATGAGAAACTAGTCGGTCAGTAGTTGTTCTTTGACCGACTAAATCTAATCCTATTTTTCATCAGGAGTTATTGTTTACACTTAGTCGGTCTGCTTTGGTCAACCGACCGACTAGTTCCCAAACTAGTCGGTCAGTGGTTGCTCTTTGACCGACTAATCAGTGTCGAAACCCTAATTTCTGGGCAGCCGCCGGATTCTTCCTATAAATAGACCCGATCACTTTCACTTTCTTTCTTTTCTCCTGAGCCATTGTCTTCCCCAAATCCTTCTCCATCTTCCCCAAACCCTTCCTCCTTCATCTCAAGCCTATCTCCACCATCCCAAGCTCCATCTCACCTCCATTGGCTAAGCTTCAATCTCCTCTTCAAAACCCCACTTAATCCATTTTTCTCCAGATTTTACCCGTCATTTCAGATCTGAGCCGTGGTTCCTGGATCGTTCATCCGTTGCCGTGGTTGCTCGGCGTCGATCTTCCGCTTCTATACGGTAGTGTTCGATCCTTTAATGTTTTCACAACCCACATTGATATTGTGAAACCCTAATAAAAATGGTTATTAGACATCATAGGATTCAATTAAGAAACCGGTTCTAGATATCTTTTCTAATGTTGTTTCTCTATAGCAGTGGTCCATTCACCGTAGATAACATTTGTGTGACGTGCTTGTCGACCGTCCTCGTCGGTATCAGGCAAGTGAAACTTGCATCTCTTGATTTGGGCCATGTCTTAGGCCATTACCTTGCTTTAGCGTAAAAGAGACTATACGGTGAAAGGATAGCCGTCTGGACGCCATTGACCTCGCTTGACAACGAAGCTTGGTCCGTCACCTTCATCATGCTTGTATGTCACGTTTAATTTCACTTAACGGTACGCGAATTAACTGTTCATGTCATCCATGCATCTTTAACTGCCACGTTTAATTTAAATTAACGGTACGTGAATATCTGTTCATGTCATTGCATTTTGCCTGTCATGTTTAAATTCAATTAACGGTGCGCGAATATCTGCTCATGTCATTGCATGCTTGAACACTCATCGTGATTGCGTAGCATCGCTACATACTAGTGCTACTTGTTCCGGCTAGGCACCCGTTTTGCGGGCACAACCCTAGGCCAATTACAAATCTGGCTCGTGGTCCAGAAAACGAGCTCAATACAGCCTGCGGGCAATAGGGCACTCGCCTATGTGTGAGTGATCCCTTGTACTTGAATACAGCCTGCGGGAAATAGGGTGCTCACCTGTGTGTGAGTGATCCCTTGTACTTGAATATAGCCTGCGGGCAATAGGGCACTCACCTGTGTGTGAGTGATCCCTTGTACTTGAATACAGCCTGCGGGCAATAGGGCACTCGCCTGTGTGTGAGTCATCCCTTGTACTTGAATACAGCCTGCGGGCAATAGGGCACTCGCCTGTGTGTGAGTGATCCCTTGTACTTGAATACAGCCTGCGGGCAATAGGGCACTCACCTGTGTGTGAGTGATCCCTTGTACTTGAATACAGCATGCGGGCTATAGGGCACTCACCTGTGTGTGAGTGATCCCTTTTACTTGAATACAGCCTGCGGGCAATAGGGCGCTCACATGTGTGTGGGTGATCCCTTGTACTTGTTACTTGACAATACATGTCACACCTACCACTTGTTACTTGCTAATTGTACTTTACTTATTACTTCCATACGATACTTGCCATGCCATGCACCATACTATAACTGCTAGGTTTTTAGTTTACCTTTCTTTCAGTTTCCTTGCACAAGTCTTTCGACTTGCTGACATGTGCCCCTTTTCTCTTTTGGGTGACACATGTTAGATCCCGAGCCTGAGTTTGTCGCTGAGGACTTAGTGTTTGCTGGCGCTGAGCCAATGGTTGCCGAGGAGGAGTTTGTGGTCATTGGTGACCAGTCTTAGAGGCCGCTTGTGTTCTCTTCCTTTGTTTACTCTTGCTGTTAGTTATCGGTGCGTGGCACCGTTGCTTATATATTGTACCTTGTTGGCCATGTTTGGGCCTTAGCTTTTCCTTTTGAGCCTGGTGGCTTTTCTGTGATATTGTAATTTATTTTATGGATATTTTGAGATTTAATAAATTGCTTATTGTCTCACTTCATTATTATTATCGTTGTCTCGTATTGCGTTGCAAGGACCTGCCAGATTATTGTTGATTGACGCTTATCGGGCTTGGAGCCTTGCAGCTTCAAGTCTGAGCAGACTTTCTCACGTCTCGCCTCCACATTTTTGGGAAGCGGGGCGTGACAGGTTTTATTGGTGGCCCATGCAGGTCCATTTGCAAATGCGAACTATCGGAACAACGATAATAAGTATAGAATGTCCATTAAATAAATTAGAACATCCAAATTATAAGCCCGGAGTCTGGGTTTTAGCGTTACTATGTCTTAGGTGGCTAGTAGACGTGTTAGAGCACATGTCCCAGCTTGATAGGAAATCCATTAGGTCAGGACTATAGTGAGACTTAGTTAGAAGTTTGTGCTTGCTAGTTAGAGGCCCCTGATTGTTTGTTAGACTCCATGCTAGTGATTGATATGATAGTCTTAAGAGTTACTTTAGTTGTTCCTGTCTAGCTCTGACCATGATAGATTCCTAGGATTTCTTTAGCCGTTTGCTTAGGTTCATCGATTTCGGGCCCGACAGAACATGATCTCGATTCTCTTAGAACCTTCCCTGAGGCCTCTAATATACTCTAGCCATTAGGAAGCCTTAGTGTTAAGTTTTTCTTCGCCTTTAGTCAACCGATGATTAGGACCCTCTGATTCAATCTTTTCCTGGTCACTACACTTCGGTGTTACTGACCGTAGGTTTTTGTCGTAGTTTTCTTGAATCGTAATTTAGGTGCATGCCTCACACAACCACATTCATTGCCCTCGATTCATGATCCCCTCCTTACTATTATCGTTGACCCTTCAAATCTTTCTCGTTGCAAATCTTGATTCTTCCAAAGCCGTTTTCAAATTTTCCTTATTAAAAGTTTCCACTCGATTTAAATTTTGTTTTAAACCTTCTTTCAGTATATTTCCATTACTTCCGTTTGAGCTAAAAGTCATTCTTAGATTTTGAAGACTATTTGGTCGTAATTTTAAATTACTATCTCGAACTATTTTTCTAACATATATCGTCTGCACTTGATTTTAAACTTTAGTACTATTTCGATAATTCGATATACCACCTTTTCTAATATTGCGAAATTCATTTTAGCAATTTACCATACGTACTTTAAAGTACTTCTTT
This sequence comes from Scilla litardierei, assembly GCA_030789695.1. NCBI lineage: Eukaryota > Viridiplantae > Streptophyta > Magnoliopsida > Asparagales > Asparagaceae > Scilla > Scilla litardierei. The sequence goes on along the minus strand of CM061139.1, from coordinate 100,013,273 downwards.
CATGATAAATAGAACTCCAATTAATTTATGAATATATACTAATTATAAGTTGTCATACCCGTACTTCAAAGTCTTTATACCAACCCGTTCTTGTGGCAAATCCTTGTTTCCCCTAAAAGTATTTTCGATGTTCCTCTTTCGCTAAGTTTAAATTTGTTCGAAAACTTTTAATATATATATTAGATTTCATACTCTTTCGCGACTTAAATTTATTTGTTCTTTTCTAAACATTGAAACTTCTGTCGAGATTTTTGATTATTAGTTTATAATATTTTCCAGCCTATATTTTCATATCGATATAAATGTCTTGCCCCTTTTCATGGACCAATTTTATTCTGAACCGTACTTCTGTTTTTCCTAACCTGAATTATAATTTTCTTTTCTTACTTATGCCATTAAAACTTATTCTAATACCGCATCGTGTTTGCTTCTTATATACCTTTCAAGTCACATGGGACTTCAGCTTTCAGCAAGTCGATTTTATGCTCAATGTTTTCCCTAGTTCAGATTTTCGTAAAATTACTTTTCGAAACCATTTCCAGATTTAGACCTCCAAAATTCGGTTTTAAAGCTTATTACCAACTTAATAATTCTATATATGTATATATTCTCCCACTTACTTCCATACTACTAAGATGTTATTACCTTTACATTCATCATACGAATTTCTAAAAAGGATTTCTAAAATAGAACTACAATTATTTTTATATATCAGTACTATGTTCGTTGTGCTCGTGCGTTAAGACCCTTGTATAAATCAGTTTCTGCTGGCGAACCCGGATTCTCTAAAAAGTACTTTCAATCCGGTTTATTGGAATTTCTCTTTAGTTTTAAGACTTGAAAGAACATTTGGCATGAGCATAAACCCTCTACACTATATTTGATCTGATTTCATTCCTTGAACCTCGAAACTTTTTCCCAAAAATTTTAAACTACTGCCGCATAACATTTGCTAACCTACGCCCTATATGTTCGTGTAAATGATTTACTTTTACTCGTGATAGCTTTATATAAGCTAAATAAACCATTTCCTCTTATTATATATATTCGACTCAAACTTATTTCGAACACCTCATTTTATCGACCGGTTTCGTACTCTTCATTTTAACTTATATCTTTTACACACTGTTTTCCATGTATCCTAATGGAGCATCATTACATCGTTACACGGCCGTTCTCATGCTTTTCGATCATTCTATTCGTTACGCTTTTGATTTCAGTTTCTTTCCTTTTGTCTAGCCAATAAAGCTTGTCGTCGCCCGTGTCAACCTTAGTATAGTTTGGTGGGCCCCATTAGTGTAATTTGATGTGTCGTCGTAGTGTATTAAATTCCATGATGCATATGAAGTTGTTTGTGGTTGGTATTGGTATGTTGTGTGTAGGTAGTTATGTATTAGCTGCATGAGTATAAGTGTGATATACATATGATAGTAGGATTATAATTGTTTGATTGGTATTACTTGTTTTTATGAGATGTCGTATGCGTGTATACCATGAGGTATACCCGACTACAGCATATCTTAACTAATGGATGAAGTAAGTGTATTGATGTGCCAATTATAGATGGATGGATATGGTATGAATATATGATACATGTATGTGACCATACGATGACAACATTTATTAGGGAGAGTATTGTAATTATAGGTGTGCTGATGTTTGTAATAATATCAAGGTATATGAAGTGATTGAAATATGTGATATTACCTGATTAGATATTAAGGGTGTTTGACATTTTGATATGTATATGGTTATGTTGGTAGACGTGTATGCATTAGATAGTATTGGTATATGTATGGATGCTGTGTTATGTATATGGAATTATTCTGCTATGATTTTGAGTCTCACTCAAGCTTGAGTGGGTATACTCTATGTACGTTGGTGTATTTGTATGTGGTTGGTGTATAGTGATGGATGATGTATGTATAATGTTTGGATTGTTTGTGTCCGGTTGTGTTACGCACATGATTGTGGGTCACTAAACCAGTATATAGTTATAGGTGTTGGTCTTGTGGTATAGTTATTTATTAGGGGGCTTGCCTGCGTGAATATATATATGTACTAGCTAAAACTAAGCGTGTCGATGTACTGAGTTTATAATCGTATGATTGGTAAATATGAATGAAATGTTAGCGTGTGTGGGTGTGCACCATGCACGGGTAAGTATGTGCTTAGTTATAAGTTTTGGTGACTATAATATGTGTGGCGTGTCGTGGGTATAATTATAGGGCCGTATGTGATGTGAAGTTATAGTGAAATATTTGCATGTATTGGAATGGCTATAAATTGTGAAATTATAATGATGGTGGAAGTATATTAAATATAATAACTTGAGTTTAGATGGTGTGGTGTGATTACATGTGTTGACGTGTTTGGTATTGGATGTATACTAGGAGATATATGGAGTAGTGTATTCTTATTGCCTTGTTCATAGGTAGCTACCTAACGTAGAGTGTTACGATGGTATTTACTAGTGTGAACTATTTAATTGGTCGTGAGTATATGGACTAATGTTTGGTGCTAGGTAAGTAATAGCTATATAAGGGATGTATGTATATATATGATTGAGATACATGTATGAGTATGAATGGCTATGATAGGTATAAGTGTATGATGTGAGTGAATATATATATATATATATATATATGTATACATGTTGGTAGTGTTAATGTTTGATTACCTAGTGCGAATATAAGCACTTGTAATAACTATACCTGATTGAATGTGATATGATTGGGGTAGTTACTAGAGCGACTAGATATGTTAGAAAGTCCGAGGACGGACTTTATTCTAAGGTGGGTAGGATGTAACGACTGGTTTTTCTATATTAGTGTTATCGATATATATATATATATGTCTTGGTGGATTTTCTCCTTGCGTGTGATTTCCGTCTCCGTAGCTTTCACTTTCGTTCGTTTCGTTGTGATTTCCTAGCTTCTTCCTTAGATCGTTGAGCTTGGAGTAAGTCACTCATGACGAGCTTCATATCGCTCATATCTTAGAGGTAGGTTGATCTTAGAAGCCGTAGGAATCTTCCCGAAGCTTCGCGCTTCAATTCGGCACTTTCCGTACACGTTAGTTGGTTCAAGAAGGAGAACCAACCGACTAGATTCCAATCTAGTGGGTCATGAACTCTTCTCAAACCGACTAGTTCATTGAATCAATTATTCAGGAGTTATGTTTATCGTTAGTCGGTCTAAGAACATTTGTCGACCGACTAGATGAGAAACTAGTCGGTCAGCAATCGTTCTTTAACCGACTAGCTCTATGATCATTTTTGATACCAAGTACTATTCATTCTTAGTCGGTCTTAGAACGTTCGTCGACCGACTAGATGAGAAACTAGTCGGTCAGTAGTTGTTCTTTGACCGACTAAATCTAATCCTATTTTTCGTCAGGAGTTACGGTTTACACTTAGTCGGTCTGCGTTGGTCAACCGACCGACTAGTTCCCAAACTAGTCGGTCAGTGGTTGCTCTTTGACCGACTAATCAGTGTCGAAACCCTAATTTCTGGGCAGCCGCCGGATTCTTCCTATAAATAGACCCGATCACTTTCACTTTCTTTCTTTTCTCCTGAGCCATTGTCTTCCCCAAATCCTTCTCCATCTTCCCCAAACCCTTCCTCCTTCATCTCAAGCCTATCTCCACCATCCCAAGCTCCATCTCACCTCCTTTGGCCAAGCTTCAATCTCCTCTTCAAAACCCCCCTTAATCCATTTTTCTCCAGATTTTCCCCGTCATTTCAGATCTGAGCCGTGGTTCCTGGATCGTTCATCCGTTGCCGTGGTTGCTCGGCGTCGATCTTCCGCTTCTATACAGTAGTGTTCGATCCTTTAATGTTTTCACAACCCACATTGATATTGTGAAACCCTAATAAAAATGGTTATTAGACATCATAGGATTCAATTAAGAAACCGGTTCTAGATATCTTTTCTAATGTTGTTTCTCTATAGCAGTGGTCCATTCACCGTAGATAACATTTGTGTGACGTGCTTGTCGACCGTCCTCGTCGGTATCAGGCAAGTGATACTTGCATCTCTTGATTTGGGCCATATCTTAGGCCATTACCTTACTTTAGCGTAAAAGAGACTAGACGGTGAAAGGATAGCCGTCTGGACGCCATTGACCTCACTTGACAACGAAGCTTGGTCAATCACCTTCATCATGCTTGTATGTCACGTTTAATTTCACTTAACGGTACGCGAATTAACTGTTCATGTCATCCAAGCATCTTTAACTGCCACGTTTAATTTAAATTAACGGTACGTGAATATCTGTTCATGTCATTGCATTTTGCCTGTCATGTTTAAATTCAATTAACGGTGCGCGAATATCTGCTCATGTCATTGCATGCTTGAACACTCATCGTGATTGCGTAGCATCGCTACATACTAGTGCTACTTGTTCCGGCTAGGCACCCGTTTTGTGGGCACAACCCTAGGCCAATTACAAATCTGGCTCGTGGTCCAGAAAGCGAGCTCAATACAGCCTGCGGGCAATAGGGCACTCGCCTGTGTGTGAGTGATCCCTTGTACTTGAATACATCCTGCGGGTAAAAGAGCACTCACCTGTGTGTGAGTGATCCCTTGTACTTGAATACAGCCCGTGGGCAATAGGGCATTCACCTGTGTGTGAGTGATCCCTTGTACTTGAATACAGCCTACGGGCAATAGGGCACTCACCTGTGTGTGAGTGATCCCTTGTACTTGAATACAGCCTACGGGCAATAGGACACTCGCCTGTGTGTGAGTGATCCCTTGTACTTGAATACAGCCTGCGGGCAATAGGGCACTCCCCTGTGTGTGAGTGATCCCTTGTACTTGAATACAGCCTGCGGGCAATAGGGCACTCACCTGTGTGTGAGTGATCCCTTGTACTTGAATACAGCCTGCGGGCAATAGGGCACTCATCTGTGTGTGAGTGATCCCTTGTACTTGAATACAGCCTGCGGGCAATAGGGCGCTCACATGTGTGTGGGTGATCCCTTGTACTTGTTACTTGACAATACATGTCACACCTACCACTTGTTACTTGCTAATTGTACTTTACTTGTTACTTCCATACGTTACTTGCCATGCCATGCACCATACTATAACTGCTAGGTTGTTAGTTTACCTTTCTTTCAGTTTCCTTGCACAAGTCTTTCGACTTGCTGACATGTGCCCCTTTTCTCTTTTGGGTGACACATGTTAGATCCCGAGCCTGAGTTTGTCGCTGAGGACGTAGTGTTTGCTGGCGCTGAGCCAATGGTTGCCGAGGAGGAGTTTGTGGTCATTGGTGACCAGTCTTAGAGGCCGCTTGTGTTCTCTTCCTTTGTTTAGGCTTGCTGTTAGTTGTCGGTGCGTGGCACCGTTGCTTGTATGTTGTACCTTGTTGGCCATGTTTGGGCCTTAGCTTTTCCTTTTGAGCCTGGTGGCTTTTCTGTGATATTGTAATTTATTTTATGGATATTCTGAGATTTAATAAATTGCTTATTGTCTCACTTCATTATTATTATCGTTGTCTCGTATTGCGTTGCAAGGACCTGCCAGATTATTGTTGATTGACGCTTATCGGGCTTAGAGCCTTGCAGCTTCAAGTCTGAGCGGACCTTCTCACGTCTCGCCTCCACATTTTTGGGAAGCGGGGCGGGACAAGTACCAGGAGGGCTTGTTTGAGACGCCTGACCCAGAGAGCCAGGAGTTTGTTGTTGACTCAGAGTCGCTCCCTGTGGAGGATTAGAGGCTTGTGCTGTTGCTGCCTTCTTTTAGTCTTGCTTTAGTACTTTGTTTTAGGGTATGCTGCTTGTTGTAGTTCCTTTGGCCATGCTGAGGCCTTGTCGTTTTATTTCATGTACGAACTCCAGATGTGGCTTTAAAATTATATGAATGTTTTTATTGTTCTGAATGCATGCAAGAATGCATACAAGAATTCTGCGCGGTTGTTGTCACAGACGCTTAATGAACTCGAGCTTCATCGCACTAGTTCTTGCGAACCTTAGTAACGTTCTTGCTTCCGTTGCTTTTGGGAAGCAGGGCGTTACAATTGGCATTTCTATACTCTTCTAATGTGAGTTCATGTTTTTCTAAGGTAGATTCTAGGTTGTTAATTTCATCTTGCATATCATTAATAGTACATTGTTGCCTCTCAATTTCAACTTGCATTTCTTTACAAATATTCAGAAGTTCAATTCTTTTAGTGCAAGTTTTTATGTCAACATGCTTTCCCATTAGGCAAAGGGAGGAATGAGTAGCCTCCTCTTGATTCTCATCCTCGCTATCGTCATCACATGTTACTGCTAAAGATTTTTCTTTCTTCTCCGCAGTGTTGTTCTTTGATTGTGGGCAATGTTTCATTAAGTGTCCTTGCTCCCTGCATTTAAAACAAATAACTTTACTCTTAGTAGAATTCTTGCTAATATTCTTAGGAACAAAAGCATCGTTTATAGGAGCTTTTCTTCCCTTTTGTAGACTCTTTTCATCGCTATAGATGTGATTACGGGAGAATTGTTTGATTCCATAGGTTGTCTTCAAAGTCCTCCATATATCCTGTGCAGAAGAGCAATGTGAGATAAGATCAAATATTTTTCACTCTATTCCACACAATAAAATATTCATTGCTCTAGCATTTATAGCACACACATTTCTAGCATCCAAATTACTTTCAGGCTTAGGGATTATAGTATGTCCGTTTTCAATAATGTATCAAGTGTCAACATCAACGGATAGTAAATAAGTTTTCATCCTAGCCTTCCAGTATATATAATCATGGCCACTAAATAGAGGAGGACGATCAATAGGCAAGCCATGAGCAAAAACTAAGTTTGGGGTATTCATGATAATTCTAGACTAGAACCTTTAACCTGCTCAGATACCAGTTGTTAGATCTGGGGGGTGAATAGGCTAATAAAAATTCTCGTGCAACCCATGAGCAATCACAGGCAGTTAGAGCAGATGTAGAGTAAATATAATCAATCACAGAGTATGCAGCAGGTTTACCCTAGTTCAGTCGTCCCCACGACCTACGTCCAGCCCCGAAAGCAAATACTAGATTAATAATGTTCCTAGTACAACCTGTAGCTAGAGCACCTCTCTACACTCATCTGGTTCTTCGTACCGCACTCCACTGGTACTTTTGGTACAACCTGTAGCTAGAGAACATACTCTACACCCCCTGGCTCTCAGTACCTGCACTCCACTGGTGCTAAACAAAACTAATCCTAGTATAAGCTCTCACTTGACTAGTCACAACTAGTCAAGTCCCTCTTGTCTAGTATCACACTAGACAAGACCCTAAAAGTAACACAAATATGGTAAAGTTTCCCCTACAGAAATCAACACACTAATATCACAAATATAAAATAATCAGAGTTTAGAATAGCTTAGTTTGTGATGGTGTGTCGTCTCTATCAATCATCTTTGGTCAGATTAAGTCTGACAGAATGTAGTCTCGATCTCACGTCTGCAACTCAAGTTGTGGCTATGACACTCTCCTTGAATGTTGCGGCTGATTTGTTGAGCATGTGAAGCCTTGTAATATCAAGCACCTCTTGGTTGTCTTGCAATGTATGCGGCTAGCTGTTAGGTTCTGCTTCCTCTTTGATGGTGTGCAAGTCTATGGTGCGGCTGATGCTGATGTCGACAATGTGCTTGTGCAAATTGCAGCTATGGCTCTTGTGCAAGGCTTCAACAAAGGTCGAAGATGGCTTGGTGAGTAGTGATGCGTGGGTCAGCACATATAATGAACAGCTCCTCCTTGGTTGATGCATGAGGCTAGCTTCTCCTTAGTTGACTTCCCCAATGATGCGTGAGTTAGATCTCAAAATGGCATATAGCTTGATGTAGCTCCTCCTTCTAAACAACAAGGTGATGGCTTGTCCCCCTTCGTGATGCAACTTGGATGATGGAAGCTTGATGAGTCAACAATTACGGCTGTTCCATTAGTTGATTGAAGTCAAGGATGCGGCTTGATGATGCATGAGTTTGTCCCCCCAACCCAATGGCAACTTTGTGACCTTGGAACTTATTTGTTCTTGGGACTTGATGGATTGAAGAAGCTCTCTCTCCTTGGTCAAAAGTTGCGACATGGGGAAAGCTCCTTGTGTCAAACATTACGGCAGGGTGGAGAGCTGTGTTGCGGCAATTGGAAATTGCGGTTGCAAGATGAATGATGACACAAGATAGATGATGGCAAATTACGGCTCCTTATGTCAAAAATTATTCACGCCAATGTTTAGATGGGAAGTTGTGTAGGCTTTGGAGTCTTAGGTGACTAGGGTCATTTGGCTATGAGCTTGCGGTTAGGGGGTTTGAAGGCTAGATGATTTGGAGGCGGGGGTTCAGCCTTTCAATGGTTGCGGCTATAGGAGAATTGAACTTGGTTTTTCTTTAGCTTTGGAAGATGATTGGCTTTTTGGGGTTTTGGCCGAATTGAGTTTCTCCTTGCTTTCTTGTGTTGTCGCAATCTATTCCTCCTCTTTGATGTTTGTTGGCCGCTTGATTTGGTCTTTTGGAAGAGAGGTTTGTATAGGAAGAGGGAGCGATCAATTTGGCTTAGGGTGAAACCCATGAATCAAGGGAATTGGAATTTGAATATGAGATGTAATGGGATTCGAATTGATCTCATTTTCAATTTGAATATGAAATAAGAATCCTCCTTTGAATAGTATTTGAGCTCATACCACTAGATATGAATTGAGATTCTGTCCATCTTTTTGCCATCTTGACCAAGTCAACATTTCTAATGCATGGCAAATTCTCCATCACTTTGACTTAGTCTATCTTTGCCAATTTGCGAGCTTGCCATTCTTGAAAACACTTAGCACACACATTAAATCGTTCACACACATTTGTTATCATCAAACACGAAGTCATCGATCGTTGTATCCAACTACATGTTGTATCCAATAGAGTTGCTTCTTCACCTTCGCTTGGCATCTAAGTGTTTGGAGATGTATTGCGGCCGTCGAGTGTGCCGACTGAGTGGTTTCTCTGCTCGGTCTGAGTGGTGCAATAGTCTCAATCATTGAAGCTTCTCTTTTGGGTGCAGCTGCTCGGCCCGAGTGGACAACTCTACTTGGTCGAGCTGACTGGAAATTTGAACTTTAAGCTCTCTTTCTCCTTCTTCTCTCTTCTTCTCCTCAAATCTTCTTCTCCACCTCGTCAAGCACCTAGTGGATCTTGCCATTAATGCTCCGGCTATCTCAGATGTGTCCATGTCTTAAATTTGTTCAAATCGCTCCAAAGTTCCTGAAAATCCACAAATCCCTATGAGAATCAAATATATCGTGAAAAACGCAATAATGTATAGAAAAGTGAACTTTGGACGATGAAAATGATATGAAAATATACAGTAAAAGCATAGACAATATGGACACATCAAGTTTCCAATACAACTCAACACAACCTCACAAAGTGAGGACCTTAACACTTGAGGCTTTTTCACCAAATACAAAATACAACAACCAACCACTTACAACCACACCCTTGTGTGTGTTTTACAAACCTTTATAGATGAATGTTACACCTTTCATATAGCCAATAAGTTGAAGCTCTTTGAACGTGTTTAAGTGTGGCTATGAGAAAATCCTTTTAATCTCAATAAAAATGAAGATTAAAACAAGAGATCGAAAACTCTAATTTGTGTTCTCAAGTCAAGATTAAGCTTGAGAAAACCACAAATTAGCAAGGCAAAAGATGGCTTAAAAGCTTCTGAAGAAATGAAAATTATTGCCTCGAAAAATCCTTGAGAGAGAACTTAAAAAATGCTTAGAAAACTTAGATTTTTGCTCAAAAATTTCGTGCCAAATCCCTCAGCCATTCTAGCATACATAGGTGTGGGAATCATTAAGATAGATTTCGTAAAATGCCCCTCCAACGGGCAAATTCGACACACTTTCGTAAATCATGGAGCTGGTCAAATTTTACAGTCAAAGCCATAGTAGTCGACTCCTGGCTAGTAGTCGTCTCCCTGAACAACAGTAGTCGTCTACTTTTATATTACAATAAGTACTCAGAACTTCGTAGTTCAAAGTAGTCGACTCCTACTATGTTAGTAGCCGACTACTTTACAGTTATGTATTTTTAAAGAGTACATTTTAATGTTAAAAATATTTTAAAAACATTTAAAACATTTTTGTGATGTAAAAATATTTTCTTAGTATGTGTGCAAGCTTCAACTAATCGCTTTAACATTCTAATACAAGTTTACAAAAATGACACACTACTCACACTAAGCTTATGAGTCTTGGTGTCTTCCTTTAAGCTTATTCAACTTGTCTTGAAGTCTTGCACTCTATAAATCCTTAGATGAGCTTCAAGTCTTCAATGTTGAGCTCCAATCCATTGGCTCTTCATACTTCAAGCTTTAACTTCATGTTATCATCATATTTGAGTTTGAGTTGACCATTGTAGATTCTGTTGACTTGGATACCTGCACTCATAAATAATCTTACAGAGATATCATTAGCAATCATAATTGTTTGCTTATCATCAAAACTAACATAGGGGTGATATAATAACCAACATTCTTTCCCTTTTGATGATGGCAAATAATTTGATACATAAAAATGAAATTACAAAGATAAAATACTTACTCCCCTTATAATGATGCATGGTGTAAAAAATCTTTCAACTCCCCCTGCATCGATGCTTTTTAGAGACAAGTACATATAAAGCACATGTATCATTCATGTATTAAGGTTATGCCAATATGAGTGTACATATATATATGAAGTCTATGTGTGAAGGCAACAAGCTATCATACAAATATATGTCACTAACATTCATATCCACCTTTTGACATAATCAAGAAGCAATAAGGAGAGTGATCAATTGTCACGCCCCATTCTCCAAAGACAAGGAAGATAAGGGTGTAACAAGGTCGCAGTACTAAGTACCAAGCGTATTTATGGTTACGTTCAATCGCACAGACCACTGCAACAGCTGGGATTATACAGACAATAAAAAGTACTTAAAGTTAAAGTAAGTACAGTGCTCCAACACAGACAAAAATAAGTACTAATATCACAGAGACAAACAACCATTAGGAAAGTTTATAACCAACATACTGAAACTAACTGTTAACATCATCATCACAAAACTGTACAAACAAAAGTACAGCTGGGATTTTGGCATCCATTTTGTTGTCCATAGTGTCCCTCTTGTATATATATTGCTCATCATCATCACCTGCATCATCATCATCTACATTTTTGTATATACATGCATACTCTACATACGCATTTGCATCTTTTATACTTTCTTTTATTTTCTTCATCCCACCCACCCCCTAGCATCATTTTCCATCTCTACGCGCGTGACACTGTTGTGTTTAGCTTGGGGGATGAGCACTATCACTTTATACTTATTTTCTTTCCCTTATTTTCACTTTTTATTTCCATTTCCGCCCCACTTCTATCTTTTTATCATCATTTTTTCTTTTCTTTTCTCTTTTTCCTTTTTTGCATGCATGTTTTTCCTTTACTTTTTCTTTTCTTCTTTTTATAAGACTAAAGATGATTCTCCTATGATTGCACTATAAGCTGCGAACACTCGACTTATTTTCTTTACACACTCACGTAGGATTCATCATAGTCTATTGCGCTTCATTGCATATTTTTATAGAATGGATTGTGATTTTGAACTCCATGCCTCCATGAGTTAGAGATATTCCCTGATTAGGATGTATTTTAATATGCTTTTCTATGATGTAAATCTATTTCTCCACAATGATGTTCTCGAAACAGTTGAGCTTTAAAAATGCATGATTAATTGATAATTGAATGGAAAATCGCATGATTGTGTGAAAACGTTTATTTTCATAATGAATGGTAGTTCAATTGAGTTTGGATAACCCACGACACTTAAATAGAGTTTAATAGATATTCTGACACCGAGCCATGCCCCAACTCAATCTTTTTATTTTTTTGTATACAGCCAATTACGATCCTTAATCGTGCTTTACATTCCATCGTGTTTACGTGAGTTTGCAAAAATCCCAAAACATTTGAAAAAAATCAAAAACCCAAAAATGTATTACATAAATAATAGGCCCGAGGGGTTCTTCGTAACCCGATGCCCTAAGACTGTCTGGTCTGGGATGCATAGGCCGCCTCTTGTATATATTGAGTTATCTCGTGTATATAAGAAAATAAAAATGTGTATATATAAAGAAAATTGTATAGCCAAAAACAATTGTAAAAAGAAAAATCCCACATCTTTATCTCACTTTCTATATAGAGTAGGGACATGGCAAGGTCGATGATTTCTAGGATCCGTGAAAGAGTGTAGTGAGGCAATTACTAGATTTTCATTGAACATACCATCTTCATTTATGAAATGTTAATAAAAATCATCTTGCATGCTTGAAATGATTGACCATGACACTATACGCTGCTTGGAGAATGAGACGTGGAGATTTGAACTCGAATCATGGATATTGTATATTAATTTCATGCTATAGTAGGAATTTTCCTCTAATTTCATATCATATATTCGAGTTCATGCTTCATTGAAAAATCCATTCACGCTTCAATGAATTCTCGTGAGTCGTGTGCTTTCATTTCTTATTGAGTTGACACGTTGCTGTGTGCTATGAGATGAGGATATGATTTAGTCGCCTTTCTTATTTTCGACTTCTTTTTCACTTTTCTGTTTTTCACCCTTCGGTGAACTTCTTATTCGTCTTCCTCGAGGACGAGTAAGAGGTAAGCTTGGGGGATTTTGTTGTGTCCATATTTTCTATATTTTTACCATGCATTTTCGTATCGTTTCGATCGCCCAAATTCATATTTCTGTATTATATCATGCCTTTCTCGATATATTTGATTCTCGCAATATTTTATATACTTTCAGGGAATTCGGTGCGATTCAGAGCGATACGGGGCTTTGGACACGACGTCGATGCCAAGCTCGCTTTGCCTCGACACAGCGACCCATGGGAGGCCAAAGAAAGAAGAGAAGTGAAGAGGAGAAGGATATGAGAGAAGAAAAGGAAGAGAATGAATGATAGGAGTTGTTGTTGCCAGATCACTCGGCCGAACGCATGACACCAACGGGAGCAGCTAAAACTTCAAAGGAGTCACTCAACCGAGCGACTCGACCCGCTCGACCGAGCGACCAAGTCGCTCGACCGAGCCAGACGTCAATAGATCCTCCTCCCTTTGCCTTGAAGCCATCTACCAAAGTAGCGTTTAATTCGCTCAGTCGAGCGGCCTCCCCGCTCGACCGAGCGAGATGGATTATTCTTAATGATGCTCGGGCGAGCGACCCAAATCGCTCGCCCGAGCGACCCTTCTCAAACGCCAATACGGAGCCCAAGACAACGCTTCTCAAGGGGGCGCTCGGGCGAGCGAGCATTGTGCTCACCCGAGCGGTAGGTTGGCAGACACCATTTTGGCTTGTTTTAATGGGTTTCGGGTTGGTTTTGTCGAAAAACCCGAACCCAAGTGACTTTGTATAAATAATGAACAGTTTTTAAGAGTAGGTTAAGCTTTAATTTTTGTAGAAAAACCTTCATAGCTATTGAAGGGACTCTCTCTTTGTGATTTCATTTTACAATCCATTTCCTTGTTTGTGGTTAGTTCTCTTTGATTTCTTTAGCATTGCTATTATATTGCTTGCTCTCTCTATTGAAATTGGTTTCATGCAATTTGGCCAAGTAATTATGTCTATCTCTATTGCTCCCATCTTTAGAGCCTTTGCCATGCTAGAGTAGTGGGTTTCTAGGGCTTAGGGAGGATCCCTAGGAGCTTAGGGATTGGATGATAGGTTAGGCCTCCATTGGACGAACCTAGGGTCTCCCTATGGTGGTTTGAACAAGGGTTTTGGGGGATTAGTCTTAGGATTGGAGGACCGCAAAAGCGACTACATATTCTAGGGAGAATCCCCATGAATCCGAATTGGGATTAGAGGTCGTTTTCCAGGGCTCGCGCTCACGAGGGTGACCCGAGAGCCGGGGGCGACCACTAATCCTCAATCTGCTAACCGGTGACTACGAAAGTAGCCCGATCGCTAGAATCAATAATTGGATGTCATCGCATTCCGTAGAGTATGCGAGTGCCTACGGATTGCGAGGCAGGAACCAAGTGTCAAGCTTAATGCACGCATTCCCTTATGAAGCTGATAGCAGGAGCATGGTCCAGTATATGGATGCATTAGAAGAGCATGACAACAGAAGTCTAACACCCATTTCCATCTCCGGATGTGACACTCCTACCCTAATCCATCGTCCAACGGAGGACCAATTGACCTGAAATCCATTATCGAAGGTCCTGAAGGGGAATCTCGAAAGCCTTAGATGTTTTATATTTAGTTAATTCCATTTCCCTCAACCAACCAATTAAATCACACGTGACAACCCCGATCACACATTCTCCTCCTTCCACTGAAAACTAAGCATTAAACGACCGCCTCCCTAGAGTTCGACATTATACATACTATATAACACACCGTCCACTTGCGGTGTTCTCGTCCGTGCACCGCGGGCAAGGAATATGGGCTTATTGTGAAAAGAGTTAGGGGTAGTGGTAGTTTTCTAATTTAGAGAGGGATGTGTGTACAGAAAAGGTGTGTACATAAAGTAAAGGTAAACTGGTTAATAGTTAGAAGTTTGGAGGGTAGTTTGGTCTTTTTGTGTGTGTTTGCCTTATCTTAGGAGGAGTTTTATTAGATAAGCTTTGAGAGGGCATAGAAGCTTATAGAGATTTCTCTCTTTAATTCCCCCTTTATTCCTTCTCCTTCTTTCTCTTCTTCTCTTTCTTTCTCCTTTTCTTCCCTCTCAAGTCTCTATCATGGACGAACATTCCCATGGGTTTGCATGGAGGCAAAACACCCCAAGGGCTACTCCACCCTCACTCTGCATCCTCTAGTATCATACCCTTCTTCATTTGAGTGCATGTGGGTTGATTTGAGCTTTTAAGGAGAATGATTCAATGGAAAAGACGGAGGCTTTTGGCATTGGAGTTGGAGGGAGGCTTGGATGAAGTAAAGCTTGGGGTTTTAAAGGGAAAAGAGCTCCTTTATGAGGTATGATTCCAACTCTTTCTGGTATGTTAGGTGCATGTTTTCTTGCAAGAGGTTTCATTTCATAAAAACATGCAAGTTTAGAAGCAAGTTAGTTCCTTTCTTATGCTTTCATGTTCTAATTGCTCTCATGTTTGTGCTACCATGAAAAAGTTAGTGACTTTATTATATGGTAGTGTTCCTTTGGCTAATGAAAGTTTCTAAAGTTACTAGATTGTTTGTCCTTAGATAAAGATGCCATCTTTTACACAAAGTTGTAATCTTTATTGATTTTCATGCAAGTTGTCTCCTTTCACATGCAAGTTAGGATCTTTACTAAAGCCTTCTGCATAATGTCTCATCTTTATGAAATTTGCAAGCTAAGGTTGCCTTTGATTAATCATGCATAAGTTTAGGATTCATGTGTAAATTGGTCCATTTCTTATGAATGCATTGTTTATCTCCCCATTTAAGGATCATGCACAAGGATTTTATCTCTAATTGCATTATTGTGGAAATACGCGTAAGTGGTGGAATTGGGACTTGAAATATGTGACATGGTGTGGGAGGTAGTGGAATGCATGGATTGGTTGGGTGTGCATGGGAGGCATGACATAATGTAAGGGGATGTGTTGTGAGATGGCAATGGGCATGGCCCAATAGGCATGGCCCCACTTATGGAAGTGGTATATGGGAAATGGAAATGAAAGGGGAAACTATGTGATGCCACATGCCTCTATAATCATATTGTTCATGTGCATACCTTTTCATGTCGTTCTTGAACCCGTTTATGATGCTTTATGTAGTTGTAATTTCCTTATGCTAGCTTGTGCTCATTATTACTATGGTTGCTTATGTTATACATAGTCGTTGTTCCCTTATGCCTCATCGTGGATAGTTGTTGGTTCGTTTATGTTGCATTTATTTCCATTAAGCTAGTAGTAACTTTGTGTCCAACTATGCTCCCATGTGGTAGTTTACTTTTATCCCTATTGCTTGCCTATGTTTCCTTCCTTTATTTGTGATGTATTAATGAAACCGTGCAAACAGACGTTAAAGATTAATAGTCTTAAGATGACTCAGTCCCCTTTCAAAAAGGGTGAGCTGATAAAAGGGGTTGAAGGAGAACTGGGTGCTAGTATGGTATGAGGATTGGACTATGTTGTGATGATGTTGATGTATCTTGCTTAGTTTCGGATACTTTGTGGTGATTTCTGTACCTTGCTCAGTTTCGGGTATGATGAGTCGTGATGATGTGGAGTTTTCCTCACTTGCACCCTGGTGCGAAGAAATGGATGGAGTGATAGGCCCCGTTAAGGAAACAATGTTAGTGTACCATTGACGGGTGCTCCTTACTGCCCCACCTTGGGGTGGAGTCCAGTTCCTCATA
The DNA here is from genome assembly GCA_030789695.1 of Scilla litardierei. Taxonomy (NCBI): domain Eukaryota; kingdom Viridiplantae; phylum Streptophyta; class Magnoliopsida; order Asparagales; family Asparagaceae; genus Scilla; species Scilla litardierei. The sequence continues at coordinate 99,996,901 of CM061139.1, read as the reverse complement.
TTCAACGACATACCCAGGTTTCCAGATGACTTTTAATAAAATAAATAAGTCACTTAATTTTTTAGCTCTTTGTAACTTTGCCTCTGTGTTGTGTTTGTTGTTCAATTAATAACTGTTGTGGCCCTTTATAGTTTTTGCCTTGTAGTTGATGTTTAATTGTCTTATTTCCCTTGCTCCTTTTATACATTGATGTATTGCCATGCCATGTTCCTGTAGCACTTGTTCACTCAGTAGTTGCACTTAGGAGTGGCATACTAATGGGAGTTTGGATATCCTACTGGAGTACACGTTGACGTGCTCCAATTTGTGGTTTTCAGGTGCTTGGGAGTTAGCGCTGGAGATGGAGTATTGGTTGTGGAGTCTGAGTTTAGGATTAGGTGGCGAGGGGAGAGGAGATTGACACATGTACTCTTGGGTTTGTTTCTTGGGTAGTGTTGAGACGTTGTATATGTTGATGATGGAGTTGTATAAAGATGTACATGGACATGATTGGTTATATATAATATCAAGGTTCTTCTCTTTGTTTCAATGTTGGCTCTGGATGTTTCTGTATTATTTGTTATTCCTGCTTTGTGTTTGGATGCTTTGTTTGTGGGAACATTACAGGTACTACCCTAGCAATATGAAGTGGACCTGCATCTCTATAGTCGTCTCTCTCTCTCTCTCTCTCTCTCTCTCTCTCTCTCTCTCTCTCTCTCTTTCCCTTCTTTCTTTTTCACCCCTGCCTCTTCGAGAATACTTGGGACAGATTCGTACTTCTCAGGTATCCTGGGGAGCGGGGTGTTACATGAACCATATAGCTTTATACAAAATCCATAGAGTGTTGAGAATACTACCTACACGGAGCTTGAATGAGCTAGCTAGTTGATCTCTTTGGCCTCTCCTCCTTCCTCCTTCTTTCTCCTTTTTCTTTCTATTTTCCTTTGTTTTTGTGTTTCCTTTTTCTCTTTTTTTGTTATAGAGGATTTGGCCAAACAAAATGGAAGGAATAAAAAGAAAATGCAAAATGAAAAGAAAAAGGAAAAAGAAGGAAGGAGAAGAGTGTAGAAGGAGGAAGAATTAATTAACCAAAAAAGATCTCTTCTAAAAGTCCCATTATTTACAAGTTTACCATTACTCACAATTATTTCATAATTACCCTCCAACTTGCTTGCTTTATTACATTGCATGCCATCTCATTCTCACTTCATATGTGCCCCCAACTTGCTCTCTTAATTACATATCATGCCATTTTAGGAATCTTTGCACAAAACCCCTCTTTATGCCCAAAATTGGAAACATGCCCTAGTTGGGTATAAATGCAAGACATTGTTCGGCATAAATGAAAAGACCACCAATACTTGCGACTATTACACTCATTCACACAAGAAAATAGGAGCTAAAATAGTATTTTCACTTAGAGGTGTTATATTCTACTCTCCTTAAAACAAATTCCGACCTTGGAATTCAAAATAGACATAGAAGGGCAAGTATACACACAAGTGCAAACAAAACAACTGGGGAGACATAAGGATACCAGAGTTATCATACAAATAGATGGGGGTATTTCTCTTGCATCTCATCCTCACGCTCCTAAGTTGACTCTCCAGGAGAATCTTGCTGCCACATGACTCTCACTAGGTGGATGGCTTTCTTTCTCAGCACCTTCTGTCTCCGGTCAAGAATAGCCATCGACTGCTGCTCAAAAGTCGGGTCTGGGCATACTTCTATCTCTAAAAAGTCCACGACATGACTAGGGTCCCCTATATATCCCTTGAGCTGAGATACATGAAACACATGGTGCATACCCTCAAGATATGGTGGCAACACTAGTTGATATGCAACCTCACCAACTCGAGCTGAAATCTCAAATGGACCAATGTACCTCCGGATCGATTTCCCACGTATGCGAAAACAGATAGTTCCACGGATCGGTGAGATCTTCAGGAACACATAGTCACCCAGTTGAAATTCCAAAGGACGCCACTTTGTATCAGCCTAATGCTTATAACGGTCTTGGGCAATGCAAAGATTCTCTCTGACTGTATGCACCACATCAGTCGTTGTAGCCACTAATTCAGGTCCAAAAATTCACTGTCTCCGACATCATCCTAGTATAAGGGGGACCGACATTTCCTTCCATACAAAGCTGTAAATGGAGCCATGCCAATACTTGCTAGATAGCTATTGTTATATGCAAACTCTACTAGATGCAGGTGCTCTTCCCAAGATCCTTTAAAGTCCAGCATACAAGCTCTTAACATATCTTCCAGAATCTGGATGGTGTGCTCAGATTGACCATCTGTTTGGGGATGATATGTAGTGCTGAAATTGAGATGAGTCCCCAGACTAGCCTGTAGGCTCTTCCAGAAGTGAGACGTAAATTTGGTATCCCGATCTGAAACTATACTTACAGGAACCCCATGAAGTCTCGTGTCTCTTTCATATATTTCCTGGCCATTTCTGTGGACTGACCAACTCAGAATGGAATAAAATGCACCGATTTAGTTAATCGATCAATGATTACCTAAATCGCATCATTACCCTTTGGGGTCCGAGGTAAGCCAGTCACAAAATCCATCGTCACATGCTGCCACTTCAATTCTGGAACGGGGAGAGGTTACAATAGACCCGCAACTCTTTAGTGCTCAGCTTTCACCTGTTGACAAACTAAACATAAGACCACACTCTTTGCTACTCTTCGCTTCATCCCATGCCACCAATAGTACTGTCGCAGGTCACGATACATATTTGTGCCTCACGGATGAATAGAATATGGGGAACTATGTGCTTCTTTCAACAATTCCTCTTGAATATCACCACTCGGCACATAGACCTGAATTCCAAACCTCAGAGATCCATCTTTATGAATGCAGAAATCAATCCGAAGTCCAGTCTCTACTTGCTTTCGAATCTACTTCAGCTTCACATCCTCTGATTGAGCAGCCTTGATCTGGTCCACTATATCTGCAGACCCAACATAACAGTCTTCTCTCCTGGGTGTATAACCTCTATCTTCATCTGTCATAGTGCCCCACTAAGTTGTGGCTGAGAAGTTAACCTCATCACGGTCGGAACTCGACTAAGGGCGTCAGGTACTACGTTAACCTTCCCAGGATGGTATTGCAGATCGATGTCATATTCTGCCATTAACTCAAGCCATTGATGCTTCATGTTAAGCTCCTTCTGGGTAAAGACATACTTCAAACTCTTATGGTTGGTGTAAATCTTCACATGTTCACCCAACAAGAAGTGTCTCTGCAACTTCAAAGCAAATATCACTGCAGCCAGCTCCAAGTCATGAGTGGGATAATTCTGCTCGTGCACCTTCAGCAATCTAGAAGCATATGTTACAACTCATCCATGCTGATGAAGGACACAGCCAAGCCCTTTACCCGATGCATCACAAAAAATCTTGAAATCGACAGAACGATCTGGGAATGTTAGAACATGAGCAGTTGTCAATCGATGCTTTAACTCATCAAACACACACTGACAGTCCTCAGACCAGACGTAGGCAACATCCTTCTTAGTCAGGTGATTCTGGGGTGAGGCAATCTTAGAAAAGTCTCTGATGAACTTCCCATAGTAACCAGCTAACCCCAAGAAGCTTCTAATTTCTGTGACTGTTGGAGGGATATTCCATCTCTCTACCATAGCAACTTTCTCCGGGTCAACAGACACTCCTTCTCCAGAAACTACATGCCCAAGAAATGCAACTTTGTACAACCAGAATTGGCATTTGCTAAACTTGGCATACAGTTGATGTTGTCTGAGAGTCCTCAACACTATCCGCAGATGCTCAACATGCTCTTCCTCATCCTTCAAGTACACCAGGATACCATCAATGAAAACCACCATGGACTTATCCAAGTACTCAAAGAAAACTTGGTTCATCAGTCTCATAAAGGTAGCTAGGGCATTTGTAACTCCAAAAGGCATTACCTAGAATTCTTAATGACCATAACGGGTTCGGAATGTAGTCTTTGGAACATCAGACCCTCGAACCTTTACCTGATGATACCCACTCCGTAAATCCAACTTTGAGTACACCCGAGGTCCACCAAGCTGATCAAAGATGTCATCAATCCGAGGGAGATGGTACTTATTCAATTCCCTATAATCAATGCACATCCTCTGGGATCCATCCTTCTTATATACCAACAGCATTGGCGCTCCCCATGGTGACACGCTCAGACGTATCAGTCCTCTATCTGATAGATCCGTTAACTGATTGCGAAGCTCGACTAACTCAGGTGGGGAAATACGGTATGGATCTTTTGTAATCGGTTGTGTGCCTGGTATTAGGTCAATGGTAAACTCTAAAGACCTATCTGGGGGAAGTTCGAAGATATCATCTGGAAAAACATCTGGAAACTCCTGGGATGTAGGATTTACCATACAGATACAAGTGCGGACATGATGAACGCATACATTATTTTTGTAGGTAGAACTTACACAGTTATATTATATGTACCATTGGTTCTGATTCGTCTGACCTAGTTAGTTGTGAAGTTCTGTGTACTAAAATTGATCTGTCCTGGGAATGGTGTGTGCCGTAACATTATTGGTTTACATACATAAATTTCTCATACATGGTTCTTCTATTAGCTATGATCATTATAAAAAACAGCAGCATATTGAAGTAGCTTGGGATAACCATTCGTCCAAGTAATCAAAAAGGACATTAGGCCCCCACCATAATATATGCATATTCGACTGGTGCAACTAACAATATTTTGTTTGATCCGCAACTGTTTTCTTGATGGGAAAGCATTAGTAGTTCATCTACTTGTTTTAATGGACAATATAGCAGCAACCCATGCAATTAGTAGGAATGTTCTCCCATATATTTTAATACATTCTCCATCCCTTACCCATACCTACTCTCAGTTATGGCTTACCTACTATTTCATGTTCAATGCTGGTCTACGATTTTTAATAATAACTGCTATGCTTTAATTTGCTACCATTAATTAATTTTCTATTCTCAATAACTTATTATTATTATTGGGTTGACATATTTTTTTTGTCAACATTGCTGGCTATCTGCAAAGTTCAACGCGTAATTAAGAAAATTAATAGTATCTGTGTTCATTTTGGACACTTCAATGCGACTTTCTCCACTTTGACATTTGCTTTCCTCCTTTCCTTTATAATTAAATTATTCGAAAAGAAATCACATGGCCCTTAATAAATCAACGGTAATATATCGTTTAGGGGATTTTTTTCTTGTTACTTTTTAAGTTAATCTGTTGTTTTTGCTGCATTATGTGTTTCTTTTGCTAAACATTGTTCAACTGCATTCCTATATCCTACCTACTAGTTCATACTTCTTGGCTCTCTGCTATGTACCATTTGTATTCGGTTTACATTATATTTGACTAACTATTATCCTTTTGCATTACGATTCATAATCATGCACTAGATTTATGTGTTTACATTGATTTAGCACTGAATTCATGTTTCCTACCTACTTGACTTGTCATTAGTTTATATCATTGTTGTAGGATGAACAATTAAAGAGAAGTGGTTAGCGATGCATGTAACCTTTTTATGTATGGATATGGGTCTGCTGACAATGGGTCGGATTATCATAGGAACTCTAGGAAACAGCATCATATTGGTTTTTATTGTGTTGGGGGAGGAGAAAACCATGCAAAAGCACACTGTTGGTATGGTCTATTCATTGTGACCAATTTCCAACTTTTAGATGTTACCGATGTCTTTCAAATCCATGTCATTTTGGAATTTCTTAAGTTTGCAAATCCATGTCTTTCAAATCCATGCCTTTATGGTTCATTTTTTATTGTATAAGTTATTTGAATATTTTATTGTATAAGTTATTTGAATATGTTTGTTTTTGTTAGACTGAAATGTCTGGAACTAGAATGACAGTAACTAATCACTTTTTCACTGTATAGGAGAGCATTCGTTTACACTCACAACATGAAGGAGTTGAGAAGCAAGGAAGGGATGATGCTGTTGCTCGTGTTTTAGGAGAAGACCACCCAGGTTGGGTGTTTGGTCTTGGTTCAAGTGGGTCTCAATCTCGGATCTTTGGCACATATAGAAGATTTGTGCCTTCTCCTTCATTCGGTTCTGACGGTGCATCACGTCCCAGTTCAAATATGGTGACACTGGAGGAGTTTGAGAGGCAGCAACAACAGCTTGATCAGTGTAGGTCTCTCTTGAAATTCTTCGTTACACAACACCATACTCCAGAACAACTGCAGAAATTACATGAAGACCCTCAAGTTCGAAACATCTTCTCGTCGTCCCAGCCTTAGTTTCTTTTTTCCTTAGTTTATTTTTTGTTAAAGACTAGCGTTTTTATTAATTATCATCATGTGGTGTATGTTGTGTTGAAGACTTAAGTTTTTATTAAATATCATCATGTGGATGCTCATGTGGTGTATGCTGTGTTGTGTTGAAGACTTACTGTTTTTATTAAATCTTATAAAAGTGGTTATATGGTTATATTTTGTGTTTTTTGGATGCTAGTTTTTATTTTTTTGTTAATTATTGTTGTTATCGGTGGGTTAGAACCCCATTCAAACAGATCATTTTTAATTATTTTTTAAAATTTAATTTCGTTTTTAGCGGTTAGTAACCGCCATAAACACAACAATTTTTCGCAATAAAAAGCCAACGAAAACATATATTGTGGCGGTGCGAAACCGTTGCAAAATGATTTCATTTTGGCGGTTTAGAACCGGCATACATACGTTTTGTAGCGGTTCTTAACCGCCCAAGACGAATGGAATTAATTTAATTTTTGGTAATGAACAACCTGCCAAAAATGTAGATTGTGGCAGTTCGAAACCGCCACAAAATTGTGGTGCAGGCGGTTTGGTAGTGGCAGGTCGTAACCGCCAGTAATGATGTTTCTCTCGGCCATTTCAGTGGAGGTTTCCAGAGCCGCTTGAAACGGGAATAGTGGCGGTTACGACCCACTAGTAACGGATTTTGGAACCGCTTCTACTATTCACCCTTCTTGTAGTGGACCTTCGGTAAAATCGGCTCCACTTCCATATCCATCTTCAGAGATTCAATTGACATTGCTCTGAATGTCACAGGTTCAAGTGTCCTACTACCACTACGAAACTCAAACTCCGGATGGTTAGGGATCTGAAAGACTACCCTCCTTAGTCTATACTCTATAGTAGCATAAAACATGCCTAACCAATCCATTCCAAACACAGCCTCATAACTGGGTATCTCAGTCACTAGAAAATCAGCATACAACTCCCGACCGCCTATCTCAATTGGACAATTATGCAAACCAGAAGCACTACATATAACCACATTCCATGTATAGACATTCCAACCAACAGCAAAGGAATCGACTACTGTGGCATGCTTGGTTACAAATTGTTTAGACAGAAAATAGTGGGATGCTCCAGAATCAAATAAGGACAAGGCGGGATAGGAAGCTACCTTAACAATACCTATAATAACACAAAGAGACAACTAACTATCTAGACAATGCAGTTGAAAGGAGATTCATGTATTCTAACGCAAAGGTCAAGAACATACCAGATATCACCTGGCATATGCTCTCAGCCTCAACCGTAGTCATCATGAACTTATGTTGCCTTGGGGGAGCAGGAGTCATCCTCTCGAATCCATGCTGCTAATGGGGCAAAGAAGGTCCTCTCGAAGCAGTCGGTCTTAGTCCCAAAGGTGTCGAAAGTGCAAGTCTCTGGGGTGCCGACGGAAGAGATCTCTGCAGATGTGGTCTAGCTTCCACTGGTGGTGGCGACACAGGAGGATGGCACTGTCGAGGGTAGAATCTACTGATGTGTCCTACGTCCCCACAAGTGTAGCACCACTTGCTCATGACTCGGCAATCTCTTTACTCATGCCCCGGCTTCCCACAATGCCGACAAAAGACTCCCCTCTGAGGCACTGGTGAAACCCCCGGCCGCTTGAACTGCATAATCTGGACCGGTCGAGGAGTGGTCCTCGGTGGAACGGCCAGTTACCTCCCCAAACTCTGTAAATGAGTCTCATACCACCTAGCCGCCTTTAGCATAGCTTCATGCGTCGGCAACTCCAGGGTTGACATCGCTCCTCGACACTCTGTGTCAAGACCCATGCGAAAGCGTCTAGCTCGGGTGGTGACCGGCGTCCAGGGTGAGACAATGAGATATGACAAGTCTCTTCCAGGGTGAGACAATGTGACAATAGAAAATGAGGAATAAGAGACGGCGGAAAAACACGGAGAAACACAAAAGAAAACGTGCGTGAATATATGAAATATAAACACACGTCAGGTGGCGTCTGTCGCACCCAATTCTGGGGCATACTTGCTAAGTAGTGAGAACTCCGCGTCATACTCGTCCATAATCCTGCGACTCTGCGTCAGGTGCTCAAACTTCTGCCTCAGCTTGTCCTTCGTCGCCTTCAGAAGGTACTTAGCCTCAAAGAGATCCCTGAAAGTCTCCCACAGGATGTCCCCAGTCATATGCCGCTCCTGGGCATCCCACCAATCTCGGTTCTGGTGAGTTAACTGCCTCTTGGCCATCTCCACCCATCCTTCTCGTGGTAACTCAGCCAAGGTCAGGTCATCCTCTCTGTGCCTCAACCACTCGTATACCTCCAGTCTGCTTTCCTTGCCCGAGAAATATTTCAGATGCATCGTCTGAAATTGCATGAAGCTCGACGCCTTCGGTGCCTTCAGCACCGCAAGACCAGCCATCCTCTCCTCTCACTGACTCAAATGCTCCATGATCCCCATCAGGACCTTTACCAACAGAGCTGACTCAGAGGTCCTGTCTCCAGAAGACAGCCCACCACCAGAAGGCCCAGTCCTACCAGACGTCTCGTTTCCACCCTCAATCCGGCAGAGGAAGAACAAAACAAACTGAATTAGTACCCTATACTGAAGCATTGGAACATTGCCCGTATCATCCTTACGCATGTCGCAATGAGCGTTGACCTACATGGGCCACCACAAAACTTGTCACGCCCCATTCTCCAAAGACTAGGGAGATATGGGTGTAACAAGATCGTGGTACTAAGTACCAAGCGTATTTGTGGTTACGTTCAAGCGCGTAGGCCATTGCAATAGTTGGGATTATACATACAATAAAAAGTACTTAAAGGTAAAGTAAGTACAGTGCTCCAACACAGACAGAAATAAGTACTATCATCACAGAGGTAGACAACCAGTAGAAAAGTCTACAACCAACATACCGAAACTAACTGTTAACATCATCATCACAGAACTGTACAAACAAAAGTACATCTGACAACAACCGGGGTACAAAGGCTAAGGGAGGTACAAAAGTGTTGAGTATTGGACTTCTCCCTACTTGGTGTTAATGATGAGCAAACATAAATACTTGTGACTAATCCCCTATTTTGCAGTTAATCCATTGCCTAAGCTTACTATGAAGATCAACTAGCAATGGATGACTCACAAACGTGATTGAAGGAAAATGATATGAATTGGATGATCGTAGATTGATGATTGAAGCTCCATAAAGACTTCAAGCTCATACGATGGAAAGAAGAGATTATTCGTCAATGTAATTTTTCTTTGATCTCTTCTAGTATGTAGCTTAGAAGTAGAACTATGATGGAGCACACACACACACATCTACTTTCGATCATAGGACATCTCTAGACCTTTGTCCTTTGATCTCAATTCAATTCTCTTTTGTTTGTGCTAGGATTGTTCATAACAGCCGACTGCTTAACAGTTTACAGTCGCCTGTCTCAAAAACAGTCGACTGTGTTTTGTTCTTCAGTCGCCTGTTATGCACAGACTATTACAATGTAGTTTTTGGGTCCTCTCTGATTATCTCGCACAGGCTACTGTTGAACGTTTATCAGGTGCCTGTCATAGTGACAGTCGACTGTGAATGGTTCATCAGTCGCATGTCTCTCCTTGCCCAAACTCTGTTTGATCCGATTCCTATGGCCAGTCGACTTATGCTGTATATACAGTTGACTGTCTATTAGATCAGTCGACTGTCTATGCTGTAACAGTCGCCTGTCTGTAAGTCTATTCTTTGACTCAGCTCTCTGGAAATTTCTCCTGTCTGTGACAGTCGTCTGTTTAAGGATATACAGTCGCCTGTTTTGATTAAGAGTCGACTGTGTTCCTTGCATCAGTCGTCTGTCCTGTATCTTGTGAGATTTCCAGTATTTCATCTAACTTACTCTTCTCTCGGCCAGTCGCCTGTCGAAGAATGTACAGTCGCCTGTTGGTTTTACAGACGACTGTCTTGGTTTCATCAGTCGACTGTCCATGTGGTAAGTTACCGTTATGAATTCTTACCTACCCTTGCTGACTGTGCAACAGTCGACTGTGGTTTGTTCAACAGTCGACTGTCGCGAGTTCAGATTATATCCGTTGAGATTTTTCTCACGGATTTCGATTGGGTTTTTGCCTAAACTGTTTTGTGGATTTGAGAAAGCTATAAATAGAGCTTCTACTGTTTCATTGGAAGGTTACTCATTCATTGCAAAATCCTTCAAGCTTTCATTTCTAAAGATCAAAGCTTTCAAAGCCAAAGCCCTAAGTATTCCAAATCTTGTTCTCTTGCTCTCCAACCTAGAACCAAAGATTGATCATCTAGGCATTTGGTGCAGTCAAGAGAAAGGGCTTTTCTCCTCTCTTCCAAGAGAGTTCTTCAACACACATCACACATCTCCTTCAAGTTCTACTTCAAGGCATAGGTGATTGTAAGTGTTGCTTTCAGATTTCATAACTTCATTATTTGAATTGTGCTCTCGGTTGTGAGAGTGGTTTTTGCTTGCTCCCTGGTTGTGGGAGTCAAGGACATCGATTGTATTCGATTGCACTTGTAGGGTTGCTACAAGTGGGGTTTTAAGGAAACCTCAAGTTAGGGTTCTAACTTGAGTATCCGGTGGTATCCGGGTGGTAGGGACGTAGGATTACCGGGAACAAGTCGGGAGTTGACTTGGGTAATCCGAACCCTTGAAACATAGCTGCGTTTGCGTGTGTTTCTCTTTGGGTTGTTTTTCTATTCCGCACTATTTGTTGGATTGCATTTTATTTGGCGTAAATTCCTTTTAAATTTGCATAAACACTATTCAACCCCCCCTTCTAGTGTTTTCCCCATAGACAGGGTCCTTACAATTGGTATCAAAGCGCAAGGTTTTATCTATGGCATCCAACAACAACAACGTTCCTCCTCCGCCTACGTACAACAATCACGACCGTGATGGAGCGTCCACACTTTTCGAATGTCAATCTACGGTACGTCCTCCACGTTTCAATGGTACTAACTTTGGTTATTGGAAGTGTAGTATGGAGACGTTCCTAAGGAGTGCTTCCCTATGGAGAACTCTCCACAAGGAGTACGTCGAGCCCTCCGAAGATGATTTCGAGAAATGGACGACTTCCGAGAAGTCTGCCGAAGTCAACAATGCTAAAGCAATGAACGCTCTTCATTGTGCGTTGGACCCGAATGAGTTCAACAAGATATGCACATGTAAGAGTGCATATCAAATTTGGAACCATCTCATCGTTACCCATGAGGGAACGAATAAGGTAAAGCTTTCAAAGTTATATGTTGTCGTGCAAAACTTCGACTTGTTTCACATGCAGGAAAATGAGAGCATTGCGTCGATGTACGGACGCTTTACCGACATCACAAACGAATTGGAAGCCCTTGGCCAAATCTACACCGAACCTGAAAAGGTAAGGAAGATTATCATGGGGATGACCTCCAAATGGGAAAGATGAGCAATCGCCATTGAAGAGGTCAATGACTTGAAGAACTACACCGTGGTGAATCTCATCGGGACTCTTATGTCTTACGAAGTAAGACGGGATAACCGATTGAAGATTCGAGCCATGATGAATCCCTCGGAGGCCAAGAAGAAATCTTTGGCGTTCAACGCCAATTCGTCATCCTCCGAAAGTGATGAATCCGAGAACGAGATGTATTTGGGTGAAATGGCCCAAATGGCGAAGAAGTTCCAACGCTTCTTCCACAAAGGTAAATTTCCCTCCAACAAACGTTTTGAATCTACTAATGCTACTTCCTCTCTTTGTTATAAGTGTAATAAGCCAGGGCATATCAAGAGGGATTGCCCAATGCTAAACAACAAAGAAAAGTGGAAGGCACCAAAGTACCACAAGTCCAACAAGAACAAGAAAGACAAGAAGAAAGGACTCGTCGGTACCTTTGATGACTCAAGTGATGACTCATCAAGCGATTCCGATGATGAGAAGGGTGAGAGCGCCCACATGTGCTTCATGGCACTTGAAGACCCACTCTCGGATGAGAGTGATTCCGATACGGATAACACCGAGGTAACAATGGATGAACTTCGCATAGCTAATGAAGAACTATTTGCTAAATACCAATCTTTAATGCTTAGATACTCTAGCTTAAAGAAATCAAATGTTAGCAAGTCATCCATTCCATGCATTATCAACAATGACACCATTGTTGATACTCTAACCCTTGAGAAAGCAAACTTAGCTTCTCAAAATGTCACATTGAGAAATGAGGTGAAATCCCTCAAATCTCAACTAGATCAAACACATCCCATGGATAATAGTGATCTAGTTACACGCCACACACAATTGGGTTTAGAGAATGATTCTCTTAAAACCCAAGTGCACGAGCTCAAAGCACGGGTGTCCACCGTGGATACCAACATTTCTTCTTTAAAGGAGAAATATGAGCTCGTGTCCTCCCGTATTGTGAGATTCAATAAGGGACAAGGACAATTGGATGATTTGCTTGTAAATCAATTTCCGGCCACACATCGTGTTGGCCTTGGATTTGTAAAAGCTAATGCATCTCATGATCGCACCTCATATAGTGGTGTCACTATAGATTTTGTGAGGCCGTCCTCCGGTGCATCCACAAGTGGTGTCAAAGACACTATAGGTAGCAATCCTACCAAGAATGTCACCACATCACTTTCTCTTCCTTTTGGCAAGAAACCCACTAAGGGTGGAAACCAAAAGCAAGGTCATGCTTATATGTACACTAATACTCATCCACGTAGGAAACATCCTACTTCACAAGTGGATAATCATGACACATTTTATGCTCCGCACCCACGGACACATACAAAACCACACATGAGAAATACTCATGTACGTGCTCCCACACACCCATATGCTCATACGCATCATTCTTTCATGTATGCTAATTCTCCACATGTCATGCATGATCAATATGCTTCATACAATATGCATGTTCCCAAGAATACATATCATTCAAGAATGTACAATGCATATCATCCACCTCATATTTATGCTAGAAATCATGTTCCTAAGAAGCATGCACCACATAGAAATCCAACTCATATGCATGCAACTAGGAATAGGACTCCCAAGATGTACACTATTTGGGGTCCTAAGAACACTAGTCTAAATATTAGGAATGCTTATGTTGATTCCTACTTTCATGATGTAATTAGAAATAGTAACTATGTTGGGAAGCGGAAGTCCACTTGGACTTGGCTTCCAAAGGGCTAATCCCCTTGGACCCAACAAACATTGGGTACCATAAGCTTATGGTATATTATATAGGTGCCCAAGAGAAAGAAGAAGAGCAATAAATGCCTTATTAGCTCTAAAGGGAAAGGATGGATTCTTGATAGCGGTTGCTCCAAACACATGACGGGAGATCCCTCATTGCTTTCCGAAGTGATTAGCATCAAAGATGGTGCAACGGTCACTTTTGGAGGTAATCAAAAGGGAACCATCATTGGAGTAGGTATCGTTGGTAATCCTTCCAAACCCCTAATTACTAATGTTTATCTTGTTAGTGGTTTAGGTCACAACCTCATTTCCATAAGTCAACTTTGTGACAAAGGTTACAAGGTTAACTTCGGAGAAGGATTGTGTACTACTGTTGATTGTGATACAAATGTTTTATTTTCCAGTATTAGGCGTAAAAATATTTATTATTTAAGCTTGCCTAAAACCGTAGAACATTGCTTAGTTGCTAACACAAGTGAACAACTATTATGGCATCGCCGTTTTGGTCATGTTCACTTCAAGCACTTATATAAGTTAGCTAAGCATGATCTAGTCAAAGGTTTTCCTAAGATTGTCTTTAATAAGAAAAACTTTTGTGATTCATGTCAAAGAGGTAAACTAAGTAAATCTTCATTTAAGCTTAAAGAAGGGATTACTTCTAAGAGGCCCCTAGAACTTCTTCATCTAGATTTATTTGGGCCAACTAGAACCGCTTCTTTAGGTAATGCTCATTATGGACTAGTTGTCATTGACGACTTTTCTAGATTTACTTGGGTTTCATTCTTAACTAATAAGAATGAAGCTCATGAAGAGTTTACCAAATTTGCAAAGAAGTTTCAAAATCTTTTAGGATCCACCATTAGCACTATTCGTAGTGATCATGGAGGAGAATTTGAGAATGAGTCTTTTACTAAGTTTTGTGATGACTCCGGGATAACTCATAACTTTTCCTTTCCTCGTGCACCACCACAAAATGGTGTTGTAGAAAGAAAGAATAGGACTCTTATTGAGTGTGCTCGCACTATTCTCCATGATAGTCATTTAGGACTACAATTTTGGGCAGAAGCGGTGCACACGGCATGTTATGTGCTCAATAGAATCCTAGTGAGACCCCGAACAAACAAAACTTGTTTTGAGTTGTTGTACGATGAAAAGCCTCAAGTGAAATATTTTCGTGTCTTTGGTTCAAAATGTTTTATAAAGAACACCTTCGGTAATTTAGACAAATTTGAGCCAAGATCCGATGAAGGAATTTTTGTTGGATATTCCACACGTAGCAAAGCCTACCGGATATACAACAAAATTTCTTCAACGATTGAGGAATCACTTCACGTATCTTTTTATGAAGATTTTGACTTTCCTCATGTTGATGATGATAATGTAGATATTCTTTGTGATTCTCTTAATAATGTTAAGATTAATGATAATATTGTTGAGACTAACACTTCTAACGAAGTTTTTGAAGTTGTTCCTAGTGATCCAGGTTTACCCAAAGCTTATCCAACCGTTCGCAACCATCCCCATAACCAAATCATTGGAGATATTAGTGTGGGTGTTCGAACGAGATCAAGAATTGAAGAATTCTCCCATTGCGCATTCGTCTCTATCATTGAGCCAAAGAACATTCAAGAAGCTTGTGAGGATAGCTCTTGGATAGTGGCAATAGAAGAAGAACTAGCGCAATTCGAGAGAAATGAAGTTTGGGAACTTGTACCTCTTCCAAATGGTCACCAAGCTATCGGGACCAAATGGATCTTCAAGAACAAGACGGATGAAAACGAGGTAATCACACGGAACAAAGCAAGGTTAGTAGCTCAAGGCTATCGGCAAGAGGAAGGTATTGATTTCGAAGAATCCTTTGCCCCCGTAGCTAGATTAGAAGCTATTAGGTTGCTTTTATCTTTTGCATCCCATAAGAATTTTAAATTATTTCCAATGGATGTTAAAAGTGCATTTTTAAATGGATTTGTAAATGAAGAAGTCTATGTTTCTCAACCTCCCGGTTTTATTCATGAGAAATTTCCAAACCATGTTTTCAAACTTAAGAAAGCGTTGTATGGATTGAGACAAGCTCCTAGAGCTTGGTATGATCGCCTTAAGACCTTTCTTTTGAATTTAGGTTTTAAAATGGGAGAAGTTGATTCTACACTCTTTATTAAAGATTATGAAAATGACATTCTTTTGATTCAAGTTTATGTAGATGATATTATTTTCGGTTCTACTAACTTTAATCTTTGTTAAGAATTTTCCAAGTCTATGAAGGATGAGTTTGAGATGAGCCATATGGTAGAGCTCACCTACTTCCTTGGATTGCAAATTCGACAAATGGAGAATGGCACTTTCATACATCAGACAAAGTACACATGGGAGCTTATTAAGTGATTCGGGATGGAATCGTCTTCAAGCAAAAGGACTCCCATGAGTACTACTACTCATCGACACAAGGATGAAAGCGGAAAAGATGTAGACGTTCGTCTATATCGAGGTATGATCGGTAGCTTACTTTACTTAACCGCTAGTAGGCCCGATATCATGTTTTCCGTATGTATATGAGCTAGATATCAAGCAAGACCTAAGGAGTCACACTTGATTGCGGTTAAACGAATATTTCATTATCTCAATCAATCCCTAGATTATGGGTTACTTTACCCTAAGTCTAGCACGTATGAGTTAATCTCATATAGTGATGCCGACTTTACCGGATGCAAGTCCGACAGGAAAAGTACTAGTGGCACATGCCATTTCTTAGGAAATTCCTTAGTTTCTTGGTTCTCTAAGAAACAGAATTCGGTGTCATTGTCCACGACTGAAGCGGAATATATTGCCGCGGGTCTTGCATGTGCACAAGTTCTTTGGATGAGACACACTCTTAGTGACTATGGTGTCAATTGTGATACTTGCCCTATCATGGTTGATAATCAAAGTGCTATTTGTCTTTCCAAGAATCCGGTACACCACTCCCGTACCAAACACATAGACGTGAGACACCATGTTATAAATGATCATGTAGCTAAGAAGGACATCATCTTAGAGTACATTGAAACCCAAAAACAAATTGCCGATATCTTCACTAAACCTCGTAAAGAAGATTCATTTGTGAGGTTGCGTGGAGAATTGGGAATTATGGGTGAATCTGAAATCTAGAAGCTCAATTTTCATGCTATAACTCCTTATTGAGCTCATATATTTGTGATTGTCTTTCTTCATGTGCTTTATTGTTTTATGAGATTAAGAAAGGCAATTGTGACTTATTTGATATTATGAGTTTTTGAAGTTGATTGGAATAATTTATGTTTTCAATAGATTTATTGTTTTCATAATGATTTTAAGATGTATTTGTGATTAGAGTATAGGTCCTAGGGTGAGTGTTCTTATTCTCTGGAATTCTATCTCACTGTGCATTTTTGGACCAGGACAGACGACTGTATTTCTTTTGACAGTCGACTGCCCTACTCTATTTCCTCCATATGAAAATTGATATCTTTCGCACAGCCGACTGTTGACTGTTTTACAGTCGACTGTTAATTTAACAGGCGACTGCAATTTAGTCATCAGGCGACTGTACTATCTGTCAAATTTTCACAGCATTCTCTGTTATTCTTGTGATTTGTATTAATTCTCGGCCAGCCGACTGTGGTGTATATGTCAGTCGACTGTCCAGCGGACAGGCGACTGCATTATACTTGCCAGTCGACTGCCCATCTCTCTGAGATTTAATTTCATCACTTCGTACAGTCGATTGACTTTTGTTCTCCAGTCGACTGTCTCCTGCTGTGTCGGTTCATTTGATTTGATCCGAGCCGTCGATTCTTTGATCCAACGGCTCAGATTGATTTTCCCTAATTTATATTCAATCGAAGCGATCATTTCCCCTCATCGTTTCTCTCTCCTCCGTTTCGACTGTGAGTTCTTCCCGCTCGATTGATGCTCCTTCGCCGTCAATCTCGCTCCCTTTCGTGCGTCAATCTCGTGGAGTCGTTGCCCTTTATTCTGTCTCTCAACGAGGTTAGGTCGCTTCCGTCTATCTCGGGACTTCCTAGGATTTGATCGTTCTGTTTCTTGCCCTAGCTCCGTGCTCGGCCATGGCTCTTTTCGATCATTTCTTCCCTAATGTCTCACTCGACTTCCTCAATGAACCTGTTCCTTCACCAAAACCTGATCCGGCTCCCTCTTCGCCTCAATCTTCGGGAGAGCCTCTTCGTATCTCTGTCGGTGACCCTATCCCATCCGTTCATGCTGCTGAACACTCATCTCGGGCTGCTGAGCATCCTTCTCGGTCCACGGAGTTTCTACTTCGTCAGTTGGACGCTCGTATCTGTGCTCTTGAAATGCTGTCTGTTTCCCTTGATGAGAGGCTTTCGCTTTTGCTTAAGCTTCATCTTATCTCGTGTAAGCATCTTGCTTGTCCTGTTCCTCCCGAGCTTCGTGACCTGTTTGCTACCTCTGAGAACACTACTCCTGCTTGTGTTTCTCCTCCTCCTGGCTTCACGCCAAAACCCCATGTGTCTACAACCTCAGTTGTCCAGACTCCACCTCATGTTCCTGTTGGTTCATCTGCTGTTCGTGTTTCGTCTTCCAAGAGGAAGTCTCCAGCTTTTCCTACTCGTCGCTCTGCACGGCTTTTGTTTCGATCTTCCGGCCGTCCGTCGGACCCCTCAGTAATTCAGATCGACTGAGGCTGATGCTGATGCTGTTCTGTTCACTCACCTGAAGACCTTGTTTTTATTTTTTTGTGGGGTCTGCTTTTTCTTAGGTTGAGTGATTCTGATATATGTTTTGTCGTTGTATGATGGATGATGTTGTATGCGAGACTCTTATATATGTGTGATGATATAGTCTTTGATGTCGTCATGATGTATTTATTTTTTTATTGCTCATGATGTATCTTTTTGGGGATGGCCATGTTGATGACCATCCGTTGATGTACTCAGCTGCTTTATATTATATATATATGATGTTGCATCCCTCTTTTGTGTCACACTATGTTATATTGATTAACTTCTGTGTGATGTATGATATATTGTCTCTATGTATGCTTCACTCTTCTTGATATGCTTTTGAGACAAAACAAGAATTTGATATTGGTTAATTCATGCTCTTTCGTTGATGTGATGAATTTGTGAAAATTATTTTCTTTTCGAATATCTAAAATGTTGATATTGGATTTCAATTCCATTACTCACATGTGTATATGATGAGATTTTATAAGTTTTGATTCGATATATCTTTATACTCCTTGATTGTTGTTAGTTTGTATTTTAGCACTATTATTGTTGTTGTTATTTGCTCCCACCTTTTTGGATAATGTCATAGGGGGAGAGAAATAAACATACAAGATTCATAATGGATGTGCTAAGTATGTTCTAACGCTTGAATCTAAGATTTTCGTTGCCTTAGATTCAGGGGGAGTAAGATTACAATGAATATGGATTTTTATTTTCCTAGATGTCTTGAATTAAATTCATTCATATCTCACTCATTTGCTTCAATTGCTATATAGATGCTCTAATATTTGTTGGCTAACTTGATTGGCATCTATGTAGGGGGAGTAAGTTTTCATTACGCACAATTATTTATCTTTTTGTTTATGTTTGTTTGTCATCATCAAAAGGGGGGAGAATGTTGAGTATTGGACTTCTCCCTACTTGGTGTTAATGATGAGCAAACATAAATACTTGTGACTAATTCCCTATTTTGCAGTTAATCGATTGCCTAAGCTTACTATGAAGATCAACTAGCAATGGATGACTCACAAACGTGATTGAAGGCAAATGATATGAATTGGATCATCGTAGATTGATGATTGAAGCTCCATAAAGACTTCAAGCTCATACGATGGAAAGAAGAGATTATTCGTCAATGTAATTTTTCTTTAATCTCTTCTAGTATGTAGCTTAGAAGTAGAACTATGATGGAGCACCCACACACATCTACTTTCGGTCATAGGACATCTCTAGACCTTTGTCCTTTGATCTCAATTCAATTATCTTTTGTTTGTGCTAGGATTGTTCATAACAGCCGACTGCTTAACAGTTTACAGTCGCCTGTCTCAAAAACAGTCGACTGTGTTTTGTTCTTCAGTCGCCTGTTATGCACAGACTATTACAATGCAGTTTTTGGGTCCTCTCTGATTATCTCGCACAGGCTACTGTTGAACGTTTATCAGGTGCCTGTCATAGTGACAGTCGACTGTGAATGGTTCATCAGTCGCCTGTCTCTCCTTGCCCAAACTCTGTTTGATCCGATTCCTACGGCCAGTCGACTTATGCTGTATATACAGTTGACTGTCTATTAGATCAGTCGACTGTCTATGCTGTAACAGTGGCCTGTCTGTAAGTCTATTCTTTGACTCAGCTCTCTGGAAATTTCTCATGTCTGTGACAGTCGTCTGTTTAAGGATATACAGTCGCCTGTTTTGATTAACAGTCGACTGTGTTCCTTGCATCAGTCGTCTGTCCTGAATCTTGTGAGATTTCCAGTATTTCATCTAAATTACTCTTCTCTCGGCCAGTCGCCTGTCGAAGAATGTACAGTCGCCTGTTGGTTTTACAGACGACTGTCTTGGCTTCATCAATCGATTGTCCACGTGGTAAGTTACCGTTATGAATTCTTACCTACCCTTGCTGACTGTGCAACAGTCGACTGTGGTTTGTTCAACAGTCGACTGTCGCGAGTTCAGATTATATCCGTTGAGATTTTTCTCACGGATTTCGATTGGATTTTTGCCTAAACTGTTTTGTGGATTTGAGAAAGCTATAAATAGAGCTTCTACTGTTTCATTGGAAGGTTACTCATTCATTGCAAAATCCTTCAAGCTTTCATTTCTAAAGATCAAAGCTTTCAAATCCAAAGCCCTAAGTATTTCCAAATCTTGTTCTCTTGCTCTCCAACCTAGAACCAAAGATTGATCATCTAGGCATTTGGTGCAGTCAAGAGAAAGGGCTTTTCTCCTCTCTTCCAAGAGAGTTCTTCAACACACATCACACTTCTCCTTCAAGTTCTACTTCAAGGCATAGGTGATTGTAAGTGTTGCTTTCAGATTTCATAACTTCATTATTTGAATTGTGCTCTCAGTTGTGAGAGTGGTTTTTGCTTGCTCCCTGGTTGTGGGAGTCAAGAACATCGATTGTATTCGATTGCACTTGTTGGGTTGCTACAAGTGGGTTTTTAAGGAAACCTCAAGTTAGGGTTCTAACTTGAGTATCCGGTGGTATCCGGGTGGTAGGGACGTAGGATTACCGGGAACAAGTCGGGAGTTGACTTGGGTAATCCGAACCCTTGAAACATAGCTGTGTTTGCGTGTGTTTCTCTTTGGGTTGTTTTTCTATTCCGCACTATTTGTTGGATTGCATTTTATTTGGCGTAAATTCCTTTTAAATTTGCATAAACACTATTCAACCCCCCTTCTAGTGTTTTTCCCATAGACAGGGTCCTTACAAAAGTGTCTACAAGTCCTCTCACCCCACACCAGTGTCCAAAACCCATAAGGACCCCACTCTCAGCTAAACTAACTCGAGGAACCCGGCTAAGTAGTATCGCCCTCTGGGGGCCCCCGCTCCGGCTGAAGTCATGTAGTCACCTGACCTGAACCTGTAGAATAGGTGGACACATCATAGTGTTCGCAGGAGGAAACTCAACAACACTATGAATTCTATCTAAAGGGGTACGGTGTCAGTCACCACAGTCAATAGGTACAATAAAGTAACGAACACAGAGAGAATTATTAGTTATAAGTTTAATTGTGCAATGCTTGGAACCTAAGTATCAAGTACAACATAAGGGGCTGGACCTCATCCAGTAAGGTGGGTGGAAGCTATGACCCCAGATACACAGTTACAAAAGGAGCCATTCTTTTTCTTTCTTTTGATGCAACTCTGCCCACTCCCCGCCGCGCTAGCCCGTCAGGAGTGCGAGTAAAACTAACCCAAAGCAAGTCCTTATGCCCAACCGATACTTTGGTTTCCCCCACCACTCCCTTGGGTGCCCACCCACCTAGAAGTGGAAAGAGACATCCCCTGGACTAAGTTAAAATGATTTCATGGTTTTTATTCAATATCGATACATGAAACATATCATATATTCAAGTGCTGGAAATTTCAAAACTTCATCAAATAGTGATGTTTTCTAAGAATTCTAGTTATAATATGAGAAAATTCACAACTACAAAGTTGTAGATATGCAAGTTTTATATTGCCTTACCAATTTTCAAAAAATAATACTGTTACGAGGTGGAACTCGCGTACAATGAATTTTTATTAATGGGAACCAAGGGCACGATGGTTATGTGGAGTAGGGGGTTTAGGTAGGCTATTTGACAAGCGATTAGTGGGGTGAAGAAGTCGATCTCGACGCCAGTGACGGTCGCGGGGCTGAATCTCGCCGGATGCGGCTGGACAAGGTTGAACGGCAGGGGGGTGACGCCGACTGGTGTTGATAGGCGAGCTCTCCTGCAACACGAACAACTCGTCAGAAGGGCTGGGTTGGGGGTTCAACCCTTAGCCCCTCCGATGCCTAAGTCAGTGATAGGGCTTAAAATGGGGGGCTGGTCACGCCGGTCGGACTAACGGTGTATCGACCGCGCGTGGCGAGCTATAGGTGGGAGAACAAAGATATGGAAGACCTTTGCACTCGTGTGTGAATAGTTGAATGAGAGAGAATTCTGCAGCATCCCCTTCTCCGTAAGAGGAGAAGGGGTATTTATACCTGACGGGTGATGACTAGGCGTGCTGAGCTGGCTCGGGTGTCGGCGGAGGCTTCGGGCAAGGACGCCGGGAACAGGAGTCTCCGACCTGCCTTTGTCAGGCGGCGCAACGGCCCAGTGGTGCTTTTGTCGGGATGTCAGAGCCGAAAGTGAAAGCGTTATCTGTCAGGTGGCTCTTCCGTCAGGGGGTGCTTTGTCGGATGGTCGGGTGACGTATGTGTCAGGTGTCCTTATCCTAAGGTTGTTTGTCGTTAGCGTCGGACTAAGAGTCGGCCAGCTGCGGTGGTCCGCCTCGGCCGGCTGCGGGGGTCGGCCCCGGCCGGTTCGGGGAGCGCTGCAAGGCGCGCCTGTCTCCATGATGCCCCGGATTTCCGGGGCGGCGGCCCTTTTGTGTAAAGGTGAGTTAATGGGGTATGTTAACGGATCCGGGCGGGAGTCGGGCTCATACGATCTTTAGGTCGTAACAATTACCCCCGGCATTCGAGTGCGAGGCGGAAGCCCGGTTCGTCTCGGATGGCGTAACATTATCCTTTAACCGGACTCGGGCTTGGGTCCAAGCTCAGGGCTGGATGCGCTGCTTCCGCGGGGTATTGCCCGCTGTTGCGGGATCGCGAGGTCTCATCCCGCGTGGGAATCAAGTGGGGCGTTGCCTCATAACGGCGCGCCGCTTTATGTGGCGGCGGGGTCGGATTTTTGGGGGAGCCCGACTTTTTGAGAAGGTTGTGGTTTTTGCTGAGATGTGTTTACCGGACATGTTTGCGATTTTCGCGGGATTTCCACCGCACTGTGCCCGGTGGACCTCCCAGCTGTTGTGCTCTTGGGCTCAGGGAAGGCGTCCATAAGGAGGGATATTATTCATCAATCTTTACAGGAGATTTAGGTGATATTTACAGTGATAGCGCAGGTGTGACCCAGCCTATGGTCGGGATGGGCGGTGGTTTATACTCGTCGCCCGCTATATCGGGGTGGGTAGATCCCTGTTGCCGGGCGGTCTTCCCTTTTACTGACCGTCTAGTTCCTTCTGCTTCGTTGTCCGGGGAGGGGCCGACGCGCCGTGAACCACCATTTGGTTTAATCAGGGATGAAGTCCCGTGGTGGTTCCCCCTTCCGGGGGGCTGACCCTCGCTTGTCGGGTGGGGCTTCTTCCTTTCCCTTTCCTCGCTTCCTCGCGATCTGCCTTGCCGCCGCCGCGCTGAAGAGTTCCTCGCTAGGAATCCTGCGCACCGAGGGGGAACCCCCGGGAGGTTGAGGACGAGGTGGCGGTGGCGGCGCCGAGGGGGACGGCGTTAATTGGGGTGTCGCGGCATACGGGCGGCCGTCTGAACCTGCCTTTTGATACAGTAACACGCAGGAGGCCAGCTGGCGGGCGGGGCCTTCCGCGTGTAAGGGGAATATCCGGATGGAGGTGGCGGGGCCGTGGCGCCCATCATCGGGGGAAGTGAAGTTCGTCGGTGGTTATCGGCTTTTTTTGTAGCTCGGTGGGGCGTTTAGGGCCGCTTTATGCCCGGAGTGAGGGGAGAGGAATCCCGTCTTCCTCCTTTACCCTGACCTCTGGAGGGGGGTATTTATAGCGAGGTGTAGCGGAAGGGTTTCTCTTGAGTAATGCGGGGGGGGTTAGCGTTTCTAAGGGGCTCCGCGGAGTCACGTGCTTTGGGAATCGCTTATCCCCGGAGGTCTCTGGCACTCTGGCCTCTCGGGGATCGTGTTACTGCTGACGGTGCGTCGACCGAGCGGCCTTTCGTTATGTTGGGTCGCATCGCGGTCCTGTTCTGACGAGACAGGGCATTGCCTTTTCAGGACTGGGCGCCTACTTCGCGGCCTCTGCCTCGGGACCCGGGTCATGCTGTTTTGGCATCTTGCGGAAGTTCATGTTGTTTTGGCATCTTGCGGAAGTTACGCAATTACCTATCATGCCCCCAACATTCTCGTGTCCGAGATCGCGAGGTCTGGGGGAAGGGGATGTTGTTGGCTTGTGTTGCTTTTAGGCGGGGTGGGGGGTCGGCGGAGTGGCTAGGGGCGATTCCCACTATTCAACCACGGGTCGACCCTGTTACATGGGGCGGGTTCCAGTGCCCCTCTTTCCCCCTGGAGGGAAAGGTGTCGCGGACTTTTGGTGAACGGGGGTCACGCTGTAGGCGTAGATTTCCCGGAGGTCCTATGCCAGTTAGGAGGGGTAGTGCGGTGCTAACCCCGAGCGTTGTGGGGGATAGCCAGTCGCTATGGTGTTCTCCGAAAAATCTGAGCGAATAAAGAAGTACATTTTTATTTAGGTTTGTAAAGGCTGATCTACAGCTTGTACATGAGTTCTTAGTTTATCGCCCGTTGCGGGGTCTGATCCGGCTGGGGGGGCCATAGAGTTGTCCTCGCCCGCGGTTTAATGACCTCCGGATCGGGATGTCGGTGTGGGCTGGGTGGGCCCTTCGTAACTTGAATTGAGCTCGGCGTGGAGGAGAATGGCCGCCTTCCGTGCTGAAGTGTTGCAAGGTCTCTTTGGCGATCGTGCCACCTCACCTCCGTTGCTTCGTCGTCTCTTTCCGCGGAAAGGGTTTTCCTCGGTCCGGAAGAGGCGCCGAGGGGGGAAGCCGCCTTGCTGCGGCTTGCTCCTTGGGGAGGTTCCTGAGCATAGGGCCGTCCCCCGCTGCCCTACGCCTCGCTGTTTCGGTTTGAGGGTGGGGTCCCGTGCCCGACGGCGCCTCGGCGAGCTGACATGACAGGATTTGTCGTTTGGGCCTGTCGGTGATGCAGCCTTGCCGAGGTCCTCGGATGAAGGTCGAGGGCGAGGAGGTACTGGTCGGCCTGCGCTGGGGGCTCTCGCCTGCCCAGATTACTTTGGACGGATACCATTCTTTCTCCGCCTCGTCCCTGTTTATGGGACGGAGGCGTGAAAGGTGGATTTCCCATGTGTAAGCGGAATATCCGGATAGCGATCCGTTTGTAAGCGGAATATCCAGTTAGTGGCGCTGGGGATCTAGGCACCGCCGTTCTGGGCGGCGGGAACCATTGATGGCCGGTGACCTCTCTTTTGTTAGGGCGGTGTATCTCAGCCCTTTTCCCGGAGGGTGGGGGGATCAAGTGGCGGGTTTTCATGTCTGTTGATTTTTTCTCTTCGGGGGGGGGGGGGATGGCCTCTTTATAGGTAGATTTTGTTGACGGGTTCTCCCTTATTTATTGCGCTGAGCTGGCATTATTAATGGGCTCCTTGAATTCACGCCTGTGGGAAACCGCCTTGGCCAGGTGGCTCTTGCGTGTCCTCTTTTGGAGCGCATCATTCATGGTGGCGTGTTTCGCGAGCGTCCTTTCGTTTCGCCGAGTCCCATCGGGGCCGTCGACTCGGGAACTGATGTCATTTTGTCCCGGTTCGCGTGCCCCCGTTTTCTTTTGCTTTTTCGAGTCAGGGGTACGTGGCCCCCTTCGGGTTGGCCCGGGCCCAGAGGTCTGGGGGGGAGCGGGCGCGTAGCCCGGCTCGTGCCCTACTCTGGTTTGGGTGGCTAGGGTTGGCCCTGCCCCAGAGGTCTGGAGGGGGGGAGCGGGCGCGTAGCCCGGCCCGTGCCCACCTCTGGTTTGGGTGGCTAGGGTTGGCCCTGCCCCAGAGGTCTGGGGGGGAGCGGGCGCGTAGCCCGGCCCGTGCCCTTCTCTGGTTTGGGTGGCTAGGGTTGGCCCTGCCCCAGAGGTCTGGAGGGGGGAGCGGGCGCGTAGCCCGGCGCGTGCCCACCTCTGGTTTGGGTGGCTAGGGTTGGCCCTGCCCCAGAGGTCTGGAGGGGGGGAGCGGGCGCATAGCCCGGCCCGTGCCCACCTCTGGTTTGGGTGGCTAGGGTTGGCCCTGCCCCAGAGGTCTGGAGGGGGGGAGCGGGCGCGTAGCCCGGCCCGTGCCCACCTCTGGTTTGGGTGGCTAGGGTTGGCCCTGCCCCCAGAGGTCTGGAGGGGGGGAGCGGGCGCGTAGCCCGGCCCGTGCGCTTCTCTGGTTTGGGTGGCTAGGGTTGGCCCTGCCCCAGAGGTCTGGAGGGGGGGAGCGGGCGCGTAGCCCGGCCCGTGCCCTTCTCTGGTTTGGGTGGCTAGGGTTGGCCCTGCCCCAGAGGTCTGGAGGGGGGGAGCGGGCGCGTAGCCCGGCCCGTGCCCTTCTCTGGTTTGGGTGGCTAGGGTTGGCCCTGCCCCAGAGGTCTGGATGGGGGGAGCGGGCGCGTAGCCCGGCCCGTGCCCTTCTCTGGTTTGGGTGGCTAGGGTTGGCCCTGCCCCAGAGGTCTGGAGGGGGGGAGCGGGCGCGTAGCCCGGCCCGTGCCCACCTCTGGTTTGGGTGGCTAGGGTTGGCCCTGTCCCAGAGGTCTTGTGGGGGGGAGCGGGCACGTAGCCCGGCCCGTGCCCTGCTCTGGTTTGGGTGGCTAGGGTTGGCCCTGCCCCAGAGGTCTGGAGGGGGGGAGCGGGCGCGTAGCCCGACCCGTGCCCTTCTCTGGTTTGGGTGGCTAGGGTTGGCCCTGCCCCAAAGGTCTGGAGGGGGGGAGCGGGCGCGTAGCCCGGCCCGTGCCCTTCTCTGGTTTGGGTGGCTAGGGTTGGCCCTGCCCCAGAGGTCTGGAGGGGGGGAGCGGGCGCGTAGCCCGGCCCGTGCCCTTCTCTGGTTTGGGTGGCTAGGGTTGGCCCTGCCCCAGAGGTCTGGAGGGGGGGAGCGGGCGCGTAGCCCGGCCCGTGCCCTTCTCTGGTTTGGGTGGCTAGGGTTGGCCCTGCCCCAGAGGTCTGGAGGGGGGTAGCGGGCGCGTAGCCCGGCCCGTGCCCACCTCTGGTTTGGGTGGCTAGGGTTGGCCCTGCCCCAGAGGTCTTGTGGGGGGGAGCGGGCGCGTAGCCCGGCCCGTGCCCTGCTCTGGTTTGGGTGGCTAGGGTTGGCCCTGCCCCAGAGGTCTGGAGGGGGGGAGCGGGTGCGTAGCCCGGCCCGTGCCCTTCTCTAGTTTGGGTGGCTAGGGTTGGCCCTGCCCCAGAGGTCTGGAGGGGGGGAGCGGGCGCGTAGCCCGGCCCGTGCCCTTCTCTGGTTTGGGTGGCTAGGGGTGGCCCTGCCCCAGAGGTCTGGAGGGGGGAGCGGGCGCGTAGCCCGGCCCGTGCCCTTCTCTGGTTTGGGTGGCTAGGGTTGGCCCTGCCCCAGAGGTCTGGAGGGGGGGAGCGGGCGCGTAGCCCGGCCCGTGCCCTTCTCTGGTTTGGGTGGCTAGGGTTGGCCCTGCCCCAGAGGTCTGGAGGGGGGGAGCGGGCGCGTAGCCCGGCCCGTGCCCACCTCTGGTTTGGGTGGCTAGGGTTGGCCCTGCCCCAGAGGTCTTGTGGGGGGGAGCGGGCGCGTAGCCCGGCCCGTGCCCTGCTCTGGTTTGGGTGGCTAGGGTTGGCCCTGCCCCAGAGGTCTGGAGGGGGGGAGCGGGCGCGTAGCCCGACCCGTGCCCTTCTCTGGTTTGGGTGGCTAGGGTTGGCCCTGCCCCAAAGGTCTGGAGGGGGGGAGCGGGCGCGTAGCCCGGCCCGTGCCCTTCTCTGGTTTGGGTGGCTAGGGTTGGCCCTGCCCCAGAGGTCTGGAGGGGGGGGAGCGGGCGCGTAGCCCGGCCCGTGCCCTTCTCTGGTTTGGGTGGCTAGGGTTGGCCCTGCCCCAGAGGTCTGGAGGGGGGGAGCGGGCGCGTAGCCCGGCCCGTGCCCTTCTCTGGTTTGGGTGGCTAGGGTTGGCCCTGCCCCAGAGGTCTGGAGGGGGGTAGCGGGCGCGTAGCCCGGCCCGTGCCCACCTCTGGTTTGGGTGGCTAGGGTTGGCCCTGCCCCAGAGGTCTTGTGGGGGGGAGCGGGCGCGTAGCCCGGCCCGTGCCCTGCTCTGGTTTGGGTGGCTAGGGTTGGCCCTGCCCCAGAGGTCTGGAGGGGGGGAGCGGGTGCGTAGCCCGGCCCGTGCCCTTCTCTAGTTTGGGTGGCTAGGGTTGGCCCTGCCCCAGAGGTCTGGAGGGGGGGAGCGGGCGCGTAGCCCGGCCCGTGCCCTTCTCTGGTTTGGGTGGCTAGGGGTGGCCCTGCCCCAGAGGTCTGGAGGGGGGAGCGGGCGCGTAGCCCGGCCCGTGCCCTTCTCTGGTTTGGGTGGCTAGGGTTGGCCCTGCCCCAGAGGTCTGGAGGGGGGGAGCGGGCGCGTAGCCCGGCCCGTGCCCTTCTCTGGTTTGGGTGGCTAGGGTTGGCCCTGCCCCAGAGGTCTGGAGGGGGGGAGCGGGCGCGTAGCCCGGCCCGTGCCCACCTCTGGTTTGGGTGGCTAGGGTTGGCCCTGCCCCAGAGGTCTTGTGGGGGGGGAGCGGGCGCGTAGCCCGGCCCGTGCCCTGCTCTGGTTTGGGTGGCTAGGGTTGGCCCTGCCCCAGAGGTCTGGAGGGGGGGAGCGGGCGCGTAGCCCGACCCGTGCCCTTCTCTGGTTTGGGTGGCTAGGGTTGGCCCTGCCCCAAAGGTCTGGAGGGGGGGAGCGGGCGCGTAGCCCGGCCCGTGCCCTTCTCTGGTTTGGGTGGCTAGGGTTGGCCCTGCCCCAGAGGTCTGGAGGGGGGGAGCGGGCGCGTAGCCCGGCCCGTGCCCTTCTCTGGTTTGGGTGGCTAGGGTTGGCCCTGCCCCAGAGGTCTGGAGGGGGGAGCGGGCGCGTAGCCCGGCCCGTGCCCTTCTCTGGTTTGGGTGGCTAGGGTTGGCCCTGCCCCAGAGGTCTGGAGGGGGGGAGCGGGCGCGTAGCCCGGCCCGTGCCCACCTCTGGTTTGGGTGGCTAGGGTTGGCCCTGCCCCAGAGGTCTTGTGGGGGGAGCGGGTGCGTAGCCCGGCCCGTGCCCTTCTCTGGTTTGGGTGGCTAGGGTTGGCCCTGCCCCAGAGGTCTGGAGGGGGGGAGCGGGCGCGTAGCCCAGCCCGTGCCCTTCTCTGGTTTGGGTGGATAGGGTTGGCCCTGCCCCAGAGGTCTGGAGGGGGGGAGCGGGCGCGTAGCCCGGCCCGTGCCCTTCTCTGGTTTGGGTGGCTAGGGTTGGCCCTACCCCAGAGGTCTGGAGGGGGGAGCGGGCGCGTAGCCCGGCCCGTGCCCACCTCTGGTTTGGGTGGCTAGGGTTGGCCCTGCCCCAGAGGTCTTGTGGGGGGGAGCGGGCGCGTAGCCCGGCCCGTGCCCTGCTCTGGTTTGGGTGGCTAGGGTTGGCCCTGCCCCAGAGGTCTGGAGGGGGGGAGCGGGCGCGTAGCCCGGCCCGTGCCCTTCTCTGGTTTGGGTGGCTAGGGTTGGCCCTGCCCCAGAGGTCTGGAGTGGGGGAGCGGGCGCGTAGCCCGGCCCGTGCCCTTCTCTGGTTTGGGTGGCTAGGGTTGGCCCTGCCCCAGAGGTCTGGAGGGGGGGGAGCGGGCGCGTAGCCCGGCCCGTGCCCTTCTCTGGTTTGGGTGGCTAGGGTTGGCCCTGCCCCAGAGGTCTGGAGGGGGGGAGCGGGCGCGTAGCCCGGCCCGTGCCCTTCTCTGGTTTGGGTGGCTAGGGTTGGCCCTGCCCTAGAGGTCTGGAGGGGGGGAGCGGGCGCGTAGCCCGGCCCGTGCCCACCTCTGGTTTGGGTGGCTAGGGTTGGCCCTGCCCCAGAGGTCTTGTGGGGGGGAGCGGGCGCGTAGCCCGGCCCGTGCCCTGCTCTGGTTTGGGTGGCTAGGGTTGGCCCTGCCCCAGAGGTCTGGAGGGGGGAGCAGGCGCGTAGCCCGGCCCGTGCCCTTCTCTGGTTTGGGTGGCTAGGGTTGGCCCTGCCCCAGAGGTTCGGAGTTTTGGCGGACTGCAAAATTTGTGTAGGAACAACCAGGTTGGGAAAAACGTGTAGATGTGTATATTGCACGAAGAAAGGGAAACTCACAACTATTTGTAGAATTTCAGCAGATGTTTCGCGTTCCAAGGGTGGGCCAGCTTGCTCCCTTCAGGGGTAGCAAGGATGTAGGTGGCCGGTCCGACAACATCAACGACTGTGTAGGGCCCTTCCCATTTGGCGGCCAGCTTTCCCCGCTGCGCAGTCTCGGGGCGGAAGGTGGCGTCCCGAAGGACCAAATCGCCGATCCTGAAAGTCCGCGGTTTCACCCGGGAGTCGTAGTATCGGGCCATCCTCTGGCTGTTCTTGACGAGGCTGGTTAGGGCCCTGTCCCGGACCTCGTCTATCAACTCAAGACTGAGGCCGAGCCCTTCTCCGTTGATTTCTTCATCGAAGAGTTTTAGCCGGAGTGTCTCTTCGCCGATTTCCACAGGTACAACTGCCTCCGATCCGTATGCTAGCATGAAAGGACTTTCTCTGGTCGAGGCCTTATGGGTGGTGCGATAGGACCATAGGATCCCTGGCAGCTCATCGACCCATGCTCCCAGGGCGGCGTCCACCTTCTTCTTCATCGGGTTCAGGATACACTTATTCGCGGCCTCTGCCATTCCGTTGCACTGTGGGTGGGCGACCGACGCGAATTGGAGTTTGATCCCCCAGCCCGAGCAGAAGTCGCGGAAGCCCTCGCAATCGAACTGCTTTCCGTTATCCGTGACTATGGAACGGGGGATCCCGAAGCGGCATATGACGGATTGCCAGATGAAGCCCTTCATGTCTGTCCACGTGATTCGCGCCAGCGGCTCCGCTTCGACCCATTTTGTGAAATAGTCCACGGCGACGACTAGATACTTCCTTCCCCCGGAGGCCTTTGGGAAGGGCCCCAGGATGTCGAGTCCCCACTTGACGAAGGGGACCGGGCTCAAGATGGGCATCAGGTTGGCCGGTGGCGCAGTCGTCCGTCGGCAGAACTTCTGGCACGCTTCGCACTTCTTGACGTATTGTACCGCGTCTCGGATCATCGTCGGCCAGTAGTATCCTTGGCGCATTATCTTGTGGGCGATGGTGCGTCCTCCATGGTGGTTTCCGCAGAAGCCTTCGTGTACCTCACGGATGACTTGCTCAGCCTGCTCCGGTCCCAAGCACTTTAGGTAGGGCAGGACGTCGAAATTGGCGCGGCGGCGGCGGTACAGCACCCCGTCAAGGAGCACAAATGTCAGGGCCCATCTCTCCACCTGCTTAGCCAGCAACCGCTCCTCGGGTAGTTCACCTGTCTCTAAATACTTCATAATGGGTGTCATCCAGGACGTCATCATGCCCGTGCACATCAGTTCCCTTTCGTTGATGGAGGGTGTCGACAGGCTTTCGACGTAGATTGCCTTCCCGATCTCGGCCGCTGAGGAGGAAGCCAGCTTAGACAGGGCGTCTGCCCGGAGGTTGTTGGAGCGAGGCAGGTGTTGCACGTCCGCTTGCTTGAACTTGCGGAGTTCGATCTGGATGCGATTCAGGTACTGCTTCATGGTTTCTTCTCGGGCCTCAAAGCCCCCTAGGATCTGTTGGACGACGAGACGGGAGTCACTTAGGAGCAACACGTTCGTCGCACCGACTGCCCTAGCGAGTTTTAACCCGTTAACCGCGGCTTCGTACTCCGCGACGTTGTTGGTGGCCGGGAAGTCGAAGCGTAGGGCGTACTCCAACGAGCATCCGTCTGGAGTCTGAATGACGATTCCCGCTCCTGTTCCGGAGCCCGTCGCGGAGCCGTCGACGTGGATGGTCCACAATCCGTCCGCTGTTGTCGGGGAGGGCGCTGAGGGTTCGCCTGCCTCGATCCTCCGGGGGGACGTGGGCGCCGATGGTTGCTCTATCCGGTCCCCCGGCGGGGTTTCCGTGGTGCATTCCACCATGAAGTCGGCCAGCGCCTGACCCTTGATCGCCGTCCGGGCTTTGTAAGTTATGTCGAACTCATTGAGCTCGACGCTCCAGTTGAGCATCCTCCCTGACCGCTCCAGTCTTTTCAGGTTCTTTTCGAGGGGCATGTTGGTGTGGACGGTTATGGGGTGGGCCTGGAAATAGGGTCGGAGCTTCCGAGCGGTGGTGATTAGGTAGTAGGCGGCTTTTTCGATGGGGCTGTAGCGAGTCTCCGCATCCCGGAGGATCCGACTGGCATAGTAAACAGGGCGTTGCACCCCTCCTTCCTCCTTGATCAGGACGGAGCTAACAGCCTCCTCGGTGGTCGCCAGGTACAACCCCAGGGGTTCACCTTCCTCCGGCCGTGCGAGGAGGGGCGGGCCTTGTAGGTAGGCTTTCAGCTCCGCGAACACCCGCGTGCAGTCGTTGTCCCACGGGATCACCTTCCTCTTGTCTTTAGCTTCGCCGAAGGCCGTGCGTAAGACCCTGAAGAAGGGGAGCGACTTCTCCGCCGATTTCGACAGGAATCGTCCCAAAGCAGCAATCCGGCCGTTCAGTCGCTGCAAGTCTCGGATTGTCCGGGGCTCCGTCATACCGGTGAGGGCCGCCACCTTGTCCGGGTTCGCCTCGATCCCCCGCCTCGTTATCATGAAGCCCAGGAACTTTCCCGACTGCACGCCAAAGATGCATTTTGCGGGGTTTAGTCTCAGGTTGTATCGGCGGACCCTCTGGAAGGTCTCCTGCAAGTCGGTGAGGTGGTCGAGGGCCCTTCCACTCTTCACCAGCATGTCGTCGATGTAGACCTCCAAATTTCGCCCTACCTGAGGGCCGAAAATCCGGTCAACCATCCGTTGATAAGTCGCCCCGGCGTTCTTCAGCCCAAAGGGCATCTTGGTGTAACAGAAGGTGCCTTTATCGGTGACGAAGGACGTCTTCTCCTCATCCTCCTCCGCCATCGGTATTTGGTTGTACCCCGAGAAGGCGTCCATAAAGCTCAACAATTCATAACCGGACGCGTGGTCCACCAAGTGGTCGATCCTGGGCAGAGGGAAGCTGTCCTTCGGGCAAGCCTTGTTGAGGTCGGTGAAGTCAACGCACATGCGCCACTTCCCGCTGGGCTTCTTCACTAGAACGACGTTGGCAAGCCAGTCGGGGTAGTCCACCGGCCGAACAAACTTGGCTTCGAGGAGCCGCTCTACTTCTTCCTCGGCCGCCCTCTTCTTTTCGCCCCCCGCACTCCTCTTCTTCTGTCGAACAGGCCGGGCCTCTGGGTCCGCATTCAACCTGTGGGAGATTACCGCCGGGTCCACCCCGGGCATGTCGGCCGGTGACCATGCGAATATGTCCGCGTTCTCCCGGAGCAAGGCGACGAGGGCCGTCCTCAAGGCGGAGGGGAGTTTCGTCCCGATGGAGACGACTCTTCCCTCGTCTGAGGCTATCGGGACCTCCTCTACCTCCTCGGCCGGGGTCGGCCGCTGGTCGCAGAAGTCCTCCCTTTCGTCGGGGACGAGAGGCGTCGGGGTCCGCCCGGGGCCCCCAGGCGGGGACGGCACACGGTTGTGGTTTCTGGGCCCCCCTCGACCTCCCTGCACCTGTCCCACCCCCCGCGGGGTCCGGAACTTCATCGTTTGATGTTGCAGGCTGGGGAGCGCCTCGATGGCCGTCATATATGGGCGCCCTATGATTCCATTATACACCGATGCGATGTCGACGATGACGAAAAGCGTTTCCTTGGTGACGATCCTCGGCTCCTCCCCCAGAGTCATGGGCAAGGTGATCGTTCCTTCGGTAGGGATCTCATGGCCGGTGAAGCTGGCCACAGGGCCCCCGCAGGGCTCTAGGTCTGCGCGCCCCCATCCCATCCTCTCGACTGTTGACAGGAAAAGGATGTTGCAGGAGCTTCCAGTGTCAATCAGGAGCCGGCCGACGTCCACCGCCCCGATCCGAGCCTCGACGACGAGGGCGTCGTCGTTCTGGCTCCGCGCTTCCCGCCAGTCTTCCTCGGTAAAGGTGATCGGGGGTCGGTGTGTCCTTCTTCGCTTCGGCTGGTGGTCGGCGGCCGCCGTCATCGCCCGTCGGGCCCCGGCCTTCGGGATGGCGGGCGCCCACCCCGCCGAGGAGGGCCCTCCAGTTATCATCTCAATTCGCATGACCGCCCTTGGGGGGGCGTGGCTCCTCCTTATCGCGGTCCGCCAGTGGTTCCCGTCCCCCTCCCTCCGGGGGGGCTCTCTCTTCCGCCATCTCCCGCCTTCCCGCGACAAAGTTTCCCAGGTGACCCGCTTGGATCAGTCGTTCGATCTCTCTCTTAAGGGAGTGACAATGGTCGGTGTCGTGACCGTGGTCCCGGTGATATCGGCAGTATCTCCGGGGGTCCCGCCTCGCCGGGTCCGTCCTCATCTCCCTAGGAGGCTCCGGCAATAACCCGGCCCTCGTCGCCGCGGCCAGCACCTCCATCATGGGGGCATTGAGTCGCGTGTAATGCACCGGCGGGAGGTCTTCTGGTCTCGGGATGACTCCGGGGGGCCTCCGTGCCGGAGCGAACTCGCGAGCCGGGCCAAGGCGATCTAGCGGGCGGGGCTCAGGTGGCTCCCGCCGCGGTAGGGCCATCTGATCGCGGCCTCGCCCCCTCTCCTCCTGCCTCGGTCGAGGGCGCGGCCGGGACCCATCTGCGGGTGGTTTCGCCTGGGGGAACACAACCTTTGCACCCAAAGTCTCCTCCGCCAACGCGTGCCTCTCCGCCATTGCTACCAACTCTTCATAGTCGGTAGGTGGATCTCGGAGCAGGGATTTGTGGAGGCTCCGCGTCCGCAGCCCCGTCTTGAAGGCCAGCATAAGCACCTCGTCGCCGCATGTCACCACCGCCCGTCTCTCCTCCTGAAAGCGGCGGAGGTATCTTCCTGTTCCTTCCCCCTCCCTTTGGACTATCGTGCTGAGATAGTCTAAGGGCTTCTTTTTTGTTCGCCCGGCCCGGAACTCTTGGCAGAACTTATGGGATAGTTCGCCAAAGCTCCCTACGGACCTCGCGGGCAAGCCGAAGTACCAGTCCAGCGTGGTGTCCCTTAGGCTTTGGGAGAAATGTCGGCAAAGGAACGCCTCATCCACGTCCTGGGCTTCCATCGCCCCCCGGTATTGTTGCACGTGCGTGAGGGGGTCGCCCCTCCCATTGTACGTGGCCAAGTGAGGGGGTTTGAACCTTACGGGCCTGGGGGCAGAAGTGATCCACCGGGCGAGTGGCGTGGCCTCCTCCGGGTAGGTCGGGCGATCCGGCGCATCCCCCTCCGCCACTCGGGGGTCGGGCTTCGGTCGCGCCTCGGCCGCCGACGGTCCTCCGTCCCCGGCGAGTAGCCCGACGGTCTCCAGGCGGGGCTCCCTTCTTGGGCCGAGGATTCGACGGGTTGTGGGCTATGGTCCTCCCAGCGCCCACGCCTCCTGGCCAGCTCTCCTCGGGCCTCCATCCGTTCTTGATTCTCCCGAAGGAGTCTTTCACGCTCGGTGGTGAGGAAGCGTAGTTGCCGACAAACGGCTTCCTCGCGCTGGGTATCGGAGGGGTGGTGTTGGTGATGGGGGCCGCCCCCTCCAGGTGGGGACCTGTTCAGCATCGGGTCCCGCCCGTTCCCAGGCCGCCGGGCCGTCGTCGCCTCGTCCAGGAGTTCTCGGTTGCTCCTGTTCTCCATCCTCAGCCTCTCGCGCTCCGCGATGATGAAGCGAAGCTGGCGGTGGGCGGCCTCCTCTTCCTGGTAAGCCTTCCGGGTGGTCTCGGCCGCCTCGTCCAGACGCCTCTGCGCGGCGGCCGCCTCCCCCAGGCGCCTCCACCGCTGCGCGACTTCTACCTCCTCTTCCAGGAGCCTTTGTTGGGCCGCGATCTCCTCAGCGAGCCCCCTATGCTCCCCCTCCTCCTCGAACTGAGGGTGGAGGTTTCGCCTCACGTTCAGGGGCTCTGAGGGGCCGGGCGGAGGTTCTGTTCCAGCCGTCTGACAGCCTCCCCTGGCCTGAGCGACGGCCTCGAAGCTCTTCAGGACGGCGGGGACTGAAGTGTGTTCGATCTCGGAGCCCATCCCCAGAAGGGGGTCGGACGCCGGGGTGATTTGTAGGGAGAGCGGTTCCTGTCCCACGGGATCTTTGCCGTGGTCCGGGTTCCGCAAGATCGGTATGGAATCTAACATGGGTGTGACCCTTCGTTCCCACAGACGGCGCCAATTGTTACGAGGTGGAACTCGCGTACAATGAATTTGTATTAATGGGAACCAAGGGCACGGTGGTTATGTGGTAAAGGGGGTTTAGGTAGGCTATTTGACAAGCGATTAGTGGGGTGAAGAAGTCGATCTCGACGCCAGTGACGGTCGCGGGGCTGAATCTCGCCGGATGCGGCTGGACAAGGTTGAACGGCAGGGGGGTGACGCCGACTGGTGTTGATAGGCGAGCTCTCCTGCAACACGAACAACTCGTCAGAAGGGCTGGGTTGGGGGTTCAACCCTTAGCCCCTCCGATGCCTAAGTCAGTGATAGGGCTTAAAATGGGGGGCTGGTCACGCCGGTCGGACTAACGGTGTATCGACCGCGCATGGCGAGCTATAGGTGGGAGAACAAAGATATGGAAGACCTTTGCACTCGTGTGTGAATAGTTGAATGAGAGATAATTCTGCAGCATCCCCTTCTCCGTAAGAGGAGAAGGGGTATTTATACCTGACGGGTGATGACTAGGCGTGCTGAGCTGGCTCGGGTGTCGGCGGAGGCTTCGGGCAAGGACGCCGGGAACAGGAGTCTCCGACCTGCCTTTGTCAGGCGGCGCAACGGCCCAGTGGTGCTTTTGTCGGGATGTCAGAGCCGAAAGTGAAAGCGTTATCTGTCAGGTGGCTCTTCCGTCAGGGGGTGCTTTGTCGGATGGTCGGGTGACGTATGTGTCAGGTGTCCTTATCCTAAGGTTGTTTGTCGTTAGCGTCGGACTAAGAGTCGGCCAGCTGCGGTGGTCCGCCTCGACCGGCTGCGGGGGTCGGCCCCGGCCGGTTCGGGGAGCGCTGCAAGGCGCGCCTGTCTCCATGATGCCCCGGATTTCCGGGGCGGCGGCCCTTTTGTGTAAAGGTGAGTTAATGGGGTATGTTAACGGATCCGGGCGGGAGTCGGGCTCATACGATCTTTAGGTCGTAACAAATACTATGCGAGTTATGGTGGACAATTTAGTAACAGATATAAATTCTATAGAAAAACAGAAAACTGCAGCAACTGAATCAATAAATTACTCATAGTTACAGTCGGATATGGTTGAAGTGCAAAACATGAAAATTGTGTATCTTGAAGAGTAGATATCCATAATGTCCTAAAACCCTAATTCTAATAAGTGCAGTAGCATATATAGCTGATTTATTGAAGGGTGTCCAAATTGGCAAATTTTGCTATGTTGTAGTACAAAGCCTATTACTCCTAAAATTTGGCCGAAACCATAAGGAACCCCATACATGACCTTTGACTTAAAAACTATGAGCTACATGACTTTATTTTATTCAGATTTTTATTCGAACTAAAAATAACAAATACCACAGTTAACCAGAGGATTGTTTTGCTGGAAATTGAAAACAGATTTGCAATAACACCCAATCCATAGAAGTACTTAAGAAAAATGAGAACAATTTGCATCATTCATGCATAAACCATATAGATTTATGCAAAACCCATAGAGTGTTGAGAATCCTACCTATAAGGAGCTTGAACGAGCTAGCTAGTTGATCTCCTTGGCCTCTCCTCCTTCCTCCTCCTCCTTTCTTCTTTTTCTTTCTATTTTCCTTTGTTTTTGTGTTTGCTTTTTCTCTTTTTTTGTTATGGAGGATTCGGCCAAACAAAATGGAAGGGAAAAAAGGAAAATGCTAAATGAAAAGAAAAATGAAAAAGAAGGAAGGAGAAGAGTGTAGGAAGAGGAAGAATTAATTAACTAAAAAAGATCTCTTCTAAAAGTCCCATTATTTACAAGTTTACCATTACTCACAATTATTTCATAATTACCCTCCAACTTGCTTGATTTATTACATTGCATGTCATTCTCATTCTCACTTCTTATGTGCCCCCCAACTTGCTCTCTTAATTACATAGCATGCCATTTTAGGAATCTTTGCACAAAACCCCTCTTTATGCCCAAAATTGGAACCATGCCCTAGTTGGGTATAAATGCAAGACATTGTTGGGCATAAATGCAAAGATCACCAACACTTGAGACTATTACACTCATTAGAAGGGTGAAGAATTAATTAAATAAAAAGATCTCTTCTAAAAAAGTCCTATTATTTACAAGTTTACCATTTCTCACAATTATTTCATAATTAATATCCAACTTGCTTGCTTTATTACATTGCATGACATTCTCATTCTCACTTCATATGTGCCCTACAACTTGATCTCTTAATTATATAGCATGAAATTTTAGGTATCTTTGCACAAAACCCCTCTTTATGCCCCAAATTGGAAACATGCCCTAGTTGGGTATAAATGCAAGATATTGTTTGGCATAAATGCAAAGATCACCAACACTTGAGACTATTACACTCATTCACACAAGAAAATATGAGCTAAAATAGTATTTCGCATTTAGATGTGTTACATCAATAACCAATGGAATGTGACATAAGCAATGAAGTCATACTAAGTGTTGTGAGATAAAAACAAGATCATATCATGAATAAAGATAATATTATCATGAACACTCAATTAAGCTCTTTCTCACTAACGATACCAAGATCTCTATACAATTTAATAAATGAATCAATCTTAAAATCTTTTGTAAGATTATCAGCAACTTGATGATCAGTAGAAACATATCTGAGTGCAACATCTTTCTTAGTGCAATGATCATCAACAAATCTGTGTCTAACGTCGATACATTTAGTTCTAGAATGCAATATAGAGTTCTTAGTCAAACTAATAGCACTCTTATTATCACAATAAATCACAGATGTAGGACACTTAATACCATAATCAGCTAGAGCTTGCCTCATCCAAAGAACTTGTGCACAAGCAAGTCTGGCAGCAATATATTCTTCCACGGTAGTAGATAGTGAAACAAAATTTTGTTTTTTTTGCTAAACCAAGAAACAAGGAAATGTCCTAGAAAATAACAAGTTTTGAAAAAACACTCTATAGTGGGGGTGAATATGGTGTATGGCACAAATAAAAAATATCAAGTAACTAGAGTATGCACAAATCACAAATTTTTGACGGAGTGGCTCCTCGCCTATACTCTGACCTCTCCCCGAGGATTTAACCCTTTTATAACCAAAAGGAAACTGATCACACTTGCAGGTGGTGATCGAACCGTTACAAGAATAAATTCAAGGAAATTACATTCAATGATAGCCTCTGAATGAAGTTATTCAAAAATACAACTCACGCTAAAAATAATAATAAAGGATCTAATACAGATATTAAAATTAGATAAATATCACCGTAGCATAGAGTGTATAGTTTTGGTCATGTCAGCGAAACCTCGCATCAATCTGAGCTCTGTAGAAAAAGTTGTACACTTTTCAGCGACATCTGATCTTCTTTAAAATCCCTTCTTCCCATTGATGAAACTTTGATTTCATTGAGAGAGGAGAAGGATTTTTAGTTGCAAGGATGACGTAGCAATAGAGGCTTGCGGATTGAAGAGATGGATCCAAGGGGGCCGGCATCTATGGTTTTTTATAAGATTTATGCACCACAATTCCAATTGCACATGAATTCTTGAGTTTTGTGGTTGACTTGGATTTTTTTCCCTTATGCTTTCATAAGCTGTTCTCTTAATTCACAATTCTTCATGGAGTAATCTTCATGTTGAACTAGTCTTAAAACCATCAAAAACTCCAAAATTATCCGTTTTGACTAAATCAAATAGTCAATTTTGCGCATCTGGCCAATTGGCACGGTCGTGCCACATTTGGTGTTGATTTGGCACAGTCAGCCACATTGGCAGTAGCTTTCCAGTATAATACATGGTAGTTCCAGATTCTGTACAGATTTTACACAGTCGTGCGGGATTGGTAGTAGCTTCCCAGCACAGTGCACGGTCGTGCGAAATACTCTGTTGATTTGGCACGGTCGTGCCAAACACTGATTTGCTCTGTTTTGACTCGTTTTGACCTGAAACTCACTCAACAAACATATTAGAGATATACTACTTGTTTGGCATCATCAAAATTAAAGTTTTGACCTCTGTAGTGGGCTAACTAGGGCAACAATCTCTCCCTTTTTGATGATAGTCAACAAGCATAGAAAACTGAGATAAAATACAGAGCTATGCCAAAATATGCACAAGATCATGAACATAGTATAATGCTCCTCCTATCTATATGCTCTTACAAATTTTGGTGACAAGCTCCCCCTAAATTCATGTTCAATCAATTTTCTACTCAATTTTCTTTTCTATCCCCATTTTGACATCAATCGAAAAGGATAATAATAAGCATGAAAATATTATCAACTTCATTGAAATTGGGAAGTAATAAGTATGAATCAAAATTAGTATACCAAAGAAACACGAAATCAACAATGACTTTCGTATTGATGTGTACTCCCCACGAACTCAAAGCATACACAATATCATGAACATCGAAAGTATACCATCATTGCTCAAAAATAAAAAGAAGACATCATCAAATAACTTACTTGAATCATTGGTACATACTTAGTGGGGAAAAAAATCAAACTCTAAAATAGTCTTAAAACACGTTTTCTATATTCATTTCGTTGGAATAAACCATCAAGCATAATGTAGGGAGACAACCAACATAAGATACCATGATTTTAAATTTTGAGGCCTTTGGAGTTGAGGTGTTCTAAATGGTTATTTCATCTACCACAATCATGCACATTGCTTAACACACCCCTGAAATTCGGTTACTAGTCGTCAGTATCAAAAAGAGTTTCATATATATATATATATATATATATATATATATATATATATATATATATATATATATATATATATATATATATATATATATATATAGAGTAAGTTAGAAACTATATTAAAAATATACACACCAGTACAATACGGTATACATTAGGGTACTAGGTACAATGGAGAGAGGAGTGGACACAGGTGTCGTCACTCTCAACCATCGGCCAGTCCCTATGTAATACCGTCTCAATATACAACAATGGGATAACAAAATAAACTGTGAAAAGTTAAACCCCCCAGGTCTAGCCGCCCTTTGACAGATTGCCTGAGAATGAAGAACCGGCCTGCTAAACCGAAGCAGGTATTAGTGGCTGCAAAAGCAAGAGCTGCAAGAACCTCAGCCATGGTCTAAAATGTCCCAATTTTTAGCACCTCCATAGCGATGCAATCCGCATTTGATGTATCTTCATTCCGGAGCACAAGCCTAACATCAAATGAGATATCTTCAAAAAGGACTGTCTTGGGCCTCTTGGAATTATCAAAAACACGCCTGTTGCGTTCACCCCAGAGATGCCACACCATGGCAGCAAGTATTGACTTTGAGAGTAAACTAAGAATTCCCTTGCTCCCAAATTTTGTGGCAAAATACTTACCTATGTCATCCAGCCGCAGGTCCTGTGTGGCCGAGCCAAGCTTCAGTAATGCCCGCCGCAAAACATATGAAGAGTAGGAGCAACGGAAGTATATATGATTCTTTTTGAAGAATTGAGTAGTAGGAGTCGAATACGTAGATGCCTTCATGTGTTACTATTCTGAGACAACAACATAGAAAATAAAAAGTGAAACAAGCAAAAAGAAAGAATATTGGCAAAGAAAAATATCTAAAGAAAAAGAAAGTGAAAAATATCTAAAAAAATAAACCATTCAAATTATTTAATTCGTGGATTCAAGCTCCTGAGTACACGAATGTTTTAACTGCTCATTGGCGTACTGATGTTATGGGTTGTCCAATGATTCGTCTTGTCGCCAAACTTAAGAATCTTAAAAACGGGTTGAAACGCTTGGGGGATAATCTTAGGGACTCAAACAATGTCTCTAAATGCCGCAATGATCTTGATTCTATTCAGAAAGATCATGACTTGGGTTCATGTGTTGATAAATAGGAAAAAGAACATTTCCTTATCAATCAATTGGATGATGACATTGATGTTGAGGAAGCAAACCTGAGACAGAAGAGTAGACAGAATTGGTTACATCTTGGGGGATCGAAACACTCGTTTCTTTTATACCGCCATGAAATCTCGTCAAAGCCACAACAGTCTGGGGCACATTATCGCTGCTGGTGGGTCATGTGATGATAACATTAACAAAATCAAAATTGATGGTCCTATCTTCTACAGCAGCCTTTATAATCAGGAGGACTATTGGAGTGTTTTTCCTCGTCTCACAACAAAGAGAATTCTCACTAGGGAGGCTGCCTCTTGGATTGAATGGTCGGTCTGTGAGGAAGAAGTTAAGAATGTTGTATTTCAGATAAATGGTGATAAGGCCCCTGGGCCAGATGGGTTCAATAGCTTCTTTTATCAGAACTCATGGAATGTGGTTGGCAAATATGTTACCAATGCGATCCTCTTTTTTCTGTTCTGGCAGAATCCTGAAGCAGATTAACCATACATTCTTGACACTGATTCCTAAAAATTCCAATGCTACCGGGCTTGGGGACTATAGGCACATCTCTTGTTGCAATGTGCTTTATAAAGTCATCAGCAAAATTATGTGTAACAGGCTAAAGAGGGATGTTATTGAGCTCATATCCCCAAATCAGGTTGCTTTCTTAAAGGGGCGTCTATTAGCAGCCTGTGCTCTGTTGGCTCATGAACACATTAGGGATTTTAATAATCCCATGGGTGGTCGTGCTTGTCTTAAATTGGATCTTCGCAAGGCTTTTGATAGCGTGAACATGGAGTTCATATACTTTATGCTCTATCGGATGGGATTCAAACACAAATTCATTGGGTGGGTCCGGGAATGTATATCCACTCCCTCTTTTTCTGTTATGGTTAATGGCTCCCCATATGGAATGTTCCAATCTAATATAGGGTTGAGGCAGTGTGACCCTCTCTCTCCCTACCTGTTTGTGATTGTTATGGAGGCTTTTTCCCTTCTTATGGCTCGTGCCATGGTTACTGGTAGCATCTCTCCCATGAAGAGAGTGGGGGTGGTTACTCATCTCCTATTTGATGATAGTTTGCTTATTTTCTGCCGTGCTAATGCCAAGTCCTTTGAGGGCTTGAAGGACCTTCTCACTACATTCAAAAATCTGTCTGGCCTTGAGGTTAATTGGAGCAAATGTGTGGGTATTTTTAGCAAATGGGCCAAAGAGCCTGGGAATCTTGCGGATATTTTGGGTATACGGAGGGTGCAGTCATTCACTACTTATTTGGGGCTCCCTCTTTCAGCTAAATATCCCAAAGGGTCCATATATTCCAGATTACTTGACAGATGCAGAAGCAGGTTGCAGGGGTGGTCTTCATCCCTGATATCTATTGCTGGACGTATTGAGCTTGTCAGAAGGTCATATATGGCATGGTTGCCTTTTGGTTGCAGGCCTATCGTGTTCCCAAATTGGTTTTAAATATCCTTAATTCCATTTGCAGGAAGTTCATATGGGGAAATCCCATGTATGGGCTTGGGATGATTTGTGTGCTCCAAAGCAGGAGGGAAGTGTGGGGCTCAGAAGGATTACAGAATTAAATAC
Organism: Scilla litardierei; assembly: GCA_030789695.1. Taxonomy (NCBI): domain Eukaryota; kingdom Viridiplantae; phylum Streptophyta; class Magnoliopsida; order Asparagales; family Asparagaceae; genus Scilla; species Scilla litardierei. The sequence goes on along the minus strand of CM061139.1, from coordinate 99,953,445 downwards.
CGCTTATAGGGTTAAAATGACATGGCATATGCTCACTCATGATGGCATTTGGGCATCCTATATGAGACGTCAGTATATGAATAGTGGGGGTTTTTGCTTGGCCAAGGCTAGTCCATTGCAGTCTGGGACTTGGAAGTTTATGTTACATTGTCGTGAGTTCACTAAGAGGCTTACAAACGTTTGGTCAGAGATGGGGCCACTACCCTATTCTGGTATGACAATTGGCTCCCTTGTGGTCCTCTTTGTGACACCTATAATGTATCTGTAGGGGAGGAAAGGAGAATGGTCCGTGATTACTGGGCTATGGAGGGATGGGTTGAAGACCCCGTGCTTTTACCTATTAAACATATCATTGCCTCGGTCGTTCTCCTTCCTGGTGAAGATTCTTGGACTTGGTGTTCTAAGTCCCCTTCTTTGCATGACATCTGGGCTGGTTCTCGTTCTATTAGGCCCTTATTTCCCTATTACAAGGTGGTCTGGTATCAGGGTCATATTCCAAAAATGGCTATTACTCTTTTGCGTGCATTCTATGGGAAGCTTCTCACTCGTGACAAACTTGTCCACTGGGGAGTGTCCTCTTCCCCCTTTTGTGTTCTATGCTCTGATTATGCACATGAAAATGTCGATCATATCTTTTTTGAGTGCAGTTATACTAATTATCTCCTTTGCATGAGTTTCCTAAAATTGGGGATCACTACGGTTCCACCTTCCACACTTTTAGGGGTGGGTGATTTTTTCCTTGCTTGCTATCACAGGAAGGATATTGTGGATATTCTGGCTAAGATAATTCTAGCTGCAATGATATGGCATATCTGGAAAGAAAGGAACATGAGGGTTTTTGAGGGGATGAGCTGGATTCAGACCCTACTCTTTGAGGATATAGCTGCTGATGTCAGAATCACTCTGAGGCACTTAGAGTGGGACCAGGATGCTGAGATTGGGCCCCTATTAAATTGGGGGTTGTTAGGGTAGAGTGTTTTTTCTTGTATTTTGGATTTCTTATTGTATTATGTTTTCTTCTTAGGTTCCGTGGGTAGAGGAAGGCTCGTTAAGTATGGTGGGAGACTGCGCATGTGCTCTATCCCTCTTACTGTAACATCCATCTTCAACTCCTTGAGCCTTGTACATTTTTTGTGAGATCAATAAAGATACACGCATATTCTCTTAATATATATATATATATAGTAATGGGTATCATACGCCATATGAGGTAAAGCCCTCTCACATAAAGAGGGCGAGTACAAACCCATATGGGCTTGTACTTAGTTGTACCCACCCCCTTTATGTTAGAGGGCTTGCCTCACATGGCGTAATTGAAAGGTTTTCAAGGTCCTTAGGGCTATAAAATCGACATCCGGCCTAAGTCGGATGGACGATGAGATCAAACAAGCAGTGGAAAAATAGTACTTAAAACAGTTTTAAGTTCAAGCCCTAAAGAAACAAACCCTAGCCAGAATCTCTACTATCCCGGGGTTGGGTCCAACCAACTGTCACGCCCCGCTTCCCATTATACTTAGAAGCGAAGACGCGAGCGGGTCTGCATGTGCAAGCAAGGAGGAGGTACTTTTGTTTTTCTTTCATCTTTGACTTAAACACAATTAGCGTCTGTGTGAAACCTCGTAGGTCCTTGCATACATACTCAAAAACAACACAAATATCAATAATTTTATTACAATCTCATTCATCTCAAATATGGACTACTATAATATAGAATGAAGATAGAGACCTTATGGCCCTTACAACAAGAAATACACAAATCAGATACAATGGAAATTACAAGGAGGAGCAGCCTAAGAGTATCCTCCTAGAAGAGTCATGCCTTTAGTGGATCCTGCTACGCTGAAACTAAGATCTGCAAAAATGCCCTCAGAACCTGACGGACATTGCAATACAACACAAATACAATGCCAGACAGTGAGGGTTACTCATGTAGGTTCCCAAGCATCAATCTCATTTAAATAATTAAAGGAATTTAGCAGGGTAAATAACATTGTCTACTAATATGATAAAGGCATATGAGCATAGTATGGTGAAGTGAGCATAGCAAAGTGTAAAGTGAGGTGAACATGGCAAGGTGTAGTGTACAGAGTAAAGTGCAGTGAGCATGGCAAAGATATATATGAGCATCGTAAGAGTGTAGCTAACGGCTTACACAAATTATGATAGCAGTAACAGGAATTAAAGAGAGTGACAATTAATACTTAATCTAGTGACAAGCCCAATGTCTGAGGGCGAAAGAAACTACAATTACACCCAAACCAACGGGAGCTATCTATTGCTCTGTACTCACCGACCACATCCGGGCGACGGTCGAATTTACCGATGGGGTGAAATCCAGCATTCCGCAATCTACTACAATGGACTACCCCACCCAAGTGTCAATGTGTATTCTATTAGTTCAATGTATGCCCCCAAGGGCCCAATATTCTGTAATTGCCCGGAGGCCCAATATTCCGTAAATGACCGCAGGCCCAATATCACATTTCATTTGAAGCGGACCACCCCAAAGATGGTGATGCACAAATAATGGTACAATATGCAAAAAGAGTATTTTATGAACATTTAGGCGAGGTTAACATTAAGCTACTTCCATTAACAACAAGCTATTACTAACATGAAGCTCAATTATCATTAGCATTAAATATTAGCAATTGTGAAGGTATACTATATTTGAGTTTAAACACTTACAAACATCCATTATCCCATGTCACTGATTGAATATCATATATCCAAATTAAATAACCACTTTTCAAATTGACATATTATACAATTTACATGGCAATGAATAATTACAGTAATTCTATACCTTCAGCTTGGTTACAGTCATTGTGATAACCTTTAGCTAATGGACATCAAATTATGTATATAGCATTTGCGTGTACATTAAGACTAATGAATATAGTGCAGTACCATTAAGATGAACTTGGGATAAATACATGAGGGGAATATTAGTTGTTCAGTTTATAACATACTTATAGTTAACAAATCCAATTATATGGTTTGATATTGGAGATATCATAACATAAAGGCTCTGTTATATGCTAATGTAGGTTAATATATTAGAGTTAAACATATATGATTAACATCATATATTAATAAAAATTTTGTACATGTTGCAATTATATAACAATAACCAATACATCCTGGCACATTGTGAATACTTCCTCCAATATTTACAACGCTTTCCAGTAAGCTTGCTTTTATATGGATTTGAACTAATGAACTAAAAGAAGCCCTATCTCTCTTTTTTTTGAAAGCTACCAAATGAAACAAGTCAAAATTAATACTAACAGACTATACAATTTTATTAAAACTATACTTATAGTTCTGGATAAGTTTACCAAATTTCCCATAGTTTGTAACAAAAGCACTATTTAACCATGCAGAACACATTCTTGAAAAGTTATAAAACAGAACATTATGATCTTGATCTAATTCATGATTTAATTAAAAATTATTTAATCTTAGGGAACCTACCATTATTAGGGTTCGAGGAGGAGGCGAGCGTAGGGTGCACCGACGATGGAATCGGGATCGTCGGAAGATCACCGGAGCTCGAGGAGTCAATGTGATTTGGTTGGGAAAATTCATCGAACACTTGGTAGGTGACTCAGGAATGTTGGAAAAAGGTAAGGTTGCCGGAGAAGAGGTCGAGGGGCTGGGTGTGCTCGGCTGGGGCTGTCACTGGCCGGAGGGGGAGGTCGTCGTCGGAGCTGGGTGGCATGCGTAGATCTAAGGTGGGGGCTCCGAGGGGTGGTTGGAGTTGAGCTGTGACAGGGGGTGGTCGGAAATGGCAGCAGGAAGGTTGGCCATCGGCTGTTGGTGGCAGGGTGGCGCCGTGAGTCGGAGGGGTGGTGGCGTCGGGTGAAAGTGGCACGGGAGGTGGTCGAGGCTGAGAGGAGAGGGAGGTCTGGGTTAGGGCGCTAGCAGAGCTTGATGGGGAAGAAGGAGATAGGAAAAGAAAGGCGACTGGATTTTAGGGGTTTAAATGTGTTTTCTTAGGGAATGTTTGGGATGTTAATTGCTAGGGAAAGAAAAGGAAGGTTGAATTAAAGACAATTATTAGGGAGATTAATAGATAAGAGTTAAGGAAAGTTTGAATTAAAAACAATTATTAAGGAGTGATTAGGGGGAATTGGGTGAGAGGAAAACTTACTAATTAGCTATAGGTTTTAATAGGAAGTTATTTGAAAGTTTTTAAAATTTGAAATGAAATTTAAACTTTGAATTTGAATTTAATTAATTGATTTTCTGATTTTATAATAGCTAACTTAATATAATTATCTTAATCATATCAACTTAGTAATAATAAAAATTAATGACATGCATAACATACTAAGTCTTAATCAGATCAGATCATACTCTAGTTAGTTAAAGTGATTAACTAAAAGTACTTAGTAAATATAAAAAGGTATAAAATAACAGTATCGTAAAAGTTAATTAGTTTAAGAATCATATAAACTTATTATTTGAAACTGTTTGAAAGTATTTATACCAAAATACGATAGTGATGGATATGGGCTGTCACACCAACCCCTAAAGATAGATCTATCAACCTATTTGCAATTATAAACGTATGTTAATAAACTACATACCTTTCACTTCGTTTCCGTAGAATACGAAGCGTCGTTTTCAGCAACATTTCTTTGGCCCCGCGCCGCTTCTCCCAAGCAAAACCGTGTCCCAAGCCACACCTCGTCCCGATCCAAACCACTTCCTAAATTGCACCGCGTCCCGAGGCGAGCAACACCCTTGTCACCGAGCCAACCACGCGCCAAAGAAAGTTTCACCTTGAGTGGATTCTCCGTCAAGACTTCAGATCTGATCCGAACTCTTTCGTAGCTTCGCTAGAGCCCGATCAGGAGTAAGAAAGAATTCAGGGAGAAGTGGGAATATTAAATTTAAGCTTAGATCCGAGCTTGCTCGAGTTTAATGGAGCTACTTAGATCTGGAGCTTGGGATAAATTTTTCAGGAGGGGAGTAGACCCATATTTATATAGACGGCTGACCCCTCGTCTCTTCTCAATTTCCAATGTAGGACTAAAAATTGGAGTGAAAAAATCAATTAAAGCTGGTCTTTCACAAAGGCCAATCTTTAGTGAATTTTTCCTCCCTCACCGTTGAGCTCCAAGAATGATGTCACGTATCATTACTAAGAGGGTTGAACAGTGAACGCGTAGTAAAAAACGGCACTCCATTCCGAGTTCGTTTGACCCCTCAAACGCAGCTCCAATGTGAGCCAAAACACCTTCTTACGCACAGCCCAGCCGCCGGCTGAATTAGGGTTTCAAAACACCCTTGTGGGCCCCACCGTATGGGGCCCATCGCCAGCTATGGGCACGACACGTTGCACGCCCACCTTGGAGTTCTGGACACCTGCCAGCAAGGCGGGCTCGGGCGCCAGCCCGCCTTGCGGGCCTGGGCGCTGATCGCGCCCCGGATACACACCCGGGACGAGACTCGCTAGTCTTACCGCAAGCGCATGGTGTAGCAGTGAGCAGGTATCGAACACGAGGAGGGCAAATGACGGTGTCTTCTTCAATTTACCTGGCTATAAGAACAGTCGAGAAATATTCGCAATAAAGCGGTCACAGTCGTTCAATTGTATAAAGAAAATATCAAATCAATAAAAACGCCTAGGGATAGGGAATCCCCGCTACAAACCGTATTTCGTCATTGTGATTCGTAGGTTTCACGATTGCTAGACTTGAAATTCAGGTGAACTAGTTGCAACTAAATGTAGAACGAAGCTCACGCTCTCGCGCTATTGCCGGTCTATTGCAAACCCAGGGTAGGGTCCAATCTCTTGCAAACCCTAACCTAGGCAAGCTAGCGTGAAGAACAACATCATCGTTCAATCGTATCTCGAGCCCACTCTCGTGCAAACTCGAGCTACGACCTAGGTTGGGATAGTTCCTACCCATCCAATCTCTTGCAAACGGGTATTGGTATAGAATTGCAATCGAAAACCCTAGTTTCGGTCCAATCTCTTGCAAACCGATTCCAGAGAAACCCAATTGTAACCCAATTCGAATTTCTAGGGCTTCCTATCGAGTTGGGATCCAATCTCTTGCAAATCCCAATCGGTATGAATCCCTAGCTATTCGTACTAAATCAATCCCAAACTAACCCTAATCAATTCTAGCAAGAATTTCACCAATTCATCACAAATTAGAAATAGGGTTAGTAGGGTTCATCCCTACGCCCTAAGACGATATAACTACTCACAATTCATAATGCAAATCATTCTAAATTCAATAATAAAAACAATAGAATTCATTGCAATATACAATATATCAATAAAAATGAGGTTTTTGATAGAAAGAGAGACAAACCAATGAAGATTCAATAGTATCCAACAAAATAGAACTTTTTATCTCTCTCCAAAGAACTAAATCTAATCTCCTAAAAAGTAATCAAAAAGGGCTGCCAAAAGTATGAGAAAAAGCTCTCCTAACTAGGTTAAAAACTGGGGTTAAATACCCCCCAAAATCGCCCAAAAACTGTGACAAAATTGCCCCTGCACAGCTTGAAAATCGTACTTTACGCTACAGGTAGCGCAGCTCACTCGGCCGAGTGACAAATGTCACTCGGCCGAGTGACGGACCCTGACGGATTCCAGTAAGTTTGGACTTTTGGGGGTCGTCTCCTCGGGAGTCACTCGGCCGAGTGACTTTCTTCGCTCGGCCGATGGGATGTCTTCACTCGGTCGAGTCGGAACTCGGTGCTGACTGACGGATTACAGTAACTTGGGAATTTTGGTTGCCGTCGTCTTGATGCCACTCGGTCGAGTGGTGTATCCGTGCTCGGTCGAGTGGACTAGTGACGTGCCCCCAGTTTGCGAGCCGCAAATGGCCGGGGGACCCGCGTGAGAGTTTAGATATTTGTAACCGCAAGTGCACGGTGTTGTAGTGTGGCTTGGGGGTCGAACACAGGGAGGCTAGGATGTGCTTGTGTCAAAGAGGACCAAAATCACCCCGTGGGCGAGCTAGCCCGGATCGGATGATGGGTTGTCATGGTAAAGGAATGCAAGGTATAAACAATATGAAAATAAAACCCGGGACTTTGGTTTCCACTCCATCGAGCGACTCTCGCCGATACGGCCTACGGGTAGGATGGCGATCGGAATTAGGGTCTAATGGTGAGACGTTGCCTCTAAAAGTGGTACCGGCATCCCATGGGCCCGATATTTTGATCGGTGTCCAGGATGATACACCGGACTTCCCGGGTTCGATCAGTGGGCACTCCTGTATCCATTAACACTGATCGACTCCGGGAGCACTAAGCTCGCAACGATAACTCCCAACGTCTCATCCTGCCGCTCCCGCGTGCTAGGATTCAGCGTCTACGCTAAGGGTGTGAGCTATGGCTAGGAAGTCAACCACCAAGTTTATTCCCCCTTGGCCCAACGGTCAAAGGCGGTCTTTTTCCCGCCGATGACAATAAAACACCCCACGTAACCGTTAGATTCCTAATCCCTATCGATTTCCTAACCCTATGGACGCATCAGGAAGAGCCCCCGAAGGGGTTTCCGCCAAAATCCCATATTTGGGAACTACTCATAAATATTCATTAAAAAGCGATCTAAACGAAAATGAACCGTTAAAATCATTATCAGACAATAGGAATGCAAAGGTAGTAAAGCAATTAAGATAATACTAAAGTTTTACAAAGATCCGAAAACTTACAAAAACTGGAAAATTACAGCAGTCACAAAATGAAGAAAACAGTAAAAAATAACCAACTCCCGAATCTGGGAAACCTAGGGTTCTATTTATAGAAAACGACATCACCCGATCGGTTGACAAGTCAACCGGTCGGGTGAGCCGCTTCACAAAATCACAGCGCAATGTGGGGGTTTCACCCGGTCAGTATGAACCGGTCGGTTGGAACTTGGTGCGGTCGGTTGGATCTTGGTGCCGACCGGTTGGATCTTGGAGCGGACCGGGTGAGGAGATCGGTTGGAGCTTCGAGTCTTGGCTGTTGAAATTCAGCTACAGGTGAACCGATCGGGTGAAGGTCACCCGATCGGTTAGAAATCAGCTTCGAATTTCCAGAGACTTTGATCTTTTGACCCGGTCACTGAACCGACCGGGTGACTTCTCGTGAGCTCCAAGCTGTGCCCGGGTGGTGCACGCGTGCATCACCTGATCGGTTGGAGATGACCAACCGACCGGGTGAGGGGCTGAAAGATGCAATCTTCGTCGTTTGACCCCCTGGATCACGCGTGACTCATCCCGTTGCTCCGGGGACACATGATATCATCGTTTTACGCCCCAAATGCCAGCAAACTCCTGCAAAACACGGAAAATACGGAAAAGTGAAAGAAAACAAGAAAATACAAGAAAACACGAGAAAACAAATAAAAGACGGCGGTAAATACGGAAAAACACGGAAGAAAACGCGCGTAAATATATGAAATATAAACACACGTCAAAATCCCCCAAGCTGAACTCTTCCTCGTCCTCGAGGAAGACGAGTGAGAGTAGGAGCTCGGAGGGAAAAAATAGAGAGAAAGAGAGAAAAACAAAACTCTATATCCTAGATCGCCCGTCAGGGCCAACAAAATCAAAAACGACACACCAAGTAAGCCAACGCCAAATCACATCACTAAACCTAGGAATACGAGTCCAAATAAGTGCCGTGGGCCCACGCGGTGAAGCGCGAGTGAGTGTGGTCGTGCGCTAGCAGTCGGTGTCGCCATCTACGATGTGCAATAAAGCTTGATATACATAGACCTAGGAAACGACCCAAATACTGATTCGAATTTGAAATTGCGGTGAATATTAGTTCAAGCATGCATGAGAAGAGTATAAGAATAGAAGCGTATCATGCATCGGGGACTCCACAACTAGGGTTAAGGAAATCACACCACTATAGCCAAGATACTAGCTAAAAAGTCCCTAAGCCAAATGTTTTCGGAACCGATGGGGGTTGAGATGATGTGTAGAAGAACACTCGGTGCAAATTCTCGCCTTCCCTTTATTCTCGGCAAGTAGGAAAATATTCACACGTGAATTTTTTTTGGGTTTTGGGCATTTGTATATTTTTTTTGTTTTTTTTGGCTATACAAAATTTTTCTTTTCTTTTTGGGTTTTTCTTTTCTTTTCTCTTTTTTTGGATTTTTGGTTTTTTTGGCTATACACATGTGTACTCTCCCAAGTGGGAGAACGGTACACGACGAGGGGATTTGCACCAAGTAAAACAAAAAAGAAATCGGAATCTAAACACTTGGGCAAAGGAAACTATTCTCGCAAAATATAGCATGGGCTAAATGGGTTATCCTAGTCCTTAATTATGGAATCCCGAGACATGCGAAATGAAGCGTACGATATATATAGCATGCAGAAGAAGCAGACAGTAGAAATAAGTACCGCATATTCATATCGAAACATGATAATCTAGGGGTCATTCCTGGACAGGTATATAAAGTAAATCACAAAGTAGAAGCACACCACACGGTTAGGCACGACACACGACTCACAAAAAGCTAAGTGGACCCACGATGCGTGAAATGCAAGAGGACTCGAAATCCTAGGGTTAGTGAATGTGATGCTAGGTGCTAGGTGTGTGTGATTTTGTGGCGATTCATCATAGGGTTCATCTCTAGGAGAAAGAGATAAAAAGAAGAGAAGAAAAAATAAAAACACGATGAAAACGACACAAAAACGAAAAAGAAAGACTCAAATGACGCACCAAGTGCGACTCCCCCAAGCTGAATCTTGCATTACCCTCAATGCAATAAGAGTGAGTACGGGAGGGCAATGAAAATGGGGGGGGAGTACGCACCGACACAAAAAGAAATGAAAAACGAGGAAAACACAAATACGAAACTGAAAATAAAAGAAAAATCAAAATCAAACCACATGACACGAAAAACGAAATAAAACCACACGACACGACAAAAAGCACACGACATGACACGAAAAAGGGGAAAAACAAGCACACTCACAAAAAGAAAATAAAATAAAACACGACAACACACCAAAATAGACGTCCCCCAAGCTGGACATGACAATGCTAGCAATGAAATATGAGCGTGAAAGTGCAGAAATATGCAAGGGGGTCAAAAAAACAAAGTGAAATCAAAAATCAGGAGAAGTCGAATCCTCGCCCTCCTCGGAAGAGGGTGTGGCTGGGTGGTCGGGGGAGGCGGGGGGTGTGCGGAGGAGTGGGGAAAGAGGTGGAGGAATAGGTACAGCGGTGGTGTGAACGATGGGAGGAGTGTCGGTGGAGGTGGGTGGTGGTGGAAGGACGGCGATCAAGGCGGTGGTGAAAGGAATAGAAATGGGGGGAGAAGATGTGAGGGTGATGGTAGTGGGTGGGGGTAGGAGAGATTTGGAGCGCACCGGCAATTTCCTGCGGCGCACATATGATGTGATGGTGGAGGAGGTAGAAGGTGGTGTGGGTGCGATGGAAGTGGTCGGGAGGGGGGAAGTGGATACCGGGATGGGAATAGATGAGGGATGGGGAGATGATCGCCTAGGTGGGGGTGGGGGAGGTAGGGATGGGTGGAATGGCGGAGGAGAAGAACGTGATGGGGGAGGTGATGGAGGTGGGGATGTGTGGGAGGGTGGAGGAGAGGATCGTCGAGGTGGTGAAGGTGGAGGTGGTCCGTGGATGTGAGTGAGAAGGCGAAGAATGGCGGCCACGTTCCTCTCAAGTGCGAGGAAACATGGGTGAGTGAGAAAGGAGGACGGTGATGGGTCCGAGGGGGCAGAGGACATGGCGAGATCACGGAGGGCAGCGACCTCCCTCTTAAGAGCAAGACGGGCAGAGACCTGGCGGCGACTAAAGGATGTGGACTGACATGAGGCAGAAGTGGTGCCGGCAGGTATTGTGGAAGTAGTGCTGGCGGCGGTGGTCATGCCGGCACAGGACACAAGGCCAGAAATGGCCGCTAAGAGGTGCTCAGAAGTGATGGGGCTAGGAGCAGAAACAGGGCGACTCGGGCCAGCCCCCATATCTCCCCGGGATGCAGGAATATCCTGCTCGCCTAAGTGGGCGGCAGGGGAAGGAGGTCTACGTGCGTCAGGGGGAAAGAAAGGAAGGTGCAACCCCTCAAAGAACTCAGGGTCGGGCGGAAAAGTCCAATCCTCCACGATAGCCACAGTCATGAGAGCGGGGTTGGGGAGAATAGTGTAGGGGCGAGGGGGTGGCCGTAATTGAATTCGAAACGACCGTCGGGGCGGGGCTTAATCATGTGAATGTGCCGTAGGACGTCAAGATCTAGACGTGAGGGTCCTGCGGCGATGGGAAGACCACGGGGGATATGGATATTAAACGGGGGGTAAGAGACAATGATAGTGATAATGCCCCCACAGCAGATTTTGCCCTTCCCGGCCCTGCTAATCTCGAGAAGCTTGTAAACAAGCCAATCGCCAGCATGGACAGGGACAACCAGGGCCATGAAACTAACTCCATCATCATCACGAATAAAGGGGAAAGTCATGGCCCAGAGAATAAAAAGATCAGGGATAGTCACGGTGCCTGACTCATCCCGTGGGAAAAATGCAGATGATATGATCCTATGGGCCAGACGAAATATGGGATGGATGATGGAGGAGGCCTTGGCCTTACCCCGGGGATAGCGGCGGAGTATGGTGAGGCGGAACCAGAAATTATCGACGTCAAATTCCGGGGGATATCCGTAGTGACGGATAGCGTCATTCCCTAGAATAGGGAAACCAAATATATCGTAGATGGTGTCTAGGTTTGTGCGAATGGTTTGGCTACGCACCCGAAAAGTGACGGTCGACCCCGACTCACAAACGAGGGAGGAAAGGAATTCTAGGGTGAGTGACTGGTAAGATACCGCAGAGGCATTAAGGAAGGCCAACCAACCTAGATTAGCAAAAAGAGTCTCGACCTCGGTGAATACACCGAGGTCGACGAGTGATTGGGTGTGGGCAAACTTGGTTGATAAATGCCCCCGAGTGTCAAGTCTGTGGTAGAAGTCTTTCTGCTCCTGGTTCCTAAATATGTATCCATGCTGGCCCAACATGGGGTCCACAGGGGGAATGATAGGCGGGGGAGGGGCAAGTGTCAGCTCACGTGTGCGGTGAGGAGGACGTGTTTGTTTCCGTTTCTTACGAGACGGTTCCTCCTCACGCAAGATACCTTTTCCTTTATCTCTCTCCCAGGCCATGTGTGTGTGGATGATGCAAATGGGTGCAAAATACTATTAAAGTGCACACACACGAAAACCAAGCAAATCAAATATTAGGGTAAAAATTGAAATTCGAGAAGTGGAACGAAGTTACCCCATAGCAATTAGAGTTCTTTGCTTGTAGATGACCCAATGCCGTGTGATGGGAGAAGTGTGGAGCCACGGCACTCTTTTTTCAGCAAAAAATTCGAAAGTGGGGGTTGGTATTGGGAATTAGGGCTAAAGAAATGAGAAATAGGAGAGGGAAAGAGAGAAATGGACGGTGAGATGCAAGGGGAAGTTGGAGAGAGAGGTTAATGGAGGATTTGAGGTTGTGGGAGAGGGATTTGTGGCAGTCGGGTGGTTGGAGGAAGGCGAAACGACGGAGAAACGGCGAGATCGGGCGAGGGTTTGTGAGCGGGTGGGTCGGGGGTATTTATAGGTTTTAATTCGAACCGATCGGGTGAGTTTTCCCCCGATCGGTTGACATTAGGTTGAAAATTGATGCTGAAAAAACGCTACAGGTGACCCGATCGGTTGAGAACTCAACCGATCGGTTCGCCGCTCCACAGATTTTCCCGAGAACTCAGAGTTTTTTCACCCGGTCCCTCAACCGGTCTCGCATCTTGCCACCCGGTCGGTTGATGAATTCTGAAATTTTTCCGAGAGTTCCCCCAGGTCACCCGGTCTGCTCACCCGGTCTCTTCTTTCTTCACCCGGTCGGTTCATTTGGTGACAGACACGGCCGTAAGCTGATTCATCCCAACCGATCGGGTGAGTTATCACCCGGTCGGTTGAGGCCTTGTTTTCTGCAAAAACCCAAAAATTGCCTAAGTTCCTTCACGGAAGTTGTTTCGGCTGGATTTATTTATAAAAATAGAGAAAAATAAAGTAGGAAAAGTCCTAAAAAGCGAAGCAAAAGTTTAGAACATGGGTTGCCTCCCATGAAGCGCTTTTGTTTAACGTCGTTTAGCTCGACGCCTGTTGATGATTTTCATGGTGGGCGATACGGGTGATGCCCAAAATCTGACATCTCTTCAGCTCCAGAGGTTGTGGCTATTGGTGTAGTCGGCGGCTGTAAAAAGATTTGCTCGACTACCCTCCCTTTGTTCACAGGATCCGGGGGCTTCTCCCTCAAATTGGCGTCCACCGCCATCTTTTTTAGGATCAGGACCTCATCGTCGGTGAGGTCCATGGGTTCTTTTCCTTTTCTCCTCGTGGGAGGAGACTTAGGGAATCCGGGAGGGATCACATGTCGCGCGACCGCCTCATTAGCCACTTCATTCTTAGGGGAGCCAACTTGCTCTCCAAGGTCCCCCAAGCTATCGGGGGGATTCCTCGAGAGCACTTCCCAGGCACTCGTTTCAACAGCTCTATCTTCTTCATTCTCCAGCATATTGATAATAGGATCGTCCGGGGGGTTTGGATGCTTCATCGATAAGCCTAAGTCAAATTCGACTCTTTCTTGGCCCACATTCAGGGAAAGCTTCCCATTCTTTACGTCTATCAACACTCCGGTGGTTGCCATAAAGGGTCGTCCAAGAATAATTGGTGTATGCTTGTCTTCCGGCATGTCCATCACCACAAAATCAACTGGTACATGCACCCCTTTCACATCGACGGGGAGGTCATCCACCACTCCCACCGGATACTTGACCAAACGATCAGCAAGTTGCAATGTCATGCCGGTGGGCTCTAAGTCTCCCATCCATATTCTCTTGTACAATGATAGGGGCATTAAGCTGACGCTCGCACCAAGATCGACGAGCGCCCTCTGGATTTGCACTTCCCCAATAGAGCAAGGGATGGAGAAACTTCCGGGGTCCTTGAGCTTGGGCGGATTTGCACGCTGAATGAGGGCGCTGCACTCCGCCGTTAACACGACCTTTTCCTTTCTAGATCCCCGTGTCACCAAGTCTTTCAGAAATTTGGCATATGAGGGGATCGTCTCTATGGCCTCGAGGAAGGGGATTTGTAAGCTCATATCTTTCACCATGGCAAAGAATCTGCCATACTTCTCATCGATTTTGGCCTTGGCAAGCCGTTGTGGGAAAGGCACAACGGGCTTGAATACCTTCAAATTCCCTTCTTCTTTCTTCTTCTCTTCTTCGGGGGTTCCCTCCGGAGCCACAATTTTTGGCGACGGGGCACCGTCGTCATTAGCCTTTTCAATTGGCCGCTCAACGGCCAGTGGTGCTTTCGGTTCTTTGGGCGGCGCTCTAGTAGGAATTTGTGTCCCGCTCCTCAAGACGATGGCGGACACGTTTTCATGTTCATGTGTGAGTGCCAAGGTCCGATTTACCCCCTAGGATTCACCTCAGGCTGTGGCGGTAATAAATTCTGCGGTCTCTGAAGGTTCGCCACTTGCAACCCCAGCTGGGTCACCTGATCAGTGAGTACTCTTTGTCCCATCTCCAGCTTTAGATTGATTTTCTCCTGGTTGGCTATGTATTGAGTCAAGAGGGACTCAACCGGAGAAATGGCCCTCTGTTGGCCGTATTGCTGCTGGGCGGGCTGCTGATTCCTAGGGGCATATTGTTGATACTGTGGTGGTGGTTGTTGCTGCTGAAATTGCTGCTGCTGGAACTGCTGCTGGGGCCTAGCCGGCTGATAAGTCTGCTATTGTTGCTAAGCCGGCTGTTGGTAAGGCGCCCGGTAACTAAGGTTCGGATGATTCCGGTTGTTGGGAGAGTAGGCCGGGTTTGAGTTGGTTCGTGGTGGAAATGGCGCATTCCCCATAGGATTGTAAAACAATGCGCTCGCCTGATCCAACGGTGGTGAGATGTCACCACCGTCGAACTCTCCAAAAACATCGGATTCTACCGCAGCAATCTGTTGTGAACCGGTGCCATCGGCGCCTACCATCAATGTGGAGATCTGGGTTGACAGCAAGTCAAACTTGCTTGACAATTTGTCGACGTCTTCGACTCTATGGATGCCCCCAGATCTTGGTGTGGCTCTCTCATCACACCATCGTTCATTGTTGGATGCCATATTTTCCAAAATTTGTCCGGCATCTTCTTCGCTTCTTGACATGAAGGACCCTCCAGCGGCGTCCATGGAAGACTTTAAATCGTCCCTCTGCCCATTATAAAACAGATTTATAATCTGCCACTTGGGGAGCTCATGGTGGGGACATCTTCTCTGCATCTCCTTGTATTTTGTCCAAGCCTCATGCAAGGACTCGTGGCTGGCCTGTGAGAAGGAGGAGATCTCACTCCTCAGCTTCATGGTCTTCCCGAGGGAAAGAAATTTGTCAGGAACGCATTGGAGAGCTTCTCCCAGGTGTTGAATGTATTCGGGTCCTTCCCCCTAAGCCACAGCTTGGCCTTATCTCGCAAGGAGAAGGGGAACAGCTTCAGTCGGATCGCCTCAGTTGTGACACCGTTAATCCGGAAGGTGTCACATTTCTCCAAGAAGGAGTCTAGATGCTCGATCGGGCTCTCCATGGGTGCACCTGAAAACTGATCCTGCTGGATCCACGTCACCAAAGATGGCTTAAGCTCGAAGCTTTGGGCCGTTATAGCTGGAGGACGGATGGCGGAGGTGGACTCGATGGAAGGCATCGAGTACTCCAGCAGGGACTTGTGAGGCGGGGTGTTCTCCCCCATGGCTTCTGGATCCTCTCTTCTTCGTTTCTCGGCGGCCAAACGCCTAAGGGTGGCGTTTATCTCTGGATCAACTGGGATCAAGTCGTCGAGACTTCTTGAACTCATGCGCATGAAAAACAACAAACACCCGTGAAGCGACAAGTGGGAAAGAAACAGATAAGATAAGAAATAAAAATAGAAAATAAAAATAAGAAAATAAAAAGAAAAAGGAAGAATGCGAAAATTATCGCGAGGTAGGGATAAGAGCTAGACACTAGGGTTCATGAGATCCTAAAATAACAAGCACGTTGCCTCCCCGGCAACGGCGCCATAAACTTGACGTGCCCCCGGTTTGCGAGCCTCAAATGGCCGGGGGACCCACGTGAGGGTTTAAATATTTGTAACCGCAAGCGCACGGTGTTGTAGTGTGGCTTGGGGGTCGAACACAGGGAGGCTAGGATGTGCTTGTGTCAAAGAGGACCAAAATCACCCCGTGGGCGAGCTAGCCCGGATCGGATGATGGGTTGTCACGGTAAAGGAATGCAAGGTATAAACAATATGAAAATAAAACCCGGGACTTTGGTTTCCACTCCATCGAGTGACTCTCGCCGATACGGCCTACGGGTAGGATGGCGATTGGAATTAGGGTCTAATGGTGAGACGTTGCCTCTAAAAGTGGTACCGGCATCCCATGGGGCCGATATTCCGGTCGGTGCCCAGGATGATACACCGGACTTCCCGGGTTCGATCAGTGGGCACTCCCGTGTCCATTAACACTGATCGACTCCGGGAGCACTAAGCTCGCAACGATAACTCCCAACGTCTCATCTTGCCGCTCCCGCGCGCTAGGATTCGACGTCTACGCTAAGGGCGTGAGCTATGGCTAGGGAGTCAACCGCCAAGTTTATTCCCCCTTGGCCCAACGGTCAAAGGCGGTCTTTTTCCCACCAATGACAATAAAACACCCCGCGTAACCGTTAGATTCCTAATCCCTATCGATTTCCTAACCCTATGGACGCATCGGGAAGAGCCCCCGAAGGGGTTTCCGCCAAAATCCCAGATTTGGGAACTACTCACAAATATTCATTAAAAAGCGATCTAAACGAAAATGAACCGTTAAAATCATTATCAGACAATAGGAATGCAAAGGTAGTAAAGCAATTAAGATAATACTAAAGTTTTACAAAGATCCGAAAACTTACAAAAACTGAAAAATTACAGCCGTCACAAAATGAAGAAAACAGTAAAAAATAACCAACTCCCGAATCTGGATATCCTAGGGTTCTATTTATAGAAAACGACATCACCCGATCGGTTGACAAGTCAACCGGTCGGGTGAGCCGCTTCACAAAATCACAGCGCAATGCGGGGGTTTCACCCGGTCGGTTGGAACTTGGTGCGGTCGGTTGGATCTTGGTGCCGACCGGTTGGATCTTGGAGCGGACCGGGTGAGGAGATCGGTTGGAGCTTCGAGTCTTGGCTGTTGAAATTCAGCTACAGGTGAACCGATCGGGTGAAGGTCACCCGATCGGTTGGAAATCAGCTTCGAATTTCCAGAGACTTTGAGCTTTTGACCCGGTCACTGAACCGACTGGGTGACTTCTCGTGAGCTCCAAGCTGCGCCCGGGTGGTGCACGCATGCATCACCCATCGGTTGGAGATGACCAACCGACCGGGTGAGGGGCTGAAAGATGCAATCTTCGTCGTTTGACCCCCTGGATCACGTGTGACTCCTCCCGTTGCTCCGGGGACACATGATATCATCGTTTTACGCCCCAAATGCCAGCAAACTCCTGCAAAACACGGAAAATACGGAAAAGTGAAAGAAAACAAGAAAATACAAGAAAACACGAGAAAACAAATAAAAGACGGTGGTAAATACGGAAAAACACGGAAGAAAACGCGCGTAAATATATGAAATATAAACGCACGTCACCTGGCGATGCTCGGTCGAGTGCACGCTGATACTCAATCTGTTGTGTGTCCGATCTGGCCGGCCGAGCGGGCTGTCGATGCTCGGCCGAGTGACTCCTTCACTCGGCCGAGTGGCATGCTGAAAATACCCAATCTTCGTATTTTTGCTTCCTCGTCGCTCATACGACGTTCTTTCTTCTTCCACTCCTCTCCAATCGTAGAATTCCCCTCAAAAGAGTCACGGGTGACACTCTGGAGTGGGTGCATCTCAGAATCACTCCAAATCGCTCCAAATCTCTTGAAATACGACAAAAACAAGAAATCGTGAAAAGCATCACAATATTGTCATATAATCGTGAAAACCGCGATATGGGCGATCTAAATGGCATGCAAACAAGCAGAAAAAAGGTGTAAAATATGGAGTGATCAAAATCTCCCAAGCTTACCTCTTACTCGTCCTCGAGGAAGATGAGTAAAAAGCGAACCCGGTGGATAAAGATAATGGAAACGATGGAAAAATGGAAAATGAAAAATGAAAAACAAAATAGAAAACGAAGAAGGAAGTTGCTAGATCATTTTTCTCAGGACGTGGGTTTTGCTTACTCATATAGCACACATCGAATATAAAACACATGTCAAAGACTTTTATCTCGATATCATAGTATAATGGTGCATTTGAAATAGAAAACCCAAGAATATCAATATAGCATGAAAAATAGAATAATTCTAGAATTAACATCGTCTGAAGCATCTAAAGTGGTATACAAAATCATAGATCACACACTTTTCAATTGAATGCTTTCTATAAGGAGTATAAGAGATATCACACAATAGAGTAGTAAGAATAGAAAAGTGTGGTTTTCATGATATGAATGCTAAGCGCAGATTTCTGGATTTCGTGAAACTTTTAGCGATCTCACCGAGTATAAAATATTACTTAGTCTAGGTTGTCATGCACCGTCAAGTAGTCACTCTCTCACACATCATTGGATCCTCTCCCCCAATCTTATCCATAAGCGTGGTGGCATGAACAAAACTATATTTACATTCCCCATTTCTTTTGAAGCTCCAAAAAAAGTAAAAACAAAAACAAAAAGATGGAAGAAAGAGAGAAATAGTTTGAGATGGGATCGTTATGAACTTCATTTCTCTTTTCTTTTCTTTTTCTCAATTTTTATCCTTTTTTTTCATAACATATATACACAAATGATCCCAAATCAAAAGAGAAGGATATACAAGTATAATTTTTTTTCTTTTTGGTTTTGGGGAATTTGGAGCATGGGATATAATAACGGGGGAGATGCCAATAATAGAATTGCTAAGGGGAGATTCACCAATGAATTTAAAATAGAGAAATAATGTTCAAGATATGTGGAGAAAGAAATAAATGTATCTCTCGGTTCACTCTATAGGACGTGCATGACAACTTCAGCAGGGTAATTTAATCTACTCAATTTAATCTCAAAAAGCAAACTAGTCCAGATATATCAATGCTAGCAAATATCCAATCAACCTGAAGTGAAGCATACAAATCATGCAATAAGAAGTGATATAAGAAAGGAAAGCAGTACTCCAGATATAAGCAATCAATGTGTGAAGCTTGGTGTATTTTCTACGATAGCATACATATGAATCATCAGACATCAGCTAATAATAGAATTTCATCCATTTTCATACGGAAAAAGAGTGTGTTACTATTTCTAAATGCAAAGCAGAACATAGCATATGATATCAAAAACAAAAGCTATGACATGACAAAATTAGCATGCATATAGAGAAAAGCTAACACCACGTCATCGTCATCACAGAAAAATCATCTCTAGCAAACGATGAAAGAAATAAAGAAAACAGAAAACAGAACTATTTACAATGCAGCACACAAAGTAAATAAGAAAAACGTGATGCATGGTAAAAAATGAAAAAGTGATGAAAAATGGGTGCAAAAGCGGAAAAAACGTGAAAAAACTAAAAATAAAGGTGATAAAAGCAAAAAGTGTGAGAACTCACTCCCCCAAGCTAAAGTGCACAGTGTCCTCAATGTGCAAAGTGTGGCACACTGAGAGACGTGAAATGGGTGGGGTGGGTGAGGATGCATGCATAATAAAAAAGAAAAATAAACAGAAAATATGATGCGGATGTGATGCATGCAAAGATCAGAGTGATGCAGATATGTGTCACCAAAAATACACTCCCTCTCTCCCAAAAAAAGATATAAAATGATGTGATCAGAACAGGGACCAAAGTAGTGAGGGGAGGAGGTGGGGGCAAAAAACTCCAGTACCAGCAAAAAATGGGCAGCATAATCGACAAAAATATCAATGGCATCAAGGGTGTGCCTAAGCTGGTGGTGCTGCACCATCTCCGTCCTGTGGCAGAGGTGGAGGTGGTGGTCGAGGTGTCTGCTGGGTGGGTGGGTGTAGTGGAGGCAGTCGCGCCAGGATCTGATTCAGGCAAGCCTGAATATCTGGAAGCATGGCGACTCGGTCCTGCACGGAACTGACCGTGGCAGAGAGAGCCCTAAAGTCTCCTCGGAGTCCACTAACAGCCCCCTCAAGAGCACAAAGGCTCTGAAGTAGAGTGTCATTGGGTGGTGGAGCCGAGGGACGCACAGGTCGAACAGGTGATGTGCGGGGCTGTCTCTGGCGGGAAGCGTATAGGATGGGGCCAGCAGGGTAGTGTGGAAGGGGTGTTGTGCTCACTAGTGGATGCCCAGCCTCAATGTGAGGCTGGGACGCAGGCTGGTACGAGGTGGCAGAAGCAGCAGCAGCAGAAGTGGAGGGTAAAATGTGCGACGAGGAAGCAGGAGAGGTCAGTGACACAGAAGCGGGGACAGACATCACGACACTCTCAGAATGGACAGCTGCGGTGGAGACAGAAGGGTCGACCACTGGGGAGAAAGTGTAGGTCCCAAAAGGTGACACCCCAGCGGAGATCAAACTGGATAGGGTCTCCACGACGGTAGCGAAGGAAGACTCGTCGCTCTCTAGTATAGTAGGTGGACGCTCAGGAAGAAGTGAGGAAATAGGCTCAACCGAGATAGGCACAGCAGTGGTGGGGGTGGTGGTGGACGTGGTGGACGTGGTGTACGACTCAGCAAGGGTACTCCCGACACCGACAGAAGTGTGGACAGAGGTGCCGGGAGGTGCAGACAGTGCAGGCTCAGGCTGAGGGATCACGGGGTCGACGGGTGCAGGGGGTGCCTGCTCAGCTCCCTCGGCCTCAAGCACGTAGGCGGCGGGGATCAGGATATCCATCGCCGGAAGCCAGTCCCCGTGTGCCAGTCCTATATGTGTCCGAGCGGGGCTCGGGAGGATCATGTAATCGGCACTAAAGGGGCCGTGCAACCATACCCAGTGCCACTGGCCGTGGGGACGAAGCATCTTCATCCGGGCCATAACGTCTATTGAAAGTGCAGTGGGTCCCAGGGCTCGTCGAAGGTCGTCAGGTAGGTCCACGCCGGTCATAAGGGCTAGAAGCGTGATCAGACCGTCGCAGCAAATAGGTGAGCGAGCGCCCACCGAAATGATGATGCGGTCTAAAAACCAGCTAGCAATATCAATCTCAACGGCAGGGACCAGGTCGTCGCTACCCCTATCCAGAACTCTAGGACGAGTCATCGCGTAGAGCATGTAGAGCTCAGGCGTAGACATCGTCCCAGGCTCGTACCTCGCCAAGAAAGTAGTCGCCATGAGGCGCTGTGCTATGCGGAGGTAGGGGTGCAGGATGGCTGAGGCCTTGGCCCTACTAGGATCAAAGCCAAGATGGGATCCCGTGATCCGTGTCCAGAAGGTGGAGGTGTCGAACGACGGGGGTGGGATATGCGTGGGAGCGTAGGCACGGTCGGGGACAGGGACAGCGGGCCACTGGAAGAATGCACGAAGCATGTCAAGAGTGATCTCGCACTCTCGATCCATCAGGCGGAATGTGCATCCTCCAGGGGTCTGGTCAATCGAGCTCAGGACCTCAAGTGTCGGACGGATATAAGTATCTGCCGACACCGCAAGAAAATCACGCCATCCCACGTTGTCGTACAACGTGAGAAGCCCCTCTAGTACCCCTAGGCGATCAAGGTCAGCTAAATGCGCAAACCTAGAAGGTACTATCGAGCAATGGTAGATACGCTCGAACCTGGCGTAGTGTGCGTCGTTTCGAAACGTGATCCCCATCGGCCCGACAGCGGGAGCGGGTGGAGGGACAGGATCGGCTGGGATAGGCTGTGTGGGTGGTGGTGGCGGAGGCGGGCTAGGTGGAGGGGAGTCCTCCCTAGCGTGAGAGGGACTGGGATCATCGGTCCTCTTTCGCTTGGAAGAGGCTCCCCGCGTGCGTGGCCTAGTGCGGGGCGGCATGTGTGCCGCGAGTGCTCACTCAACAAAAATATAATGCAGCGTGCTAAATAATGGAATGAGTGTACCTGAACACGCCATGAGAGCAAATCAGCAAGTGCGTGCAAAGAACGCTGCCTCCGCGAAGCCAAAAGCACGTCCAGAAGCTCCCCAAACCTCCCCCAAGATAGCCTGCAAATCGAACAATGATATCAGCAGATAATATTCAAAATACATGGGGGAGATGGGGTATAATAGATAGATAAAGAATTTGATTTGAGTATGGGGCTCGATGGGCATACGGATCAAGAAAAATGGGAAGAAAATGGAGTTTGGGGCAAAATAGGGGAGAACGACGGTCGGCCGGCGGTGAGGGGTGGTCGCCGGAGGTCGGCGAGCGGTGGTGAGTCGTCGCCGGCGATGGTCGATTGGTTTGAGATGGCGGCAAGTCGAATCGGGCAAGGGAACTGAGGCTGTGGGCGAGGGGATGTGAATCGGCACTGCCTCGGGCGAGAATTTGGGAATAAAGCGCTTTGAAAATCGCACCGAGCCCGCTGCCGATTATATAGAGGATGTTACGACTCGGCCGAGTGAATATGTCACTCGGCCGAGTGACGTGAACGAAAGAATTTTTTAAATTTCTCCCTGCCACTTACGACTCGGCCGAGTGGCTTTGCCACACTCGGCCGAATGGAGAATCTCCACTCGGCCGACTGGCACAAGCTACTCGGCAATTCTCGCCCTAGGAGGGTATTCGTTTCACTCGGCCGAGTGAACAATTGTACTCGGCCGAGTGGCAGTTAATACTAAAATTCACAAAAAGGACAGAGAGTTGGTTCCGCAGACTTCCCTGGTTGGTGCCACACTAAGTCGAGTGGGGTCCTTTGCTCGGCCGAGTGGCATATGATACTCGGCCGAGTGACGTGCTGTTTTCTGCTTCGGGGCTCCGTTTTCGCTCTACTCTCTGTTTTTCTTCCTCCAGTTGGTTTCTTCCTCTTCCTAAGCCTCGAGCGCATTCCTGGAGCGCTCTTCTTTGCCTCGGTCATCCTCCATATGAGAGATCTCCTTTTCTCCTCTACTGTCATAAGAATTAAGACCAGTTGTCAAGATTTTTATAGGCAATTGACTCAAAACACTAGCAAAGTCTAAAACAGAAAATAAAAACCAAAATAAAAATAATGCAAAAACCATCGGGTTGCCTCCCGACAAGCGCTCGTTTAAGGTCTTGAGCTCGACCCCTTTGGATTTTCAAATTAGCGTAGGGATGTTGGATGCGTATGAGATGCACCCATCGAATTTGCCAGGAAGACCGCTCGGATTTGGATCGTGGTGATGCGTGGCCTTCCTCAGCGTCCCTTCATCATGGGCAATGTTGGGGGATGGCTCCCCCAAGCTTGAGCTTGTTCCGGTCTTTGACTTCGCCGGTGACACCGATCTTCGAATCAGTGGAGCTTTCTTCGGATTCTTCAATGTCGAGAGCTTGCAAAGCTCTCGTATTCTCGCGACTTCAGCATCGCCATCATCTTTTGCCGTGGAGCTATTGGGAGAGTCCTCCAATGTCTCTTCTTCGCTTAAATCTTGGCTTTCTTCAAAGCCATCATAGTGGAGTGCACCGATGGAGTGGGGGATAGCTTCTTCTATTACCTCGTCAAGGAGGTCCACATAATCTAGCTCCTCATAATACGGCATGTGCTTCATAGCCTTTGGTATATGGAGCTCTACTTCAATGTTGCCGACGTTCAAGGTAAGAGTCCCTTCCCGCACATCGACGATTACACCGGCGGTGGCAAGGAATGGGTGTCCAAGTATGAGCGATGTGTCACCCTCCTCCTTGATATCCATGATCACAAAATCACAAGGCAAGCATATGCCTCTCGGAACTTGGAATGGGATGTTCTCTGCGATCCCAACCGGCCTAGTGATCCGACCGTCCGCGAGTTGAATCCTCATGTCGGTCGGCTTTAAATCGGTGCCGGTGTTCAACTTCTGGAACATGGTGAGAGGCATGAGGCTCACACTAGCGCCCAAATCAACCAATACTTTTTGTAAGGGGACGCCCCCTAGAGTGCAAGGAATCCAGAAGCTCCCGGGATCTTTAAATTTGGCGGGCTCCTTTTCCTTCCTAGTGAACCAAGTTCCTTGTTCCGCGAGCATGATCTTCTCTTTCCTTTTCCTTCCCGTAATCAAGTCCTTTAAGAACTTCCCGTAGGATGGGATTTCCACTATGGCATCAAGGAAAGGGATATTGAGGCTCACCCCTCTCAAGTATTCGAGGAACTTGGCTAGCCTCTTCTCGATCTTGGCTCTAGCTAGCTGTTGAGGGAAAGGCGCCGGTGGCATGAATCGGCGCTCATCAATAGGTTCCTCCACTCTAGATTTTGCTCCTTCTTGCGGCTCCTTCTCTTTTTCCACCTCAATTACCGGCTCGCTCTCTTCTAGAATCTCCACCACGGGTTCCTTGACTTGAGTCATGACAGGATTGGTATCCTTCCCACCCCTTGTTGTAACCGCAACAACCGCGTTGATATGGCCGGTGTTGCCCCGTGGATTTGGCTCGGGTTGAGCCGGTAATTGTTGGTTGTTTCTATTGAGCAATGCAAGTTGCTCCCCAATTTGAGCGACGACGGTGGTAAGAGAATCTTGTCCCGCCTTCAATGTGGCGTTAATCTTTCTCTGCTACGCCATAAACTCCTCCACCTTAGCTTCAAAATCCGAACGTGGTTGAGCTTGCGGAGGGTTGGGATTTCTCCAACCTTGATTATACCCGGGTGGCCTATAAGGTCCCATTGTTGCCTAGGTGGGAAGTTTTGTTGCGGTGGCCCCCTTGGTTGGTAATTCGGTTGTGGTGGTGGAGCCTGAGCTTGAGGAGGTTGTTATGGTGGGGGTTCAAGGCACCATTATTATTAGCATAGGAAAAACCCGGATGGTTTCTAGCGGCCGGGTTGGCCCAATATCCGAAATTCCCCGCAACATACTGAATTTGCTCCAAAGCTCCTTCTCCATGCTCTCCTCCTACATACATGGCTTGGGATTGGTCTTGCCAATCACTCATATGGTTTGTCGGTGCGGATGTAGAAGGAGCTCCATGCAGCTCGGTAATGTATTTCTCCAATCTCTCCACTACCTTGTGGAGAGAGTCAAATTTGCTAGCAAGCTCCGCCATGGCCTTGGCCTCATAAATACTTATGGGCTTCAAGGAGGACGAAGAATGTCCTCGCTCGTCGCCCCACTTTTGGTTGTTGGAGGCCATCTCCTCTAGCAAGGCTGTAGCTTCATCGGGGGTCTTTGACAAAATGGCTCCATTGGCGGTAGCATCAATAATCTGTTTTGTGCCCGGTTGGATTCCATTGTAGAAACTGTGGACAAGCTTCCAATCCTCTATGCTGTGATGGGGCATTGATGCTACAAGTCCTTGAAGCGCTCCCACACCTCATAGAGAGTCTCCTGAGGTCCTTGCTTGAAGGACATGAGAGCACTTCTTATCTTCACCGTCTTGGAGGGCGAGTAAAATTTGTCGACGAAGGCACTCGCCAATTCATTCCAAGTGGTGAAGATTCCTTCAGCTTGAGTCCTTAACTAATATAAGGCTTTGTCCTTGAGTGTGAAGGGGAAGAGGCGCAGTCTGATAGCATCTATGGAGACGCCCGGCATTTGGAAGGTGGCACATTTTGATAAAAAGAGCTGGATGTGGTAATGAGGGTTTTCATGAGAATTCCCATGAAAAGGGTCTTGCTGCATCAGAACTACCAATCCAGTCTTCAACTCGAAATTTTTGTGGGCCGCCAACTCCGGCATAGCTATGGACGAGGTCGTGGAGGAAGTCTTAGGCCGAAGCCTATCTTTAATGGAAATGATCCTCGCCATTCGTGCCGCCAATTCTTCGGCTGTCTCAGGATGGGTTATAAAATTCCCTTCCGTATCGAGTCTCCTCTCTGCTCTGATCCTCCTCAATGTACGTTCGATCTTCAGATCGTATAGTATTTCTTCGGGGTCCGCTGTGGATCTCGTGTACATGAAAGGAAAAATAGAGTTTCAAAGAAATAGTTAGCACAAAGGAAGGGTAAAATAAAAATAGAAATAATAAAACAAAAAGAAAAATAGATAGGTAGGTAGAATCAAACACTATCGCCTCCCCGGCAACGGCGCCAAAAACGTGATCGCGCCCCGGATACACACCCAGGACGAGACTCGCTAGTCTTACCGCAAGCGCACGGTGTAGCTGCGAGCGGGTATCGAACACGAGGAGGGCAAATGACGGTGTCTTCTTCAATTCACCTGGCTATAAGAACAGTCGAGAAATATTCGCAATAAAGCGGTCACAGTCATTCAATTGTATAAAGAAAATATCAAATCAATAAAAACGCCTAGGGATAGGGAATCCCCGCTACAAACCGTATTTCGTCATTGTGATTCGTAGGTTTCACGATTGCTAGACTTGAAATTCAGGTGAACTAGTTGCAACTAAATGTAGAACCAAGCTCACGCTCTCGCGCTATTGCCGGTCTATAGCAAACCCAGGGTAGGGTCCAATCTCTTGCAAACCCTAACCTAGGCAAGCTAGGTGAAGAACAACATCATCGTTCAATCGTATCTCGAGCCCACTCGCATGCAAACTCGAGCTACGACCTAGGTTGGGATAGTTCATACCCGTCCAATCTCTTGCAAATGGGTATTGGTATAGAATTGCAATCGAAAACCCTAGTTTCGGTCCAATCTCTTGCAAACCGATTCCAGAGAAACCCAATTGTAACCCAATTCGAATTTCTAGGGCTTCATATCGAGTTGGGATCCAATCTCTTGCAAATCCCAATCGGTATGAATCCCTAGCTATTCGTATTAAATCAATCCCAAACTAACCCTAATCAATTCTAGCAAGAATTTCACCAATTCATCACAAATTAGAAATATGGTTCGTAGGGTTCATCCCTACGCCCTAAGACGATATAACTACTCACAATTCATAATGCAAATCATTAGAAATTCAATAATAAAAACAATAGAATTCATTGCAATAGACAATATATCAATAAAAATGAGGTTTTTGATAGAAAGTGAGACAAACCAATGAAGATTCAATAGTATCCAACAAAATAGAACTTTTTATCTCTCTCCAAAGAACTAAATTTAATCTCCTAAAAAGTAATCAAAAAGGGCTGCCAAAAGTATGAGAAAAAGCTCTCCTAACTAGGTTAAAAACTGGAGTTAAATACCCCCCAAAATCGCCCAAAAAACTGTGACAAAATTGCCCCTGCGCAGGTTGAAAATCGCACTTTACGCTACAGGCAGCGCGGCTCACTTGGCCGAGTGACAAATGTCACTCGACCGAGTGACGGACCTTGACGGATTCCAGTAAGTCTGGACTTTTGGGGGTCGTCTCCTTGGGAGTCACTCGGCCGAGTGACTTTCTTCGCTCGGCCGATGGGATGTCTTCACTCGGCCGAGTCGGAACTCGGTGCTGACTGACGGATTACAGTAACTTGGGAATTTTGGTTGCCGTCGTCTTGATGCCACTCGGGCAAGTGGTGTATCCGTGCTCGGCCGAGTGGGCTAGCGATGCTCGACCGAGTGCACGTTGATACTCAATCTGTTGCGTGTCTGATCTGGCCGGCCGAGCGGGCTGTCGATGCTCGGCCGAGTGACTCCTTCACTCGGCCGAGTGGCATGTTGAAAATGCCCAATCTTCGTATTTTTTCTTCCTCGTCGCTCCTACGACGTTCTTTCTTCTTCCACTCCTCTCCAATCGCAGAATTCCCCTCAAAAGAGTCACGGGTGACACTCCGGAGTAGGTGCATCTCAGAATCACTCCAAATCGCTCCAAATCTCCTGAAATACGACAAAAACAAGAAATCGTGAAAAGCATCGCAATATTGTCGAATAATCGTGAAAAACGCGATATGGGCGATCTAAATAGCATGCAAACAAGCAAGAAAAAAGGTCTAAAATATGGAGTGATCAGGCGCCCACGGGTGCGGGCCCCCTCCCGCTTAGGCGGGCGGGGTCTAACCTACCTTGCGGGTGCGGGCGCCTATCCCGCCTTGCGGGCACTCGACCCGCAATGCCCAAAAGGGCCCCTTTGCGGTGTTTATGCTCTATGTGGGTCGTTTGGAGTCTGTTTTGAACGTTCAAACCTACGTTTAAACCGGGATGATCTCGTCATCCAGATAACATATCCTTGCATTTATTACATTAAATATGGTCGTAAACATTTTAAGACACATTTAATTCCCTTTGCATTCGTATGCAAAATTTTCACATCTAATATTAAAATCTATTTGCATCAAATACAAATGAACTGAGGGCATACATCCCTCAACATCTCCCACTTGCACTCAGGATCATTTATCCCGTATCCAAAAGCTATCTGCAAACTCTTTGCAGTTTTCTGCCTCTTACAGCAAATGCATTTTCTTCCTAATTTCTACTTATTACTTGACGAATGTCTCACTCTGTGTGAGACCCAACAGCCTGACCCTACTACAGGTGGGGCTCGAAGCCCCAGAGGGTAGTGACCACGAGAAGCAGGTTCTGTCCCTGTTTCGGTATCATACTTATGTGGTTAACTCATTGACATAAGAATTTTCAGGACCACCCTAACTGTGTCCGTGATGAATACCGCAAGTTTAGTCTCTTCGTCAAAACTATGCCGCTGAGTCAAGTCTAGGGTATGGTCAACTGTTAACCCTACTAGATTGAACTTGGTAAGTCTCCATCTATCTTTAATCAAATAATGTTGGACTTCTTCCAGCATACTCTAGCCAGAGTTTTCACGAAAGATCAAACTAACACTGCGACACTAACTCCCCATAGACAAAAGAGACGAATCCTCTCTTGGTCATTACTATCCTCGCACGCTTCGAGTGTCACCCGACCAAAGGCCTTTCAATGGGACTTTTACGAGATTAGATCAGTGATCTAAGTGACACCGTTCACGTACAGGTTCGTACCATGACCTCAAGTCAAAAGACTAACTTGCCTATCATCACTGAGAGTTATCATTGACAGATTGGTCAATGTTAACCATATGATAACTTTCGTTGGGTCGTTCAATGAACTCATTCTCCAATGAGCACCTATGTCTCGTCTTCGACTTCGCAAAGTGAAATGACCATGAGATCATCGTCACCATTACATGGTGAAGACTAAGACACAATGGTCTATCCGATGTGTCGATATCCTTTTCTCGAAACATCTACGACCACGAACGTTTTTAGACCTATGCTACAATCGGTCAAACACTTCTCCATGATCGAGATCTCCATCTTGATACATGTTTGACCTCGCATTAAGTCTCAGGACTACACCTAAGTTCTAATGAAGACTACACTATTATTAACTTAGGTAAGTTCTTACCAAATAGCTTACTATTATTATGAACAAGATGTTTGTATAATACACAGGGATGAATTTACCTCAAGGGCATACCCATCTCTCAACATCTCTCACTTGCACTCAGGCCCATTTATCCCGGTATCTCATACCATATTTACACAATAAGTCTCTCTAAACTTTATGTGATAGAGTCTTCGTGAGTGAATCTGCTAAACCGTCTTTAGTATAGACTTAAGGGGTTCTATATTTTTGCTTGATCACGAATTTGAATCTCATCCAAATCATTCCTTAGTACTCTTGGAATCCATAAAATTTGGCTCGCCTGGATCTCATCCAGATTCTCATCCTCTGCGAGCATAATCCAAAATAGTCACTGGTTATCAGGATGGTCCATAATTGTTTCTGATAAAGTGTCAAACTCTTTGACCACTTTGTCAAAACATATGTTCTAGCTCCTTGATGCCCCGAATACCTTTTATTTGATTCCACTGACCTTGAAAACTCTATAAGTTTGTTCTTCTAAATCATACTTAGAAAGCATGTATATATTCCAGTTTTTGTGGTCATCATATGCATTTACATCGAGTTTGATCCGAATAGATCTGTACACATCTGTTGGAAAGAAAATTTCATCACAATCCGTTAATAAGAGTTCTGATGATAACCGTTCTCAACCAACATAACGTGTACTTCACTATTTTCCATCTGCACTAATCTTTTGTCTCGAAGATTCACTTGCAGCCAAAGGAAACACTTTCCTTGGGCATGTAAACTAAAGTCCATACTTTATTTACGTGCACGGACCTTTTCAGATTACTTCAAGCCATTTCTTAGGGTCATTACTCTGAATGGCATCTTGGAAGTTGTCTAGGCCATTATCAACTATGATGTTTTACTCGACTTTTCGTCTCATAAGACTCGAGTAATCCTTTAACTTCCTAACCATTAATTTGAGGAATATCATATTGATAAGGTCCTCACAGAACCTTATCAAGAACCTAGACATTACTATCTGGGACTTAACCCAGAAGAGGATTGTAACTTAGAGTCACTTGCCATGCATCGCACCATGTCTAACAAAGATTCATGCTCTCCAACACACCGATCTATTAGAGACTTGACCTGAGAGAAAATCACATTTTCTTTTAATTACGCAAGAATTATATAGCTAAGTATTCGACTCTTCGATCTGATCGAAGCAGTTCTAATACTTCTGTTACAGTGTACTCTATTTTATCAGACTTGTGCTTCATCAAGAACATGTGTCGTAATAAAATAAGTATAACATATCTAGGCTAATTTAAACTTGAGTCTGGATACATCCATATGTATAAGACCGTGAGTTCTCCAACTCATTCTCCCACTGTCTTACAGAAGGAGTTTGGCGTCATACCTTTGAGACAAGACTTACAAGTGTCTTTCGACTCATAATACGAGAAGTCAAGAGACCCCTCTTTATGTAACTTCTTAAGTCTGTTTTCTTCAGTACGACCTAGTCAATATTTGCCATAAATATACTTTGTTACTAACTTGCGCATTCATATATTAACTCTTAATACAACATTGTTATACATTATAATCACATCAAAATATTTCTTCTAAAGTAATGTGACTACATTCGCCAAGTGTGAGATAAGTCCCATATGGCATAAAGACAACTTTTGTTCTTTAGCCAATATGTGAGACTGTTTTCCTTTGTATAACAATTATTATGAAATTTTAGGCATCAAACATGTCACATTTTCAGTTCCTCCTACTATGCCTTGTCTTATGATAACCAAATATTCTTTCTCAATGAATTTTCCTTAGTGTCTTCTCTTTTTTAAATCACATTTAGACATTTTTCTTCCTACCACAAATATTAGATGTGCAAGCATCACATGCTTCCAAACACTTGAGCATTACAACCTTGAGGAGACTCAACAAGTTGTTCGTCTCAAGATCTAATTTGGATACATGGTCTTGCACCGCTCTTACACTCATCTTTGAGTCAAACAGTTTGATCAAAGTTTCGAACCTTGAAGATTGAAACTGTTTCACATACAATCTTGAGAAGACTCAACAAGTTGTACGGAGAAACGTGCTTTAAAACATCAGTATGTTCAAACTGCCCCTGCTCATATAGTAGCGTGCTTTTATTGTGTTGGACTTTAGAGCTTAAGGAAATCATTGTCCTTAACTCAGTGCTAGGAACGACACTTTAATATCAGGGAGAACATAGTTTGGTTTATCAAATATTCTTTAACCAATTATCTTGTCCAGCTGACTTATTTATTTTCCACCCGGTAAAACATAGAACTACCTTAGTTTAGCATATGTTCATGATTTTTAATTATAGTTAAAATGGTTTTTATTCAACTATAACCTCCCACTATTTTTCCGATCATCTTTAGCCATATAGATGAATAAATTTAGTACTTTAATGGGATAGGGACCCAACCACCCTGAGCTTCACAACCTTGAGGAGACTCAACAAGTTGATCGACTCTGCAGTTGGTAGATAAACTCATTATCAATCACATCACATGTGACTCCCTATTAGTTTTTACCCCTAGTCACTTATGATCTTGAGGAGACTCAACAAACCACAATGATTGTTCTAGTCGAACCCTTATTTTCATGTCTAATATTAACTTACACCGATACTCGAGGAGACCCGACACAGCGGTTTGGTTTAATACCAGACTACATCTCATGTATAATGGAGTTGGTTTCAAAAAGAGACCATGTCATGCCTTGAGGAGACTCAACAACTATGACAGACGTCTTTTAGTCACCTAATCCAAAAACAAGGAGGGCTACGGCTAATCTTGAAGAAGATTTTAAACGTATTTGACTAGATGTAATCGATGGTTTCTGTAACGACTGGTTTCTCATGTATTTGGATTATTTATATTATATATGTGTTTTGGCGGATTTTCTCCTCATGTGTGGTTTTCGTCTCCGTAGCTTTCGTTTTCGTTCGTTTCGTCGTGATTTTCTAGCTTCTTCCTTAGAATCGTTAATCTTGAAGTAAGTCGCTCATGACGAACTTCAAATCGCTCATATTTTAGAGTTAGAGTGATCCTAGAAGCCGTAGGAATCTTCCTAGAACTTCGCGCTTCAATTCGGCACTTTTAGTGCACTTTAGTTGGTTCAAGAAGGGGAACCAACCGACTAGATTGAGATCTAGTCGGTCGGTAACTCTTCTCAAACCGACTAGTTCCTTCAATCAATTTTACCTAAGTTACTGTTTATCGTTAGTCGGTCCAAGAACAACCACCGACCGACTAGGTTGCAAACTAGTCGGTCAGCCATTGTTCTTTAACCGACTAATTCATTGACCATTTTGTCGACCTGAGTTACTGTTTGGTGTTAGTCGGTCACAGTTAGTCTACCGACCGACTAGTTCTTGAACTAGTCGATCAGCCAACCTTCTTTGACCGACTAACTGTTGTCGAAACCCTAGATTTCGCCCAGCCGCCGACGTTTCCTATTTAAACCCCCCAAACGTTTTTCTTTCTTCTTTCATTTCTCCTGAGCCTCCTTCTTCCCCAAATCACCATCCATCATTTCCTAGCTCTCCCCCTTCATCCCCGGAGCCCCCTCTCACCACCATTGCGCCGGCCACCATGTTTTAGGCCGCGGCAACCCCCGAAAACCCCCAAAACCCCATTTCTCCAGATTTCTCCATCCATTCCAGATCTGAACCGTGGTTCCCCGGATCGCTTCTTCCATCGCCGTGCTTGCTCGGCATCGTTCTTTCGCTAACGATTCGGTAATAACTCGATTCTATCATATTCTCATAACCCATTTGCGATTTTGTAAAACCCTAATAAAAATGAATGTTGTTTTGATGATTGTTTCTCCATAACAGCGACTTTCCCCGTAGATTAGTGTTTGTGAGACGAACCTCCGTGATCGTCATCCTTGAGAATAGGCAAGTGAAACTTGCCACTTAGGGTTTTGGGTCATGTCTTAGACCATTTGCTTGTTGTATGCGTAAAAGAGACTAGGCGACGAAATGATACTCGCCTAGGCGCAATTTCAGGAACTAGCTTGACAACGAAGTTAGATCCGTCATTTATCATGTTGCATAAGTACTACTATGTCACGTTTAATTTTAATTAACGGTACGCGAATTAATTGTCATCCATGCTATCCATGTTGAATGTCGCATTCGTAGCACACGCTACAATACTTGTGTTTCCTGGCTCGTGTTCCAGAAGCGGGCCACGTGTGTTGGTTGATAGCCAATGCCCGATCTACTTGTTTCCGGCTAGGCACCTGCGTTGCAGGCATAACCCAACGCCATACGTGTTAAATACACTTCCTGGCTCGTGATCCAGAAGCGAGCATTTCGTGTTCGGGGTAATGCCCTGGCTCGATACACGTGGAGGGGTAGGGATAAGCGGTCACCTGAGCTTACGAGTTGGCCCGATCAGCCACTCTAGCCAGCAGACGAAATCTCTGTGCACAACTTGTTTACTTGACGTGTTTACTTGATGTGATCACTTAACGTGAACCACTTGACTTGTACTTGTCCGTGTTTTTACTTGTAAAACTTGTTATCCACGACATACTTGCTACTTGCTACTTGTACTTCCCTTTACTTGTCACTTCCATACTATACTTGCCATGTTATGCATCATATTATAACTGCTAAGTTGTTAGTGTACTTTCCTTTCAGTTTCCTTGCCCAAGTCTTTTAGACTTGCTGACATGTGCCCCTTTACTCTTTGGGTGACACATGTTAGATCCCGAGCCTGAGAGTGCTGCGGAGGACGTGGTGTTTGCTGACGCTGAGTCAGAACCTGCGTTCATTGAGGAATACGAGGACACGGGTGATCAGTCGTAGAGGCTGCTTGTGTTCTTCGTGTTAGACTGTTTTTTGTTGTCGGTGCGTGGCACCAATACTCTGTTTATGTTTGTCTTTGTTGGCCTTGTTCTGGGTCTTTAGACTCTTTCTTTTAGCCTGGTGGCTTTTCTGGATGTTGAACTTAATTTTAATGTTGGACAATGCTGAGATTTGGAACCTTATTTCTGTTTCTCCTTGTGTTATTATCTTGTTCTGTTTGTGGTTACAGGGACCTGCACTTGTTTTACTGACGCTTATCGGGCATGAAGCTTCACAGCTCCACACCCGTGCGGACCTTCTCACGTCTCGCCTCCATTTTAGGGAAGCGAGGCGTGACAGGTTTTGTTGGTGGCCCATGCAGGTCCTTTTCTGTAACTGCGATTATCGGAATAACGATAACAATATTAGAATGTCCAATAAACTGAGTTCGACATCCGAGTCATAAGCTATGAGTCTAATCTGCTTTGTTTTCTGTGTCATTAGATGGCAGGAAGGTGATTTACCCGTGGTGGTGGTAGTGCGCCCCCTCATGACGAGGAGCCTAAGTGTGAGCCCACCAATGGGGAGATGATGCGGATGATGCTTCAGATGATGCAGGTGCAGCAGGGCGTGCTCCTGCAAGTCCAGAATGCTCCAGTTGTTCGGGGTGCTCGGGCAGTCCAGGATGCCCCTCGCTCCGAGCCGGGAGCGAAGCAATTTCGGGAGCTAGGTCCTGCTTATTTTGATGGGTCTGAGGGTCCTCTAGCTGCTGATGAGTGGATTCGGAACATTGAGGATAATTTGAAGATGGCGAAGATCAGCCCGGCTAGATGGGTTGATTTGGCGAAGAGGCAGCTCAAGGATAATGCTCGGAACTGGTGGGATGCGAAAGAGAAGATGCTGGTGGAGCCGATAGCTTGGGCTACCTTTAAGTCCAGGTTTGATGAGGAGTTCTTTCCGAAGGATGCTAGGAAGGAGATGCTGCAGCGCTTTATTGAGCTGAAGCAAGGGAGCTTGACGGTGGACCAGTACCACCAAGAGTTCACTAGGCTGAGTCGGTTCGCACCGAAGATGGTGCAGGATGTTGATGAGAGGGCTCAGAGGTTCCTGCAGGGACTTGCTTTGGAGCTTCAGAGTTTTGTGTCTTCCTCTGATCTGGACTCTTATCAGAAGGTTCTGGTCGCTGCAAGGAGGCAGGAGCTGAACCTGAGCCAGAGGAGGGGACATGTTTCTGGTGCTGTGAAGAGGCCTATGGAGCATGCCAGGGCGGTGGTTAGGCCTGGTTTCAAGCATAATCATCCGGTGCAGTTCAAGAGGCCAAGAGGGCCTATTCAGAAGACTTGCCATTTCTGCGGCAAGATCGGGCATATCAAGGATCAGTGTAGGAGATTCCTGGGCCAGTGTGTTGTCTGTGGAGATCCTACCCATCCATGAAGGATTGTCCGAGGTCGAAGCAGCCTTGGAAGGCACCTGTTGCAGCACAGCCGTTGCAGCAGAGAGCGTCTGTTCCTACTGGACGTGGAGCAGCTCTTGTTCCACAGAGGCAGGCTTTTCAGCAGGCTTTTCCGCCGAGGAGGCAGGCTTTTCTGATGACCGTTGTGGAGAGCGAGGCTGTGGATGAGGTTATTGCAGGTAATCCTCAATCTAGCTGTTCCTTCTTAGTTGGTTTTGTTTGTTAGATTATGTTGTTTGCTTGTACATGATTGTTTGCTAGACTAGGGTTTGATTGTTAGACTGTTTGTAGGTGTGGTTTTGGTGTGCACATTTCCTGCACGAGTCCTCTTTGACTCTAGTGCATCGATGTGCATTATTTCTCGGAGCTTCGTGGAGAAGCATTCCTTGTCGACGTCCCCTCTTTCCAAGAGTTGGAACATCGTTACAAGGAATGGCGTGGTCTCGGTGCATCCTGGTTGCAATTCTTGCTCGTTGGTGGTTTGTGGACATGAGCTTTATGCTGATTTCATTGTCCACGACATCATCAACTATGATGTGGTCCTTAGGATGGATTGGCTTGCGAGCTTCTATGCTACGATCGACTGTCGGAGGAAGAAGGTGGTGTTCGAGATTCCCGGACATCCAGTATTTGAGTTCAGTCGGGGTAGCAGTTCGCTTGGTCCTGTAAGATTTCGGGCCAGGCCGGTGGAGATTGTGGCTATGCAGATGGAGCTGGAGAGTGATCACTCCATATTTTACACCTTTTTTCCGCATGATTGCATGCCATTTAGATCGCTCAAATCATGTTTTTCACGATATATCGACGATATTGCGATACTTTTCACGATTTGTTGTTTTTGTCGTATTTCAGGAGATTTGGAGCGATTTGGAGTGATTCCGATATACACCCTCTCCGGAGTGTCACCGACGACTTCCTCGGGGGGTATTTTGTTATTGGAGAGGAGCGGAAGAAGAAAGAACGTCGTAGGAGCGACGAGGATGCAAAAACAAGCTGTTTGGGCATTTTTAGTGTCCCACTCGGCCGAGTGAAGGAGTCACTCGGCCAACCGACGAGACCCCGCTCGGCCGGCCAGATCGGACATGCTCCAAGCGTGCACTCGGCCGAGCATCATAAGCCCACTCGGCCGAGCGACTTATCCCGTCCGCCCGAGTGGCACTCAGACGATGCCCCTCAAAAAGAGCCAACTTACTGTTTTTCGTCAGTCTGAGCAGCAGAAGACCCACTCGGCCGAGTGGCAATAGCCGACCGCCCGAGTGAAGATCAGCCCATCGGCCGAGTGACTACAACTCACTCGGCCGAGTGACCCCCGAAGTGAAGACCCCCGAAGACCCGAACTTACTGTAAAATTTCAGGGTTTCTCACTCGGCCGAGCGACATTTGTCACTCGACCGAGTGCGGCTATCGCCTGTAGCGGAAAACTCGAAATTAGAGAAGCACAGGGGCATTTTGGTCACAGTTTTTTAGGCAGTTTTGAGGGGTATTTAACCCCTGATTCTAACCTAGGTTAGGGGGCTTTTTCCCTTACTTTTTGCAGCTTTTTAGATTAAACTTTTTAGCTTTTGATTCTTGTGATTGGAGAGGAGAGAAAGGTTTATTTTTGTTGGATTCTCGGAGAACTCTATTGGTTTGTCTCCCTCTTCACTAAAAATCTCATTTTTATTGCTTATTTGAATATTGCCATGAATTCTATTGTTATTTCAATTGATTATTTTTGCAATTGTGATATGAATTGTGAGTAGTCCTAACGTCTTGGGGCGTGGGGATGAACCCTACGAGCCCGATTTCCAATCTGTGATGATTTAGTAGAACTATTGCTAGAATTGCTATTAGGGTTAGTTTGGGATCGATATATTACGGATAGCTAGGTGTTCATATCGATTGGGATTTGCAAGAGATTGGATCCCAATTCGATAGGAAACCCTAGAGATCCGAATTGGGTTGAAATTGAGTTTTCGTAGTATCGGTTTGCAAGAGATTGGACCGATACTAGGGTTATCGGTTGCAATTCCATACCGATACTCGTTTGCAAGAGATTGGATGGGTAGGAACTATCCCAACCTAGGTCGCACCCCGAGTTTGCACGAGAGTGGGCTCGGGACGCGATTGAACGATGATGTTGATCCTAATGCTAGCTTGCCTAGGCTAGGGTTTGCAAGAGATTGGACCCAAACCTAGATTAGCTATAGACCGGCAACAGCGCGAGAGCGTGAGCTAGGTTTTACATTCAGTTGCAACTAGTTCATCCGAAATTCTACTCTAGCAATTGTGATACCAATGAATCACATTGACGAGATACGATGAGTAGCGGGGATTCCCCATTCCCTAGGCGTCTTTATTT
The DNA here is from genome assembly GCA_030789695.1 of Scilla litardierei. Taxonomy (NCBI): domain Eukaryota; kingdom Viridiplantae; phylum Streptophyta; class Magnoliopsida; order Asparagales; family Asparagaceae; genus Scilla; species Scilla litardierei. The sequence goes on along the minus strand of CM061139.1, from coordinate 99,915,532 downwards.
GATTTTATATCTCCATACTTTGTCTGACGATTGTGACAGGATCGCCAAAAGGCAAATTCCCTCTTTTCTGTTCCTATAGCCAGGTTGTTCGGAGCAGGCACTGTCTTACGTCCTCCCTGTGTTCGATAACCCGCTCGCCGCTACACCGTGCGCTTGCGGTAAAACTACACGGTCGTCCTTTTGGGTTACATTCAGGAGCGATCAAGTTTTTGGCGCCGTTGCCGGGGAGGCGATAGCGTTTGATCTTATCACCCTAGCTATTTCTTCTTTCTGTTTTATTTCTTTATTTTTATCTAACCCTTCGACTGTGCTAATCATTTCTTTGAAACTCTGTTTTCCCATTGCATGTACACGAGATCAACGGCGGACCCTGAAGCTATATTATTTGATCCCGAGATCGAACGTACTGTGCGGAGAATTAGAGCGGAGAGGAGACAAGATCCGGAAGGGAGGTTTATGACCAACCCAGAAACTGCGGAACAATTGGCGGCAAGAATGGCGAGGATCATTTCCATTCGAGATAGGCTCCGGCCTAAGACTTCCTCCACGACCTCGTCCATAGCCATGCCGGAGTTGGCGGCCGACAAGAATTTTGAGTTGAAGACTGGGCTTGTGGTTCTGATGCAGCAGGATCCATTTCATGGGAACGCCCATGAAAATCCCCACTACCACATCCAGCTCTTCCTATCAAAGTGCGCCACCTTCCAGATGCCAGGCGTTACCTTGGATGCCATCAGACTGCGCCTCTTCCCCTTCACATTAAAGGATAAAGCTCTTTATTGGTTGAGGATGCAAGCTGAGGGAGTCTTTACCACATGGGACGAGTTGGCGAGATCGTTTATTGACAAGTTCTATCCGCCCTCCAAGACGGTAAAGATTAGGAGTGCTCTTATGTCCTTCAAGCAAGGACCTCAAGAGACACTCTACGAGGCTTGAGAGCGCTTCAAAGATCTGCAGCATCAGTGCCCCCACCATAGCATTGAAGATTGGGAGCTAGTTCATAGCTTCTACAATGGTCTCCAACCGGGGACCAAGCAGATTATTGATGCCGCGGCAAATGGGGCCATCCTATCGAAGACTCCCGACGAAGCTACGGCCCTAATTGAGGAGATTGCCTCGAACAATCAACAATGGGGCGACGAGCGAGGATACTCTTCATCCTCCTTAAATCCATCTAGCATCTATGAGGCCAAGGCCGTAGCGGAGCTGACCAACAAGTTCGACTCTCTCCACAAGGTGGTGGAGAGACTGGAGAAATATATCACGGAGCCCCAAGGAGCCCCTTCCACATCCACACCAACAAATCAAATGTGTGATTAGCAAGACCAATCCCAAGCTATGTATTTGGGAGGAGAACAAGGAGAGGGATCTTTGGAGCAAGTTCAATACGTCGCGGGGAACCAAGGATATTGGGCCAATCCGGCCACTAGAAACCATCCCGGATTCTCCTATGCCAACAATGAAGGAGCATTGAACCCGCCGCAACAACTACCTCAACAAGCTCAACCACCACCACCACAACAACACTATCCACCGAGGGGGCCTCCACAACAAAATTTCCCACCAAAGCAACAATTTGGACCCTATAGGCCGCCCGGATACAATCAAGGGTGGAGAAATCCAAACCCCCCACAAACTCAACAACGATCTGAATTTGAAGCTAAGGTGGAGGAGTTTATGGTCAAGCAGAAGAAGATTAATGCTTCCTTGAAGGCGGGCCAAGACTCTCTTACAACTGTCGTTGGACAAATTGCGGAGCAACTAGCGTTGCTAAATCGAAATAGTCAACAGTTGCCGGCGCAACCCGAGCAAAATCCACGGGGCACCACCGGGCATATCAACGCCGTGGTTGCGGTTACTACGAGAGGCGGGAAGGATACCACTCCCGTCATGATTCCTACCGAGGAGCCCGTGGTGGAGATTGTAGAGCCAAGCGAGCCGGCCATTGAAGTTGAGAGAGAGAAAGAGCCGCAAAGGGAAGAAAAGTCTAGAGCGGAGCAATTGATTGAAGAGAGGCGTTTTATGCCACCGATCCCATTCCCTCAGAGGCTTGCTAGAGCAAAAATGGAGAAACGGCTAGCCAAGTTTCTCGAGTATTTGAGAGGGGTAAGCCTCAACATTCCTTTCCTCAACGCTATCGTGGAAATCCCGACATACGCCAAGTTCCTGAAAGATTTGATTACGGGAAGAAAGAGGAAGGAGAAAATCATGCTCGCCGAGGAGGGCACTTGGTTCACCAAGAGAGAGAAGGAGCCCGCTAAGTTCAAAGACCCGGGGAGTTTTCGAATTCCTTGCACCTTAGGCGGCGTCCCCCTACAAAAGGCATTAGTGGACTTAGGGGCTAGTGTTAGCCTCATGCCTCTCTCTATGTTCCAAAGACTAAACACCGGCACGGAATTGAAGCCTACCGACATGCGGATACAACTAGCCGATGGTCGGATCACAAGGCCGGTAGGGATCGCAGAGGACATCCCGTTACAAGTCCCGGGGGGCATATGTTTGCCATGCGACTTTGTGATCATGGATGTCAAGGAGGAGGGAGATACGTCGTTAATACTTGGACGCCCGTTCCTCGCCACCGTCGGTGTCATTGTCGACGTACGAGAAGGAACTCTAACATTGAACGTCGGCAACATCGAGGTGGAGCTTCATATACCTAAGGCAATGAAACACATGCCTTACCATGAGGAGCTGGACTATATGGACCTCCTTGACGAGGTTATTGAGGAGGCGATCCCCCATTCCATTGGCGCTTTATTCAAGGAAGATTTCGAAGAAGGCCTGGATTTGGGCCAAGAAGAGAAGATGAATGAATCCCCCGACCCCTCCGTGGAAATTGATGAAGGCGACGCTGATGTCGCAAAGATTCGAGAGCTCTGCAAGCTCTCAAAACTGAAGTCTCCGAAGAAAGCTCCGCCGATACGAAAATCGGCGTCACCGGTGAAGCCGAGGACCGGAGCAAGCACTAGCTTGGGGGAGCCACCCCCCAACACTACCCGAGACGAGAGATCACCGAGGGAGAACACGCCGCCGCAACATCTGAATCCAAGCGTTCTTCCCGGAAAATTTGACGGGTGCATCTCATATGCACCCAATATCCCGCATTGAATTGAAAATCAAAGGGGGTCGAGCTCAAGACCTTAAACGAGCGCTTGTCAGGAGGCAACCCGACGGTTATCGCTTTATTTTTACTTTTCCTTTATTTTTGTTTTAGAAATTATTAGTGTTTTTGAGTCTTTCTGCCTGAAAAATTCGTTGATAACGGGTCCTATTTTTCTTGACAGGAGAGGAGATAGGGAAATCCATCATGAGGAGGATGAACGAGGCGACAGAGAGCGCTCCAGGAATGCGCTCGAAGCTTAGGAGAAAGATGAAATCGACTGGAGGAAGAAAAACAGAGTTTAGAGCCCAAACGAAGCCAAACAGCAGAAAACAGGATTCACTCGGCCGAGTATACTAGTCACTCGGCCGAGTACATAAGTTCGTCCGCCCGAGCGGCTCACGAACGAGGGAAGTCTGATGTACCCAACTCACTGTTTCTTTTCTTGATTTCAGTATAATTGTCACTCGGCCGAGTATATATATTCACTCGGCCGAGTAAAACTGATACGCTCCTAGGGCGAGTAATGCCGAGTAGCTTGAGCCACTCGGCCGAATGGACTTATTCCACTCGGCCGAGGGTGGCAAGGCCACTCGGCCGAGTCGTAAGCGGGGAAGAATTTTCCAAAATATTTCTGTTGCGTTCACTCACCCGAGCGACTTTGTCACTCGGCCGAGTCGTAACTTTTTCTATAAAAGGGGGAGCGGGACGGCACGTTTTTCGAAACGAAAAATTTCCCAATATCGCGTCCGATCATTTCCCTCGCCCGCTGCCCCTCCTCACTCGCCCGACCTCAGTCCCCGCCGCCGCGCTCGGCCGACCACCGCCGGCCGACCCACCTCCGCCTCGCCCGAGTCGCCGCCGGCGACCACCTCACCGGCCGAACTCCGGTACCGCCTTATTTTACCCATTTCCTCCTCTTTTGCGTATTATTCGACGATCCGTGTATCTAACAAACCCCAAACCCAAATTAAATTCAATTTCTATCTATTATACCCCTAACCCCCCATACGTTTTGAATATTACATGCTAATCTCTTCGTTTGATGCGCAGGTTATATTGGGGAGCTTAGGGGAGCCCAGGGGAGCTTCCGGGGATCGTTTTGGGCTACGTGGAGGTGTCGTCTTCGCACGCTTCCATTACTTTGCTCTCGCGGCGTGTCGCGGTATACTCCTTCCTTTATTTTACGCACGCCGCATTTTTATTACTTTTGGTGAGCACCCGGGGGCCATATGCCGCCCCGGACACGGCCGCGGTCGAGGAGAGTTTTTGCCAAGCGGAAGCGGTCGGATGAGCCCGGCCCCTCCCACGAGGTGGAGGACTCTCCTCCGCCTACACCACCACACCCCGTTCACCCCGCACAGCCTGCAGACCCCGCACACCCCGCACAGCCTGCAGAGCCCGTTCACCCCCGCACAGCCACTCCCTGCCGTCCCACAGCCACCACCACCGCCTTCGGCTCCACTTATCAGGCCGCTGTGGATTACGTTCCGAGACGACGCACACCGCGCCGTCTTCGAGCACATTTCCCAGCGCTCGATCGTACCCTCCAGGTTCGCACACCTTGCAGACCTAGGACGCCTGGGGGTACTTGAGGGGATGCTCACGTTGTATGACAACGTGGGTTGGCGAGATTTTTTCCAGGTGTCGGCGGACACCTTTGTCCGCCCGACACTTGAGGTGCTTAGTTCTATCGCCCGGACCGACGAGGGATGCTCGTTTAGGTTCATGGACCGAGAGTGCCAGGTCACTCTCGGTATGATGAGAGCTTTCTTTTCATGGCCCGATGTCCCCGGGGCCGACCGTGGTTACGCCCCCACTCACATTCCCCCACCTTCCTTCGACTCCGGCGCTTTCTGGGGTCGGATCACGGGTTTACCTGCTGCCTTCGACCCTAGTAGGGCCAAGGCCTCGGCCATCGTCCATCCCTGCCTCCGCATAGCTCAGCGCCTTATGGCGACTACCTTTTTGGCGAGGTATGAGCCTGGGACGATGTCCACGCCAGAGCTTTATATGCTCTATGCGATGACGCGTCCCAGAGTTCTAGCTAGGGAATGTGACGACTTGGTCCCCGCCGTCGTGATTGATATCGCGAGCTAGTTTTTGGACCGCATCATCGTATCGGTGGGCGCTCGCCACCGATATACTACGGCGATCTGATCACACTGCTCACCTTGATGACCGGCGAGGACCTACCGGCCGATTTGCGTCGTTCTCCGGGCCCCACTTCACTGTCCATAGACGTCATGGCCCGGATGAAGATGCTTCGTCCGCACGGTCAGCGGCACTGGGTTTGGTTGCACGGTCCATTCGGTGCTGATTACATGATCCTTCTGAGCCCAGCTCGCACACAGATAGCACCAGCACAGGTGGACTGGCTTTCGGCGATGGATCTCCTGATCCCCGCCGCCTACGTGCTCGAGGCCGTTGAGCCCGTTTCCTTCGCCCTACCCGAGCGCCCACCGACTATAGTTGAGAGTGGAGAGCCCTCTTTTGCTGCCGTCGTGGAGACCGTGGTTGCCACCTTTGTCTCCACCGCAGCCGTTTTCTCTGAGAGTGTCGTGACGTCTGTTCCCACGTCTGTGTCACCGACCTCTCTGGCCGCCTCGTTGCCACTTTTATACTCCACTTCCGCTGCTGTTGCTTCCACATCACGCCAGCCTGCGCCCCAGCCTCACCCTGAGGCTAGGCCCACACTTGTGAGCACAGCACCCTTCCTCCACATGCCTGCTGAGCCCATCACCTACGCCACCTGAGTCCGCCAGCCCCGTCCCGCACAGCACAGACAGGTGCGTCCCTCTGCACCACCACCCCCCGACACTGTACTTCAGAGCATTCGTGCTCTCGAGGGGGCGGTGAGTGGCCTCAGAGGTGACCTCAGGACCATGTCCGCCACCGTCATCGCCATGGCCAGCCGCTTCGACCTACTTCCAGGCATTCACTATTGCCTCACTCAGATTCTCGACCGGCTCCCTCGCGTACCGACCGTACCCACACCCACCCAGCAGGTACTCACCCCCACTCCTACGCACACCCAGCCTGCTTCTAAACCCACACCCACACCCACCCAGCATACTGTTCCCCACCCACCACCACCTCCTCCTCCGCCTCAGGATGGAGACGGCGCAGCACCACCCTCCTAGGCACCCTTGATGCCATTGATCTTTTCTGCCGTCGTGATGCCCGTCTCTGCTGGGTCCTGATGATTTTTGCCCCCCCCCCCCCTCCCCTCACTGTTTTTGGGTCTACATTTTGTTCATATCTTTCTATATCATTTTTGGGAGAGAGGGAGAGATTTTCGGTGTCACACTTTTATATCGGATTCACTCCTATATCTGCATGCATCATGTCCGCATCATATTTTACATTTCGTTATTTTTCATTTCTTTTTCATTATGCATGCATCCTCACCTTCCCCTCACATTACACGTCTCTCGGTGTGCCACACTTCGCACATTGAGGACACTATGCACTTTAGCTTGGGGGAGTGAGTTCTCACGCTTTTCGATTTACCACCTTTATTTTTAGTTTTTTCACGCCATTTTCCGCATTTGCACTCATTTTCATCACTTTTTCTTTTTTTACCATGCATCACGTTTTTCTTATTTTCTTTGTGTGTTGCATTGTATTTAGTTTTATTTTCCCTCTTTATCTTTATTTCTTTTTCATCTCATGCTAGAGATGACTTTTCTGTGATGATGATGACGTGGAGTTAGATTTCTCTATATGCATGCTATATTTGTCATGTCTTGGGTTTTATTTCTGATGTCATATGCTGAGATTTGCCTTGCATTTAGAGATAGTAACCCACACTCTTTCAGCATGAAAATGGATGAAATTTTATTATTAGCTGAGTCTGAATATTCATATGTATGCTATCGCAGAAGACATACCAAGATTCACGCATTGAATGCTTATACCTGGAGTACCGTTTTCTTTTCCTATATCACTTCTATTTGCATGATTTGTACATTTCACTTCAGGATGATTGAATGATGTTAGCTATGATAAATCTGGATTAGTTAGCTTTTTTGTGATCGAAACCGAATAGATTAGATTACCCTGCTGAAGTTGTCGTGCACGTCTTATAGAGTGAACTGAGAGACATATTTATTTCTTTCTCCACATATCTTGAACATCAATTCTCTATTTTAATATCCTTGGTGAATCTCCCCTTAGCGATTCTAGTATTTGGCATTTCCCCCGTTATTAAATTCCAAGCTCCAAATTCCCCAAAACCAAAAAAAAGAAAAAGAAAAATTCTTGTATATCCTTATTTCTCTTTGATTTGGGATCATTGTGTATATATGCTTTAAAAAAAAGAAAATAAAAAGAAAGGAAAAGAGAAAAGAATCTCAATAAACGATCCCATCACATGTTTCCTCTCTTTCTTCCCTCTTTTTGTTTTTATCTTGATTACTTTTGGAGCTTCATAAAAATGGGGATGTAAATATTGTTTTTTTTATGCCACCACGCTTATAGATAAGCTTGGGGGAGGGAATCCAATGATGTGTGAGAGAGTGACTACTTGACGTTGCACGACAACCTAGGCTAAGTAATATTCTATACTCGGTGAGATCGTTTTAGCTTCACGAAATCCAGAAATCTATGCCTAGCACTCATTTCATGAAATCCACACTTTTCTATTATTTCTATTTTATTGCGTGATATTCTTATACTCCTCATAGAAAGCATTCAATTGAAAAGTGTGTGATCTGCGATATTGTATACCCCTTTAAATGATTCAGACGATGTTAATTCTAAAATTATTCCGTTTTTCATGCTATATCAATATTCTTGGGTTTTCTATTCCTATTTGCACCATTATACTATGATATCGAAATAAAAGCCTTTGACATGTGTTTTACATTCGGTGCATGCTATATGAGTAAGCAAACCCCACGTCCTGAGAAAAATGATCTAGCAGCTTCCCTCTTCGCTTTCTTCTTTCTTCTTCGTTTTTCGTTTTTCGTTTTTCATCGTTTTCGTTTTCTGAATCCACCGGGTTCGCCTTTTACTTGTCTTCCTCGAGGACGAGTAAGAGGTAAGCTTGGGGGATTTTGATCACTCCATATTTTACACCTTTTTTCCGCATGATTGCATGCCATTTAGATCGCTCAAATCATGTTTTCACGATATATCGACGATATTGCGATACTTTTCACGATTTGTTGTTTTTGTCGTATTTCAGGAGATTTGGAGCGATTTGGAGTGATTCCGAGATACACCCTCTCCGGAGTGTCACCGACGACTTCCCCGGGGGGTATTTTGTTATTGGAGAGGAGCGGAAGAAGAAAGAATGTCGTAGGAGCGACGAGGAGGCAAAAACAAGCTGTTTGGGCATTTTCAGTGTCCCACTCGGCCGAGTGAAGGAGTCACTCGGCCGACCGACGAGACCCCGCTCAGCCGGCCAGATCGGACATGCTCCAAGCGTGCACTCGGCCGAGCATCATAAGCCCACTCGGCCGAGCGACTTATCCTGTCCGCCCGAGTGGCACTCAGACGACGCCCCTCAAAAAGAGCCAACTTACTGTTTTTCGTCAGTCTGAGCAGCAGAAGACCCACTCGGCCGAGTGGCAATAGCCGACCGCCCGAGTGAAGATCAGCCCATCGGCCGAGTGACTACAACTCACTCGGTCGAGTGACCCCTGAAGTGAAGACCCCCGAAGACCCGAACTTACTGTAAAATTTCAGGGTTTCTCACTCGGCCGAGCGACATTTGTCACTCGACCGAGTGCGGCTATCGCCTGTAGCGGAAAACTCGAAATTAGAGAGGCGCAGGGGCATTTTGGTCACAGTTTTTTGGGCAGTTTTAAGGGGTATTTAACCCCTGATTCTAACCTAGGTTAGGGGGCTTTTTCCCTTACTTTTTGCAGCTTTTTAGATTAAACTTTTTAGCTTTTGATTCTTGTGATTGGAGAGGAGAGAAAGGTTTATTTTTGTTGGATTCTTGGAGAACTCTATTGGTTTGTCTCCCTCTTCACTAAAAATCTCATTTTTATTGCTTATTTGAATATTGCCATGAATTCTATTGTTATTTCAATTGATTATTTTTGCAATTGTGATATGAATTGTGAGTAGTCCTAACGTCTTGGGGCGTGGGGATGAACCCTACGAGCCCGATTTCCAATCTGTGATGATTTGGTAGAACTATTGCTAGAATTGCTACTAGGGTTAGTTTGGGATTGATATATTACGGATAGCTAGGTGTTCATATCGATTGGGATTTGCAAGAGATTGGATCCCAATTCGATAGGAAACCCTAGAGATCCGAATTGGGTTGAAATTGAGTTTCCGTAGTATCGGTTTGCAAGAGATTGGACCGATACTAGGGTTATCGGTTGCAATTCCATACCGATACTCGTTTGCAAGAGATTGGATGGGTAGGAACTATCCCAACCTAGGTCGCACCCCGAGTTTGCACGAGAGTTGGCTCGGGACGCGATTGAACGATGATGTTGATCCTAATGCTAGCTTGCCTAGGCTAGGGTTTGCAAGAGATTGGACCTAAACCTAGATTAGCTATAGACCGGCAACAGCGCGAGAGCGTGAGCTAGGTTTTACATTCAGTTGCAACTAGTTCATCCGAAATTCTACTCTAGCAATTGTGATACCAATGAATCACATTGACGAGATACTGTGAGTAGCGGGGATTCCCCATTCCCTAGGCGTCTTTATTTGATTTTATATCTCCATACTTTGTCTGACGATTGTGACAGGATCGCCAAAAGGCAAATTCCCTCTTTTCTGTTCCTATAGCCAGGTTGTTCGGAGCAGGCACTGTCTTACGTCCTCCCTGTGTTCGATAACCCGCTCGCCGCTACACCATGCGCTTGCGGTAAAACTACACGGTCGCCCTTTTGGGTTACATTCAGGAGCGATCAGAGAGGCCAGCTATTGTGCGGGACTTTGATAACGTCTTCCCCGACGAGATGTCTGGGCTGCCACCCGATCGAGCTCTGGAGTTTTCGATTGATCTTATTCCGGGAGCGCAGCCGATTTCGAAGGCGCCATATCGTATGGCTCCCGCTGAGTTGGAGGAATTGCGGAAGCAGCTGAATGAGCTTTTGCAGAATGGTTATGTCAATCCTAGTGTGTCTCTGTGGGGATCACCGGTGCTGCTGGTGAAGAAGAAGGATGGTTCGCGTCGCATGTGCGTGGACTATCGGGAGCTGAATGTGGTGACCATCAAGAATAAATACACGTTGCCTCGCATCGATGATATTTTTGATCAGCTTGGAGGTTCGAGGGTGTTTTCGAAGTTGGATCTGAGGAGTGGTTATCATCAGCTGAAGGTGAAGAAGGAAGATGTTCCGAAGACAGCGTTCAGGACGAAGATGGACACTACGAGTTTGTGGTTATGCCTTTCGGTGTAACCAATGCACCCGCAGTTTTCATGAATCTTATGAATCTGATTTTCTACGACTTTTTAGACAAGTTTGTCGTTATCTTTATTGACGACATTCTGATCTATTCAAAGTCGGAGGAGGAGCATGCCTCGCACTTGAGGACAGTGTTGGAGATTTTGAGGAAGCATCGGTTGTATGCTAAGTTTTCGAAGTGCGAGTTTTGGCTGGACAGAATTGCTTTTCTCGGGCATGTGGTGACTGGAGATGGTATTTCAGTAGATCCCGAGAAGATCAAGGCCATCAGAGAGTGGCATGTTCCGCAGTCAGCATCTGAGATCCGGAGTTTCCTTGGGCTTGCTGGTTACTATCGGCGCTTCATTAAGGACTTTTCCCGTATTGCTGAGCCGATGACCAGATTGACGCGAAAGGATGTGCCTTTTGTTTGGTCGGGTGATTGTGAGAATGCCTTTGGTGTTCTGAGGGAGAGATTGACGACTGCCCATATTCTTGTTGTGCCTGATCGCAGCGGTGGATTTGAGATCTTTTGTGATGCTTCTGGCAAGGGTCTCGGTTGTGTGTTGCATCAGCATGGGCATGTTGTGGCGTATGCTTCGCGTCAGCTCAAGACTCATGAGAAGAATTATCCGACACACGATTTGGAGTTGGCTGCCGTCGTGTTTGCGCTCAAGATTTAGAGGCACTTCCTGCTGAGTGAGGAAGTGAAGATCTTCACCGATCACAAAAGCTTGAAGTATATTTTTACTCAGAAGGAGCTCAACATGCGACAGCGTCGATGGTTGGAGCTCATGGCGGATTATGAGATTGATTTGCAGTATCACCCTGGCAAGGTGAATGTGGTTCCTGATGCGCTGAGTAGGCTTCCAGCGGTGATGATTTTGACCTCGCAGTGGAGATTGCAGCAGGATTTTTGCGAGTCTAGTGTTGAGATTGTTCTTCCTGGGGAGGCTTCTTCGTTGATGAGTATGCAGATTCAGTCGTCGATTGTGGACCGGATCAAGGCTGGCCAGGCTGGAGATCCGAAGCTGGTGAAGATTCGGGAGCAGGTAGAAGCCGGTCTGCGGACTGACTTTCTGATTCATGAGGATGGCTCGCTGAGGTTTGGAGCCAAGTTGTGTGTGCCAGCTGGGGATATTAGAGAGGAGTTTCTGGTTGAGGCACACAGTTCGCCGTATTATGTGCATCCTGGTGGGACCAAGATGTACAAGGATCTTCGTCTGAACTATTGGTGGCATGGTATGAAGAGGAGTGTGGCTCGAAGTGTAGCCAAGTGTTTGGTTTACCAGCAAGTGAAGGCGGAGTATCAGCGTACGGTAGGGTTGCTACAACCGCTTCCGATTCCGGAGTGGAAGTGGCAACACATCACTATGGATTTCGTGACTGGACTACCTTGGAGTCCAAAGCAGAATGATGCGATTTGGGTGATCGTAGATCGATTG